>OX387335.1:11987162-13187162 GCA_947562085.1 Eudonia lacustrata | reverse complement strand
TACCGTTATCGCGAACCCACTGGCATCGTTGACCCCCTCTTGCTCATACCGTTGACAACTCATGATTTGTTTAACAAAATCCGCTTGCAACTGATTCGATACACTGTTAGGTAATTGTCTTAGCAAAGATACTATATATTTGCCGAATCTGTCTAAGCTGTCGCTTTTGCTGCGTACATATTGCTTTTTGAGTGTGATCTCGTCGTTGGAGCTGCAACTATCGTTACTGTCGTCTATAACGATTCGTTTTGTGTTCGTCAATGATCTTTTACTAGTTTTCGCTTTCGATTCGTGGCTCTTTTCAATAACGTTACCTTCAACTTCGTCTAGATATATTTCCATTGGCTCTGCGTTCTACAACAAATTATTATAACAATTAAGACAAATATCGAAAGGACAATATAAATAAATAAATATACTTTCCTACACTCATACCAATTATCTAGCCCAAGAGAAGCTTCGTTGTGAAACTCGTTGAATGGTTACTAGACAACGGATAAACATACTTAAAATATTTAAATATATACTTATTTATACATAGAAAACACCCAGACCCGAGACAATTTAGAAAAACAATAATTTCTAAATTGTCCCGACCGGGGATCGAACCCAGGACCTCAGAGATGGCGACACCATGAAAACCGGTGTACAAACTACTCGACCAATGAGGTCGTCAATATCGGATGTGTACTAATTACTAATTATCTTGATAATAAACCTTGCAATAAATATGTTCAAAAATGTCTTCACGGTGAACAATAGTCTCCTAAGCAAGCTATCCTTTTGATCCTTGCTTAGGAGACTATTGTCTAAAAATATTTATTATCATGACATTCAACAAATGTGTTATTATATTGATAATTTCGAAAGCTGAATTAAGAAAATTCATGGAAAAACCTCTATACACTAATCAGTTGGGAGGAGTTAACACTTTATTACTTTAAATTTATTTTGTATAAGTTAAAGTCAAAATGTTTTATTCAAATAAACTTATGAAAAGTGCTTTTAAATCTTACTACTATTCAGGACGACTATTTTTTAGCTGTGTAGTAGAATGGGCGCAAGAAACTAATAATATGTATAATAATAGTATTATATGGGGTTATTTGTAAAACATCAACAACCTCTCAAGACTAGAGAGCTAACATCATAAACAACAACATTTGTTCTACGACTTTTGATAATTTGACACATTTTACTTTCATACAAAAATAAATATCAATTTAATTTTACGTCTGAATGTTCTTATCTCTGCGCGCATCGCATCGCAAGCACAAAGTAAAGAAACGGAACAGAGTCGTAGGTAAACTACTACAAGCATACGGCGCATGTGTGCGTGTCAACTAGCCGCTGCGTTCGCGTACGCGCCGCCACTGGATAAAACCGGTTTACGCTCGCTCGGCCAGTGGACAAACGGAGGGCAGTGTTGCAAAAGTTCCCGATTTATCGGGAGATCTACTGATTTCGGCTCTTCTTTCCCGATATCCCGATTTCACGACCTAATCTCCCGAATTTCTATTTTGTTTTTTTTTACTACTAAGGTGGCAAACAATTCTTATGACGACAACACTACAATTAACCTGGTAACACTAAAACAATGCAATGGGATATCGAAATTACTTTACAATAATGAACCATTGCTTGGTGAGTGTATGGGGGAAATTCCCTAAAAAATAGATGTTCAGCGTAACAAACTCCACTAAATCTATTATAGGTCTCCTACACACAAAAAAATGTATAGCAGAAAAAACCAAACCTGTTATAATTTTAATATAGACCATAAAATGTTTGAAAAAATAGCTACCATGAAATGGTATGAGTATGAATAATAAGTTATTAAGTAATCACTGAACCTAAAATGTATGTATCTTTATTTTTGAATAAAGTAATTAGCATAAAATACTTTTTTTTTAATCTCCCGATTTCTCCCGATTTTTGCCTGGAAAATTTACCGATTTTAAATTTTTGACTTTTGTAACACTGACGGAGGGGCTGCACAAAGCACATCTTATTTGTTGTGTGCTCCTGTATATTTCTTACTAAATTGTTTTAAGTGGAATAAGCTGTAAAAAGTTATAAAAGTGTAAATAATTAGTTCTGGACTTGTAAAATGGCTGTTTACCGTACCGTTTGTATGAATAATACTAGAAAAAAAAAAGATATTTCATATTTAAATTATCCCAAGGAGTCTACTAGGTAAGTAAATGAAAACCAGATTATACCTATTTAAAATTAGATATGTTTAAGTAGGTCGCATAAACCTTTATGTCATGTAGGTATGTATGTTACGTAGGTAATTGTTATTTTTATTACATGACTAATTGGGTGAATTTACAAATATTTTGCTATTTTGATTCCGAATCGTCATTACCTTACCCTTATCACCGACTGTCGTTAAAATAGTTTGCATTTACAAGCTTGAAATTGTTATGTGAAATAATGAAGTAGGTATTCTAGTCAAGTGTTTCTCAATGTAGCTTAATATTCGATTGCATACGTACGGCTGGTAATGATCTAATGATGCAATTCGTGTAAGGAAGCGGACAGCGTCGAAAGAGCAACCGCATTAATTTTGGAGATTCACCCATTTTCACACTATTATCGATGTACTTAATTAATTATGCAGTAATAATTGTAAAAATTTGTATTTCAAAAAGAAGTTATCTCATTTTAAACATAAATTAACAGTCAAGTGCACACAATCTTTACACTTTTGTTAAAATATCACCTTTAAGCCAATGATAACCTAATAAAAAGCTCATAAAAGTTTGTTTATTTTATTTTATTCTCTTATGCCAACCCTACTAAAATAGGTAAGAATTTCGTATGCTCCTTAAAAGCTTTGTCTCTGTTCCGTTTCTTTACTTTGTGTCGCAAGGGTCGCGCGCGTCGCCTTTTCGTATGTGATCGGAACATAGACTTACAAATGTCACGACAGTACAATAAAAGCTAGGAAAAACATTTTTAATTAATGTATTGAGTTATGATAAAACTCGTAGAAGAGAGTCGTGTTGTTGTCTATGATGTTAGCTGTCTAGTCGTGTGAGGTTGTTGTATAAATAACCACTAAAACCAATCTTCCAGTGTTACCTGGTCTGTGTCGTCTTCTATTTCAGCAGCATCGTCGTTTGTATTCTCATCAATTTCATACAACTGGCCATCGGTGGATATTAGCATCTTCTTGTTCTGTAAAAATATGTGATACTTAAATTTAGCAGCAAATGGTAGCAAATCCATGAGATTTTTTTTTAAAGAGACTGTTGATTGCCTCGAACGGCATTTTCAGCTTCACCGGGCTTTTTTGGGGGCAGCGAGGTACCTAAAGGGTACCTCAGCCGTGTGAAACGAATCACCTTCGGAGGTTTTCTAGAGGGAACGGCATCACACACTTAAAGTGCGTGTCCCTGTGCCCTACTAGATTCTCCGAAAGGTTCGGATCGGATCGGGGAGCGGAACAACCCGAGGGCGCCTCTAAAGGCTCGGACCCCGGCTCGGGTTGACCGGGCCGTGGAGGAGAGAAGCGCCCAGGTACATATCTGTACCTGGTATGTCGCGCGTGTGAACCGGTTCGTCGTACCCTTCTTCTACGAGTACGGTGTCTTGGGCCTACACTAGTGTGCATGTTTAGTGTATTCTGTAAATGTGTAGTAGCATTTAGAGGATCGGGCGAGGTAAACCATGAGGAGCGCTGAAATTGTAAGGAAGCTTTTGTCTAACAAAGGGATAATACAGGCTAGTTGTAACGTTTATTATTGAGGGAGTTGGCTAATTGCTGTTGGCATTTTTAGTGTCACCAGACTTTTTGGAGGCGGCGAGTAACTTAAAGGGTTCCTCAAGCCGTGTCAAACGAAGCACCTTCGGAGGTTTTCTAGAGGGAACGGCATCACGCACTAGTGCATGTCCCCGTGCCCTACTAGATTTTCGAGGGGTTCGGATCGAATCGGAGAGTTGTCAAACGCGATCACTCCGTGTTCTACGAAGAGCACAATCACTTTCCATTGCTCGGGTCGTTAGCTCTGTCGACTTCCAAATAATAATAATAATAATAAACAAAATAATAACAACTCGATCAACACCTAGAGAGGCTTTCGCTGAAAAGTTTGGTCAAGAGTCAGATGCAAAAGGCAGTACTCCTTGACACGGCATGAGGTTCCTCACTCTGCAACCCTAACCACCTATAGCTTGGGTCTATCCCCGCTGCCGGTGGCAACCTAGGTTAAGTTTTTTATAATATTTTATATTGTACCTAAATATGTTTTTATATAAAACATTGTAAAAAAAAAATATTTTAATAAAGAGAATAATAAATATAATAATGAATAAATTCGTTTATTTCGGGCAACAAACAATGTATAGTTAAATTACATAGTAGGCCCATATAATAGATACAACTAAAATGATATCTAACAAATGACAACAATTGAAGAACATTACAATTTAAATGAGAATAAATAAATAAATAAATAAACTTTCCTACGTACGTACGTATGTATAGTAGCAAAATCTAATTATATTAAAGAAAAAATTAAAAAGTCTAACAATAAAATTAAAGCCACTTGGGACATTATAAACCGTGAAACAGGTAAATTTAAACCACGGGATAATACTTTCACTTTAAAAGTAAACGACAACTTAGTCAATTCAGATTCACAAATTGCTAATATTTTTTATTGATTTTTTTCTAAATATACCTGTGCTGACAACCTCAAATTTGTATTCATCACCAGAAGCTGCACAAGCATTACTCCAAAAATATGTACCAAAATGTAATGTTTCTTTTCAATTTAAATATATTGATTCAATGGATATTATAAAAACATTTAAATCACTGAAAATGAAAAACACAAGTGATTTGTGGGGCATCTCTATAAAAGTAATAAAGAATATTATACATTCTATTGCACCATATCTTGCTGAAATTTTTAATAACTGTGTGAATAAAGGTATCTTTCCCGACCTTATGAAGTTTAGTAAGGTCATACCTTTGTTCAAATCGGGAAACAAAGAAGACCCCAGTAACTATCGACCCATTTCAATACTACCAACTCTAAGCAAAATTTATGATAAAGTTATATTGGAACAGTTGATGTCGTATTTTAACATAAACAACCTTTTACATAATAAACAATATGGATTTACAAAGGGTCGTTCTACTACTGATGCAGGTGTTGCTCTATTAAAACATATATTTGATGCCTGGGAGAAGTCTCAAAACGCCCTTGGAGTGTTTTGCGACTTGTCCAAGGCTTTCGATTGCGTTGAGCACAAGACTCTGGTGATGAAGCTAAATTACTACGGTCTCAAAGATTTCGCACTAAATTTAATTCAGTCGTATCTTAGCTCTAGAACACAAACTGTCGATATTAATGGAACTAAATCATCTGGTTCTCATGTAAAAATGGGAGTTCCACAAGGGTCCATTCTTGGTCCTTTTCTGTTTTTGATTTATATTAATGACTTGCCATTCTTTGTAGAGAACTTCTGTGAAATCGTATTATTTGCAGATGCTACTTCACTCATTTTTAATGTAAGTAGGTGTAAGAATAATTACGACGATGTAAACAAAGCACTCTCAGATGTACTCAGTTGGTTTACTATTAATAATTTGCAGCTTAATGCTAAAAAAACAAAATGTATTAATTTTAAATTACCAAATGTCAAAAATGAACCAACCGATATAAGAATAAACGGTGATCGATTAGATTTGGTAGACTCAACAGTTTTCTTAGGTATAACCCTTGACTCAAAACTTCAATGGAATCCTCACTTTTCGAAATTGGCCGGCAAACTCAGTTCTGCTGCTTATGCCATTAGAAAAATAAGGCAGTTAACAGACGTTGAAACTGCTAGAACAGTTTACTTTAGTTATTTTCATAGTGTCATGTCGTATGGCCTCTTACTGTGGGGAACAGCGGCTGATATTGAAACTATATTCATTTTACAGAAACGAGCAGTAAGAACAATCTATAGACTAGGTTCACGAACTTCATTAAGAAATCTTTTTAAAGAAATTGGTGTCTTGACAGTGGCGTCTCAATTTATTTATAATTGTATAGTTCTTGTACGTTGTAATATCAATTCATTTACTAAACACAGTGATGTACACAATTTTAATACTAGAAGTAAGTCTAAACTTGTAATGCCTCTGTTCAGGTTACAGAAGGTGCTTGGTTCTTTCTTGGGGCAAGGTATACACTATTACAATAAAATACCAAATACTGTACTAGATTTACCTTTAGATAAGTTTAAAAAACATGTAAAGTCTTCTTTACTTAAAAAAGGTTATTATACAGTCAAAGAATATTTAGAAGATAAAACAGCCTGGCTATAATAAAAAACATATACATAATACTACTTATAAACAGTGTCCTGCAGATAACAAAATAGCGTTGCATTGAACATTACAATTAGTTTTATTTTTATTATTATTAACTATAGTTTTTTTTTACTTTTACTAGTACTGTATGATATTGTAAAAAATTAAACTGGTAAATTATGTTTTTGCAGACTTAAATATTTTATTTAGTTATTTTTTATTTTTTGTGTTTTTTTTTTACATGTTGTGATTGTCCTTTACATTTTGTGTTTTTATTTGTGATGGAAAGTGTTCTTTTATAATAGGGCATTTTCCAATATTTATGACGCTGTAAGGGAGAAAAGAGCTGGACACTTGCCGAGTTTCTTGCCGGTTCTTCTCAGTACTAGATCTCCCGCCCAGAGTAGATAGACTTACGAACCGATGGCATAAAATGACGTTCATAAGAGCTATTTGTAGCCTAAACTGAATAAATGATTTTGAATTTTGAATTTTTACACTCACACCAATTATCTAGCCCAAGAGAAACTTCGTTATGAAACTCGTTGAGTGGTTACTAGACAACGGATAAACATACTTAAAATACTTAAATACATACTTGTTACACATAGAAAACACCCAGACCCGAGACAATTTAGAAAAACAATAATCTCTAAATTGACCCCTCCGGGGATCGAACCCGGGTCCTCAGAGATGGCGACACCATGAAAACCGGTGCACAAACCACTCGACCAAGGAGGTCGATAAATAACAGATTTGAGAAACCTTTCTGACTTCCCTCACAGAAATGTTGGGTGCCGAAGAACCTACTTTAGGATGCCTATCTGTCACTCACGTCAGCGCTGGTATCTCCCAGCTCTATCTGCGGATGCTTCCTGTGCAAGTGCCTCTTCAGGTTGGTGATGGAGGACCTGTGGCTGAGTTTCTTCTTGCATATCAGGCACATAGACTTGCCGGACTTCTTATTAATGCATTTGAAGTATAACCAGATGGAGGAACGGGCTTTCGGGTTCGACCTACGGGAGATGCGCTAATTAAAATTCGAAAAACTCAGACCTAAAAAAGGCGACATTCAAATAGGTTTCATTCCGTTTAGGTAACATTAATTTGAGCTTTTTTAATGTTACTATGCCATCGGTTCGTAAGTCTACACAATGCGGAAGACTTACATGCCATGATAGCATAGTTGGTAGAGCACCTGACCCGACATGTCATAGGGTGCAGGGTTCGATTCCCGCTTGTGGATTACTTTTTATTACTTTGTCTTTTACAAATTGTAATTTATAAAGTTTATAAAATACAGTGAAAAAATTAAACCTATTTGAATTGAACCTGGGTCTTCCGCAATCCGGGCGGCTGCACTGACCGCTACGCTACCGGTAAGCGCTGAATTTTGTCACTGCTTTTCAACGGTATTTGCAACCGATGGCTATGCATACCTGATAAAATTGGAAGTGGTATGGCAGCTTGGCTGATTCTAAAACCAATCAAATCTAGAGGGAACGGCATCACGCACTAGTGCGTGTCCCCGTGCCCTACTAGATCCTTCGAAGGGATCGGTCGAAAGACTGCTCCAAAAGACCGATCATACAAAACTAAACATAATCTACCACTTACGTCTCCTCCATCTTCTCATCCGAGTCATACTTCCTATCCGCACCCACGCCCACGCCCATGCCCACGCCGTGACTCCTGCGCACGTGCTTCATAAGATTGGACACTGATCCCGCGTACGAGCGCTCACAGTCGCACAGTTTGCAAGTAGCTATCCTCCTCTCAGGATCTTTGATGTTAAAATACTCCCAAGATATGCTGTTCTGGTTCGATCTGCGTCGATTCGATGGGCTGGAAGACAATTATCATCAACACCAGCTCATTTTATGTCCCCACTGCTGGGGCACGAGCCTTCCCTATGGATGGATAGGGAGAACGGGCCATAAACCACAACGCGGGCCCAGTGCGGATTGGTGGTTGTTAACGACTGCTAATGCAGCCGGGACCAACGGCTTTACGTGTTTTCCGAAGCGCGGAGGAGCTCGAGATAATAAAGTTTTGGTCACCCATCCGATGACCGGTCTTTGCGAAAATTGCTAAACCTCAGCACTCGCAGACCGGGCGCGTTAACCACTGCGTGTCCTTAGGCTGGGAGAAAGCACCACTGGCCTCCCGTATGGATGAAAACAACACATGAAGAACGTGCCATAAACCACTATGCAGGATTAGTACGGTTAAGAGGAAACACTAAGGTCGACTGAATTGAAAAATATGTATGAAAAGTAGACAAAATCAACGTTTCGTAGTCCCCTGATTCCTCCTCCAAAACTGGACCGATTTAATTACTTTTCTCATTAAAAATTAAAGAAAGGCTTTGTCCCTATGTCTTGCTTTTTTTTTGGGAACCACAGCGGAAAATCTGGCCAACTTTTATGGTTTTTAAAGGTTCATATCTTTTTTAATAACTAATTTATGAAAAAAAGCAAAACATAGGGACACAGCCAAAGCCTTTCTTTAATTTTTAATGAAAAAAGTAACTGAATCCGTTCACTTGACCGACTTGATGACTTGAGCTTTCTTTCCTAACTAAAGTTAGGTTTCCTACTAACTTTTCTAAAGTTAAAAAATATTTGACTTTGAAAGTTTTGTAGTTTAAGAGATAGGATTTCTCTTTTTTCCAGCGTAACATCTTTTTTTAATACTTGATTGAGCTGACTTGCGACGTAATTTGATCACAAATGTGTATGTGCAACCTAAAAAAAATCATCAGGACGTTGAAGGAAAAAGTTACGACACAGGTTGAAGGTTGAAGGTCAAAATTTGAAAAAATCTTAAAAAGAGTTTAAATTAACCATCTCCAAAGTTATAAAACTTTAGGTAAGGAAAGTAAGTTAGCAAATGACCTCCTCCATAAGGTAATCTGCTTTGGCGGGTCATGTACCATTCACCCTGTATACGGGTCTAACAAAATCAATAAGCGAACGTTTAAGGGCGGTATCTATACATAATTCTGAATACAATGACAAAAAATGGACTCGTTTTATAGTGATTTTTCAAAGTAATGTTTTCTAACATACTGAATCAATTAAAATAATGCACATCATGAAGCATGCTGTATCTTTACTAACACGCACGCAAGCGTCGATAAAAAGATAGTGTACAGATACACGCACACAATTGAAAACCATTGTATGACATTTATACACACACGGCTATCTTTGTGTGCGTGTAGTACAGCTGTACTGGTTTGTAAAGGGTGTATTTTTTTAGTGAATTATAATGTTTTATTGATTATCTCGGTCACGAGCCTGTAGTTTTGGACCAACTTTGGTGAGCATGCTCAGTGTGATGTATAGATGCTCCCCTTAAACGTTCGCTTATTGATATTGTTAGACACTATATGTATTTTAAAAAAAAACAAAAAAATTGTAAGACTCACGCAACATCTGGCTTCTCTTCCGACTCGTACTCATCACCTGGGTACGTCTCGCCAGCATGTTTCCTTCGCACATGCTTCATCAGATTCGAGACAGAACTCCAGTACGAGCACTCTATATCACACAGCTTGCAAGCAGCCACACGCTTCTCAGGGTCTTTGATTGTAAAATACTCCCAAGATATGCTGTTGTGGTTCGATTTCCGACGCTTTGGTGAGCTGGAAAACAATCGCCTTCATCACCAGTTCATGTTATGTGCCCGGGCATTCTCTATAGACGGGTAGGGAGAACGAGCCATGTACCACCACGCGGGCCCAGTGCGGATTGGTGGTTGTTAACGACTGCTAATGCAACCGAGACCAACGGCTTTACATGCCTACGAAACATAAAGCAAGACGAGCTTATAGAAATAAAAAACAAAAAAAAAAAACTCTTCGAAGTAAAATAAATAGCTTGGGATGTTTTTCATCAGCTTATTATATGTCCCCACTGCTGGGGCAAGAGCCTTCCCTATGGATGGATAAGAGAACGAGCCATAAACCACCATGCGGGCGCAGTGCGGATTAACAGTTGTTAACGACTGCTAATGCAGCCGGGACCAACGGCTTTACGTGCCTTCCGAAGCACGGAGGAGCGAGAGATGATACATTTTCGGTCACCCATCCGATGACCAACCTTCGCAAAAGTTGCTTAACCATAGCAGACCGGGCGCGTTAACCACTGCGCCATCGAGCCCCTCAGAGATGGTATACTTATTCACTCACGAGACATTGGCCTTCTCATCCGAATCGTACTCATCCACTGGGTACGTCTCGTCAGCATGTTTCCTGCGCACATGCTTCATCAGATTGGATACTGAAGTCCAGTAAGAACACTCGATGCTGCAAAGCTTGCATGTGGCTACACGCTTCGCAGGGTCTGTGATGGTGAAATACTCCCAAGATATGCTGTTCTTGTTAGATCTCCAGCGTTCCGATGTGCTGGAACAAACGGTTTTCTGTGACGACCTTTCTTGACGGTCTCTTAAGACACTTATTCACGGGCACTCCTTCGCGCCACCCCAACACTCCGAGCGATGCCACGTAATCCAAGTGTTTCCCAGTTGCCTACTAGATTCTCCGAATCGGGCTATCTTATTTCTAACAGTAGACGCCACCCTCAACTATTGAGGAACTCATTACCGAATAACTTAGCTTCATTTATTTATTTTATTTAAACATCAAATAAGGATGTCATGGAGAAGGCAACTTAATAAAGGCTTCTTCATAAATTAAATTATTTAGTAATTATGTAAATAAGGATAGAAAAAATTCGATGCTATTTTCTTTTGTATAAGATTAAACATAAAAATATAATAATTAAATATAGAGCACATGAGTCAATACCCAAAATTTTCTGATGTGATTGTAGTTAGCTTTAACGTTAAGCATTTTTTATAACTGTGCTTTGGTTCGAGTATTGCTCCTTTGTTATTTCATCATCATCATCATCATCAGCTCATTTTTATGTCCCCACTGCTGGGGCACGAGCCTTCCCTATGGATGGATAGGGAGAATGGGCCATAAACCACCACGCGGGCCCAGTGCGGATTGGTGGTTGTTAACGACTGCTAATGCAGCCGGGACCAACGGCTTTACGTGCCTTCCGAAGCACGGAAGAGCTCGAGATGTACATTTTTGGTCACCCATCCGATGACCGGCCTTTGCGAAAGTTGCTTAACCTCAGCACTCGCAGACCGGGCGCGTTAACCACTGCGCCATCGAGCTCCTCATCATTGTTATTTAAGTTGTTTCTAACGGAGACTTTTTAATGACTTTTCTGTTTAACCCTATAAGTTTGTAGCTATTTATTTATATATGAAAATCATCAAACTAAGATAAAATTTTACTAGAAAAAAAAGTTCTAGGAAGCTCAAGTGGGTATCGAACCCACAACCTTTGGACAAACAGTCCAATGCTCTGACCGCTGAGCTACAGAGACCGAGACTGACCGACACAAGGGGTCTCTGGAAGACTGAAAAAATTTTATCTTGTAGTTACAAGATAAAAATTTTATAAAGCACTGTGAATACAAAATTTAAAATAAGTAATAAAAAAATCATCAAACTAACTTTTTATCATCATCCTGAGCGTTCTCATCGTCGCTAACCTTCGAGGTGATACAGTGTTTCCTCATCAGATGCTTGTTAAGGTTGGAAGAAGTGGTGCGATAGGAGAAATCCTCATTACAGAGTCGGCAGCGGGCAGAGCGCTGCTCCTCATCAATCACCTCAAAGTATTCCCACGCACCATTGCGTAGTATCTTGCGTTTGTCAGTCGATTCTTCGGCTAAGCTGAAAGTAGACTTCTATTCAACGGCTAGGAGTGAAAAGCCTACAGCTTAGAAGAAAAGGTAATTTTTAGTAGATGTTTGCGCATTCCAGTTGTTACGTTCCCTAAAATATGTTTAAGCGAAGCGATGGCTGATTCATATGTCATACTCGTGAACGGGTGCCGCCTGGGGAGGCTGGTCTGCTCTTGCATACTTATCTTATTTTTAGTATTATTCACTATAGTTTGACTTTGTTGTGAATTTTTTACTTTTACTAGATTACTGTAGGGGTTTGGAATTGTGGAAATTGAAAGTTTTACCTGAAGTTTTGTTAATTTAGATTTTTTATTTTACATGTTGTGGTTGTCTTCTATATTTTTTGTGTTTATTTGTAATGGAAAGTGTCCTGCTATGATAATAATTCCAATATTTTCGACGCTGTAAGGGAGAGAAGAGCTGGACACTTGCTGAATTTCTTGCCGGTTCTTCTCGGTACAAGATCTCCCGCCCAGAGTAGACTTACGAACCGATGGCATAGTGACGTTCACAAGAGCTAGGTACTTGTAGCCTAAACTTAATAAATAATTTTGAATTTTGAATTTTGAATTTTTTTTTTTTATTCAAGTAACAATCTTGCAAAGTTACATTTTAAATAAGTTTTCATGATAAATAAAATTGGTTTTCTTATTTTTATAGTCAACACTTAGTCTTGATGTTAGTGTGTAAATGAAAAATGTTATACATTGTACATCTAATTATGGCCAAACCTAATTTTATCTTACATACATACAAACAAGCATTTGGCCTTCATACAGTGATAATAAGGCCGAAAGTGGAAGTGCATTTCACCCGGAATCCTCAATTACTGAGGTACTGGCTTGTTGGTCCGCCTGGCTAGCTACCACCATTAAATATGCGCCATAGCATCAATGTTTGTAGCATTGTTGTGTCAAAGTTGGCTCTAGCTGCCAGAAGTCCAGAACACAGACTATAACAAGCTATACCTACCAACCAAACCGAGTACCTACACAAACAACTACCCCCTTGCTGGGTATCAAACCCGGGATTTCTGGGTCTAAATTGGTGATCTTACCACTAAACCACAGAGGCGGTTTAAATTAAGATAAGATAGCCAGTAGTTACTCACTAGTTGAGTATCCCGGGTGAAGTGCGCTTCCATCATTGGCCTTACCATCACTTAACATCAGGTGAGATCAAGACACTGTGCTAACCCGTTAAAAAAAACTATTATATTATTCTTACTTTTCATTCTATCTAGAGAACTTTGCTATTTGTTTATTTAGCAGGTAAATGTTGCTACTGCTGTGTTGTAATCTAAATTTAAAGTAATTATGACTGTGTGTGTTGCTTTTATTAGCAACAACAATACTTATAATTCAGCTTCAAAGCATTTTTATTGTGTTTACTTTAGAAATTCAATTTGAAAGTCATATCTCTAACAAAAAAACTTTGGCTTAAGTATATTTCAAACATTTTTTTGAGGTGAGCAAGAATTACCTAGTTAGGAACCTTGTCATTGCTACTAACTAAATTTAATTATTGAGACATTATAGTTAAAGTTAGGTAGTAGGAACTAAGTAGGTACAGTCGAGTTCATAATACGTATACACTTTTGACAGTTAGTAACCTTTATTTACCTTGTAATAAGAATCAACATATTCTGTCAAAAGTGTATACATATTATTGAACTTGACTGTACATATCTATTGTGTTGTGTAAACAAAAAATTTATTAGGTACTACATTGAAGTTTAGTGTGTCACTACTTTGAAATATCTGTTCTTCTATTCTGTTCCGGCAAATGCCAAAGTAATGTAAGAAATAAATTGGCAACAATACTCACCCCTCGTCTTCCAAATAAACCTCTTCCATAGTCATTTGATCCTTCTCATCGTCGTCAGACTGTTTAGTAATCATTTCGTTGCAATGTTTCCTTTCCAAATGCTTCCTTAGATTGGTAATACTAGTGCGAAACGAAAATGGTTCATGACACTGTTTACACTCGGCAGTCCGCTCTTTCTCACTTATAACCTCAAAATAATGCCAGAGAGAGCTAGTTCGCGTATTTCTGTCTTCCACGATATCACTAAAAGAACACCGGTAATGCAAATTAAAATTGAAAACTAAAAATCTGAATGTCAAAATAACGTAAACACCATACAGTACGAAATAGCAGATATTTCGGAACGGTATTTGATATCAAATTATGGATTTGTTACGTACGCGTACTCTTCGGCGTCCATTTTGGTTCACCTGCGTTTGTTTGTCGCGAGTCACGACCGCGACGCGTGACAGAATGTTGCCACATAATAAAAATTAAATTCAGTAAAAGCGAACTAAATGAAAGCCGCTGTTATTTAAAAAGGTACAAACACCTATTTTCACATGCAAATACGCCAATGTCTCGTGATGAAGAAAATACGAATAACTTATTGGTAGGTTCGTTAAGGTTAACCATTTTATTTGTAGGTACCTATCTCTTTACTCAATGTCAAAAAATAAAGATTGGTCATACTAATTTTTATTTTTTGACCAAAACCAAAACTTGAGATTTTTATCATAATATACTACGGTACCCAGGAAATAGGGTTAATAAAGTGCTAAAATAAGCATTTAACCAACATTTAACAATAACTAACATAACTAACATAACTATCATATTGTTAATCTATGTTTTGAAGTTTATCAAAAAACAGACAAAAAAAGACGCAAAGAACAAGTTTTTAAAGAACAGTGAGCATTGTAAAAGCAAGTTGGGTCCCACCAGAATACCAGCGCTGTAGCGGCTTGTATGTCGTTGCAGCACAAGCTGAGGTTGGGACCTAATTGGCCACATGCACGTTGTCTAATGTAACTTTTATTTTTTTTGGAACGAAGTTCCTTATCGTGCGTTGTGAAAGGGGGCTAGACGGAAAAAATTCTTACGAAAAGTTGTCACGACACTTTTTGCTATAGTAAGCTATTGTAAGCTGTGCGGCGTCGCATGTTTCTCTGTCTGTCTCTCTCTCTCTTATAGAAAGCAAGCCAGATATTTTCATTTCTATTTCGCATTGAACAGTGTGGTGTCGCGACGATTATTTTTGTTGTGTATACAGGTTTTTTGTAAATAATAAATAATAAAAAATAATAATAATAATGAATCCTGACAAAAAAAAAAAAATTAAAAAAAAATAATAAAAATTTTTTTTATTACAATTCCTTCACTAATTGTTTTAATTTGTTTTCGCCTATCTTTTTTTTCTCTCTCTCATATGTATCTTCTGTGTTATATAAAATTGGTGCTTGTGGTCAATAAATTTTTGTTTCTGTTTGTTTGTTTCTGTTTATATATAACTGAAAGCTAGGACTTCTTGGCGGGAAAGTGAAGAGTCATGTCTGCGATTTTGTTTTATTTTCTAAAATTTGTGATATGTCGAATATTAATGTGAAATAATGGTGGATTATTAACCGTTAACTCTTCGTGAGTGTGCATGAGTGTTGGCAAATGAAACAAAACAGTGCAACTTCACTTTTCAAATTCTCTCAAGAACTTAGTAGACTTAGTAAAGCCCCACATCTTTACTGAGATACTCGAGGGGTTGGGGGGTATATCATTTCTCACTTCTCATTTCTATTATCATTCATCATCATTATGTACGTACTGGAAGGATTTGTATATTTATGTATTACTTGTAAGAAAAATTACTTTGACACTGGCTAAATGAGCTAATCGCACGAAGCCATCAACTAAAGGGAAAAAAAAAAACTGAAAGCTTAAGAATGAAGATTACTAAAATTATCGTGTTTTCAAGTGCTATTTTTAGATTCGGACGAACGCAATATATAAAAAAACATACGAGCCTTACAGTAGTCGCATGATGTGTAACATTTCTCCTTCACATCACATCTCACCTTTTGAAAATCAATATTACAATAGAAAATAGATTATAGAATTAACAATGACGTATATATGTATTTATATATTTTTTAATATTGTTTAAAAATCTAATACACACGAAATGGTTGAATTAAATCAATATTGCAATAGAAAATAGAATATAGACTTACAAATCATAAAGAGAATGCAGTAAATATTAGAAGGTATGTCACACTGTTACCCTGTTACGATGTTACGATCACATTTCTACGAAATCACTCCCACAAATATTACGACCTACAACGGACATTGGGCTTAAAGTGTCGATCACTGGCGGCTTCTTCAACTAACACGTAACAGTTACAGGATCACACTGTTACGACCCTACTTCCGTCCCTTTTCTACGAAATCACTCCCACAAATCACACTAATATTATAAATGCGAAAGTTTGTGTGTATATTTGTTGCTTCTTCACGCTGCAACGGATGGATAGATTTGGATGAAATTTGGCATATAGATAGTTGATAACCTGGATTAACACATATATAACTTTTTATCCCGATATACCCTCAAGAGCGGGAACCACGCGGGTGAAACTGCGAGCGGCCGCTAGTTGTATAATAGAAGGCGAGCGGAGAGATGTTACACATCAAAAAGAACAAATACTTTGAGTTATTTTTCACGTGTTATTATTTTACACTATTGTTGCAGTATAAAATGGCACCACCTATGACATTTTAAGCCAAGGTGCTAAACCTCAGAACAATAACTAAAGCTATAGAAGGATGGCTAAAATAAAAATCGTGCAACTATGTTTAGTTCCGTTCTATCTTATGGCTAGAAATGGAGGTTGGAGTGCGACAAATGGTTGACACTTAGTTTTTATTTTTTGTATTGTTATGTCAAACGGTCATCAGATAATCGGTGATCAAAAAAAATCTTAGAGTCCTTTACAAAGTCACTCACTCCATTACCTCAAATATGACGTCACAAATCTGGTGACACCTTCGAAATTACGAATGAAAAGGGACAATCGATCTCTTTCCAATACATCACCTAGGTTCATTAGTTAAAATAGTACGAACTGATGAATGAGTGTTGCTATTTTAGTCCGGTTTCTATAGCTGTAGTTATTATTCTGAGTGCTAAACACAGTTTTCGACAGCTAAAAATAATAGCCAGTTATTGTCCCACGGCTGGGCAAAGGCCTCTATCATTGAAATCAAGTCATCACTACAATTGATGGGTAATGGCTTAATTACCACGCTTACCAAATGCGGGTTGGTGATCACAAACCCGGGCTATGCATTAAAAATCAGAAATTTTACCCGACCTGGGAATTGAACTCGGAACCTTCGGGTCGATCGGTTTGCCACTCAGCCAGAGAGTCGTTTGACAATGATAACAATGATTTAGTTAATCACTATCCCCCTTATTAATAAAAACCATTTAAACATTATTAATTAATTATCTTAATTAATGGCTTCGCGTTTAGCATTTAGCCAATTTCAAGTATTTTTTATTATGTAGTAAGGGCCCAATTGTACGGTAGATAGAAATTAAAATTGAGTCTCACAACACGTGTTATTACGGAAAGAACTCGGGTGAAACTCCTAAGCTAGTTAAATATTGTTTTGTCAACGTCACACAAACGTCATTTTGAATTTGAGAAAAAGAGACAAAACAATGATTAACTAAATAATGCTTAAATATTTTTTATGAATAAGGGGTTATGTATCTAGGTGAAAAAATAACATGTTCACGGTAAATACATAAAAGCAACTGTTTGAATGGTGACGTCAGACAATCAGCTTTACAAAAGAAAAGAAAACATGTTTATTCGATTCGCTGACAGGTGCTTTTTGTTGAACCAGCTGAACAGGCATTTGTGTAAATGTTATTGAGTTATTGAGTTTGACACTGCGCGAGTACAACCTTTTTGTTAATAATTGTATGATGATGTCGTAGTACTATTATTATTCTGTGGTGATGTCTAATATTTATTGATTACTAGTTGTCGCCCGCGAGTCCGCGACTTCATTCGCGAAGACTACACTATTCCACAGGAACCTGTTACCGGGATAAAAAGTATCCTACATCCTAGTCCGGGTCATGGCCTGCCTATGTACAAAGTTTCATCCGAATCCTTTCAGCCGTTCTCGAGTTTTGCGCTCAGCAACATTCATTTTTATTTATATAGATTTATATTTACTGTTAATTCACTGTTTGACTAGTTGTGACAATAATTGCTATAAAACGCTGTATGTCAGAAGGGTGCGGGTTCAAATCCTGCTCGTGGAAATTTTTTCAACATTTGTGGTTTTTTTTTAATAATTGCTATACTTATGTAGTAAAAACCAAACTGGCAAACACCGACTGTTGACTATGCATTTAAAAAGGTTATTTAGAATTCGGAAGGCACGTAAAGCCGTTGGTCCCACAGGCTTATAATATTACTTTACCATACTAAAGACCGGTATAACTTAACGACGATGCCCATACTAAATAGCGGGGAATCACAACATGACTCGTGCAAAATTACCTACTTAGGTCCGACCACGTACGTTACGTATTATAATGTCACAGCCACATAATAAAAAGACCGCAGAATGTAAACTTCATACAAAAGCGGTCGAGCAACTCACCCATAGATACCTCTTATCATCTTCATCATCATCATCAGCCTATACTAGTCCACTGCTGGACATAGGCCTCTCCAAGTGCACGCCACCGAGCACGATCCGCGGCTAGGTACTCTCATCCAGCTCTTGCCAGCCACCTTGCGAAGATCGTCGCTCCATCTAGTCTGAGGGCGTCCTACACTACGTTTGCCGATACGCGGTCTCCACTACTAAGTAGGTAGGTACTATGACGCGCGCGTGACGCGACCAGCGACTCATGATGACATGAACATGATACGTAGGTATACTGACGTTTTTATTGGTCAGCATCATAGGTTTTACGTAGGTAGGTACGTTACTCACTCGTTCACTATAGCTATTACGTAAGCAAAGCGAACTTGAGTCTTGCTTGATAAACTCTCACACTGAATGACGATGAAACAACTAGGTACCTATTTTGTGGTAGCACATTTGTTTCCGATCCGATCCGAACCCCTCGTAGAATCTAGTAGGGCACGGGGACACGTACTAGTGCGTGGTGCCGTTCCCTCTAGAAAACCTCCGAAGGTGATTCGTTTCACACGGCTTGAGGAACGTGCTTTAAGTTTCTCGCCGCCCCCAAACAAGCCCGGTGAAGCTGTAAATGCCGTCTGAGCCAATCAGGAAACTCTTTAAAAAAAAAAACCTTTTAGTTTTTATGCTTATTTAAAATTCTTAATTAATCTCTGCGGCGTCAGTTACCTATACAACTTGAGACACTATGCTTGAACGAGTCAGTTAAAAACTATTAGCACTCAAAAAGCATTATAAAGCAGTGACAAAATTCAGCGCTTACGTTAGCCTTCCCGGTAGCATAGCGGTCAGTACAGCCGCCCGGATTGCGGAAGACCCAGGTTCGATTCCTGGCTGGGTCGGGTAGGCGTTTAATTTTTATTTTCACTGTATTTTATATATTCAGTCAAAAATTGCCGAAATCATACCACTGAGACACTATTGAGGACGTTTTAATATAACAGAATAGACGACGAGTTTCTTCGCTTCAATTGCTTCAACTCAACGTATTGTGCCAGCCTAAGTGGTAGTTTCCAATGATTTACACCGTTCAAGTAGGATCAGTCTAACTAACCCAGCAGTGGGATGATATTAGATTTATGATAACGATTTAACCTTAATTTACAATTAATAATGGAACCCTTCTGTATGTAAAAACCACAGAATAATAAAAAACCTTTTTTATTGTTCTGTGGTAAAAACAGCATAAAGATTTGGAGCTGCCGTGTGGCGCCATCTATTAGTGTCAACACGAACTAACTAAAAAAAGACGACAAAATTGACCGTAATTTTAAACATTTTTCAACTTCATTCACATCACAAGATTTGGTCATTATAAATATTTTTTTGCAAACTCAATCATGTTGAATATTTTTGGACCGCCTAATAGTGCCTTATTTGATTAAAAACCCATAAAATAGTAACACAACGCAACATTAGAGCCAAATAGAACTAAATTTAAAAAAAGAAAATGGCCCTTTGTGTATGACGTCCACATTAGACTTAAAAATAATTAAACGGCATCATTGTGAATTTGTGATTCATTCAGAATGTTTGGCAAACAGCACACAGCAGTCAAGTTGAATATTTCATTTGGATTGTGGTAGGTACCTAGGACTTATATGTGCCTACCTATATTATTTCAAGATAAAATATACAATGATGACTTAAAAAAGCTATTATACATAGCTATAAATATAATAAAGCTGAACAGTATGTTTTTTGTTTGAACGCGCTAATCTCTTGAACTAGGTAGGTACCTACCAGTGGGATTAGAAAAAATATTTTTGTATTTGATAGCCCAATCTTTGTGAAAGGTTATAGGCTATTTAACATCACGCTATGTAGGTATGACCCTTAAAAAAAACGTCAGAAAAATGCTAAGCGAATTCGAAGTAGGTACTAGCGCATTCGGGCGGCAGACGCGATCAACTCAAACCGCACCCCACCACCACCACCGATTTAACCGCAAATTTTATATTTTATAGAAAGCAACGAGACAGCTAAATATTGTAACTTAATATTATTAAGTACTAGCTGTGCCCCGCGGTTGCACCCGCGTTAATTAGCTCTCAAAAACAATATTTTCCCGTTTTTGCAACATTTTTCATTGCTGCTCCACTTCTATTAGTCATAGCGTGATGTAATATAGTCTATAGCCTTCATCAATAAATGGACTATTCAACAAAAAAATATTTTTCAATTCGAACCAGTAGTTTCTGAGATTAATTAGCGCGTTCAACCAAAAAGCTAAATATTAGTATAGATACCTTTGAATATGGTGATGAAATAAAAATAATTATTCGGAGCATACTTATATGGCAATCATCATCAGCCTATACTAGTCCACTGCTGGACATAGGCCTCTACAAGTGCACGCCACCGAGCACGATCCGCGGCTACTCTCATCCAGCTCTTGCCAGCCACCTTGCCAAAATCGTCGCTCCAACCAGTCTGAGGGCGTCCTACACTACGTTTGCCGATACGCGTTCTACACTCGAGAACTCGTTTACCCTAGAACGTACCCTAACCTAATACTCTCCTGTGTCTATGCCCAACGGTTATCGGTTTTGCAATCACTTAACGCACCGGTCAACGCAACGTTATTTTTGACTGGTTAGTCAATAAAAAAAAATATTAGCAGCTGTCAAAATGTTTTTATGGAATTAGAAATTATGACGTCACAACTTTTTTCTGGCAAGTTTTCAGGTTACAGAAATTCATGCGTAGGCCCAATAAAGAACAGGTTATGTTTAAAGAACTGTCACGTGATTTTTAGTGCCTTACAAATAAACAAAGATTAAGCTTCGAATAGTTATTCCATGTTTTGTCTCTTTTACTCTAATTTGAAATGACGTTTACATGACAGGAACTAAACAGGGAATACTATTCAGAGCTTATTCTTTGCAAATGTTAGGGGGTTAATGTTCTTAAAATTATTAATGTTGTCCCTATTATATATTATCAATAAACCACATTGTTGTAATGAGGCGGAAGAATTGTGCGCGTTATACGGAAACGAGGAACGAATCTTGAACATTGGAGGTCATAGCTACTTCCTCACTCTTCATTCGCGGCTTGGATTGTCGTGACGCCAAAGCTAAAGGTACAAGTCCGAGACGGACCGCAGACCGCAACCGCAGACTGCAGGCGCCACTGGTTTCTATAAATTTCTATGAAATTGATTCCAAGCGTGGCGACCGACATCACTGCGGGGCGGCCCTACAGTTACGGCGCGCAGCGACCGCAGCTGCAGGGTGCACCGAAACACCAGTTATGTAGCGAACCGCAGAGTTCACACGTATAACGCGTACAAGCACAAGGTGCGGGAAGCGGGAGTGACTGAAGCATTGTTCCATGGATTGTGCAGCCGCGGCATGTCGCCCGCCACGTTTGGAATAGGCGTTGCGGTTGATAGCAGGCAGCACTGCAGTCAACCGCTACGCAGTGCGTGCCGCTGTGCGGCCTGCGGTTGCGTCTGCGGTCGGTGTCGAACTTGTACCTTAATGTTGTTTTCTAAAGTTTACGCGAACACTACACATTGAAAGGAAACAACTTATACGGATCTACTCGCGTTTATTTCATAGGTACGTTAGTGTTGTACCTATGCAAGCAATTTACGCCCCAAACGCACTACGTTACCTTTATAACGCTGGTAAAGGTGGACGGCAGTTAGTTCTCAATAAACAAGCAAAGTGTGAACACGTATTTTATTTTCTACAACCCTCCAAGTAAATTTGAACTTTATTACTGTCACAGTTAGTTTTAATTAAGCTACTTATATTTTATAAAATACAAACTGACCCGACCAACTTTGAAAACATAGGGACACAACCAAAGCCTTTCTTGAATTTTTAATGGAAAAAAATAATTAAATCGGTTCAGTTTTGGAGGAGGAATCAGGGGACTACGAAACGTTGATTTTGTCTACTTTTCATACATATTTTTCAATTCAGTCGACCTCAGTATTATCCTCTTAAATAGGTATCTCACCGCTCCTAAAAAAGGTCCGGTGAAGCTGAAAATGCGGTCTGAGGTAATCAGCAAGCTCTAAAAATAAAAAAATGGAGATTGATCCACCATTTCTCGCATTCAATACGAGCATTCTATCCGTTCGGCAAATTGAAGTGAATATATTTAAAAAACCGGCCAAGTCCATCCTACTAATATTATAAACGCGAAAGTTTGTAAGTATGGATGGATGTTTGTTACTTTTTCACGTAAAAACTACTGAATGGATTTGGGTGAAATTCGGCATACAGATAGTTTATAACCTGGATTAACACATAGGATACTTTCTATCCCGATATTCCCACGGGAACGGGAACCACGCGGGTGATACCGCGACCGGCCGCTAGTTATCTATAAAAAACGGCAAAAAAAAAATCATGTCTGTTGTATGGGAGCCCCCTTAAATATTTATTTTATTCTGTTTTTTAGTATTTGTTGTTATAGCGGCAACAGAAATACATTATCTTTTATATAATACATTTATTTTATTTTATTTTTGCTAGTTGCCGGTGCACTACCTCTCATTGTCTCCTAATCTGTCCTATGCCACAAAGGTTGTCTGGAAGAGATCGCTTTAAGCGATAAGACCGCCTTTGCCTACTACCTATTATTTTAAAATTTCCTGTTATTTGTTTTGTGTATATTTGTGTAAGCAATAAAGTGTTTATCTATCTATCTATCTATTATCTGTGAAAATTTTCAACTGTCTTAACTATCACGGTTCATGAGATACAGCCTGGTGACAGACGGACGGACGGACAGCGGAGTCTTAAAATGAGGAGAACCCTAAAAATGAGTACAATCACCATCATCATCACCTTAGCGAAAAGACGTCCACTGCTGGACAAACGCCTCCCCCAATGATCTCCACAACGACCGGTACAATATGGCAACATGATATATTTTTGCTCGCGACTTTACCCCCCGTTAAGATGGGAATCGAACCCGGGCCATCTGGTTTGGAGACCAGTGGTGGTAGTTAGACCACTACCCACCGGTCATAGACGAAAATTACACCGCGTCTATGGTATAGACTAGACACCATTATACCATAGACACGATTTAACACACCTGCATATTGGTAAGGTAGGTTCCGCATTCAACAGTGTTTTGTTCCCTAACTAAAAGTTTCGGGATTCACATCACCTCACCACCTCTTCACATTCAAGCTATATAGCGTCGTCATCGTTGAGTTTCCAAACAGGCTTGGCTTGGCATAACCAGTAAATCTACATCGAGTTTCGAAAACAAACGAATCACTCAACAGTTCGTCATACAACGCCGTTCAAGCATCCACTCCTCTTCCAATACTACGAACGCATACCGCAATGTATGCTAAACAACTTATTTGTTCCGTTTTCGTCGTTATACTCACTCACAATCACAACACGTAGGGAGTGCTAGTTTATGAGAGAAAGGCGACGTTGCCGCTCCGTGCAACAAAACATGTGACGCAACGCAATTGAGTTGACGGCTGGTCAAATGGGAATGGGACACACACACAGCACGTTGAGTTGAATAATATTAGATTCGTTTAGATGGATTTATATTTAATTTTGTCTGACGTGACAACACGTGTCGTGTCATGGCTAGCGTTTACATTAATATGTCGTGTTCTGCTGACGCCTTTGCTTTGGATGAAATTTTGGATCAATACGAAAGGTTAAACCTCAGAATAATAACTAAAGCTATACTTAGAAACCGGACTAAAATAACAACACAAATTTTAACTAATGAACCTAGGTGATGTATTGAAAAGAGATCGATTGTCCCTTTTCTTTCGTTATTTCGAAGGTGTCACCAGATTTGTGAAACGAACTGTCAGCTTTTAAATCAATGTAGGTACTTACTTCTGATTTTGGCCGGGCAAAAGGACAAGAGATTTTATTTTTCTGATGACCGAATGATATAACAATACAAAAAATAAAAACGAAGTGTCAACCATTTGTCGCACTCCAACCTCCTTTTCTAGCCATAAGATAAAACGGAACTAAACATAGTTGCACGTTTTTTATTATAACCATCCTTCTATAGCTTTAGTTATTGTTCTGAGGGTCAAACGTTTGCAATAAAAAAAAATACAAAAAAAATAATAATAATAATAATGTTCTCCCATGAGTTATCCGATTCGGATTCAGATTATGAAGAAGATACCTATTCAATTTATAATGCTGGCAACTCTTTTGAAAAAAGAAAGAAAGAAAAGATGAATTCAATTAGGTACTTATTATTATATTGAGAACTTAGTATCTAGACAAACCTAACATAGGCTTTAAGATACTACTAACCGATATTTGTAATTATATTTTTGTTGATAAAAATAAATAAAAATAAAATAAAATGGCGAGTTTCATTGTCTCATCAAAGAGCTAGAGTGCGATGCTGAAAAAATCAGTACCTAGGTAGGTATTTTAGTTGCACAGTTTGAACAAGTACATTCTTTGATTGAGGAGGATATAAAGAAAATACATACGAAATTTCGTAAACCGATAACAACAACAAAAGAAAGACTTGCAGTATGTTTAAGGTAGGCATTTATTGTTTTACTTTAATATTATAAAGGCAAAAATAATCAATTATTATAATCCGTAAAGTCGGTATTGCTATAATATGACGAGATGTTCTCTCCACCAACACTATAAAGTGTTGATACCGTTTGTTATATTGGAGATGATGCTGTTAGTAGGGTGATAGTTGATGTGGGTGGTACTACTGTGGATGTGGATGGTTGAACGGGGGGCTGGAACTCTTGTAGCAGCCATGAAATGTCTGGTGAGCCATGTTAACTGGTGTAATCATTATTTCTTGTCTTTGAAGTTCACGTATTTCAGCTTGTGCTATAGCAGTGTGCAAATCTAACTTAATTTTGGCCTGATCGATTTTAGGAAGGCTTTTAAGAGTTTTGCTCATACTAAAAAAAAACAAGTCTGTTTCATCCATATCCTGCTCGGAATGATGCTTTTGGCATCTTAAATCGTGCGAAGACTTCATTGTATCATATAGATCCTCTAAGTTTATTTTGTTTTTATCAGACCTTTGAGAGTGTGAAGACGTACCAGAAAGTGGTGTTCCTGAACGGCTTTCTGATTGATAATTTTCATGGCTTTGAGGTTCTGGTGACTCTCGAGACAATTTTAATGGTGAAATAGTTTCTGGTGACTCTGGTCGCAAGTTTGATGGTGAAATAGTTTCTGGTGACTCTGGAGGCGACATAACAGTTGTTATAGCTGGTCTGGATTTTATAAATGGCAGTAAAAAACTCATTTGTTTTGCATATCTCCACGGCGGCAGCGGCGTAGCATTCACAGCGGCTTGCCCACTTTTCTTTTTTTTGCGGCGTTTTAAGGCGTTGGTATAAGCATTTCGTAATTTATCCCAGTCATCTTTGCATTTTTCCGCTGAAACAAAAATAAGTTATGCGTTTGATTATTTACAGATTTTTAGCAACTGGCAACTCTTTTCGGTCATTGGGATTCAATTTATCGATGGGGTTTACTACAGTAAAGTTATTAGTAGAAGAAGTTAGGTACTTCTTGGCAGGTACTTCTTGTAAGGCAATTTGGAAGAAATTAGCCCCTATTGTTAAGTATGCCCCAACCTACAGAAACAAATGTGGCAAGAAATTGCGAAAGTATTTGAAAATATATGGAATTTTTCGAATTGTATTGGAGCGTTGGATGGGAAACACGTCAAAATAATATGTCCCATCAATGCCGGTTCAACCTTTTATAATTATAAAAACGAGCATTCTATCGTACTGTTTGCACTTGTTGACGGTAAATTTATTATGATAGATGTAGGAGCGTATGGTCGTAATAGTGATGGTGGGAAATGCCAAGAGTCATTAAAGGGAAAAATGTTTCAAAGTAACCAATTAAACGTGCCACCGAATAAACCATTATATGAAAATACAGAGCCCTTACCCTACACTATTGTGGCAGATGCAGCATTCCCATTAAAAACGTATTTATTAAAACCATACAGCAAAGCTAATTACAATTAGTTAGCAATACTTCAAATAATAATAATAATCGTGGTCGCCGAACTGTAGAAAATGAATTTGGAATATTACGAGCAACATTTCGAGTGTTTCAAGGTCCTTAGTGCAACCAAACATAGTAGACAAGATCGTACTTGCTGCTTGCTGCCTTCATAACCTTAAAAACACACAGGAAAGTTTTATAGATGAATACGGCACTGGCAGCGGGAATGAGGGCCTATTAGACAGACATCGGACCGTTAAATAAAAATGCGACTCAAGAAGCTACTCAAGTTCGCGAGGCATTTAAAAATTGTTTTGTAAGTCCAGAAGGACAAGTTCCATGGAAAATGCGATCCATTACACTCACACACACTCAGTATAAATTAATAAAGCAGTGAAGATACTTACCAGGTTGTTTTAATTTTTCTCCTATTTTTTTCCAAATAGTTGTTCTGATTGCATGATTTTTATATTGTTGAGATTGAGTATTATAAATCACTTTATACTGTCGTACAGTTTCAATCAACTTGTCCATACTTAAGAGCAAAACTAACCTATTTAAAATCACGAACGACTCTGACGCGTCAGATCACAGCACTACTGGCGCGTGTACATTATTGATCTGACGTGTCGTGATGGTGGGCGGCGGGTGCCGCCGCCCCTCCAACCCGCCCCACTCTGACGCGAACCGGAATCGCTTCTGATGCGTGCGACACGTCAGAAGCGAAGCCATCACGACACGCCACAACACTCTAGTATAAACGTTTCCATACGAAATGTATGATACCGATACCGATTCCGTTCTGATGCATCACGACACCACGACAGGTCAGACAAATATAAATCCACCTAATTAGTCACATATAGGAGGGGTGTACGTCGTGTACGTGTGGTGTCTCACTCCGCTCCGCAGTTTAGGCACGGTACGGTACTATCATGTTTAGGTAGGTATCCTTAAACTACGTTCGGCCGGCCGGCGGGCGCGGCGGCGGCCGCCGTCTATATTTCCGTCTATATTCTGGGGGCCTACTCTGAGTTTTGTTTACTGTCCGTATTCATTCGATTACGTTTACGAAAACGAAAATTAGTATGGCATTGAAGCAGCGCCTCCTGGCGGCATACGAAAAAGGAGTTAACATTTTGCCATAGAAATTGTCGTTTTCGTTAACGTGATCGAATAGCGAATGAAACTCGCACTTGGCACCCGAAGGGTGAATCTTCCATACATTGAGTAATTACAAAAAAATCATATACGGCGGCGCCATCTTCCTTAAAAGGAACCTCGAGTTACTAACTGGTTATCCATATAATGTCACTAGATGGCGGTAGTATAGATAGCATTTTAAATTAATAAGTTACGTTTAGTTATTTTCTAATAACTTTCTTATAACCACAACTTTCGTCATCTCCACAAAGAGCTCATTTGCCGAGCGGCTGCGACTATACATCGTGCTATAGAAGTGATAAAGAAATCCTAAAGTCTAATTATTCATTCACTGGAGTAATCTGACGTTTACGGTGTTCCCAGTTTCTGATGAACAGAAAATAGTGTTGTGACAAGAAGATTGACATCAATTACTATTACTCACTCATTCATTCTCATTCAATCAATGAATGGCGACAATCATCAACCAAGCGGCCGTGGCTAGCTCAATTAAATCCGCACTCTCTTTGGTTTGTGATTGTCCCCGCCTGCGACAACTATCAATATTCAATGTATTTAGAAATATTTCACGTTGCATTCAACATTGCTCAAATTGAATTTTGGGATCTAAGAGCTTGTTTTTTTCTTTTCAGTTTTTTTACTTTGCAGTTATTTTTGATATACCTACTTATAATTATAGTTGTTTTAGCAATCGGGGTTTTATTTTTGGAAATAAAATAATAATAATTTATTTAAATAATTTGGTTTATTTCAAACTTTTTAGTTTTGTAAAGTAAATAACCATTATTTCAAAACCTACATAAAATAATGATGTTAAAACGCCTTACTCTTTTAAATAGCAAAGTCATAGCGCATACACCAATTGGCGTAAAAACGAAACTTGACTTCTAGTACTTTTAACTGACAAGTTTTTTGTTTTTTTTAAAACATGTGAATAAAATCTGCTAATATTCCCGAATCAGCTAACCCGGCCAATGTTTTTACTTTTTTTTTGATTTTTTTATAGCCTATGTCACTCCCATAGTCAAAACAAATCTAACGACACCTCATATGTTAAAATCGTGTGTTCCGTCCTGGCCCGGCCACGGGCGCCAAAAAAAGTAATGATTTTGTGTGCAGGCTGTACAGGTGTGTACTTTCATGTACCCGAGAGAAAAAACATAGTACCTCAGTAATTCACCAGATATACCACATTTTTTGTGGCCGGGATCCAACGTATGTGACCTACAAACCTGCATCAACTATTAGAGGTTTTTGCTCTAACATTCAGGTCAGGCGTTTTATGACACAAAGTTTGATCCTTAAATAAAGTCTATCAAATACCTTTTTTTTTTTAAAAAGGCATGTTGTCGGAAGTACATGATGCGTACAATCATCACATACCTAAATAATAACATAAAGTTACCTAGTTTATTAGATATGAGCGTGGCCGGGCTGGGTCGCATACGTTGGGTCCCGGCCACAAAAAATGTGGTATATCTGGTGAATTACTGAGGTACTATGTTTTTTCTCTCGGGTACATAAAGTACACACCTGTACAGCCTGCACACAAAACCATTACCTTTTTTGGCGCCGTGGTCGGGCCAGGACGGAACACACGTTAAAATCCACCATGCCGTTTGGGCTGTAGGGCGTGTCAAAGAAACATACATACATACATACATACACTCGAAAAACATAACCCTTCTTCTGACGCAGTCGGGACGTCGGGTAATAAGGTAGTGAGACTGCGTATCGGCAAGCAAACGTAGTGTAGGACGCCCTAAGACTTCGAGGACGCCCTCAGACTTCGCAACGACCGACGGACGATCTTCGCAAGGCAAGAGCTGGATGAGAGTAGCCGCGGATCGTGCTCGGTGGCGTGAACAAGGAGAGGCCTGTCCAGCAGTGGACTAGTATATATTAAAGACTGATGATGATGATGATGATGAAAAACAATAAAGTATTGGAGTATGCTGTATGTATCTTTTAATAGCGTTATTCAACATAACTTACATTTTACCTAATTGCATATTCATTACCTACGCTACGCACGCCTCGAAAAAATTATAGCATATTTGCTAATGATCTTGTTTACAGTTTCCTGTTTTTTTCCAGCAGGCCTAGTTAGTTTATCTTTGTGTATACATGCACTGGGCCCGACTTTTGCGCAGTTACGACGCAAATAGAACATGTTTACGATACAAACTTGAGGCTTAGCGTAATACCTACCTACCTACGCCCTGACGTTTCAATTTCAAACTCAAAGTAGATATTTATCGCACACTTAACTGTAGTGTCAAAGTTGTAAAGACCATTTTTTGTAGTGCCTATTAGGTAATACATGAACCCTCTATACCTATAGGTACCTACTGTCTGTCCCACCCCACAGCTGCGCAAAGGCATCAATGATTTGGTAACGACATAGGTACTTTTTTTTTGTACATATCGTTACATAAAGCTGTGGAGTTTCTTGCGCTCATTCTTCTCCACAGCAACAAGTTAAGGAGCACTATCTATCTTTGTCACTATAATGTTATTTGTCCTTTTACTTTGTGTCATGTCATATATATTTAGTTTATATGTACCTATGTATTCAATTTATATAATAATATATGTATGTACCTATGTAGATACATTAATTGTATGTATGATAATTAAGTATATTTATATTGTCTGTAAATAAACTTATAATTTGGAAAGCACCATAAACCACCCATTTCTTAGCTTTTTTTGTCCAGTTCAACACATGGTTGCCTGGAAGAAATTGCTTTTTAGCGATAAGGCCGCCATTTGTACTTCTTCTTGTATTGTCCTCTTTTTGTATTTTGTATGGTGTACATTAAAGTGTATTTTCATTTCATTTTCATATGACAGCTAAAAAATAGACGTCCTCAATGGGTAGTAAAGTAAATAGGTAAAACATATACTTATACTTATAGACGATTCAAAAGCAATATTCGTAAGTTTATTTGAATAATTTTTGTCTTTGACTTTGGATAATTTAAATAAAATCATCATCGCTACAATTGGTGGGTTATTGCATTGAAAACTCTGAAACTCACTTTGCCTAACCTGGAAATTGAACTCAAACCCTTCTCGTATCGGGCCAAGCTCTTTGCAACACGGCTACCTACTCACTATTCATCAATTGTAGAAATAATTTTATTTCAATGATGGAGACTTTTGCCAACCAGTGCAAAAGTATTTTGTCTACATTACTCTTAAACTAGACCAACTAGAAGGTGGATCAACGATCTGGTGAGAAGCCGCTGAATGCGACCAAAACACAGAACCGGTCGTTGTGGGAATTTTGGCTGAGATGATGATGTTGATGACTCATAAACTTTGTAGATTATTAAGAGTCCTATCCTATTACAAATCTCCACTCTGCGCAACTCTGCGAGAATCGGTATCGTTCGGACCACAGAACACAAGAAATTCTTGTGTTCTGTCACACTGTGGTTTTGTGGTTCGGACGGCCGGCACATCGCATTTTGTAGTAATTATTAAGCAGTATTATATTTATCGTTTTTATCGAAATAGGATAATAAATTCATGCTTAAAAATTATAAAAATTTTATACCTCATGATTGAAGTAAAAATTATTCTGGTATAAATTTTGTTGAATAATATTATCGTAAATAGGAGAAAATCACAGTTAACTTAAAGCGATTTTCGAAGTTTTCTGGTTTAGAATAAGATTTTTTTTATATAAAATCAATGATATTATCTAAAAATTCCGAGGCCGCGCTGCGAACTATAAGATTACTCGTATATGTATAAGAGATAACATTCTAATTTTTTTTATTTAATTTGTCACAGTAGTTCAATCTAGTAGCTCAAAAAAGTGCCTTCAAATCTATCTTTGCAATTTTGGGTTTAATTAAAAAGATAAGCAAAATTTACAAAAAGCGAGGCCGCTACGAACTATGCCAATAGGTATTCTACACTATTCATTAAGTCAAAATTGTTAATGTATTTTTGTTTCTGAGATCAAGAACGCCAAAATTGGGCATTTTACGAAAAAATCACAGTCGAGAATCATCTTTAAACTTAACACTTAGGTTCTGAAAAAAAATTCAAACAAAACTTAATTAAGTATATTTTAATCTATAAGTCCATCTAGGACAGCTCTCGTCCCAAAGGTTATTCCTATTACGCAATATAATCCCAAACCCAACTGTATGGCTAAGTAAACTCATTGAACCAGTTTTTATAGGCATTATCCCACTGTATTACTAATCTCTTTAAAGATTGCGTTGCTAATTGCTAATTCGTCGCATGGGTCCAATAAATTGTGATTCAAACCCATCCAGAGATTCGCATAAACATACACTAAAAATTTTACCAAAATCGATCCAGCAGCCGTTTAGGAAGAGTTTAATGACATACACACGGCATAAAGAATTATCTGTATCTAGTTATCTTGTGGCACAAACAGTGTGTAAAATACATAAATAAACGACGAAAACATTCATTGATCTATTTCGCAATAAAAATAGAGGTGTTAAAAATAAATATTATATAATAAGTCTACAACATAAGCACGTTATTTTACGTAACATAAAATATAACGGAGTTACTAAATTAAACCTTATTTTGTAAATGATAAAAACGGTAAATGAGTTGTAGATTTATTCTGGGTGCCTTGACTGTCTACTAGTGTCCGTTTTATTCGCCATTTGATCACGTTAGCAAACGAGAACCACCATTTCTAGCACAGTTTTTATTACTTTTTTCCAAAATCTTTACATTTGAAACAAAGCTTTTAAATTATTATTAAAACAACGTACGGACTACAACCCAACAAGATGTGTCTGCATTAAAAGCTAAGCAAATTAACTCGAGCATCGATCCGTTCGGCAACCGACGCTACGCTATAGTATTATGAAATATTTGTTGGTTAAGTACTTACCGGATTCGTCGGTTATCTGTACAAGGGTTGTCTTGGGGCACTGTGTCACTAAATGGTTGAATGTCTTCTTGTGTTTCATCTTCAAATGCGTCTTTAGATTAGTCGATGTTGTTTTGTAGGAAAACAACTTCTTACACACATTGCACATCGCCAGTTTTGCCTCTAAATCCATCTTTGTGAAAAACGACCATATCGCTGTGTTTTTATTGGACATTTTGACTAAGTTTATTTCAGAAAAAACGCTTGAGAAATTATCACTTTTATTGTAACACTCAATCACAACCGCAGTTAATATCGGCGTTAAAAAACAATTGATATGATCACGTTATGTTAAATATACGGTTAAACACATAAACGTGCTATGTAATGAAATGATGCCACAAACCAATATCTGCTTTGTAATGACTTTTTTCTTCTTCCTCCTTCGAGAAGAAGGAGACAAAGGGACCTGGCTCATACAGCCTAATCTTTTGTTAATTATTTACAATAGCGACCGATGATGTTTTGATACGATGATTTTATAATTGACGAATGCTAGTTTATGGACGATGATAATGCTATGCTGTTGATAGATCGTGTACTTTGCGAGAGATAACAGAATATTCGTTTTATTTGCCCAATACACGTTCCGTAATGCGTGAATCGTGTAAGCGGACGCTAAACGGTTATTTATTATAATCAACCGCTATAACAAAATAACGAACGGCGAAACGAATAATATGATAATTATAATTAGATAAATAAAATTGGCGCCAAACTAATCTATAATTTTTTTCTTAATCTCGTGTGGCGACGTACGAAAAAGTTATTTCTACGTGCCTAACTGCATTAAGTTAGATCTTTACGAGAATAGTTAGGAAATGATGCAACGACCAACCGGTCTTGATCTGGAATCTGGAAGCTATGTTGAACGGTGGTCGGCGTTCTAATTCGATGGGCCTGTGATTGTTACGTAAGTAAGTAGCTTACGCCGCGAACGTTCGATGGCGCTGTGGTTGCGATCGCGCGTCCTAAGCAACTTTTATAATGGTGTGTCCCCGGATGGATGACCATATGAAGCATATTTAGATAGAACGACTTATTATTTTAATTATATTATTATACTCTTTATTTGTTTTCTTTCTTAAAACTAGATTTTTACAATATTTTAAGCAGCGGGGCAGGGCCCAAGCTACCGGTGGTCAGGGCTGCAGAGTGAGGAACCTCCTGACAATACGTGCCGTGTCAAGGAGTACCTACTGCCTTTTGCATCTGACCCATATCCCAACCTTTCAGCGAGAGCCCCCCTAGGTGTTTTATTTTCTTTAAACTTTTGAAAGATAATAATCCATTAAATTAGCAGAAACCACCCGGGACCCCAGAGCTAGCAGCTACTTGGGTCAGCGAATAAGGCTTGCTATTCAACGTGGCAATGCTGCTAGCTTACTGAACACTGCCTGATGGGGATGATTTGGAGCACGGAATTAGAAAAACACGATTTACGGAATGCCTGACAATTAAATAAAGAATAAGCTCTAGTATATAGAATAGTTATTTTGTGTTTTGTTCCTGTCATGTAAACGTCATTTCAAATAAGAATAAAAGAGACAAAACATGAAATAACTATTTTGAAGGTTATTCTATGTTTATTTGTAAGACTCTTAGTATTTGAACTGATGAGTCCACTTGGCCACGGTTCCATTCACATACATTAACGAAAACAAAAAATAGTATGGCATTGAAGCAGCGAGCGCCTTCTGGCGACATACCTACGAGAAGAGTTAAACATTTTGCCAATCAAATTCTCGTCTCCGTTAAAGTGATCGAATAGAGATAATGAATCTCGCACCAGGCACCGGTCAATACAGCGAAGTCTAGGAGATTTTTTTTACGGTGACTAATTCTCATGCTATAATTTTTTTTTAAATTAATTAATTTATTTATTCATTTATTGCACATGTAGCTACAACATTAGACTTAGGGCTAAAATCTTAGTAATAGGTACATGGATTTTGTTTATAGGGTGTTGCAAATCTGGTCGTTCACAAAGGTGGGCGCTTAGTTATTTAAAAAAAAAACATTATATTACATTCAGTCCTGATAATTCGAGCAAGATAAGCGCACATTGCATTATTAAATAAAATAAATTAAAATAAAATTGCATTCAATAAGTTAATTACATAAATAGTGCATACCTACCAAAAAAGCATATAAATAAGGTACCTATTGATTAGAATATTTATCATTATTATTAGTTTAATATTATTATCTCTTTATTTCTTTTTTTTCTTAGCCTAGGTTTGTTATAATATTAATATAAAAGTAAAATACAAAAGCACATACAAAACATAAAAATATTATAAAAAACCTAGCCTAGGGTGCCGCCGGCAACGGGGCAGGGCTCAAGCTGCCGGTGGTTAGGGCTGCAGAGACAGGAACCTTCGGACTATCCGCGCCGTGTCCAAGAGTATCGCCTTCTGTATCTGATCCTTTATTATTATTATACTCTTTATTCATTTTTTTCCTTAAAACTAGATTTTTACAATATTTTAATATAAAAGCAATAAAACATTATAAAAATCTAATCCTAGAGTACCGCCAGCAGCGAGGCAGGGCCCAAACTACTATAATATATATATATATATATATATATATATATATATATATATATATATATATATATATATATTCTATTATTATTATATTATTAGTGTTATTTTTATTGTTATTATTGTAATATAATTTATGATTTATCCGTAAAGAATTCCTTAATTGTATAGTATGATATAGTTATGTTATAGTATGTTTAGTTGGTTACAAGCAGGCATTTGACCACACCTCACCTGATGTTAAGTGACGGTGCGGTCGAGGATGGAACATGCCTGCCTAGAAATAGTCTAATCACTCTGGCCTCGAAGAGGTCCAGATTATACCTTTCGGGGAACACATTCGCAGGCAGGGCGCTCCATTCCCTAGCTGTACGCACTAAGAAAGTTGAACCGAATCGGCTCGTGCGACAAGGTGGCATATCTACAACATAACTCGCGCCTCGTGCTCCGATAGCGGAAAGTGGATGGTGGGATTAGGTCGTGCAACTCCCCGCACTCCCCGAAATGAATCCTATAGAAAAAATATCAACATGACGAGTGCTCTTTTTTCGCTGCTGTCACTGCACTGGTGACTTATTTTCGTAACCGAAAATTCTCGAACGCGAACGTTAGGTAGGTACCCATTATAGGTGGCCCATGCATCTTATCAATCAAATTGTAAATAATGCAACAGTTAGAAAATATATTTGATAACACTTTTGTTTGACGACCTCCGTAGCCGAGTGGCTTGCACGCCGGACTTTGGGCGGCGCTAACTCTGAGGTCCCGTGTACGATTCCCGGTCGGGTCAATGTCGAAAACGAACTTTTCGATATTGTGTCGGCTCTGGGTGGTTGTGTGTGGTACCGCCGTTGTTTCTTTTCCATAAAAAGAGTGCTTTAGCTACTTTACCTTGGGATCAGAACAATGTATGTGACGTTGTCTATTATTTAATATTATTAATAATAACTAAAGTCACGGTTTTATCATGTTGTAAGAATTTATGCCCTTATTTCTTTTTAATTGTTATTTTTATTTTTTTATTGTTATTTAAGTAAGTAACCCCTTTTTTTAACCCTCTTTTTAGACTTAGTTTGTCAAAAATCTAAGTATTTATTATTTTCATTTGTTAAACAACTTATTCTATGTAAACGCGGTGCGCAACAATCACCGGAATTCAACTTTAATGTGAGAATTAGTTTACCTGCTGTGATTGTATTGAATTGTATTCTGTAGTTGTGCCATGTAATTAAATAAATAAACTTTTCGAGATCACCAGAATCAAAAATGGTTACCAGACGTTCTGTGGGAGGCGAGAAACTTAAAGGATTCCTCGAGCCGTACGATAGAAACATCCTTAGATGGGATGGCATGGCAACACGCAAGCTTAGGTACCTACCCTACGCGATTCTCCGATGGGTTTTAATCGGATCGACAGCAAAAATGTCAGTACCTACCTAGACTTGTTGTTTACCATTTCCGACAGTAGAAGATTTTTTAATCTTCTTTAAACAGTTCCTAAAATGCGCTTCCACCACAGAAATAGATCTATCTCTGTGGCTTCCACCTTCCTTTTCAAGTACTTGGACGCCCATGGACAGACAATAGAAATTCAATTGTTCTATGGCACTGTTGTGACATGCAATAAAGATTCTGATTCTGATTCTGATTCTGTTGTTACCATGGGCGTCCAAATACGTAGCTACCTAGAGTACCTACGTACCTACCTACAATTCAAAGTGGAGGCCAAACGCTTCTCGATTGTATAACATACTTTACCAAAGACAATGTTCAATAAAGAAAAAGAAACGAAAAACGTAGAAAAGGAAATATTCTAAAAATATTCCAAGCTATCCCAGGTAAAGCCACTTTCCATACATAGAATTGATCAATACTCCAGCCTTACCAAACAGTCCACTGAGCGGAGGCGACGTTGCCGCTCTTACAAACATCAGCTCTCTCAAGTACCCCGCAATCGTATTTGAAATATGAAAATCATAAATTTATACGAAAATCAACTCTATTCATAATTTGCATAGGGTTTAAACACTGTAACACTAAATTGTCAAATATGGCGTTCTAGAACCTACAGATGAAGTAAACAACAACGAATGCCAACGAGAAGTGGAACTTAAACTGTTGGAATAGAGTTTATTCTGGTGAAGGTATTACGTGACCGTCCTCTGTGGCGTGATAGATAACAAGTTATACGTGAAGGAAATCACGTCATTAGAACTGTTTAGTCAAACCAACTTAGATCTATAAAAAACTGTTTCAATTGTTAAGATTAGAGCCGTTTGCACTGGAAACGGCATAGGCGACTAACAGCAAATTCTGTCCATATAAAAATAAAGAAAAAATTCTATTGTTTGGTACCTACCTACATTAAATAACAAATAATAAGTTTTGTAGATACTGCTACGTAAATTGTTTGTAGATATAGGAATAAAAAGGGTTATTACATTCCTAAACCTAAAAAAGAATGCTTTCTAAATCCGAGTCTTAGCTACAGCGCAATATTCGTGACTGCTAACGCCATCTTGTGAACGTTTTCAATAAAGTTGTATTTGTTCAAAGATAGATGGCGCTGAAATCGTCATAACAAATAAAAATTGTTGTTTACGACTCCAAACCAAAGTCATAATAACACGTATTCGTATCCCAATTTACTTTAACAAAGACAGTTTTTTATGTAGGTAGCTACTTAAATAGCTTCCTGTTGGTAGGTACTTAGTTCATTTTCAATCCCAGTTTTAATTCTTAAGTTATGATTATACGTATACTTAAAGTTAGTTAGCACATTTTTCATACTTTTATACTATAATAACAATTAAATATTAGTGATATCTCAACATAAACAGTCTTATTTATTCAAAGATAGGTAGGTACTGTCAGGAACTAAATGTAAGCTGAATTGCTGAGTTCAACTTTAAATCGTTGGAAAATAAGTATATTTTCCAATAGATGATTATGAATGTACATTACAAACCGGTGGTTGGTGACCCAACTATTCAAAAAATAAATTAAAAAATAAAAGGCAGTCGTTTAAAAACGGTACGAATTTATAACGGGACCGTTATATTTTGCAAAATAACTTACGTTCAATGTATTCTGTTTCCATGGCCGATCGCTCGGAGGCATCGTCGTCGTCGCCAGCAGATTCCGACGATCTTGGCGACTTATCCTGCTCCCTTATTAATCGTTGTAACAACGTTGGGTGATGTCTACGAAGATGCGATCTCAAATTCGATGAAGTTGTCTTATACGAGAAATTTTTATTGCATTTATTACATCTTGCGAGTTTATTATTGCCCTCTACAGCAGAAAAACAACTCCAAATTAAACTAAACTTTGTTCTTTTTGTGCTAGGTCGTGAAATTTTCCTTTTAGATAAAAATATTTTGTGTTTCGTTAAATGAGTTTTGAGGTTATGAATTGTCGATGTGTATCTAATGGTTTTATCACACAAATTGCACAACGCCGTCTTTTCATCATCGTTACTGACAAGTTTAGTGTAATAATCAAAAACGTTATCGTTGTTCGACATAGCGTTACTTTAATTAACGAGGAAATTAAACGATATTAATCTCGCGAACAACAGTTACGTTACGTTGAGGTTTTCACAAAATACACACTGATGTTTCTGTGACAATGACGTTTAACGTCATGAGCTATTTCTTAAATAATGGCTTTGGGCGAAAGTCACATTTAGCTAGACTCAAGGAAATGAAATTTGAAAAATATTTTCTTTGTATAATTTAGGAAAATTAAATGAGTGAAAGAATAAATAATAAATGAGGTTACCCAGCCAGAGCCCTTTGAGTATCAGTTAATCGCTATGAGGGCTTGTGTCGGGAAAGGCAATGGCATCCAGCTAATACAGCCAGGTCTTTACCATTATATTCTTTGTAACTTATCTTAATTAGGTTAATACGTTAATAGATAGCGCCCGAAGGCGTTCTGAACTAAAGTGGTTAGTCGTATCTTTTTGGTTTTGACTTCACTCATTTTATTTGAAGGGAAATTGTTATCGAAAAGTAGATTTATTTTTTTATTTATTTCTATGAAGATTTACAAACAAATAACATCTATAGTTAAGGTTAATAAATAGACAAAACGCCAAACGCTAACAAATCTTCACAAATAAACAATAGTGTTCAGTTAACCAGCTGTAGAGGGAGACTAAGTTAATTTTAGTTTATTAAAGAACAATATATTTTTAAGGGCCCTATTACATTTTGACTATGATTTTTGCGTAAAATGGCCATATTTGGCGTTCTCGATCTCAGAAACGAAAATACATTAACAATTTTGACTTATTGAATAGTGTAGAATAGCTATTGGCATAATTCGTAGCGGCCTCACTTTTTGTAAATTTTGCTTAACTTTTTAATGAAACCCAAAATAGCAGAGAAAGATTTTCATAAAATGCGCGAAGGCACTTTTTTGAGTACCTAGATTGAACTACTGTTCTAAACAAATGAAATAAAAAAAATAGAATGTTTCTCATAAATAGTCGAATAGTTCGTAGCGGCCTCGGAATTTTTAGATATCATTGATTTGACATAGAAAAAAAAAATATTCGAAACAAAAAAACTTGGAAAATCGCTTTAAGGTCGCTGTGAATTTCTCCTATCTAAGATAATATTATTGAGCAAAATTTATACCAGAATAATTTGTTACTTCATGAGGAATAAATATGTTATAATTAATTTATTATGTGTCTTTATAAAACACAGTGTTAGGTGAAGAAGCAGTCTATGATTCATTGCCAAATATATCTATGGTATTAAAAAACTTACCAAATTGTCCATGGTTTTTTCGTCGTTTACCTTTCTTTGACACCAGAGGCGCCACTTCCTATGCGAGTGACGCGTTGAAACCTGTTTAAACTTCATAGCGTTTGTGATTTTTGCCGGGCAACCAGCAAAAGTTTTGATAAGTTACAAATAATTAAATTTAAGCGATAAATCACAGTGTTATAGTTTTAAAAGTTGTGTATAAGGTGTGTAATGAGTGAATTGGAGAAAGGTGTGAGTGAAAAATCGTGTTCTGTCGCCCCGGACGGGGGACATGATGATTCTTCTTCCAAATCAGAATCTTCTTCATCCTCGGAGGATGAAAGATTTGCCTCACCTCCTCCCAACAAGAGACGTAAGTACAAACACACCTATTCCGACCCAAGGGTCGATAGTTTGGTAGCGCATGTAAATTACATATCAAATTACGTAGCGCAACTGTCGAATCAGCAATTGCCGACAGATCCAATTACTTCAAATGTACCTAGTACAAGTTCACAAAATAACAGTGAGTTCCTTACTAATCCTACTAATTGCGCTACCAATAGTACCTTGTCATTAGGTGATATAAACATTAATTATGATGAGAACAGGATTATACCTGTTGCTAATAAGGAACGACTTAGTGAACTCAATAAGTTGCAACAGTTTGACTCTCAAGCTTGGAAAGGCATTAGATATAAAAAAGCAATGCAATCTTTTGTTGCCTCACCCGGTTTCATGGGTTTAAAGATTAATGAAGAATTATGTCACTTCAATAAAAATAAAGATTTTTTAGCTTCAACTGAAACTCTTATGGCTAGTTTATCCAATGCAGTATTAGAACAGAGACATTTAGTGCAAAGTGCATTACAAAATATATTAGATTTGGCAGCAAAAGACTCAACGAATTTAAATGTAAATGATTTATTTGAAAAATTCTCATTAATGTTTGGTCCGGGATCAGCTATATCAAAAAATTCTGAAGTTACAATGCAGATTATTTGCGGCAAAAGGGCAGAATGTATTGAATTAAGACGTGATCGTATATTAAAAGAGATAGGAAATTCTAATCTCCGAGCAACTTTACAGAATATTCCTCCTAGTTCAGAATATTTATTTAGTAGAGAAGCCCTCCAGCCGGTTATTCAATCATTAGGTGGTTCCCATACATGGCTAAATACTCCATCTTATTTAATAAAAAAGAGACCATATAATAACTTTGAGCCACCGAATTCATTCAAAAAGCATAATAAACAGACACATAAAAGTAACTATAATAATAAAAGTGAAAGAAAATCAAAGTTTATTAAGAAGCCCTTTCGTCACAACAACCATAATGAACAGTCCAATACCAATTCAAAGCAAAATTGACAGTCCGTTAGGGAGCTTCAAAGGGGGATGTCTAAAACATCATGTCGACACTTGGAAACAGCTAGGTGCAACTCAGTTTATACTGAAAGTCATAACACGAGGAAGGATCCCATTCAAAATAAAACCCCCATTGCAGTTCCCTTACAAAAATCTTTTGAACAGATTTGCAACCAAAGTTACCCCACATATGTCAATCATGATCAAAGATCTCAAAGCAAAAAGTATATTAGAACAACCACCAGTTCTCAATGCGGGTTTCCATTCGAGAATGTTTTTAGTGAAAAAATCAGACGGTGGAATGAGACCTATATTCGATCTTCGGAGTCTCAATTCACACATAGCAACAAAACATTTTCATCTGATATCACAGTCAGATGTAGTAAATTTTTTGCAGGACTGCGACTGGCTAGTGAAAGTAGACCTCCAGAATGCTTATTTCCATTTACCAATAGCAGAGACTCACAGACGGTTCCTCTAGAGTTGTTTACAACGGGGAAATTCTACAACTGACCGCTTTACCGTTTGGCCTTTCCTCAGCTCCTCAGATTTTTTCAGCGGTGTCGAATTGGGTTGCGGAAACCCTTCGAGCCAGAGGTTTTCGTCTGTTGGTATACTTAGACGACTACCTGTTAGTCCATCAGGACCGTTCCCTTCTAGTCACTCAGGTTGCGGAAACACTGAGATTGCTAGAGACTTTAGGGTGGCATGTCATTACCCCTGAAAAAGGTTCAGAAAATAAGAACTTTGGTGTCCCACATAGAGAAAAGGAACCTAACCTGTACTCTGAAAGAAGTGCAAAGCTTGTTAGGCCTTCTAAACTTTGCAACTCTCACCATCCCCAGGGGACGACTTCATTGTCGGAGAATGCAACTTTTTCTGAGAAAGTACAAGAAGAACCGACCCAGAGAAAGGAAGGTTTTGCCTCAGGAAGTTTACCAAGATCTGAACTGGTGGGTGGTGGTCGCCAACCCGCCTGCCAAGCGTGGCGATTACGGCAAATACCCCCCATGATGATTTGAGGGAGGCCTTTGTCCAGCAGTGGACGTCTTTTGGCTGAGATGATGATGATGATGATGATGATGAACTGGTGGGTAAGAGCAGTAGATCACAATTCCATGACTTTACACCGAAAAGAAGTTTCACACTTCTTGACCACCGACGCAGCGGATGCGGGGTGGGGTGCTCAGTTGAACAGTCTGTACATATCAGGGAAATGGGCTCCCCATCAAAAAAGATGGCACTCCAACGTCAAGGAGATGTATGCCGTATACGGAGCAATACTGAGTCAACAAAAGGTATTAAACAGAGTCCATATTCTGATACAGTCCGACAACCAAACACTAGTGTCGTATATCAGAAACGAAGGCGGGACTCGATCATTAGCCCTTCTAAATTTAACGGCAAAGCTCTTGGAGTTGACCGAACAGCTGGAAATAACACTGTCGGCTTGTTACCTGCCAGGAAGGCTCAACGGGATAGCAGACCGCCTGTCCAGGGGTCGTGTTGTACCCGAATGGCATCTGTTGCCCCCGGCCGCGGAGGCCATATTCAACGAATGGGGAATTCCAGACATAGATTTGTTCGCTTCCAGGGCCACTTCGGTCGTTCCAAACTATGTAACTCTGGACTCAACAGATGGATACGCAACTTTTTGCGACGCCTTCAGTCGTCCATGGGACTGTCAGCTGGGATGGGTATTCCCACCTCCCAGCTTAATTCCACAGGTGTTGGCACATCTGAATCACTCAAGGGGAACATTCATTTTGATAGCACCCCAGTGGCCACAATGTTTTTGGCTCCCAGATCTTCGAGCCAGGGCCCTAGTGGAGCCACTACAGATAAAGGATCTGCGGAAGACCTTAATAGACCAGACAACAGGCAGGTGCCCTCCACAAGTAGACAAGTTATCTCTTCTGGCTTGGAAGGTTGGGGGTGGTCAGAACAAATATCCCACTGGGCCTCAGAAGAGCAAAATTTGTTAAGGCGTAGCTGGCGAGAATCAACTTTATCTACTTACAAAGCACCCATTAGGCGATGGATCATATGGTGTAATAATAACAATATAAATCCTAAGGTACCTACAGGAAATGATTTAGCAAGATTCTTAGCAAAACTCTTTTTTGAGGATAAGCTGGCATATAGCACTATACTGCTGCACAAGTCTGCTGTAGCTACCTTTTGTGCCACATCAACTGAAAATTTATCAAAGAATTTTTTTGTCCATCAAATTTTAAAAGCCATTTCGCTTGCTAAGCCAGATGTGCAAAAACCTCCTGTTTTTGACATAAAGTTATTATTTGATTGGCTTAAAACCACACCACCCTTAGACACATTTTTTGATGTTTCTCGACGAACTGCACTAGTCCTCCTTCTTGCTTCAGGGCGTAGAGTACATGACTTAACTCTTTTAGATATATCTCAGCATAGCTTTTTTGAAGAATCTGGTAGAATTACCCTCTGGCCAAAATTTGGTTCTAAGACTGATTCTAGTACACATAGGCAGTCTGGTTGGATTTTGAGTCAACACTCCGATGAAAATATATGTCCAGTAAGACATATTAAAAAGCTTATCCGAATTTCTCATGATAGAAGATCACAAAGTAACATTACAAGTTTATTTATTACTTTAACTGGATTAGTTAAACCTGCATCTAGAACAAATATTGCAGGATGGATCAAAAATATTTTAAAAAATATTAACATTGATGCACCACCTGGATCTATTCGATCAGCAGTAGCATCCAGAGGTTGGTTAGAAAGTAGACCAATTGAAGAAATCCTTAAGAGAGGGAATTGGAAGAGCATACAGACATTTCAAAAGTTTTATTGTCGAAAGGTTCAGAGAGCAGATAAGGACAACTCTTGTGCTGATTTATTATTTGAGAGTTTTGCTAGTACTTAATTAACAATTATTTTTTAAATGTATCATTGTTTTACATAGTTAGTAATAACTTCATTTTATCTTTATTTCTTTGCTATGAAAGTATCAGGCATAGCTGTTTTATATTAGGTTAATTTTATGTTAAAATAAAGAATTACAAAGATTTATTTTAAAAGACTAGTATCTCATAAAATTTTAAGTACCTATCTTATGTTTAGTAATTTTAATTATAACTCTTTTGATTACATACAACAATTATTTAATTTGTTTTATTTTCATAACATAGCGTTTGTGCTTGACACCAGCAGATAACAAACAGGTCTTCACCTAACACTGTGTTTTATAAAGACACATAATATAACTGTTTTGCATTACAACAAAACAATTATTATGTGTCGGATAAAACACAGTGTTGCAAGAAGGTCTTGCTGGTGATAGACTATGAAGTTTAAACAGGTTTCAACGCGTCACTCGCATAGGAAGTGGCGCCTCTGGTGTCAAAGAAAGGTAAACGACGAAAAAACCATGGACAATTTGGTAAGTTTTTTAATACCATAGATATATTTGGCAATGAATCATAGACTGCTTCTTCACCTAACACTGTGTTTTATCCGACACATAATAATTGTTTTGTTGTAATGCAAAACAGTTATATTATCCTATTTCGATAAAAACCATAAATACAACTGCAAAATTACTACAAAATGCGATGCGCCGGCCGAACTCAGCTTTTTCTCGCAGAGTGGAAATTTGAAATACTAAGCATGAATTTATTATCCTATTTCGATAAAAACGATAAATACTACTTATGAATTACTACAAAATGCGAAAATGGGCATTTTACGTAAAAATCACAGTTGAGATGTAATAGGCGTCTTAAAGTGCGATGCGATGAATGAGTGAATTTACAGTATACAGGTTGTCTCATTTAAATCATCTGTAACGTAATAATATTTAAAATCGCATACTTCTTCTTCAATATGACATTTCCGATACATGTTATTTGTACCTCCATGGGCTGTAAGTGGCCAGTAACACTACAATGAAGTTTATACTACACCTGCTTGGAAAGTACCTTGATACTTTATCAAATTTACGGTAGAAAGTACGTCATTGCATATCGAACAAATATGCGGGGAGAAAACGCATCTGAGCGGGAGAGAAAAGTGTATGAAAATCCATTTCTTACGTGGTTTTTCTTTTTTAATTTTGGGTAAGACTATACGCCGGTAACCTAAATATCAAAAACCAAAAAGTTTTTACAGTGAGTTTTTATCTCCAAGTTCGCAAAATGACACTGGCCACTAGCTGTGTGTTGGATGGTGTCGGGCTGGCAGTGCGACCCTGCGGCGGCAGGATAAACAATTTGAAAAAAGAACATGTGAAAATTGCAGACGCCATTGGCGCCATTTCCAATTTGTGTGTTGTTTGAGGATTCAGTTTTCGTAGAAAGTAAAATAAAACTATCAAAATGATAAGTAGTGATAGTGATGATGAAGATTTTTTAACTCCGCCGCAGTTGAAGGAAACAGCAAAAATACTGATTGATAACCTTTTACCACAGAAATCAATTAAAAAATATAATAAAACTTATGACGATTTTTTGCAATGGAAAAGTGAAAAAAATGCGGCATCTTTTTCTGAAACTGTTTTGCTAGCGTATTTCAGTGAAAAAGCGCAAAAATACAAACCAAGTACGTTATGGTCTATATACTCAATGTTGAAAAGTACTATATTGACAAGAAACGACATAAATATTCAAGAATACAAAAAACTTACAGCATTTCTGAAAAGAAAGTCGGAGGGATTCCGTAGTAAGAAATCAAAAGTGCTTACTACAAAGGATGTTTATTCCTTTTTGCAGAATGCTCCAGATGACAAATATTTGTTGATGAAGGTAAGTTTATGAACAAAATGCACTGGTTTATGATTTATTACGTACCTATTTATGAGTAGAAATCTACTAGGTTTTCATGTTTGATATTTTTGTTTACAGGTTATTTTGATTTTAGGAGTAAATGGGGCCTGTCGTTCGCAAGAACTTGTGGATATGACAACAGACGATATCGAAATCCTCGAAAATCGAATAATTGTCAATATTCCTAACACAAAAACCAAAATTCAGCGATCATTTGTTATATCGGGCTTATTTTATGAGATAATAAAGAAATATAACGAAATTCGCCCCAGTAACCCCAAAACCAATCGGTTTTTACTACAATATAAAAACAAAAAATGTACGAAACAAGTAATTGTGAAAAACAAAATAAGTACTGTGCCAAGAGAAATAGCTTCCTACCTTAATTTACTCAATCCACTAGAATACACTGGCCACTGCTTTCGCAGAACTTCAGCGACTATTCTTGCCGATACTGGTGCTGATTTAACCACAATAAAACGCCACGGTGGTTGGAAATCGTCCGCTGTTGCAGAAGGTTACATAGAGAATTCCGTAGAAAACAAAACACGAATAAATAACCAAATATCGGGATCGATTAATGTCCATCAAGACTCATCTCCTCAACCATCAACGAGCGCGGCGATACCAAATGCCCCTCAGCAGCCAGTTGCCCCTCTGGCACCACAGCCTTCTACGAGCGCAGTGCCAACAGCACAGCCAGTTATTCCTCCTACATTGTCGCAAACATCTCAAACAAACATTAATGGAAAAAGTGTTACATTAAGCTTCACTAACTGCAACAATTTCAATATAAATTTCAATTAGTAAAGATTTCGTTTTTTATTTTCCTTGTAGGTGTAGTATAAAGCACTATGTATCACTCGAGAGAAACTGCGATTCCCGATCTCAGGTGTTTTAAAGCCCTCGCCTACGGCTCGGGCTTCAAACGACACCCTCGACGGTAATCGGTCACTTTCTCCTCTCGGTGAACAATGTACTATTTCTGCTTAGCGGCACCTATTTTGAAAAAGTAGGCATTTTGATACGATGATGTCCATATACTACGTAGGAAATATAAGACGTGGGCTTTACCCGACATAGGCTTTTTACTTTGTAGGTATTGACCGCCGGACCCATCATAACCCACATGGAGGTATACCTGGCGTGAGCAACGTACTTAAGGTCGTGCGGTGGTTGAAGTACCAGGCTAGCATGAGTTGTAAGGAGCCACGCACTGGGCCCGCGTGGTGGTTCACGGCCCGTTTTCCTTGCGGTGTTTACATCCATAGGGAAGGCTCGTGCCCCACCAGTAGGAGACATAAAAATGACTACAAAAAGAGAGAGATAGAGAGAGAAAGTGTCCAAAGTACCAGGCTATCATAACCCACAAGGAGGTATACCTGGCGTGAGCAACGTACTTGGGGTGAGCCGTGCGGTGGTTGAAGTACCAGGCTAGCATGAGCTATAAGGAGCTACGCACGGGCCCGCTCTCCCTGCGGTGCTCCATCTATACGGAAAGCTCGTGCCCCAGCAGTGGGGACATAAAGTGAGCTAATGATGATACACAACAAATAAATAAAACAAAGCGCCAGATCTATTTGTTTTTATATAATATAAGCCTTAAACTAACTTGAGATAACAATATACATTATATTATCTTGAATTAATATTACAGGTTTGTTTGTATGTTTTCGCCTTTCACGTCAAAACGGGTGTACGGATCAACGTGTTTTTTTTTCACAGCATCACTTGGAAGACTAAATAGTTTTTATAACTACTTTTCATCTCGATCAAATACATTATTATCTTGGCACAGCTTGATAAAGACGTTTCTGTCAGAGCTTGATACCGTTACCAATCACTAAGTATCGGTAAGTAACGTTATTTCTATATAATGTGTAACTTAAAGGTGTGGTCAAAACGAAAAGATCCAAAGTCTTGTATGCAGTGTCACTAACACAACTATTAACTTATTATATATAATTTGACGACCTCCTCGGTCAGTGGTTTGTACACCGGTTTTCATGGTGTCGCCATCTCTGAGGTCCCGGGTTCGATCCCCGGTCGGGTCAATTTAGAATGTTTTTCTAAATTGTCTCGGGTCTGGTTGTTTTCTATGTATAATAAGTATGTATTTAAGTATTTCAAGTATGTTTATCCGTTGTCTAGTAACCATTCAACGAGTTTCATAACGAAGCTTCTCTTGGGCTAGATAATTGGTGTGAGTGTAGGAAAGATTATTTATTTTATTTATTTAAAACTTCTTTTCATTTTTACCAGACCTTCCCGTTACATGTTGTAAAGGCAATTTGGTACCAGTATTATAGGTAACGCCATCTAGAAAGTATCGTTACTGTTTTGTTGTTAAATATTGCGCTTAAAGCACAAAAATGTCGACCACTGGTTTCACTACTCTAAGTTATGTTTTGGCGGCGAAACCTGTGTTAAACACTGGTCTTACAGTGTCGAACACTGAGCTTAAAGTGTCGAACATTGGGCTTAAAGTGTCAATCATTGAGCTTAAAGTGTCGAACATTGGGCTTAACGTGTCGAACATCGGGCTTAAAATGTCGACCAATGGGCCTAATGTGTCGACCAATGGGCCTAAAGTGTCGACCAATGGGCCTAAAGTGTCGACCAATGGGCCTAAAGTGTCGACCAATGGGCCTAATGTGTCTACCAATGGGCCTAAAGTGTCGACCAATGGGCCTAAAGTGTCGAACATTGGGCTTAAAGTGTCGAACATTGGAGTCTACACAAAGTTGTTTATTGAATTTATCGTTATAACGCGTCCAGTTCCTGCACGACGGTGATCTTGAAGTTGTGCGCGGGCCACGCGAGAGTGAGAGGCAGCACTATCGGCTCTCTCGCTCCCCCCTCGCCGTCGCTGTCAGTTTCAGAGTCCGTTTCCGCTAAGCTCGCGAACTTTGACACTTTTCTTGATATGTCTAACGCTAAAGGTTTCGGTATGAGAATCTGTAATAATGGTTTATGCAGTTTTAATTTATATACTTACAGGATTTTTTTTTTACCAGTGCGCAAATTTTCTGGAGCGACTCAGAATCGGTAAGTGAACAATTTTCTCATAGTAACATGGGGTTGAAATATGTCAAAATTTTTAAGACTTTATACAAACAAAACAGGCTAATCAAGTGTTCGCTAAAGTTTGGGAAGTCCAAAATTTTTTGATATATTTCATTCAACCCATGTTACTATGAGAAAGCTGTTCACTTACCGATTCTGAGTCGCTCCAGAAAATTTGTGCGCTGGTAAAAAAAAAAACTACAATAATCTACCAACCTTAACAACTATCTACTTACTTCGTAAATGTTACTGCGTTTACAGCTATAAAGGTACAGGTTGTTGGTTTTTCTCATTTAATAATAAAAAAATATCTTAAAAAAAGTTTTTGTTGCGAACAAATTACAAAAACACAAATGTTGAAAAACATTCGACGAGCGGGATTCGAACCCACACCCTTCTGACATACCGAGTCAGGTGCTCTCCCAATAGAGCTATCGCGGTTCTAACCAGCCCGCCGAAATTATTCAACACTATTCACTTTTTACTTTGAAAGCCAAAGGCGCTCATTCAACGTCAACAACTACAGTCGTTAACATCCGATCATAATATTTTTACAAATTAGCTCAATCGGGAGAGCACCTGACTCGGTATGTCAGAAGGGTGCAACTCGTTTTGAACATGAGTGTTTTTTTATACAATTTTAAACTTTCGCGTTCCATAATTAAACAAAGAACAATGGCAAAAAATTGTCTGACTTTTTGAAAGCGCCCATTAATGTTATTTACACCAAACGAATTTATTGTTTTTCGCATGTTTTTACAAATATCTAGATATTCCCTTGAAAGCCGGCGTTAAATCGCGTTTTTTAAAAGAATATCAAAGATGTGTTTTTTCTTAATCCATCAGCCATGTTGAAAATCGGGATGTGAATACAATTATTTTTTATCGACTTTAATATTCAATTGAACGTTATTGATTAATCGAAAGTCGATTTCCACCCTGGAAACAGTAAGTAAATTTCTTGTTCCCACCATATTAATAGTGATTGGTGTCTGAAGAAGCCGTTTTAATGACATTCAAGGATCTACCGTATTTGTATTGAGTTAAAATAACCAATTACTGTGATGTATCGGTACTATAAGTATCGAATCAAGTTGTAGTGAAGTAGCCCTATCTACCTATCACTTTGGCAGATAACAAACGGACAGATAGCTCCACACTTTTGTTGGTTCACAATAGTTGGCTCCACAATTGGTTGTTTTATGTGTTTTTTCGGTTTTGTTAATATTATTCTTTACCGCTATGCGATGCTATGCGGCATAATATAAACCATTTTAATTTTTACAACAAGTCGAAAATTACATGCCGTGGCATCTTAAAATTGAGACAGTACTTAGACTTTCCGTATATACAAGTTTCTTTATGACTAAGACTTTAGACTAAGTTATTTTTGACACTGAACTGAAACTGACAAATTCGTATAAGTGTGTCTTGTTAGAAGTCATAATAAAAATAAAAAAAACTAACCTAGCCTAACCAAAAATCAAACCACAATATCTTTTAATACCGGCTTTCTCAGATGAAAATAACTTTACATACAGAATCTACAAGTAACGTTGAATCTGAAGACATATTTTTTGTTTATGTGCGCTCATATTTTATATCAGACAATTTTTAGTATGGATATTTGCCATTGTTCTTTAAACGGGGATTAACGCAAACTAATTAGTAAAAAGGTATCATACCGTCCGTAAGGTATCATGTCGTCCGCCCGTGACCACGGCCGTCGTAACTCGGTCGAAACGTCGGGTATAAAGAAGGTATTATACCTTTTTACTAATTAGTTTGCGTTAATCCCCGTTTAAAGGGAGGTTATTCATTTATTTTGTTACCATAATTACATTGTTTCAGCAATAATTGCAGCATTTAACAGGAACAGTAAACTTGCTTATTAATACACATATTACGTTTTCCTGCTATTATATTGCTATAATTACTTTCTTTTAAGAATTAAAAATACCAATTTTTGATAATATTGGTAAATGTTCAATATAAGCCAAAGCGCCCTAGTAAATACTAAATTACAAATTTTAGTATCTACTTAGATTAATAATTTTTATTTCTAATGACATTTTATTATATAATTTATTAAGCTAAAAATTTGCATTTATGTAGTTATGTATATGTTTTATAATATTTTATACTGTGTTGACATTTGCATGCCTACAAAATTAAGGCAGAATATTGTTGACCCTGCTCAACATTGTCGCTCATCTCAATGTATTGTACACAATATTGTGCAAATAAATGTTTGAATTTGAATTTGAATTTGATAAACTGAACAATTCCCTTTGTTCGATGAGTGTTTTTGTAATTGATGTTATGTGAAGGGCCGGCGCGCGGCGGTGGGTTCGGGCACTGACCTGCAGCCAGGCGGCGCTGGCGGCGTAGGGCTCGCTGGGCGCGGCGAAGGCGCCCGCCACGCCCGGCGGCAGCACCGTGGCCGCGCGCGCGCCGCACCGCCACGTGAAGTGGCGCCCGCGCAGCACGCGCGCGCTGGGGGCACCGCCGCACCGTTAACGTCATCCACATCAAAGTGAAAATAAACGTGCTAATAGCGCGCCATCTATCCGACGATAGTTGCGACCGATGGCTATGCAGATGAAATATACATAGTCGAGTGGGCGTTTAATTTTGTTCACTGTATTTTATAAATATTTTAAGTCACCCTGTATATCGGATGTTGATGACGTAGTTGTCGACATTGAATATTGCTCATTTGGCTTACAGAGTAACAGTAGATAGGGACTTCTTGGCGGGAAAGTGAAGAGCTATGTCTGCGGTATTATTTTATTTACTAATGTCGAATATTAATGTGAAATAATGGTGGATTATTAACCGTTAAGTGTTCTGTTCGTGAGTGTGCATGAGTGTTGCAAATGAACAAAACAGTACAACGTCACTTTACAAATTCTCTCAATAAGTCCGCGTGAGGACTTAGTAAAGCCCCACATCTTTACTGAGATACTCGAGAGTTTGATGGTATATCATTTCTCACTTCTCATTTCTATTATTATTCATCATCATCATACAGGAAGGAAATATTGTTTATTTATGTATTACTTGTAAGAAAAATTACTTTGACACTGGCTAAATGTGCTAATCGCACGAAGCCATCAACTAAAGGAAAAAAAAACAGTGTTTGTTTGTTTGATTGAACGCTGAGATTAGTCTCAGGAACTACTGGTTCGAAAACAAAAGATGAAAATCATTTTACATTTTCCTTTATTTAGTGTCAGGATCAAACTCGACTCTATTGACATGGAATACGTACCTAACTAAATATTTTTTAATTGTCTGTATATTTACCCGACTGCGTAGTGTTCATTAATTTCGGCGAGTTAGATTGAGCCACGACAGCATAGTTGGTAGTGCACCTGACCCGGCATGTCATGGGGTGCGGGTTCGAATCCCACTCGTGGAATTTTTTCAACAGTCTTTAGTTGTCTTTTCGTTGTCCAATATATTTATTATTTTATTTATTTGTCTTACACATGCATTAAATATAACTTACTCGATCGCTAGCGGCAGCAGGCTGGCACCTTCCGCATTCATCACCAGATGCACTCCGGGATAGAACTCCACGTCGTTTTCGTTCCGCCAAGAACCCTGTAACATGACGTAAAGATCAAGTTCATAAAAAAAAAACTTTATATTTTTTGCAAGTTCCCACTGTTGGGACACGAGTCTTCCCTATGGATGGACACACCGCAAGAAGAACGGGTCGTAAAGCACCATGCGGGCCCAGTGAGTAGCTCCTTATAGCTTATGTTAGCCTGGTACTTCAACCATCTCACGGCCTCACGCTCACGCCAGGTATACCTCCTTGTGGGTTATGATAGCCTGGTACTTTGGACACACTCTCTGTCACTCCCTCTCCCTTTATCTCTCTCTATCTCTCTCGCACGCCCAAGTATGTTGCTCACGCCAGGTATACCTCCTTGTGGGTTATAATAGCCTGGTACTTTGGACACTTTCTCTCTCTTTTTCTAGTCAATTTTTATGTCTCCCACTGGTGGGGCACGAGTCTTCCCTATGGATGGACATCGCAAGGAGAACGGGCCGTAAACCACCACGCGGGCCCAGTGCGTAACTCCTTATAACTCATGCTAGCCTGGTACTTCAACCACCTCACGGCCTCACCCCAAGTACGTTGCTCACGCCAGGTATACCTCCTTGTGGGTTATGATAGCCTGTTACTTTAGACACACTCTCTCTCAATCATCTCTCTCTTTCTCTAGTAAAATTTTATGTCTCCCACTGTTGGGGCACGAGCCTTCCCTATGGAAGAAAGCTATAGGGAAACGGGGTCATAAACCAGCACGCGGGCCCAGTGCGGTGCGGTGGTTGTTAACGACTGCTAATGCAGCCGGGACCGACGGCTTTACGTGCCTTCCGAAGCACGAAGGAGCGAGAGATGATACATTTTCGGTCACCCATCCGATGACCGGCCTTTGCGAAAGTCGCTTAACCTCGGCACTCGCAGACCGGGCGCGTTAACCACTGCGGTAAAGTATAAAAAAACTTACTTACACACATTTTTATGACAAAACAATTATCTCATCTTATCTTATGTTACCTGCATCACTTCCGGTATGTGTGGTAGCGCGCGCTCTATACTCGACATCTCGAAACTGTCGGTCGACATGTGACCTGTGAAAACAGTAAGTAAGTAAACAGCCTTTAACTATCCCACTGCTGGGCAAAGGTCTTTGAAATTGCGGTGGCGCCACCTACCGCATACGCCACACATTATTCGACACGAAGCAAAACACCTTCTCAACCGTGTCAACAGATGGCGCCACAAACGCGTACCAACGACGTCGCCATACTACGACAATCAAATAGTATGGGAAGCCTGCATCGCGGTAGCGAAGTTTCACCATCTCCTTCGCTATACAGGATGGAAAAAAAAAGACCGTGGCTGGAGGAAAAGTAAATAAATTAATATTGATGATGGCAAATTTTACTGAAAGGAAACATTCATTAAAAATAATCAAAATAGCATTTAAAGAATTTAAAAAATCAACTGCTTGAGCCGGGAATCAAACCAGTGAAATGTGAAAAAAAAACACCTGTATTACCAACTGAAAGGTTATTCATAACGATCAATTCCTTTTAAATAACGTAGTATCTTACTTACAGTAGTAGTAGCTTACTTACTATTTTATTTATTTAACAAAAACCACAGCTCTTTTATAACATAGATAAACTTAATTCTAAATAATACAGCCAATTACAGTTTTACTTTGTATAAATTAATTGAGAGCAGTTTATATCCGTGTGCTTGGTGTGAGTGTGTGTGTATGTGTGTGTGTGTGTGTGTGTGTGCGAGTGTGTGTGTTTGTGTGTGAGTCTGAATATTCAATTATACCCTATATTATACTTTATACTACTACTACCTTTTCACTTGTTATTAAGTATATCAACAATATTTTTTTTAAATTTACCTTTATTGTTATGGAATAAGTCCACTGAGCAAAAGTGTTTATTATAAAAATTTTGCGTTCGACAGACGACAGAGTTTTGATAATAATTTGTATGTGCAAGCGGTACGTGAAACAAAGAAGCATGCCTAGTACGGACTCTAGGAGTTTGCAGCCTTAAGAACAGTTCCGTGAGCTCGGTGCTATCGATAGCACTATGGCAGACATTATGCAGAAAGAGCATGTCCAGCACTTTTCTTCTGTCTTCCAATGTTAAAAGCTTATGAGAAAAACACAGCTCCCTATACTCACCCGAGCATTTGAACCTCGACCGGTAATTCAGGTGTTTTACAAATTTTGTTTGTATCTTTTCGATATCCTGCTTGTACATAACATATTGTGGGCTCCAGATATTGCTACAGTATTCAAGAATACTCCTGACATATGCAAAATATATTACTTTTAAGCAGTTGGTATCGGCGAATGGCCTACTCACGCGTAGGATAAATCCTAAGTTCTTGTATGCTCTGCCGACTATTTCAGAGATGTGCTCATTAAAAGAGAGCTTATGATCGAGGGTGATACCAAGATCTTTGACCAACTGTGCTTTCTTTATAGAAATATGGTCTATTTGGTAGTCAAAGATAATGGGTTTCCTCTTCCTAGTAAAGGTCATGTACACACACTTGTTTGTATTAATTGTTATTTTGTTGTCTGCATAATATCTGTTTAGACGGTCTAAGTCTTGTTGGAGATCATGACAGTCACTCACGTCTTTAACAGAAAGATAGATTTTTTGTGTCGTCTGCGTACATGAGATAGTCAGCAAAGTGAAAGCACTCTCCCACGTCGTATAAGTAGGCCGCGTAAAGCAGAGGCGACAGCACAGAACCCTGTGGGACACCGGAGGATATCTCCACAAAGTCGGACCGGATGTCCACCTACGACTACAGCCTGGCAGCGATTTCTAAGGTATGAGTCCACCCATCTCAAAAGATCCCCACAGACCCCAAGCTCACATAATTTCCGTAAAAGTATGGTGTGATCTACACGGTCGAAGGCTTTTTCGAAATCCGTGTAGATCACATCCACTTGCGACCCGCCATCCATTCTGTTTAGCACATAATTTGTGAATATGGCCAAATTTGTGTTAGTGGATCGTCCCTTAATGAAGCCGTGCTGTTGGGATGGGATACCTTTGCAGATAATCGGATACAGATGATAGTGCGCCACCTTTTCCAGTACTTTGCTTAATGTGTTTAATATTGAGATCGGGCGGTAGTTCTCAATCGCTGATTTAGTGCCTTTTTTGTGGATGGGCACTATGTGTGCTGTTTTCCATACTTGTGGAAAATCCATTCCATACTCACGGAAGCAGCGATTAAATAAACAAGTGATTGGGGACGCAATCGTTTCAGCACAATTTGATAGAAAAATCGGTGGAATGTTGTCACTGCCGGCCCCCTTGGTCTAGGTTTTTGAGAAGCTTCTCGACCAAATCAGCCTCCACGTGTATAGAGCATAAGGGGTCCCCGTTAGCCACAATACCCGACAGACCACCCAGCTGACAGTTTGAGGGTGTACTAAAGTTTTTAAGGAAGAAATCATTAAAAGCTACACATGTTTCATTTTCATTATTTAAAATTTTATTTTCAAAAGTCATAAATTTAGGATATCGGGTATTATTACTTTTCTTACTTTTTACAAATGACCAAAATAATTTAGGGCATGATTTTATATTTTTTTTCCGAGAAATTTATATAGGACTTAAAACAACTGTCCTGCAAACATTTAACTTTAGCCCGTAAATAAGAGAAATGTTCATATTAAAATTTATTTTTGTATTTCTTCCAGTTCTTGTGCGCTTTACTTTTTTCTTTTATTAATTTAATAAGCTCCCTACTGTACCAGGCCGGATAAACGTAAGTATTAGATTTAGTTACCTGCGGCACATACTTTCCGATGATATCATAAAGTATAGATTAAAGGTTATGTACAGCTTCCTCAATGCTACAAGATGTAAGCAACTTGGACCAGTCGAAATCCTTTAAGCAATTGTTTATTGTTGAGTAGTCCGCCCTTCGAAATAAGGAAATTTTCCGTGGCACTGATTTTAAAGGGGGTAACAAAATATCGGTCGCATCTAATAATACCGATGGATGGTATTTATCTTGCTGTACAAGTGGGCTATGTGCCTTTTGCAAGCCTAAAGAAAAGTTAGCAAAGATTAAATCGAGAGTGTTTTGACTTGAATTGACTAAGTTATTGTATTGAGTAAAGCGTGCATAAGAAGTTTCGTTTATAAGTGAAGATGAACAGTTCTGGGCATCGACAGAGCCCTTCCGTAAAACAATCGGGTCACCCGATGTCCAGTCTATAGAAGGCAAATTAAAATCTCCAAAAGTATGCTGTCATTGGGATACATATCAGTGATTTTAGCTAAAATGTCAAGCAACGCCCGCACGCGAATAGGTATGTGTTTGTCGGGTGGCAAATAGACGACACCGATGTGAAGATCGTAACTTGAACGGGTCGAAGCGCCGCCGGCGGTGGGGCCCGGCGATGTAGCCTTGAGCGCATGCCGCGGCACAGTCACCCACAGGCATTCAAGATCGTCGCGTTGCCATTCGGGGCGCACCCGCGCACTAAGCCGCGCTGCACTCATTACCATAACCCCTCCTCCGAGCGAGCCACGATCGCGGCGGAACACATCGTACCTATTGTCACATAATTCGGAGTTGAGAATACCTTCACATAGCCAAGTCTCGGTGACAAGAATGATGTCTGCATCGCTCAATAATACATTATTGTAAAAGACATACGTCTTCGTCCTGAGACCGCGTACGTTTTGATATAATATTTGTAATTTATTGGAGACTATCTAAAGAAAATAGTTCACTTAATTTATGATTTTTCGAAAATCTTTAAATGCAGTTTTAATTATTTTTGAAAATAAAGGAATGTTTCCTTTCAGTAAAATTTGCCATCATCAATATTAAGGGTACCTTTCCTCCAATCACGGTCTTTTTTTTCCAGCCTGTATATACACCTGTGTATAGCACCTCCAACTAACATCTGTCGGACCTCGGTCCCCGAGCTATATCTTCCCTTTAGCCTTCCTCAATGTGTCATTCTACCTATTACTGGCTCCCTACAAAATGAAGTCATCACTACAATCGCACCGCTAAACAATTAGGTAATCTAATACGGAGCGTTTGCGCCCCGTATCATAAGAAAAACTGTTTTTTTTTCTTTCCAATTAAAACTACAAATAAGTTTAAAAAAATTAACTAGCATGTTTAAGACTGATCTACTAAGAAAATTTAGATGCTTAAATCGGTCTGGTTTGCCTGTAAAATGCAAATCTATGTTTTAAAAGAGAGTACTTTGATATTTTTTTCTTTGATAAAAATGTTAACAAATCGTGTTTTTTGCAACTAGCAAAATGAAGTCAATTAATTGTAAAATCATGTCATCAAATATCACTTTCATATGTTTTGTAATTGTTGGGAAAAATCAAGATTCCCGCCACGTAAATTTCCAATGCGTCGCCTTTGCCAAATTCGGGTTGGTCGACCCGACCGCTTTGCTTTGGCGTTGTGAAAACAGTAACTCAATAAAATCTGCAGTGTTAAGGCGAGCGTTTCCGACTGTGAGATTTCCAAGGCGTTCAGCTCGGGACTGAATGATGGCGCGAGCGTCGAATTAGGCAATAATGTGGATTTTATTGAACGTTTACTTATTATTAAAATTATAATGGCCGACAATTACTACTACGTATTCAAAGACAATTGGTTTGGTATATATTTCTTTGTCTGAAACGGTGTATAGCCTGAATAAAATGATATTTAGTCTAATAATAAGACGTATGTTTGATATTATATTCTATGCAGGAAAATGTAAAATATCGTGAAAATACCAGCCATAATTACTTGATAAACGGCCAATGAATAACATATATATTTTTTGGATTTAAAATCCTTATAAATTTCGAATAAAACTCATTAAAAACACCGTTTTTTGGAAACCCTCGCAGATATTTAACTCACCCTCTGGCCCGCTCCTATCCGTGCTCATGGTGCTGAGTCCCCGCTGGAGCGTGTCTTTGATCTGCTGTTCCACCGTGGGAGACAGCTCTGAGGAGCGCTGTTCCTCCACGGTAGACCGGGAGCACTCCTAAGGCATAGGGGTTTTAGCAGAAATCAGACGGGACAAGAAGTGCCTTACAAATAAACAAAGAATAAGGTCCGAATAGTTATTCTGTGTTTTGTCTCTTTCAGTCTAATTTGAAATGACGTTTACATGACAGGAAAGACGGAATAACTATTCGGACTTTATTCTGTGTTTTTTTGTAAGCCACGAAGAGTTTATGCAAATGAAGAAATTTATTTAGAGTATCTTGAGTGTGTCATGCTCTCTTTACTGTCTCTGCGGTGGTGGCATGTGCGTCGGGTCGTTACGTTCCCTAAAATATGGTTGAGCGAAGCGATGGCTGATTCATACGTCATGCTCGTGAACGGGTGCCGCCTGTGGAGGCTGGTCTGCTCTTGCATACTTATCTTATTTTTAGTATTATTAATTATAGTTTGACTTTGTTTTACCTAAACAATTTTTGACTTTTACTAGAGTACTGTAGTGGTGCTGTATGACATTGTGGAAATTGAAACCTTTACATAATTATCTGATGTAAATTTGTTAACTTACATTTTTTATTTTGTTTTTTTACATGTTGTAATTGTCTTATATATATTTTTTGTGTTTATTTGTAATGGAAAGTGTTCTGCTATGATAGGGCATTTTCCAATATTTTTGACGCTGTAAGGGAGAAAAGAGCTGGACACTTGCTGAGTTTCTTGCCGGTTCTTCTCAGTACAAGATCTCCCGCCCAGAGTAGATTTACGAACCGATGGCATAATGACATTCACAAGAGCTACTTGTAGCCTAAACTGAATAAATGATTTTGAATTTTGAATTTTTGAATTTTGAAGTCCACAATTCACTATGATTGTAAAGTACCAAAAGTAACAGCTGTTATATAAGCATTTTGCATTTATATCAAACTCCCTCATACGCACACGCGCACACGCACACACGCACACACGCACACACACACACACACACACACACACGCAGAAACAGAATATATCAGTGATCCAATCGCAAAGATGTTTACTAATAACATATCTGTAACTTGTATTGAATAGACTCCTCACCTGTGCTTGAGTAACTGATAAAACATGCCATCTGATAGCAGCGGAGACCCGGGCCAGTTGAGCAGCCCCCGCCCCCGCCCCTACTCAGCTTAGATCGTAGCTCCCGCCTCACTCACTCACACATATACACAAATAGCACACCCATACAAACAATTTACACACACACACATCACATATAAATAACTCACTCTTTCAGTTTCTGACACTCAGTCACACTCCCTCACACACACACACACACATTTTTAATTATAGTAATAACAGTAATACGTTATCTTATTTTAGTAGACTCTTCACTTCCCCGGCCAGTTTCGCGGCGCCCCCGCCTCCGCCCACACCCCCACTCAGTTTAGATCGTAGCCCCCGTCTTACTCACTAACTCACTCAGTTACACATATACACAAACGGCATACCCATACAAACAATTACACACACAGAGCACACACTTATACAAGTGATTTAACTGTTACACACACAAACAAACATCTAAAGCTAAAGCTTAACACTAAAGCTTAGATTCTAAGTCTAAGTCTCAGACACACGTACACAAAGACCGGTTATTTAACCGTTTTCACCACGTATTTACATACATATAGCCAGAAACATAATTTAAAAACAAAAACAAAAATATACAGTGTAGTCCGTTTAGTACGACTTCGCATATAACAACCAACCGTTTTTAGCGACGTAAGTTTAGGCGCGTGTTTGGTTTTCATATGAGCCACTAAGAAAGTACATCCGTTTATTACGACTCCGCTTACAGCGACCGACCGCTTTTAACGACGGAATTTCACACAAAATTGTCCGGTTACAACGACGACTAGCGTTGACGTGTTTACAAATAAATCGAAGATAAAAAACTATCTCCGCCCCGCGCTACCCCTTGCCTGCACGTCAGTGATTCGAACGCGACTAGTTTTCGGCATTAATTAGCGGGTTATGCGTGCTTTCGCGTACAAAAATGGCTTCTACAAAGCGAAAAGTTTCTCTGTTGAAAAAAAAAGTGTTATAATACGTTTAGAAGCTGGCGAGTCGAATGCAACGATTGCGAAGGAATTCGGTGTAAATCATTCGACAATATCAACAATTAAGAAAAATAAACACAAAATAGAACCTTTGTTCAATGCGAATGTTTTAAAACCTAAACGTGTGAGGTTGTCGTCTCAAGAACAAGTTGGCTCGGCACTTTTGCAACGGTTTAAGCTTTAAAAAAATGTCATTTCCTTTAGTACGACTTCCGGTTAGTACGACCTAATATCACCGGTCCTTTCGCCGTCGTTATAACCGGATTCTACTGTATCTTTATGAGTAGGTATATCAGTGATCTCACTTGTGCCTGAGTAGCCGGTAACACATGCCATTTGATAGCAGCGGTGACCCCAGCCAGCTGCGCGGCGCCCCCGCCCGCGCCCCCAGCCCCGCCCCCCGGCGGCCGGACGCGCAGCCCGCGGGCGGAGGACCGGCGCCAAGTGCGGGTGACCAGCCACGCCCCGGCGCCGCATCTACACACGGGTACATCATACAAAAAAACGACCGAGCCTCACAGTACTCGCATATCATGTGTAACACCCGTATTTATAAACGAGTAAAAGCACATACTGAAGATTAAGTATGCCATAGATATTAATAAACTCTGTTATCTAAAGTTATTATGTAAGGATCTGCTGTTATGGTGTACCGAACCCTCCTCAGTCTTGGAGGTGGGCGTTGGCAACTGCGACACAGTCTTCCGACGAGTGTCAAAGTCAAAGTATTTATTTGCAAAGAACAGGTATATACAGGATGTCAAATATAAGTATTAGAATCGCTATTCAATTAATAAACATTAACATGCAAAAAAATATTGATAATTAATAATTTAAAAACTCATTTATGCTATAATAACATTTTTCTAACAACCATATACGTAGCTTTTTTGTCATTAAACTTATAGGTCCCTGTTTAAATTGATTTGGGATTCTGTTATATACTTTTATGCACATATAGTAACAACTTTTTTGATAAAGAGCAGTATTTGGGCGGAAATCTAAGACGAGTCTGTCACTGTCTCTTGTGTTTCGAGGAAATACATCCTTGGCTCGTAAAAACAATTCTGGGTGCTGTTTGACAAACTTGTATATATCTAATATGTACATACTTGGAATGGTTAGTATGCCCAATTTTACAAATAGTGGCCTGCATGAGTCAAATGGACCTTTGTTACATATGGCTCTTATGCATTTTTTTTGGGCAATAAATATTTTATTTACATTTGTGCCATTGCCCCACAAGATAAGCCCGTAAGAAATATTTGATGCGACATAACCATAGTAAGCAGACAACGTCACTTTAAGAGACGTTTTCTTCGTTAATCGTCTTAAGACATATACAAACCTGTTAACCTTGCTACAAACCTTTTGAACATGGGTAGCAAAGTTTAGGCTTCCGCTTAGTTCTATTCCCAAGAATGTTACATTGTCCGCCCTTTTAATGGTTTTATCGCCATAATGTACCTTTAAATGATTCACTACACGTCCCTTTACATTAAAATTTACAAAATTAGTTTTACTTAGATTAACATTTAGATTATTTGCATTAAGATATTGGATAATATTATTAATTGTTTCGTTTATGTCATGTTCATATTTCTCTAAGGCATCAGAATAATTAGATTTAATAATAATAGAAATGTCATCAGCAAACATTATACATTGGTTTTTTGTAACTTTTGGCAAATCGTTTATATATAATAGAAACAGTACAGGGCCAAGTACGCTGCCTTGCGGTACCCCGAAGTTATTATTTAAAAAACGATCTGATACAGCTACGTTGTCGCCTCCTATACCATTCACTTCCACGCATTGACGTCTATTGCTTAGATATGATTTTATCCAAGAGAGACAACTTCCCCGAATTCCATATCTCTCTAGTTTGTCTAGTAGTACATCGTGCACAACGAAGTCAAACGCTTTGGACATATCAAAAAACATCACAGTAGTTCGTTGTTTTCTGTCTAGGCCTAAAATTACTTTATGAATAAGGTTAAAACACGCTAGTGAAGTCGACTTTCCCTGCTGAAAGCCATATTGCTCCGAAGTTAATATATTGAAACTCTTTAAAAATTTAAGCAATCTTTTTTGCATGGCCTTCTCAAATATCTTGGACATAACGGATATTAATGTTACTGGGCGATAGTTCTCCACGTTAGTTTTATCAATCTTTTTGTATATGGGTTTTACTATTGAGTATTTGAGAGCACTAGGGAAACAACCGTTCTCGAATGATAAGTTTACCAAAAATGTAAAGACTTGTGCTAACTCGTACTTACAGAACTTCATTACCTTTGTCGCTACTCCGTCGTAGCCACAAGAATTAGAATTTTTTAAGGCATGAATAATATTTATAATCTCCGCGAACGTTACCGGTTCAAGAAACAACGAATTCAATATAGGAGCGATTGAGGACAGTACCTTTCGTCTTTTATCGCTGTCATAAACGTACTCATTCCCAGTTAGGTTTGTGTAGTATTTATTAAATGTTTCCGCTATTTCCCTTCCATTATGAATGTCGTTATTGTCATGTTTTATGCCAGAAACAAAAGTTTGTGGAATATCCGTATCAGTTTCGTCCTTAATAAGTTTCCATGATGCTCTACAAATATTCTGGCTGCTTAGGAGAAACTTGTTATTGCAATTTTTTTGTGCTATTGATATGCACCTACGCAGTATCTTTGAGTAACTAACATAAAGTTTTTTTATTATCACTGGTTTTATGTTTATAATATTTAAAGCGCAGTGATCTCTTTTCCTTTGAACAAATTTTTAAGCCCTTCGTAATCCATTTCGGTTTCATAGAATTGTTTCTAATTTTAATTTTTAATTTTGGAAAACAAGAATCATAGAGCTTGCAAAACAGCTCATAGAATTTATTAAATGCTACATCCATGTCATTCGAGCTGTACATATCGGCGAACGATAAAGATCTCAAATACTCTTGAAACTTCAGTAGGTTTTCAGTACAATAATCTCTCCTGAAAGCGAACCAGTACTTGACACTCTTATTATCTTTAACGGGAAATGATATCAATTGCGCTGTATTATGATCTGATAGGTAAAGAGGTAATAATACCCCAGAAGCCGAATTTATATTACTTAAAATATTGTCAATGCAGTTGTCACCCCTAGTAGGTTCATTTATATGAAGAGTTAGGTTAAAATATTTACAGACATCTCTCAAATGTTGAGATGCTCTGGACTCCACTAATGTATTTATATTAAAATCTCCAGCTACTATTAATTTATATTGCGTGAATTTTTTAAACAGTTCATGTATTGTTGCTTCTAATCTTGTTAAGAACGAATGAGCATGCCTATTATGTGAGGTATATACACATAAGATTAACAGTTGGTATTTAGCGATGCTCACTCCACAACATTCATATATTCCAGGCAAAAGAAACCTTTCAAAAAGTTTTTGTTTCTTTACAAATTAGATCTTTTCGGAGTAAGATACACGTACCACCGCGTTTTTTTCCCCTTGAGTAATTCGCAGCTAATTTGTAATTGAGCAAATTAGCATTTTTTTCTTCACCTTTACCTAAGAATGACTCTGAAAAGCACAGAATGTCAGGTTTTACATTAGTGTCTTGTAACTCAGATAATGTTATTTCTATTAGATCTTTTTTGGAGAGTAAACTCGCTATATTCTGGTGTAACACTTTAAAGCATTTTGAGTTTGTGGTTGTCTCACTATGACTAACTATTACACCATCATTGTTGCGAACGAAAAAAATTGTCGTCTTCTTTTTGCTATCTTTTTGAATCGGGTAAAAATAGTCTCGAATGGATGCTTGCTTATAAGTGCATATACTATGATCAGATAATTGATGTACAGCTTTGCTATACTTATTTTGTTTACTACTACGATGTAATTATGCTCTCTGATGAAGGTGTAATTTAGGAATGTTTTTTTATAATGCATATAATCTATTAACAAGTTGATACCATAACATATACTTATCAATGGACTACGGTAATAGTAATGAGCTATGTCCAGAAAATGACAATTATTGAACTTTTTACATATAATTTGCAGTTGCTTATTAAACAATTTGGTATTTACATGTTGACTATTAATAACATTCAGAACAATAACAGTTGTTTGAATTGATTTTAAGGCATTATATAACTCTGATAAGGATACAATAGGGTCATTATCATTTTCGCCTACACACAAAATCACTTTATCATTCACGTCTGTCTCTAAATTTTTGCATGTTTTAAGTATTTCTTCCGTGCACGCGAATGGTTTAATAATTGCTGAAACTTGATAGTCTTCATACTTGCTAGTAGTTCTAGTTCTTTTCAATTCCGCCGCCAGGCCAGTACATTGCTGCGATCCTATTATAACAATCTTCTGTTTAGAGGAGGACTTCTTTACTATACTATCTACTAATATTTCAGACGACCAAGAGGTGTCTTTATTGTTTCCATCAATGAGTTTGTTTTTGAGTTCATCTATCTGAGTCTGTAGGCTTATTATATCCTTTTTTGCTATCTCTAATTTTTCCTGTGAATCTTTAATTCTATTTTGTAGGAGGATGATAAGTTCACAATTTTTATTTCTAGAATCTTTCACAAGTGCTTGTGGAGAATATGATATGTGTCTGGGTTTAGGACTTCTCAAGGGCGTTAATGTCTGAGCAGTTTTGATTCCCGTTTGCTCGATATTACACTTGTCTATTGGAGTTCTACAAATGCTTTTTAATATTTGTATTTCTTTACTTAACTTTTTTATTTCTCTCCTAAATCCATTATTCTCAATTAACGTGTTATCTAGTTCTGCTTGGGTGCTCATAAGGTTAATTTTTAATTCATTTATCTCATCTCTCATTTCCTGCATCTCTGTTATTCTAATTGTTGAGTAGTCTTCGCTTTTAGATAAAATATCTGTAGAATTATCTTCAAATGATTCTTCACTCTCGATGGATTTCCATGACGTAGATTGAATTGGCGATGAGGTTGACGAAGTGGGTTTGGGCGAAGAAGGAGTCGTTGGTTTCGCCACTAATGTCGCTTTCTTTCGCAAAGTAATATATTAAGTTATATATTTGTGACTGTGCGGTCAGGTGCTGTTGTTGTTGATAGTCCCAGATATTCATTTGACGAACAAGCATTGCACTTCCATACTAATCTTTTCTTAGTTTCCATTAATCTATAAAGTTTTTCCGAGAACCCTATGCAATGAAAATGGTAGTATTTTTTACAATGCGAGCATAGAATAGTGTCTTTCTTGTCGCTGGTGTTCTTGCATTTGTCACACGTAACAAACTGTGGGTTTTTTGTTTTGGCATTCATTCTTGAGGACATTTCGTTTCGTCTTATTTAAGTTACAGCCAACAAACAGGTATTCTATGTTGCAATCAATCTCGTAGCACGTAGTGCGGTTGTTATCGTTCACATTAAGTTTATAAATTGAAATGGTGCCAAATAAAGATTTTTATTATTTTATTTATAGTATTGCTAAGTAAAAAAATGTATTCTTTAGTAAACCGATGAAGTTATAAACCTCAAAAGACTAGAATTCTTAGCCGAGCAATAGTCACCAATATCTTTACTCGAGCAATCTAGTTAGATTTCTCAAAGAATCCGTAGTGACAACAAGCTTGTGACGAGCTAGTTTTGAGGTTATATTCAGTGTGAAAGTTTGTGTTTTGTCTAAAATAATATAAAATTTATGATTTTGATAATAATTATAATATTTTCATCTAATTCATTAAGAAAACTTCTATTCTAATATAAACGTTACTTATTTATAGAATGAAATTAGATCTTAGTGACATTTCTAAGAACAAAGTAATTGCTAAGTAATAGCTTGTTTATAAATACGGTGTTATACTTAACATCTCACCTTAGTAATAAGCAATTTTAACATTATATTCTGAAAAATATAGGTCAGGTATTATATGAAATAATATTTCATAACAAATAATAATTATTTTTAATGAAAATAGTATTTAATTTAATTGGCACTAAGAGTGATGCGATACCGCGCGCTGATTCGTCAAATCGAATGGCGCGCGCTTCCCCGATTGGTTGGTTGGTACCATCCGACGGTCAACTCTACCACCGCGCGCACATTCGTCAAATCAAAAGGCGCGCGCTTTCGCGTTTCCCCAACTTCCTGTTACACACTTCCGTCCCATTTCACGAAATCATTCCCACAAATTGCAATGACAGCGAGAGGAAAGATGTTACACATCAAAAAGTTTCGACGACCTCCTTGGTCGAGTGGTTTGTACACCGGTTTTCATTGAATCGCCATCTCTGAGGTCCCGGGTTCGATCCCCGGTCGGGTCAATTTAGAAATTATTGTTTTTCTAAATTGTCTGGGGTCTGGGTGTTTTCTATGTATAATAAGTATGTATTTAAGTATTTTAAGTATGTCTATCCGTTGTTTAGTAACCATTTAACGAGTTTCATGACGAAGCTTCTCTTGGGCTAGATAATTGTTGTGAGTAAGGAAAATTTCTTTATTATTATTATTTATTATTGAATAAACTACAGGTTTCATTATACAATGTTAGTCGGAACGGGGGTACTAAGCCGAAAGGAGGGTAAAGTATACATGATAGTGAATAACTTTTGTCTAAGAACTTTTCCTTATAAATGGATAATTTTAGAATTTAACAGCTTTTTTAAGATTTCAAAAGAAATTACGCAGCCATGGCGGTCACAAAAAAAAACACAAAATAAAAGTTAATATTATTGGATACATTAGGCCAATTATGGAGAGAAAACTCGACTCTACAATGCCCGTACGTACATTGACATTAGAGGTAAACCTATTTGCGGAGAACCTACGTCAAAACCGTAGCCTACTAGATTTTTGTAGACCAATCAAATGTAAATAGGTTCTTGGCGGGAAAGTGAAGAGCCATGTCTGCGGTTTTGTTTTATTTTCTAAAATTTGTGTTATGTCGAATATTAATGTGAAATAATGGTGGATTATTAACCGCTAAGTGTTCCTGAGTGTGCATGAGTGTTGGCAAATGAAACAAAACAGTGCAACGTCACTTTTCAAATTCTCTCAAGAAGCTCGCGTGAGGACTTAGTAAAGCCCTACATCTTTACTGAGATACTCGAGGGGTTGGGGGGTATATCATTTCTCACTTCCCATTTCTAATATCATTCATCATCATTTATGGAAATATTGTTTATTTATGTATTACTTGTACGAAAAATTACTTTGACACTGGCCAAATGTGCTAATCGCACGAAGCCATCAACTAAAGTAAAAAAAATGTATACTTTACCCTCCTTACGGCTTAGTACCCCCGTTCCCACTAACGTTGTATAAAACTTCATATTCACTGATATCTCTCAGAATTAACAAAATTTCATTACCAACGTCAAAAAACCAATACCAGGGGATGCTTTAAGTACGCCGCCGCCAAAATTTGGAACGACTTACCGCCGCCTATTCGTTCTACACTTTCTCGTTCACTACCAACCTTTAGGCGTAAATGCTGAAATTGGCTACTTCATAAGCAATCCCTGGCATCGGCTCTGAGGAGCTTGACGGCGCAGTGGTTAAGGGTGCGCCGACCAAAAAATGCCAAAAATGCAGTTACGGTTAAGTAAATATAATTGAAAATACTATCGTATTAAATGAACAAAATATATATTTAGTATCATAGGGAACGTGTTTATAATTTGTCAGAACCATAAATTCATAACACGCTATAGTTTTTTCTACAATATCATTTAAAGTTGGGCAAAAATCATGAAAACGAGTGGCGGCGTTTAGTAGAATTCTTATAGCTTATCTAAATTATTGTACCTCTGATTTTGTCTAAACAATCATCAATGGATAAACTACAAATTGCTAGACTACATTTTCGATTCATCAAGTGGTTATTTAAATAATTATTTTTTATTAAGCACCTTAAATGTCCATACAAAATTAGTATGGCCGCGCGGTTTCAAATAAATATGGACGACGACATTTCAAATAAAACATATGACACTTGTCACTTACGGACGGCGCAACCTTAACGCGCCCGGTCTGCGAGTGCTGGGGTAAACCAACTTTCGCAAAGGCCGGTCATCGGATGGGTGACCAAAAATTATCTCAAGGCACGTTGGTACCTGCATTAGCAGTGGTTTACGACCTGCCAAGCTATTCTCTAAGCAAAACCCCGTCGAACTCGACGTTGAACTCACTCATAACTTGCAAACGAATTTCAACCTACTTAAAAATAGTAATAAAGTCTACATTCGTTCAAAGTCAAAGTATTTATTTGCAAAGAACAGGTATATACAGGATGTCAAATATAAGTATTAGAACCGCTATTCAATTAATAAACATTAACATGCAAAAAAATATTGATAATTAATAATTTAAAAAACTCATTTATGCTATAATAACATTTTTCTAACAACCATATACGTAGTTTTTTTGTCATTAAACTTATAGGTCCCTGTTTAAATTGATTTGGGATTCTGTTATATACTTTTATGCATATATAGTAACAACTTTTTTGATAAAGAGCGTTTGCAAGTTATGAGTGAGTTCAACGTCGAGTTCGACGCGGTTTTGCTTAGAGAATAGCGTTACTGTTCTCTCTCCCTGCGGTATTTCCATCCATAGGGAAGGCTCGTGCCCCAGCAGTGGGGACATAAAAATGTGCTGATGATGACGATGGAAGTTTGTAGCTGGTACATACCTGGGGTCTTCCGCGATTAGCCGTAGCACGTCCATGCAGGAGCCCCGTTGCGCCGCCCGAAGCTCCCGCCCCGTGCACCCGACCACCTCACCAGGACAAACGGATTTTTTATACAACATGTAACAGAAACGTGTGGAGTGTATTATCCGATCAAGATTTGGTATGCAATTCAATTCAATTCAAAAATCATTTATTCAGTTTAGGCTACAATTAGCTCTTGTGAATGTCACTATGCCATCGGTTCGTAAGTCTACTCTGGGCGGGAGACTTTGTACCGAGAAGAACCGGCAAGAAACTCAGCAAGTGTCCAGCTCTTTTCTCCCTTACAGCGTCAAAAATATTGGAAAATGCCCTATCATAGCAGAACACTTTTCATTACAAATAAACACAAAAAATATAGAAGACAACCACAACATGTAAAAAAAACAAAAAAATAAACAAATCTAAGTTAACAAATTTACATCCGGTAAAAGTTTCAATTTCCACAATGTCATACAGTACCACTACAGTACTCTAATAAAAGTTAAAGATTGTTTAAGAAAAACAAAGTCAAACTATAGTAATTAATACTAACAATAAGATAAGTATGCAAGAGCAGACCAGCCTCCACAGGCGGCACCCGTTCACGAGTATGACATATGAATCAGCCATCGCTTCGCTCAACCATATTTTATGAAGAGTTACTAACACATTTATTTATTTTCATTTACTTTAATATTCACGTTGATGCGATAGAGGGAGTTCAAAGACGCTGCTTGAAATATGTTACGCGTAAATATAATTTTGGTCGATCGCTTAATAGCTACCGTGAGAGGCTGTCTAAATTTAGTATGATTTCATTGCGCGTGCGCCGGAAAAGATACGATCTCATTTGTCTTCACAAAATTGCATTCGTTCATTGGTTTGCTCTCCCTGATTGGCATTAACAGCAGAAATAGGTCTTGCAGTAAATGTTGTATACTGATCTCCAAACTTCAGTATGAAGATGGCACTAAATGATGATGATGATAGGTCTCGTTGTCCGAATGCGTTCTAGATTCAGGCTTTTAAAAACAATACGTCTTTTTATTATATATTTATATTATATTATATTTATTATTAGGGATAGTACACAGCACATTTACAACTAGCTTAAAATATTAAAATTTACAATTAGAAGGCGAATTATGACTATCCACATTTTACATTTTCAATAATACCTAGTAGGCGAACATTAACAATTAACTTTACAAAAAAGTATATATTATATAATAAATCATATGCTTTAACACGACCTGGGGGGTAACCACGAGCTCTTATAGCAGTATTATTGCAGTTGTGAAAACGAGACGCGTGTAGCGGCGAATATACTTGCGTCTCTTTTCCACAACTGCAATAATACTGCTATAAGAGCTCATAGTCAGGGGGCTGACCTTATGACATAACTTTTTTCTAAATAAGGGAGTAAAGCAGACAATTATAAACAATATATAGGTTTTAAATATATATGTATCATAAATACTTAAATATCTATACATACATATATACATACTCATACATTGCAAAAATAAACATAGAATACTGCTAAAAATAAAAAATCCAATTGTAAGAATGTGCCGTACCTATAACGAATTACTTCATGTTCATAACGATATAGACGTATTTAACAATGGATTCTCACAGTACAAAAGGGACATTTCAGCCATACTTAATGACGAAACATCCTCAACCCCATTCATTACATATATATCCGTTTAAATAAAAAAAATATATATTTTTTAATGTTAAAAGGAGGCAAACGAGCAGGCGGGTCACCTGATGGAAAGCAATCACCGCCGCCCATGGACGCCCGCAAAACCAAAGTTATCGCAGATGCGTTGCCAACCCTGAGGAAGGAGTTGGATCTTGAGGAGGGAGTAGGAATTGGGAGGGGGGAGGGGTGAGAGATGGGCCTCCGGTACTTTCACTCACCGGACGAAACACAACAGCAACGAGTGCTTCACGCCAAAATGTTAATATAAATATTTTATAAGTTAAGTTAAGTTATAAACAAAAATGTTCTGTAAGTTTAAATGATTGCATGCTGTGTGCACTCAATTTAGATTATTGTCTTGTCTTATTATGTGGAAAATGTTTGTATGTTTTTGTAATGACATTAATCTGTCAAAATTTATTTATTTATTTATGGACATCCATCAAAGCATACACCAAGACATTCTTGCATTAAAAACCCTATAACCCTATACTAATAGAGAAGATAGTTGGAATCTACCACCAGCCTGGGATTACTTTTTACTTTGAAAGCCAAAGGCGCCCATTCAATGTTAACAACTACCGTCATTAACATCCGATCATAATATTTTTACAAATACTAAAGATCAGTTAAGAAGTAGGCAAGCTATTTATAAATGTTTATACAATTTTTAACGCAAATTTTGTTGCGAACAAAAAAAAGAAAGAAAAGAAACAAATGTTGAAAAAATTTCCACGAGCAGGGTTTAAGCTTAAATGTCAGCTTCGACAACTGGATATTGGTTAGTCTATATTGTAGAATGCGGGTCTATTATCTTTTATACTACTTACTACTACTATATTATACGTCTTATAAATGGTAAACACTTTAAACTTAATATTTCATGCATGCAGTGTTTACCGACTTACTATTGTACACTTAGCTCTAATTGTATTACTTAGTACCTAAATATAAATGTAATAGTGTAACAATTACTGGTAAACCTAATAAATAAATAAATTAACATAACGTGCAACCAGCCCCCCGACCGCCTAACCGATCGCTTTGACTACGCTTTTTACTTTTTTTACTACTTTGTAAGAAACCTGCAACTTTTTAAGAAAGCTAGTGATTGCCTAAACGCAAGACAACGTAGAGATCCACATAAATTAACATTAAACGTTATTCCTAAATCTGACAAGTACAGAAGAAACCGTTTAGCTATGTGCGTCAATGTTTTCAATAAAATTCCTAATGAATTTAAAACTTTAGAATATGGGTTGTTCAGAAAGAAATTATATAAATGGCTTAATTGCAACAATTTTTATAGTATTAAGGAATTTTTTAATAAGCGGAGCTGACATTGTATTGTATTCTATATTTTATTAATTATAATGAATGTGATTTAAAATAATTTAATATAATGTGAATGTGTAATTAGTTATTTGTTGCATTGTAAATGTCACCACAATAATTCAATAATTTAATGATTTGCATGCTATTTTGATAATGGCTAAACATGAGAACATGTAAAACTATCAACATCTTTATACCATGTTTGACGCAATAAAGTGTTTTTATGTTTATGTTCATGTTACGCGTATAGTTAATGACGTCATCTTGCCACCTCGCACCGCCTATGAAAGCAATATCAAAAGCTAAAGGCTATAGCTTTCGATATTGCTTTCATAGGCGACACGAAACAACAAGATGACGTCATAAACCACACACGAAGTCAAAGCGATCGGTTAGGCGGTCGGGCCCCTGGTCAAACCCAAAACCCTTTTCATAGTTTACCTGCAGAAAGGTGACAGTTCCGTGAGGAGTCTCGATGCTCCTCAACTGAGGGTCTTCAGCTACCAGCAGATGCCTGACGCGGGACTTCGCCCCCGGCCGCGCCTCCCCGTCGAGGGCCGCGTGCCAGCTGATGTGGTCGCCCGCGCAGAACTTGTTGCCTGGATTGATATGATCACTATAGTTCGCACGCTATGATTTCGACATTGCTATAACGCCACATTTATAGGAGAGTGGAATAAATTGTTTTTTAAAGAAAATTATATCTACTTTATTAGCAGTATTTCGGTGTTACTAGGAAAAAATACACAATCAGGCATCTTATGTTCATCGATATATAGTATATGATAGCTATGCTAAACAGATTATGTTTGACCAAATAAAAAAAGGAACGCAAAAGTAAAAAAAAATGTATTAGCATATACAACCTTATTTTTAGTTTATACGAAAATCGAAACACGGGTCAAATATTGTCATTTAAAGAAAAAAATACAAAAAAAAGTAACAAAAAAATTAAAATAATATCTTGAAAACTCACGAAGTTACAAGCTTTTTGTGCAGTCCCGTTGTCCTCGTGCGGACGAGCTCGTGCGTGGTCACAAACTGCACGCGACACTGCACTTATTGATTACGTATTGGTGACGACCTCCTTGGTGGAGTGGCTTGCACACCGGTTGTTTAAGAGGCCTATTACATTTTGACCGTGATTTTTGCATAAAATGGCCAACTTTGGCGTTCTTGTTCAGAGAAACTGAAACCCTTAGACAGTTTTGACTTATTGTATGGTGGAGAATAGTTATTAGTGTAATTCGTAGCGGCCTCGCTTTCTGCAAATTTCCTTTATCTATTTATATAAAACCAAAACTCCGAAGCTACTTTTCAATTAAACACGCTGACGGCAATTTTCAAGCTCATTATGGATAAGCAAACGAAATTAAAAATATATAATAATATCTCTTAAGTGCGTAGCTGGCTCGGAATTTCGAAATATGAATGGAATTTCTACAAAAAAAATCTTATTCAAAGCCATAAAACGTTAAGAACTATCTGTAAATATCTCCTTACTCCATTAATATTATTAAAATTTACACCAGAACTAACGTTAGTTTATAAGATTTCAAATTATATACTTTTTTGAACGATAAAAAATTATTAAAATTCAAATAAATATAATTACAACTGCACAAAATGCTACTTTTGCGATGCGTCGGCCGCTCGTAGTACTGAGAAAGCGCGAGCGCGCGCATTTTGTTATAGGCCTCTTAAGGACAGAAAAGCAGGTCCTAGAGCGTTATGTCCCTTCATGCTTGCTGCATGCTTGCATGCTTGTTTAAACTAGTATTATTCCTTAAGAATATAATTATGGATTTTGTCAGTTTATGTTTTTCAAATGTATGCCTTTTGAATATTATGCCTTTTAAATGTTATGGCAAATTTAAATTATGCCTTTTGTTAATTATGATTATTGCAATTATGCCTTTCCATGATTATGCCTTACAGATTTCGGCCATAATATGATGATATGCGTTCTGAAGTTATGCTATAAAGACTTACGGCAAGTGACGATTATGGCCATGAACATTATGCATTTTCAGTTTATGCCTAAAAACGTTATGCGTTTCAATAGCTAACCTTTGAAAACAGGACACCGGAGCAGACCGCTGCGCAACGACCCTGGCCTTTTTCCAACTGCTAGTGGTATGGTATACCTTGCGACTTAGTCTCCTTAAGATCTTAGCATCAACACAGCAGTAGTAATGCTGTGCCTCGCCAGCGCCTGCAGCAGCGCGACCGGCCACAGCAGCAGTACTAGAATGTTTTGAGCAGTAGTCGTGTGAGAACCGAAGAGTTTACCATTCCGTAATATACCTGCTGTAACCTGCGGAATCCTGTATAACTCTTGAGGTCGTACCGACCGCCCTCAATGATCCCACTTAACCTCGACGAACCGACGATTTGGTGCAGGTAGCAGGTAGCCGCCACAAAACCGGTCGTTGTGGACATTTTTGAGGGACGCAGACGTCCAGCAGTAGACGTCTTTTGGCTGAGATGATGACGCTGATAATAAATAAATAAATGTTTCCCACACTCACACCAACTCGAGATATGGTTAACTAGACAACGGGTAAACATACTTAATATACTTACTTAAATAAATACTTATTATACATAAGAAACACCCAGACCCCGAATCAATTAAGAAAAACAGGTATTTCTAAATTGATCCGACCGGGGATCGAACCCGGGACCTCAGAGATGGCGACACCATGAAAACCGGTGTACAAACCACTCGACCAAGGATGCTGAAGATGAAGAGGATGATATGATGATGAGTCCCCTTCAGGTTCCAGCGAGATATACCTTAGCGAGTTATACCGAGTTATACGATATACCTTATGAGAATGAAGCTGTAAAGATACTTCCTAAGGTTCCAGCACTCACCTGTAGTGAAGATGTACCTCGCCAGCGCTTGCAGCAGCGCGGCCGGCCACAGCGGCGGCTGCGGCGCCTCCCCCAGCAGCCGCAGCGTCAGCTCGAGGCCGAAGCCCGAGGGCGGCGGCGGCCCGTGCACCCGCCCGTCGCCGTGCAGGTCCGACAGCCCGAAGCTGGGGGCACAGCGCTGGACTAAAGTCTACATGCTATTCCTAATTAAAGTATTTTTTTATATCTTACAGATAAAGCACTTGGCCACAATACACATCTATAGAAGTGCTGGCGTGGACGGCACGAAAATCTCGAACTTCTATAGAAGTTGTTGGCGGTAAAAAGGTTAATTTCATTATTTATAAGTTTGTAACAGAAAAGTGTTTCAGCAGGAAGTTCAAAAAATGACATTGTTGGTTTTGTCACTGTTGTGTTTAGGCATCCGTAAACACAGCAGTTTGTATAATATTGTCGTGACGCCGCCATTATAAACACGTTATTAAAAAAAGAAACAAAAGGCGGGCGGATGGTCAGCGCGCGAGCAGAGCGGCGCGACGACGCGACACAACCGACAGTCCACTCGACCAGTCTCGCCGGCGCGCGGCGTGACACTGCGAATGCGAAGTTTGGCCATTTCCAAAATAGCTTAGCGGGCGTGTAAACGACGCCTGTGGGTGCGTGCGTCGATTCGGGCGCTTAGTATGAAGTCGAACTACTGTATATTATGTGTATTGTGCCTTGGCCGTCATCCCACCTGATGTTAAGTGATGATAAATCCGAAGCTGGAAGCGCACTTCATCCGGGATCCTCAACTACTGAGGCACTGGCTATCTTATCTCGAGCTGCCGGAACAACAATGTTACAAACATTGATGTTATAGCGACATATTTAGATAAGATGGTGGTAGCTAGCCAGGCGGACGAAAAAGCCTTACCACCAACCAAACCGAGTACACAAACATGTACCCCCCGCTGGGAATCGAACTCGGGACCTCTGGGTCTAAACTTATGGCCTTCATTCAAAAAATTCAAAATTCAAAATCATTTATTCAGTTTAGGCTACAAGTAAGCTCTTGTGAATGTCACTATGCCATCGGTTCGTAAGTCTACTCTGGGCGGGAGATCTTGTACTTAACATCCTTAACTCAGGGATGTGGAAATAGATTTAGAGATGGGGCCATATTAAATAATTATAACATTTCTGCGGGCCAAGGAGCAGGATTAAATTTAGAAAACTTTATTTAAAGTTGGTTTTAAAAAACATTGAAGTTTGATAGGTTTTATTTTCTTTCTATTTTTTTAGGGACTTTAAGCATGCCATGTCTGTCCTCATGTCAGATAGCGAAATGTATAAAATTTTAAAAGTCAAAGTACATACCTGACGTAATGCCAGTGTGGGGGTATGTTCTCACCAGGCTTGCCGGGATTCCAGTACATACTAATGTAGTCCAAGGGATCATGACCTCCAAGCCTGAAACAAATTTTAAATCAGCTCTTCAGCTGTCGGCTAAAACAATTCACTCTTCAGATGGCGGCTAACACAATACAGAAGTACAATAGTCAGTTCAATATTAGAGTATAGTTGAAAATCATCACATGAACACTCTGCTACACACTACTTTAAAGTTTATACTGACACCCCCCACCAACCGCACGGTTATAAAGTTAGGTGTCAGACATCCTTACGCAAGCGCAAGGGACCATCTACGTCAGGTCATAACGCCAGATCAGAACACGCCGGTTACGCATCCTTCATCCGGTACTTTTAAGAATAGTGTCTCAAGCTAGTTGCCCCGTGGACACGTATAGTCCACTACCTAATTATTTTTTTTTTATTTTTTTTATTGTGGCACTGATGGAAAGCAGCCAGTGAAGCCCAAGAAGTGAAAGCGTTCATCACAGCGCTACCACGCTATGCCGAACGCTCACACTATGGCGGCCTGCATAAATGCTTTTTCACGCCCCGCTTTAATAACCCGAGAGAGAAAGAGGAGGGAAACACGTGTGCGGGAAGCGCATTCCACATACGGGCAGTTCGGCAAAGGAACGATTGTCCAAACTTTTTGGTACGTGTCTTGATGGTCAGCACGGTATGAGGGTGGCTTCTCAGACCTGCACGCGTCGATCTGGAAAGGAATGGAAAGGGAGGAATGAGGTTAAAGAGCTCCTTAGAGCATTCACCGTGGTAAAGGCGGTAGAAAGCACTAAGGGAAGCAATATCCCTACGTAGCTGTAACGGCTCCAGACTGGTCGTAACGTCATCGTTACCGATAATACGGACAGCACGTCTCTGCAACCTGTCAAGAGCTTCGAGCAAGTACTTGGCGGATCCATCCCAAAGATGAGAGCAATACTCCACGCAGGAGCGCACCTGAGTCTTATACAAAAGACAACGTTGCTCAGGCGTGAAGAACCGCTTCACTTTGTTCAGGATTCCGAGTTTACGTGAGGCTGTGGTTATGACGCTCTCAATATAGCTCTTCGAGTTGATGTCCATACCTAAGAGACTGAGACCAGTCTGGATGGGTAATAGGTTGCTCTGGAAGGAGAGTTGGGGGAGAAAAGCGGACTTTTTAGCAGTGACAACGCAGACCTGTCTTTTCGGCATTGAACTGGACCAGGTTATCAGAGCCCCATTTATAAATGCGGTCTAATTCCTCGTCCAGCTCAGTGACAATTATCCGTCTCGACTCCACTATATCGGCTTGCTTTGGCGCAGGGTGACCCAAATAACGCCGATGTACTGTATTGTCGTCTGCATAGCAATGAATGTTACCCAAGGATAACATGTCATTGATATGCAGAAGGAACAGCGTGGGCGATATTATAGAACCCTGCGGCACTCCGGCGTTCACCTGCAGAAACTGTGAGGCACTGCTTTCGCAGAGTACGCGAATGCTGCGCTCATGCAGGAACCCGGCGACCCAATCGCATAGGCGAGGTGGCAAGCCGTATGCCGAAAGCTTGCAGAGAAGCGAACGATGCCAAACTCGATCGAAAGCTTTGGAGATGTCCACGCTAACTGCCAGTGCTTCTCCGTGCTTGTCCATTGCTTCACCCCACAGGTGTGTTATGAACGCTAGTTGATCGCCCGTTGATCGTTTCGGTCTGAACCCGTATTGTCGATCATGAATCAGGGAATGATCTTCTAGGTAGCGGATGAGTTGAGATGAGTAGATCCAGATAGGTCACTGGAGCTGTAAATCATCACATGACCAGTTTATTTTATGTCCCCACTGCTGGGCCACGAGCCTTCCTTATGGAAGGAAACACTACAAGGAGAACCGGCCAACAAATCACTATACTAGCGCTGATTGGTAGTTATTAACGACACTCAAGCAGCCAGGACCAATGGCTTCACGTCTATGCATAAAAAAATCCAAAATACACTTTGCCAGACCATTCAATTCCCACAATTGAATGAGGGACCTTCGGGTATCGGGCCGATTATGCCACTCGGCTACCGAGGCGTTATGTAACAAGGTTATATTCGAGACATAGCCCTATAGATCTATGTATCAAGGTATATTATTAGTAAAGTAAAATCAATATTATCAATTAACAAACCAATATTTGAGCCGTGTGGTAACCTGTAAAGGGTTTGGCTGTTCAGGATACAGCCGAGAGTACGCTTCGCACAGCGCTTTCAGGCCTGCTGGAACCATTCTGTCTGAAAATAAAGATTTAATTAAGTTTAGGAATACAATTTCTTATCCACCAAACCACAAATGCCAAGTTTATCGTTCCTTTTGAGATCTGTTTGTTGCAACACTCCGATCGAATCCAAACCCTTTGGATAATCTAGTAGGGCACGGAAACACGCACTTTAAAGTGTGCGATGTAATTCCCTCTAGAAAACCTCCTAAGGTGAATCGTTTCACACGGCTTGAGATACCCTTTAAGTACCTCGCCGCCCCCAAAAAAGCCAGGTGAAGCTGTAAATGCCGTTTGAGGCAATCAGCAATCTCTCTCCAAAATAAAAAAAAATTGTTGCAACAGTTAGGACTTCTTTTGCTTAAAATCAGGTTACTAAACTAACACATTTATGTACAATTTTCACAAAAAAATCTCTGCATTTCATGACGACCTCCCTTGGTAGAGTGGTTTGTACACTGGTTTTCATGATGTCTCTGAGGTCCCAGGTTCGATCCCCCGTCGGGTCAATTTTGAAATTATTGTTTTTCTAAATAGTCTCGAGTCTGGGTGTTTTCTATGTATTATAAGTATGTATTTAAGTATTTTAAGTATGTTTATCCGTTGTCTAGTAACCATTTAACGAGTTTCAAAGCTTCTCTTGGGCTAGATAATTGGTGTGAGTGTAGGAAAGTTAATTAATTTATTTATCACTATTTTATTATTACTATTATTAAAAAGACATGCAGTTAAGACAACTAGTCTAGTCTGTAGCCTGTTTTCTCCTCTTTACATCTTTCGTCATCATAAACATAAAAGTAAAGAAAGCTAAACAGCCTATAACTGTCCCACGGCTGGGCAAAGGCCTCCATCATTCAAATCAAGTCATTTTGCAATTGATGGGTAATGGCTTAATCATCATGCTTGCCAAATATTGGGTTGGTGATCACAAACCCGGGCAAATTAGAGCAGGATAGGCATAGTAATCACGTACTTGTCGAAGCAATAAAGACGAATGGGAAAAAGCAACCGGTAGCGGGACAGTGACAGTGTGGCTATTTTAAAAGCGACCGGTAGCTTGTTGTTCGACAGTGGAGAGGATAAGTTACAATATTTACAATGTTAGTTTGGTATTTAGATCATCATCATCATCATCATCTCAGCCAAAAGACGTCCACTGCTGGACAAAGGCCTCCCCCAAGGATCTCCACAACGACCGGTATTTAGATATTAACACATTATATTATAAGTTATATATAATGTGTTTACATACATAGCTATTAAAAATTCTTTAATCCCTGGTTGTTTTGTCTTATTTAGCAAGAATTCTGTAAATAAATATTCAAATAAAATAATTTATTTGCTACTCTTGTTGCAAATTCTCCTTAAAACTAAAATATAAGCCCACACAAGAACCCTACAAGGGCAGTGCACATTTTAAAGTTAGTAAAATGCTTCATAAAAATGTATATTCTACTTAAATATTTTTTTATTAATTCTTCAATAATAAGTGTTATAAGTTATGGATACCAGCTTGGCCTGTCTCGTCGCGGTTGGGGTCCTGTTCCACGCCCTGTGAGGTTCCCTGCGCAGACGCAGCTTCCTCCACAAACGACAGGGCACTATTCCTCACTACACCTGATGTACCGGCAGCGGCAGGAGGTGCCCAAGGAGGTTGCTGAGCCATATCACAAATTGTTAAAACTAATGATAATGTAATAGTTTGTTAAATTTTAAGGTTTCCTCTGGAAATCAACGTGAATACATAATATCTACTCTGTGTCAACAGCTTGAAAGTGAAACGGACAGACAAGCCAACTTGTTTATTTTAATTCAAATGACTGACAAATTGACATTGACAATTTCGTTCCGGAACGTATTGAATCGAGCCAAACAGACAGATTCAAAGGGTGTGTTCTTATAACAACTAAAATAAATTAGTTTTATTTATTTTATTTTATTTAATAGGACAACCAACAAAATTAACACAAATACAAGCAAAGTATAATATAGTTATTGGATCTCTTGCTCTCTTTATATTTATAGGTACTCCCAAAATATGTTATCTATTACGTACGTAAGGAATATTTTATACACTCATAGTTATTGTACTGTAGGTAATAAATATTAACAAATTATTCATAACGCAAAAAATATACATATTTTTTACAGTACCTCCCAACCTATTATTTTTTACTACAAGACCACTGTTGAATTTCGAGAACCGCATCCAGTAGAATATTATCATTATTATGAGTAATTAACCGACTTCAAAAAAAGAAGGAGGTTATCAATTCGACTGTATTTTATTTTTTTGTTTTTTTTTTATAAATATTTTTTAAAACTTTATTTGAAAGCTGGTGCTTCCCGTGTGGTCCCATTTTAATTTGGTCCAGTTCTGATGATGGGATCCTCGAGGAATTGAGGGAACTCCTCGAATATTGTAGGCATACCTATCGCGATTTTGGTATTTTCAGAAATAATTTAATGTTACAAGAACACAGTCTTTAAAGATAAGTTTTTCTGACTGTGACTAATGGATGACACTGACACTGACAGTTCGCTTCCGCCTTCGCGCTTTCCTCCCTCCTTGCATTTCCGAACGAAATTTTATGTGTTTCGCACGTTCGCACAGCCCGGTGTATGAAGTCGTCGTTGGTTGTTTGTTGAATTATTGGCTATCTCCAACAGTTTACTCTATTTATAAACACCAACATTTCTCCGACCGTCTTTAAATAACATCGACCAGTGATTCAGTGCTTCAGCCATTCATTACTCTTAATATTCGAGATGCGCTATTTCATTGCGATCACAATTTTCGGTTGTGTACTTGCTTACGAGAAAGATATAACGTTTACTGTGCAAGCTGGGAAGACAGACTGCTTCTATCAGAAAGTGTTGCCTAACGAAGTGATCGACTTAGAATACCAGGTATATTAAAATGTTAGAACTAGATTGAGATAACCCTAACCTGTTTCCAAATATTTATCTTTACTTATCTGTAAAAAGATATCATTATAGTTTTAATTACAAACTGATTTTAGCACTTGAACTAAGACGACTAGCCTCAGGTGGGTTGGCAAGGCTTGTTTTTTTAAGTACTATTTTGGTTTACAACAATTATTTGTTTTAATATTTATTTTGGATTAAAATATAAACTCATAAGAAACTCACTATACCATCGAATAGGTCTATGGATAAGGTCTTTGTACTGAGTAGAACCGGCTCAAAACTCAAGGCATTTGTTTGTACCCATACTTTTACAAAATCATTTAGAAATTATGCCCAATTAATAGTTTAAAAAATAATGTAACAGATTTGCTATGATGACACAGAAAGCAATGTACAAACAATGGTAAGCAAAGGTGAGACTTATCCCTAAACGAGATCTCTTCCAGCCAACCTGTAGAGTATGAGCTTGATGTAAAAGCTCCATGCTTCACTCATAGTGAAAGCAACAAAAGGGCAAATACAGTATATATTTTGTCAAGTGATTGAATTTATTATTGAAGGCATTAATTCTATTCACTGTCCTCTTTCCACAGGTCATAGACTCTACACACGGGGAGCTAGACATATCGTTCCAGCTGTCTGATCCCGTTGGGAGAATCATTGTGGCAGACTACAAGAAAGGGGAGAATGCTCACCGTCACACCTCAGTGATCAATGGGGACTTCCGGTTCTGTTTCGATAACACATTTAGTACCTTCAGCCAGAAAACTGTAAGTTCAGATTAATTATATTTGAAATAAGTTCCACAAACAATTTTTCCAAAACTTTACTGTCTCTGTGGTCAAGACCACTTTCTACATGCTTGTACCTTGTTTGGTTGCATAATAATAGCCTTTAATTCCAAACTTATTTTATTTTTACTATTTTTGTTATGGGGACGTCGCCAGCCGAACAGACGATCCACCCGCATTGTTGCGGACCACTTCATCCTTTTTCCCGTTCTTCCTTTTGAGGGAGTTTAGGTTCATCCAGCTTTCACGGCGCCCTGTCGAATCTTTTGGTCTCTTTGGTAAATCTTGCTATCTGCTCCACCTTCAGATTCTGTAGGTCCTCTATGTGTAATGTGTCCGATCCCCAGAGCTCCCATCTTGATAGTGAGTACATAGGGCACTCAGCTAGTAGGTGGAGGCTGGTCTCCTCACTTTCCATGCACTCCGGGCATATGGGATCAGTTTTAACTCCTATCATTCCAAACTTAGGTTAAATATTAATAATATTATTAGGTAAATGTTTGTTTATGGTTATAAAAGATCCCTAAGTTCGGTGTGCCTTTTGGCATAGGCCTTCAACTCCTTTCAATGGATCCTGTCTCTTGCCACTCTCAGCCAGAAAGGTCCTGCTGTCTGTTTTAAGTCATCTTCCCATCGCCTAACTTGACAACCCCTATTTCTTTTACCATCTCTTGGTTGTCAAAGGGTGACTTGCTTGCTCCACTTATTGATTGGATGACGTAACATAAGTCCAGCCCATCTCCATTTTTGCATGTCTATTTGGGTAAGAATGTGTGAGTTTTGTTTTTTTCTGGTATCTGTGTTTTTGACTCTGTCTTTGATTTTTATCTCTAACATGCTTCTTTCCATAGCACGTTGGCATTTTGCTAGTTTGTAGGTAGGTCTTATTTTAAGTCTGCCTGGCTAGCTACCAGTCTTATTAAAATATGTCGCCATAACATCAATGTTTGTAGCATTGTTCCGTCAGCTAGAGATGATATAGCCGGTGCCTCAGTAGTTAAGGATTCTGGGAAAAGTACGCTTCCACCTTTGGTCTTATATTTACTTAACAGCAGGTCAGATAAAAGCCAAGTGCTTGTACCCGTAAGACAAAATAAAATAAAAAGTTAATTTGTTTATAACCTGACCTGACCTGATGATAGATACAACAGATTCTATCACCAAAAATCTATTTAAACCCATAATTTTTTTTTTAAATGCTTTGGATATAAAAATATACATAATAATATGTTTTCTTTTCAGGTATTCTTTGATTTGATGGTGGACTCAGAAGACAATCAGGACAAAAATTATGATGATGACAAGGAGATGGAACTGGGTAAGATCTTGTATTTTATCACTTTCAATTAAACTATAGAACTATGCAATATTTTTGAATATAATACATTTTTTTTAAATATGGTTTTCACATCTGTGTGGTTGTTAAGTATTTGCCAATAACAACTTTTATTGGTCACTTCGTTTTAGAGAATATTCGTTGAGATAATTAATTTTGCCTGGTTTATAAAATAAATAAATGATAAATATGGTAGTGGGAACCTAAAACAAATAATAATAACTTTATTTGCAATATACAAAACATATCGTCTGCTAAAGTTTACGCAAACACTGCACATTGTAATTAAATAGTTTTTAAGAGTGAACTCGCATATAATTTACGTATTTTTAAATATCTTGGTAAGAATATGATGTCAAATTAAAATAATTTGTTTCACCTTCGCCTGTGCACCCCACCCATGCACCCCATGCCATGCCGAGTCAGGTGCAGTACCAACTGCTATTGTGGTTCTGTTCAACTAAACTAAAACTTTTCAACACACTTGTTTATTATTCAAATTGTAATTTGTTCGCAACAAAATTTATTGTCATCGTCGTCATCATCATCATCAGCTCATTTTATGTCTCCACTGCTGGGGCACGAGCCTTCCCTATGGATGTTTACACCGCAGGGAGAACGCGCCGTAACGCCACCACGCGGGCCCAGTGCGGTGCGGTGGTTGTTAACGACTGCTAATGCAGCCGCAACCGACGGGTTATTCCTGTTTCCCCCATTATGAGCTCATGAGACATCAATGGGGGAAACAGGAGAAAAAGTTCTGTTTCCCCCATTAGCTTAAAAATTAAATACAAACAACATATTTTGTCAGAATCATGAAGTCCTTATTGTTTCTGAAGCATGGAATTATTATTTATTTATATACATGTATGTATGTATGTGTGTAGTTACTAAATGTGTGATCTGTTGCTGGTTACCAGGCAACTCAGCGGAGACGTACATAATGCGTATCCGCGACATCGCCGAGTCGGTAACTCGCATTAAAGACAACGTGTCGGGAGCGCGTCGCCTGCAAGAGCTTCACTCGGCGCATGAATCCCGCGACCGGAATAGAGCTGAGGAGATGTGCGCTAGGTGAGCTATTTTCAGCGCCAATGATAGTTTAACTTTTTATTTATTGTCGACTATAACCGACCACTGTCGGATATAACCGACAAACACAAAAACATTAATATCAGAAAAAAGGCAACCTAAATATTCTAGACTGCGCATAAAAGCCGCGACCGGAATAGGGCTGAGGAGATGTGCGCTTTGTGAACTTAGAATACCAATATTTTCAGCGCCAACTGACCAACTATCGTTAACCTTTTGTTACTTATTGTCAATTATAGCCGACCACTGTCGGTTATAACCGAAATATTGTATTGAAATTGTACATTGTCGCCATTATTTAACTTTTAACACTGTTTTGTAGTACAAGGATTTCTGGTTTATAAAAACACATACTTTTTGCTAGTCTTTACTCTAAATACACTACACACAAAAACACTTATAACAGATAAAAGGCAGTTGTTCACTCACTGGTCAGTATTGTGCCTCCTCACTGTCAACTTCTTAAAAGTTGTCTCCATCCGATGGAGACAGCTCTCCATCAGTAGCGCTCCGTCCCTTACTGTAGTGAGATTCTGATAGGAATCTTTAGGTATCCTTTATACGTGACGAAAACTCGCGTTAGAAGACAATGTATTGGGGGCGCGTCGCCTGCATGAGCTTCACTTGGCGCAGTGAGCCCGCGACCGAAATAGGGCTGAGAAGATGTGCGCTAGATGTAAGCTATTTTCAGCGCCAACTACAGTTTAACCTGTATTTATTGTCGTTTATAGCCGACCACAGTAGGATATAAAATAAATAATAAAATAAGTTTTTATTGGCTTTAACAATTAAGGCATCTTAAACGAATGACCAGTACCTCCTTCTAAGCTAGAAAACCGACAAACAAAAAAAAGCAACCTAAATATTCAAGACTGCGCATGAAGCCCGCGTCCGGATTAGGGCTGAGGAGATGTGCGCTAGGTGAGCTTATAATACCAATATTTTCAGCGCCAACTATAGTTTACCTTTTATTTGTTGTCGACTATAGCCGACCACAGTCTGTTATAACCGACAGACGACATCTTTCATCTTTTCATGGCCGACAACACTTATAGTTTAAAAAAACATACTTTTTGCTAGATTTTACTCTGAATGCATTTCAATTAAGACGGATGCTAGCATGAGGCAAAATTTATTTAGATAAATTATTTAAAAATTATAGTAATATAATGGTAGTATAGTTAATAGGGACATACATAACACACAAAAACACTTTTAACGGAAAAAAACATAAATGTGTCGGCGTCGCCGTGCCTTGTAATGAAAGCAATAAATTCAGAATAAAAACTTGTTACAAAATCATTCATCACATCTCATTTCTATCATTATCATCATACATTATCTAAGAGGAAATTTTTATCCTCGATATTTATAAATATGTAAAATTACACCTAGAATTGTTTAATTTCCTTTTCAGAGTCATGAGTTGGTCGCTATGCCAGATTCTATTCATGCTGACCGTCGGGGTAACTCAGGTAAGTTTCAAGATAATTAATTTAATAATATTAATTAAATTAGTGTTGCCGAAAAATCGATAGTTTTGCAATCGATAGTTGAACGCTAAAATCATCTATACGATCGATAGGACAATCGATAGTATCGATATATCGATAAACTAGTGCAAGTAAACATGTATACTTAGATGTATTACATTCTTTGTAACATACAAAATATGTAACATACTTTTAGACGACCTCCGTAGCCGAGTGGCTTGCACGCCGGACTTTGGGCGGCGCTAACTCTGAGGTCCCGGGTTCGATTCCCGGTCGGGTCAATGTCGAAAACGAACTTTTCGATACTGTGTCGGCTCTGGGTGGTTGTGTGTGGTACCGTCGTTGTTTCTGATTTCCATAAAACGAATGCTTTAGCTACTTACCTTGGGATCAGGACAATGTAGTTGATGTTGTCTAATATTTATTTATTTTAATAATCATAAAATATAGTGAAAAAATTAAATGCCTACCCGACCCAGCCAGGAATCGCACCTGGCCTGGCCTGCATAGCCAATCGGTTGCAATAACCGTTGCATAGATGGCACTACTGCCGCTAAAAGCAGTCAAAATCAAAGCAGTGAAAAAATAAAGTGCTTACGTCAACCTTCCCGGTAGCATAATTGTCAGTGCAGCCGCCCGAATTGCGGAAGACCCAGGTCCGATCCCTGGCTGGGTCGGGTAGGCATTTAATTTTTTCATTTAATTTTTATTAAAAATTAAAAAAATAAAGAGCGTTAATATATATTTTTCAGGTAATATTTTTGAAGAGTCTCTTCGAAGAAAAAAGCACAAGTAGTTTTCGGAAATTAATACCGGGCTTAGGATCCCAATGACGTCACCGAAATTAGTTTGTTATATTATGTAACCGTGTAACAAAAAAGTGTGGTCAAAATGAAAAGATCCAAAGTGTATCCGATCTAGGTCTTGTATGCAGAGTTACTGACACATAATTATTAACTTTAATTTTCTATTTATTCAGGCCTTTGCCCTGCAGTGAAAAAGTAGCTGAAAATAATAATAATAAATAGATAATTTTCTATGTAATTTTCAATTAAATATTTCTAACTAGCGGCCGCAAGCGGGTTCACCCGCGTGGTTCGTGGAATATCTGGATAAAAAGTATCCTATGTGTTATTCCAGGTTATAAACTATCTGTATGCCGAATTTCATCCAAATCCATTCAGTAGTTTTTACGTGAAAGAGTAACAAACATCCATCCATACTTACAAACTTTCGCGTTTATAATATTAGTAGGATGTGACGTCACATCAAAATAACCAAGTCACAGCCCTCAAGGTTTATTAACCTCTGTGTACTTACATTTGTGATCACTGCTGCTGCTTACAAATATTTAATTTTTAATTACATGACAAATTAAAGTTAATAATTATGTCTTAGCAACAACACATACAAGATCTAGAACGAATATACTTTGTACCTTATAATTTTTTACACACCTTTCCGTTACACGTTGTATACAACCTCATTTTTAGTTTATACGAAAATCGAGACACGGGTCAAATATTTTCAATTAAAGAATCAGTACAAAACAAAATTAAAATAATATCTTGGAAACTCACGAAGTTACAAGCTTTTTGCGCTGTCCCGTTGTGTTTTTTAGTAGGGTATACTTTATTTGAGATTTTGTAAATATTATTTTGTCAAAATGTAACATGGTATAATAAATATTGAAATCGACACTTACTGATTCTGAACAAACAGTTTTCAGGTTTCGTATAAACTAAAAATAACGTTGTTTAAGTAAATTTATTGTAAATATTGATATCGAAAGCAATACAATAAGGGATATGAAATTTTTTAATGCCAGTTGTCGACACTGGTGTCACAGTGATATACTATTGTCTGGGTTCGGAATTATCAAGATAATAACTAGCTGCTGCACTCATAGTCCTCAATTATCTTTAACGATTATTTAGCACCTACAATTGTTCAGTCTAGAGATGTGCCAACTCGAAATAAACGCGACTCGAGTTAACTGTAGTTAAAATTCGCGTAACTCGAGTTGACGGGATGAAAATGAGTGGATGGTTTGTTTTGTTTATACCAATTAAATTGCTCAGCTTCGCAACAATATTAAAAATTGGAACAGATTTGTAATATCGATGTATAAGGACAATTATAATTAATTAAAGGAGGTATTTAAATAAAATAAAAAAGAATTATTTGTATGTATTTATGTAATTTTAATTTAAATCTTCGAAAAATAGTGTGTATTTATATTAATAATCAACAAAACTAATTATGTAGCAGTCTTCACGAAATAAAATCAGTCTAACTTAGGTTTGTCCCATTTTGAGTTAGAGAGAATGCAACTGGGTCAACTCGAGATATGTCCAACTCGAGTTAACTCGAGTTAGTAAATCGATGTGACACATCTCTAGTTCAGTCGAAAATTAACTTATATCGTTCGTTGTTAGAGACTATTTTACAATATAAAATTTTGAGTGCCGCAGTTAGTATCCTATTGAACAATAATTGTTATTATATTAATCAAAGTTATTATGTGATGTTTTTGAATTGAAATTAAATACTTTATAAATAGAAATAGGATAGTGGCCCCAATGCTTGTCAGGAACCGGTGATCAACATTATTTTTCTTTTAACAATTAAAATTTTTAAAATAGGGGTTGTGTTGTGACAAGGACTGAGCGAATGATACCACCTGTAACTTAAACAGGTACATTTATTGTGTTCAACCTTGCAGCCGTCAAAGAAAGAAAGAGAGTGAGTAGCGCGCAGGCCCTTATATACACTCAGGGGCATATCTAACCGCCCACCCCGTTATTTGGTTAAAGTGTTGAACAGTGGGCTTAAAGTGTTGAACAGCCCACTGTTCCCAGTTTTAAGCCCAGTGATCAAAGTGTTGAATAGTGGGCTTAGTGTTGATCAGTGGGCTTAAAGTGTTGATAACTGGGCTTAAAGTGTTGAACAGTGGGCTTAAAGTGTTGATCAGTGGGCTTAGTGTTGAATAGTGGGCTTAAAGTGTCGAACAGTGGGCTTAGTGTTGATTTAAAGTGTTGAACAGTGGGCTTAAAGTGTTGATCAGTGGGCTTAAAGTGTTGATCAGTGGGCTTAGTGTTGAATAGTGGGCTTAGTGTTGAATAGTGGGCTTAAAGTGTCGAACAGTGGTGCCACTACCCTACCTACCTGTTTTAAATTCACAACAACGATAATTATGTGATGTTAATATGCAAAACTCTCCTATTTATTTGTATGTTTGTTATGGTAAGTGCTCTTCTGTGATAGGAAGGGGATTTTCCAATATTATAAGAGAAGAAACGCCTTTGCTGAGTTTGTTGCCAGCTCTTCTTAGAACAAGGTCTCCCGCCATAGACATACGAACCGATGGCGACAAGATAAAGAGAACTACAAAGGGGGCGTGCTTCAAACGAACACGCTCGAGCAAACGCACATATAGACAGCCGCTCGCGAACACGAAGTCTCGGGACAGCTGCCCTCGGACTAAGGTTGCCAGATGTCCGGGATTTCCGGGATTGTCCCGGAATTTTACGTAGTGTCCCGTGTCCAGTAATTCAATCTATTGTCCCGGATTCCGAAAAAATTAAATAATTAAAAAAAATAACAACAAAATATGACACGGCAGGCAGTCATATAATAATAAAAGTATACATTTGAAAAATAAAATACGTTTTCCTAATAAATACAAATATAAAATTAAATATTCCGTATATTATATATATTTTTTATTACATATTCATAGCCATAGCCACGGCCCGACATGGAATTGTCCCGGACTCGGTAAGTTCTATCTGGCAACCTTACCTCGGACTGTTCCAAAATTTGTGTCCGTGCATAAGAATAAAAAAACAACTAGAACGGAATCTTATTTGACCGAGTCCCAAACGCCGCCATTTATATACGTACGTCCCCCTTCACGTCGTTATGCCCTCAGAACAATAACTAATGCTATAGAAACCGGACTAAAATAGCAAAGGTGTCAGATTTGTGACGTCATATTTGAGGTAATGTAGTGAGTGACTTTATAAAGGACTCAAGTTTTTTTTTGATCACCGATTATCTGATGACCGTTTGACATAACAATACAAAAAATAAAAACTAAGTGTCAACCATTTGTCGCACTCCAACCTCCTTTTCTAGCCATAAGATAGAAAGGAACTAAACATAGTTGCACGATTTTCTTGCCGGTTCTTCTCAGTGCAAGATCTCCCGCCCAGAGTAGACTTACGAACCGATGGCATAGCGACATTCATAAGAGCTACTTGTAGCCTAAACTGAATAAATGATTTTTGAATTTGAATTTGAATTTTATTTTAGCCATCCTTCTATAGCTTTAGTTATTATTCTGAGGTTATGTCCCTCTGTCGTCCGGCGCGTTGCCAGGGTTGCTTACTGTTGAATATTGCTAACGTCTAAAAATAATATTGGTAAAATATAAGTTTTTATGTAATAATAAGTTATGGTACTTACCATACCAAATGAAGCCATTTAGGTAAGTATCTTACTTACCTACAAATATAAAATAAAATACATACAGGCATAAGAATAAATAATAACACAAATACAGGCGTCACGTAAAAGTCCTAAAAATATTAAGTAAGTTTATTCAGCGTTGGGTGACTTTTGGCATAGTCTGAAAGCTAAACCCCAAATCTAAAAAACTTAAGTGTGGCATCGTTTTTGAATTGTTTGTACAACCAAACACACCACAATAACTTGGCCCCATTGTAATTGGTTTCCAAAATCGTACGGAACGCACAAACAGGCAAACGCGCGTGCGGTGACTCCGGCTCACAGTATGTTTTTTGACCCAAAAAACGGACATCTTTATTTAATAGAAATTATATTATATATTATTATTCGATAGAAAATAATATCTGGGAATAGATTGATTTGATTTGTAATATAATTAAAATAACACAACTTCACAATTCACAACCCTAAAACCATAGATAACAGAAAAAACTTTAGAAGTGAATAACTTTGATATCTACAGATATTTGGACATGATTTTTTTTTCAGTCATTGGTGTAGCTATATAAATTATTTATAGTGAATATTGAAGCCTAACGAGTCAGGATAAAGCAATGATAAATTAAAAACTAAAAACACAAAAATGTTAATAATTTAGTTTTTATAACGATTTCTTCACATCTTTAAATTTTATTAATTACCTAACACAAAACTTTCAGATAATTCATTACGTAAAAAGAAAAATTACGCCATAATTTTTAATCATAATTAAATTTTAAAAATGACCCTGAAACCTTTTTTTTATTATTCAAATTTTATGTAGTTTTGGCACACGAGAGTTTTACTCGTAGTTTTAAAACGATTTGTTCTATCGAATAAGCGTATTCAATTAAGATGTCCGTTTTTTGGGTCAAAAAACATACTGTCCGGCAGTGACAGCCCGATTGGCATACAGTTGCAATAGGTACTCTCATATCGCGACCTTGAGCCCGCCCGGAGCGGGAGTCTCCGTTCTAGTTTTTTTATTCTTATGGTCCTTGACAGGTTGTGCTGATGTACGCGTGGCTTTAGCGCGTGTGTAAAGCTACCTAGGTCCCTTTATTGAGTGCGTTGGTGTAGCGACATTTAGGCACAGTTCCACTGCGAGCTTATTAACTAGCTATAATAGGAGCTCGATGGCGCAGTGGTTGATGCTTACGATTTGCGATTGCTAAAGGTAAGCTTCGTCAAGGTCGGTCTTCGGATGGGTGAACAAAAGTTTATTATGTCCAGCTCTTCCGTCTATTGAAGGCGCGTCTTTTCGTCGGTCGCGCGAGCAGGCTTTTTACCGAAAACAGTAATTGGTTGACGCGACTGCTCTAGTTGCGGATGATAATTTGGTGTTACGGACACAAATCGCTCAATGATCACTCGCTAGGGGCTATCCATAAATAAAATCACACCTTAAAGGGGGGGGGAGGGTATCACCAGAATGTGACATTGTGTGACAAGGGGCAGGGGGGGGGGGTTTTGTGACGTCACATGTTAAAATTCGAAATGATTTCATAAGGCGATCCTCCTGTATCAATAACTGACATTTTATGAAATTGCTGGCGTCCATAATATGCTTGTTGTTCAACTGAATGACAACCTACATACATATCTGTTGATATGGTCGTCATCGATATGACGTGGTAACATGTTAGGTATAATGTTGATTTTAATTAAAGATTATTTAATAAATATAAGAAAAAAATATAAAAATAACTGTTTTCTTTTGATTATATTTAAATACATGCATAAAATTGGAAAATGTGTGATGTCACATCAGGGGGGGAGAGGTTTTTAAAAATGTGACAACCTGTCACACAGACGGGAGGAGGGGGGTTAAAAAGTCCTGAAATTCGTGTGACGTAATTTATGGATGGCCCCAGTGCATTTGCGATTAAAATGTATGTACTTAACGGTTTACATACATTCTTAGATTAAAACAAAAAAGAGGAAGATACGTTACTCGCTAGCTGCGCGCGGTCCTGCTAAACCGAGTCCAATGGACCTGCTATGTTCCAGTCTACGTTGAAACAGCGACTTGTTTGCATGTGCTGCGTTGTCAGTGTCAAAACGATTTGATTAGAAAATAACGCAAAAAATGCCTTCCTGTGCATTTCTTGCGTGCACGAATCACTCAAGGCGTAAAAACAAGACACATGGGATCACTTTTCATGCGTAAGTACACCAAAAGTGTATTTTTAAAGAAAATTCTTGTGAATTTGTTGTGCATTCCGGACATTTTTGAGTGATTGAGATAGAGTTATAGAGTACATAACGTTTGCGTGAGGGACATGATAGACTGCATGGCTACAATAATACGTTGTCAATGATGTAAGTTCAGCATAATAATACTCATAAGAAATAAAATATGAGGGCAAGGGTGTTTAATTTATTAAAGGTGTTTTAAAGTTAAATGATGATGATGATGATGATTAAAGTTAAATCCGTATGGTCTAGTATAGTTACAAAAAAAATATCTTAGATAATTATAGAAATTATTTTACAGCTTTCCTCAAGACGAATTGTGGAAGCATAAATGGCTTGTGGTGGTTTGAAATCAAAGAATGACTGGATACCTACAAAACATAGTAGAGTATGTTCAATACATTTTAAACGGAGATTTATATAGGACCAACAAAGGATTAACGAGAATAACAAAAGGACCTTTTTTTCAGATATTTACTTATTTAACTTTAAAATTAAATGTTAGGTGTACGAATGTCTTAATTATTTACGGCGATTTGAATTTTACTTGAATGGGAAACCGGATGAGGATAGGTTATACTGTACTTTGACTTTGACTCGACTGCGTCTTCAATAATAGTTTTTCTGTTTTAGGCTGCAATGAAATCTACCAGCTACACTTGTTCGAGATCGGATCCGCCAAACTCATTGCAAAACGAAGATATTTCTGACCTACATTCAATCTTCGATACTCCACCCTACCACGACACCTATCAATATCATCCTTACAAGATGTGCTTTTGTGAAATTTCTTAATAGTCCCTTGAGGGCCTAGAGGGTTCTTTTAGGGATATAATTTAAATATAATAAGTATTTGTAACCCACACGATGATTATGATTAATAAATAATTAAAAAACTTGAACTGTGTTATTAAAAAGCAATCATTGACAAATACTGTGATGTGAAATTACACCACCACCACTAACACTAAATAATTTGTTCCTTTTTTGGCGTGTACTATTGCCATGAGTGTACAGTAACGGTCAAAAAATGTTTATCCGTTTTCGAAATTCTTTAAAATACTACGGTAAAAATTGCCATATCAAGCAGCATTACCTAAAAAAGGAGAATGCTCACGAAGTATGGAAAAAAAACCCAGGCTCGGCGCAAAAGATATGTATCTCAATTTATCAGTATAAAAGAGTAATAAAATAGCACATAGGTGCCGTCATCGAAAACGGTGGTGGCTAAGTGGAGGAAATTGCTATTTGTTTTTTGGCAGGGTATATATTATAAATCGATCAGCATTAGACGTCTTTCGGCTGATATGTTTATGATAATAATGATATTTTTTAAAGGATATTACGAGTATAAAATATTATAACAAATGTTCACATAATCAAAACATCTTTTATTATAATTATTCAATGTCATCCACATTTTCTAAATCTAATGTTACATTTTGCAGTGAAAGTGCGGGGTGTGCGAAGCCCTCTTGATTCCTTGCCCACCCAAGGTAATATATGACTGACATTACATGGGCACAACAACCTAGCGTTCTTTTCCCGTGAATGCATGAACAATAATATTCGGCAATTCCATTTCTCCCACTTTCTCTTTTATATAAAACGTACGTATAATACGTCCTATTGCTCACATGTCGAGAATTGATGCGACATCTGATGAGTTGACAGTCATCAACTCCATTTAAATTCAACGGCACAGGGTTTCGAAAAACTTCTACTTCATACACACCGCTTCGCTTGATGTGCTCGCTACAGTACGAGGCTGCTATTTTCACGTGGTAGGTGCCCACAGCAAACAAAATCAACTCTTCCTGTGTGAATGTCGGGAAGTCCGTCACTTGTGGATCGTTTGCTTCCATTCGCACAAACGTCGCCCTTTGTCGGTTTAGATTATTTTGAATCACATGGTTCGCCAAAAGATTTGGTCGATTCATTCTTGTATTTATCGCTTCAATAAATTGTGCTGTGTACTGACTGTCTTCGTACGGCTCTTGGAAGCAGTTGATTAGTGCAGCGGCTATTCTGAAGTCTGACATGGTGGTATGTAACGTGCGGTTGAACACCCTGTATTTGAACATTTTGAAGTCACGTTTGAACCTCCCATTTATAGTTTCAACAACCCATCTACACATGGTTATTAATCTCGATTTGTTGGCCTCTTCGCAAGTTAGTTGGTTTTGGCCGCGGCTTTTAGTAGGTGGCATATGGACCACATAACCGTGAGTTTCAAGCATTGAAACGGCATCGCGGAATCCTCTATCTACAATAAAAATAAAATCTAAATGTAAATCAATGTAAATCTTCCGCGTTAAGTTCATTGATATTATTAAAATCCAAGACACATCGATGTTCTAGGGCCAGCGTGTACATCCTGACAATATCAGGAATACAGCTAGCGTTGAAGTTTGATAGACGGCGTGTCACGAGAAGTGGTATATCTTCTAAGGCGGTGTTTATCAAATGATTTCGACAAATTCTTGCAAGCTGGGATATGTGCAATTGGTGGTAGCTCAAAAGGAAGACCTTGATGCTGTTGAGCTGATCGTTATTGCAGTCATTCACCATACAACGCCGTGATGTATTAGCCACACGACTGAATCCGGGAACAGGAAAGACGGCATCTTGAGGGTCGCGTGGAACTTGTACATCACGACGTAATGCCTCGTTGATTCTGTGCCAGCAGGCATGGCAAATCGAACTTGATCCATCAAAAGCCACCTGTAACAGATATTTGACATATTATGATATATGGCCGTATTTCGGGGCCGGCGCGCGACATTCTACTGAAGAAAACCCCCAAAAGAGGTAAATGTTTTTTTATACCTAAAGCTCGGAGTGAGCCTTCTGTACTATTTGTATATTTTGTGCCTCTAGCAGGATTCGAATTCACAACCGCTGATATTGCGGGCAAGGTCGATAACTCTCAAATCAAACACACCGTCATTAATGACTTATTAACAGCTTCCTCATTACGTTTTTTTAAGACTACGCAATTCTACTCTAAATCAACTAACCCAATAACGTAGCAACAGGTTGCTATATTGCACAAAAAACATTAAATACTTAGCACATTTTAATCGGCTTCAGCGTACCTATTACAGTTAAATGAGGCAGTTTTAGTGTGAAGGTGGTATTTTGTTGTTATCTTATACGACAATACTAATACTATCTAATCCTTTTAAATAAAAAAGTACATACCTCTTGTGGCGGTTCTATGTTCTGTAGAATGTATTCTGCGAATTCCCGACGAGTTTCAAAAAAACGCTCAGATAGAACATGTCTCCGAACTCGTCGCAATGTACGATGACACGTTACACAATTGTCCATTTTGATAAATTGCAAAATCACGTGCAAAATCGGAAGTCCAAGAATATAGCCAATGTCGTCAGAAGTGTCGAAATACGTAAGCGAGAAGAAAGCACAGTACACAACGAAGAATTACGAGGGACTGCGCATGATCATATCGTTTTGTGACCCAAACAACACATTCACTGGCGTTCAGGTATAAAATGCGACGAGAATACGTATTACCTATAAGAGTGAGCAAGATAGCACTTGTTCGCAATGTCTCTGGCCCGATCCATTCAAAACCGGTATCTCGAGTGCTACGCAGATTCATAGCTTACTCGTACAGCTATTATTCATACCGACCACCAACAAGTATCTCTCTCTCGCTCGCACTTGAAGGACTTATAGCATTCTGCATTGAAGCTCACGGTGAATACGGAGCATAATAACTCAATATAATAATGAGATATTACTGAGTTTCATATAACAAGAAAAATATAAAAATTAAATCCTGCCAAAAAACAAATAGCAATTTCCTACATTTAGCCACCGTTTTCGATGACGGCACCTATGTGCTATTTTATTACTCATTTATACTGATAAACTGAAATACATATCTTTTGCGCCGGGCCTGGGTTTTTTTTTTAGCATTCTCCTTTGTCGTTTTCATACAAATCAGCTCCTTTAAAAAACTTCTAAAGTGTTTACTTCTTCTTGCTGTAGACTATACATAGTATATAAATATATTGTACAATGTGTTGATTTAAAAATTATATCATAAAAAATAAAATTGTTTTATTTTCACAATCTTTTGCTTACGCTACTCCGCAGTCGCGTCGTCGTCGGACGGAATCAGTCGTCGTACTTGACTGTTCCGATTGCGAAGCGACCAAGATGTCACTCGCTGACTCCCTCGCGCTGACGTTGAAACTTACCGCTCTGTCTCGCTCGCTCGATTTACACTTTATAGGTGTGCGTGTGTGAGTCTTTGCATATGTATTTGAGTAGGACTATATTTTGATTGACTACAAGTATGAGCATGCCGTATCTTCCTCTTTTTTGTTTTAATCTAAGCATACATTCAACAAAAAATATTGTGAACACGATTTGATGCGAGCAGCACAAAACCGGTCGTTGTGTTGTGTAGATCCTTGGGGGAGGCCTTTGTCCAGCAGTGGACGTCTTTTGGCTGAGATGATGATGATTTTGCATATTATCTCGTTGACTTATACTTGGTTGCATAGCTATGTGTCAGGGTTATACGCCTCATCATCATAATCATCATCAGCTCATTTTTATGTCCCCACTGCTGGGGGCACGAGCCTTCCCTATGGATGGATAGGGAGAACGGGCCAAAAAACCACCACGCGGGCCCAGTGCGGGTTGGAGGTTGTTAACAACTGCTAATGCAGCCGGGACCAACGACTTTACGTGCCTTCCGAAGCACGGAGGAACTCGAGAAAATAAATTTTTGGTCACCCATCCGATGACCGGCCTTTGCGAAAGTTGCTTAACCTTAGCACTCGCAGACCGGGCGCGTTAACCACTGCGCCATCGAGCTCCTCAAGTTCGAGTTATGCGCCTATTACCTAGTATATTGCTATTTCCGTATAACCTTGAACACCAAATTGCATTTTATCTCTTCCTTAACTGCTAAATTGCTCCTTCCTACTAGTTAATAGATCTCAACGGAACCGTGCTCTAGAAGTAGTATTTTGTAGCCAGGAATGAAGAACTTGTTTTTATAAATAGATAGATAGATAATACTTTTATTGCAACACTATAAAACATAAACATGGACAAAAGAAAAAAAAATACGAAGTTACAATTTGGGCGGTTATATCGCTTTCAAGCGATTTCTTCCTTCATATTTATAATTTATGTATAGACGACCATGAAATTGCTTTATCACTTTTGACAAAAACTACCATTACAATAAAATGTCGCTAAGGTTCATTGTCAATAGTGACAACGTACTTATCTGTCACTTGGTATTTTAAACAAAAATAGGACTTGTTGTTTTATTATAAGCAAACAAAATTAACTTCTAAGGTGGTAAAGCAATTTCATTGTCGACTATACAGACGCCAGCACATCGACCTATCTGTAACTGTCCAATTTCTTCAATAAATAATCAACCATATGGCTAAGACATAAGGTCCAAAGTCTATTGAGGATATTTGACAGTTTGTGTTTGTGGTGGATTCGTAGTCACAAAGTGATAATAGTTATACCAAAGCACAGTTTAGAACAGGGATGGGCATACTACGGCCCGCGGGCCATTTCCGGCCCGTGAATGACCGAAGTCCGGCTCGCGACCATCAAACAAAAATTCAAGTGCGTGTGTGTTTCAGAAAAAAGTATCAATATTTTTAATTCACAAAAAAAATATTTATTTAATGAAAAAATACAGCAAAAAATTCAATAGCCGGGCCAGCCATATAAAAAGGTTGCCCATCCCTGGTTTAGAATATATTGTAGTTAATAATCTAACAAACGCACAATAATTTGTTTAAGTATAGTAAATTAACAATTATGTAAAATGTGAGAATTAAAGAAAACTATTGTTGTTATTATTATTATACGTAAGTGATACCTGATACTTTGTTTTTTTATTAACCTTTTCACCGCCAACAACTTCTATAGAAGTTCGAGATTTCGAGATTTTCGTGCCGTCCACGCCAGCACTTCTATAGAAGTTCTTCATTGTACCTATTTTATTAAAATACATTTACGATACATAAAACATTTGTTTCTTTGTAAGATGGACACAACTGAAGCCCTATTTTTTATTTTTCAAGGCAAAACAGGCTTTTTTGTGTTTTAAAATGGATAAAAACAGAAACGTCTCAAATATTTTATGTCCCGCACGCCAACGACTTCATATCAACAAAACGCAGACGCAAAAGTTGCATATATTACAATCCTCCATATTTACTTTGTTAAATTCTATGATTTAAAATAAATTTCGGTCAGTGAATAACGTATTACACAATAAATTTTAAAATTAATGTACGTATCAAATCACTTCATTAAAATTTAAAAAAAAAACTGACTGGGGTGGCGCAGGAACCCAAGATGGGTTTTGGCCTCCGATAATGACTGCCGCCACTTCTCCCGATCCCGCGCCACTTCCTGCCAGTTCTCAACGCGGAGCTCGAGCAGGTCCTTAGCGACCTCGTCCACCCAGCGATACCTGGGACGGCAAACCGGGCGTCGCAAAAAAAATAAAAAAATAAAATTAATATATTTTATTCCTTACGCGTTCACACTTGGCCGTCAGGGTGCTTACTGTGAGTTTTGTTAACTATCCGTATTCATTCGATTACGTTTACGAAAACGACAATTAGTATGGCATTGAAGCAGAGCCTCTGGCGTAGGGACCGGAACCGCTTTCCATATAGGGGTTTTTGATTGGGTAATTCATAGACTTGTTTTCACTAACCCTACCAATACGGTAAGCATTTCGTCGACTTACTGCATCGAAAGGCTAACCAAATTGATACAGTTAATTAGGGTAAGCACTAACCGCATCAAAAACCCTAGGCTAACCTTATAAAAAGGGTTTTAAAAATAGATATAAGATAAAAATTAAAAAGTGTGTTCTGAAATAGTTATTTGTTATACAAGAGTGCAAAGTTGCTTTTTAACCGCGTGCTCAATTTTGATGACCGAGCAAGCGAAGGATTCTAAAATTGAATCACGAGCGCAGCGCCCGCATTCCGGGCGGCTGCACTGACCATTATGCTACCGGAAAGACCCAGGTTCGATGCCTGGCTGGGTCGGATAGGTATTTAATTTTTTTGCACTGTATTTTATAAGTATTTAATTTAGCAACAAGTTAAACAACAAGTTCTATCTTTGTACCTTTCAAGTCCGGAACAAAACTAATGAAAAGATCATAAAAGACCCGCGCCGATGACGTAATTCGCAAAATGGCGAAAAAAAATAAAAAATAAAAATGGAAAACGCACAGAGAATAAAGTTGTTGGGCGTTTAGAGTGTAGCAAATTTATTCTAGTTTGTTTATAGCTAAACTTCTTCATACAAAAGTAGGCTCTAAATAGACGTTAAGTCGCGTGGTCCGAGCGAATTCGCCCGGTTGGAGTTTGACGGATTTTTTGGAATTTTGCTCCGGTGCGAAGGCACCGATGACAGATACGTTGTCATCATTGCCAATGGGCCTTAGCGAAACTTTATTGTAATGGAAGTTTTTGTCAAAAGTGATAAAGCAATTACATGGTCGACTATACCAGTCAATTTTATTAACAAAACACGTCTTCATTCGTAACATCAAACATAACGGGACTGTCCTCAGTTTCATCCGGCGGCGGAAGTATCTAAAAACAAAAGGAATAGGTAATTATTATTTTGAGGAGCTAGATAGTGTAGTTAACGCTAAGTCTTATTTTGACTAACACTGGCTAAATACTGCCTACAGTCTAAAAACACTGTCTAAAGTTAACCTTTTTACCGCCAACAACTTCTATAGAAGTTCGAGATTTTCGTGCCGTCCACACCCGCACTTCTATAGAAAGTCTTCTTTGTACCTACTTTATTAAAATACATTTACACGTTGGCGTACAGCGGGAGCGCGTGCAGGATAGTTGGGCGGTGAAAAGGTTAACGCAATCTATGATAACTCTAGCTATTGGTTGCTAGTACCACACCCACCTCGACCCGTTCTATAGCGCCCTGGTGCTCCCTCGCCACTCCATGAGTCCTGGCGAGGTGCACCCGCGCGCTGCTGGGGCTGCGGAACGCGTCCGCGCACACGGGGCACAGGTAGCGACGGTGGCGCGGGACGTGCCGTTGGTAATGATGGTGGCGGAGCAGGCGTAAGGACTTGGCGCGTTTGTGGCAGATGGGGCACTGAAGGAATATTCAAAATAAATTCTATTTTTAACTAAACAGCTTAGAAAGCTTCGGTAGCCGAGGGGCAGATTCCCAGGTCGGGTAAAACGTATTTTGGATTTTTCGATGCATAGCTTGGGGGCCACCGCCTAACCGATCGCTTTGACTTCGTGTGTGCTATATGACGTCATCTTGTCGTTTCGTGCCGCCTATGAAAGCAATATCGAAAGCTATAGCCTTTAGCCTTTGATATTGCTTTCAAAGGCGGTGCGAGGTGGCAAGATGACCTCAGCAATCGGTTAGGCGGTGGGCTGGTTGGTGGGCTGGTTTGCATTCGCATTTCGCATTTGGCAAGCGTGGAGATTAAGCCATTACCTATCAATTGTAGCGATGACTTGATTTCAATGATGGAGGCCTTTGCCCAGCAGTGGGACAGCTATAGGATGTTTACTACTTACTTAAACCCTAGCCGAGCTTAGGACTGAGAAGAGCTGGCAAATGGAAAAGATAAAATACCTCTGTATATAAATAAATAAATAAATAATAAAAAGTATATTTCGGTATATTTGAGAGACACAACCTATTTGCTACTTTTAAAAATAAAACTGAAAGACCTGTTCTTTACGTTTGCTAAAAGCCTCGTAGCTGCTGGTCTACCAAACATATCTGCTGTCTCCCAGATGTATACCACCTCACACTGCTACCCCCCAGCCGTACCGGTGTATGGGCAGGTGCTGGACGAGGATGTCGCGCGCGTGGAACGCGGCGCCGCAGTGCTCGCACACGAACGGCTTCTCGCCGGTCGGTGTGACGACGCTCGTGGGTCTACCAACCAGTACCAACTGCAGGTGGCAAACCGACTGTTTAGCTGATGTACTCCAGGTAGTCTACTCTTATAGTGCACTCACTTTATAGCAGCTGCTGTCCTTAAGGTGTCTACTTTCATAGCTGCTGGTCTACCATCCTCATAGCTGCAATACTCTAGGTCTTTAGTGTCTTCCAACCTTACAAATGCTGGTCTACTAACCTCATAGCTACTATCCTTCATGTTTCTGGCTGCTGTCGTCCAGGTAGATAGCTGATGACATCTACTTAGACGTCACCTACCTACCTACCTAAAAGACACTTCAGATACACCTGTATCTGCTCTGTCTTCCAAGTGTAGCAATTTAAGTTAAACCGATATAAGAACATTTGTAAAGTTTAATACATTTATTTAAGTTAAATTCACAGTCAAATATCACAAATTATGTTATATGAAGAGCAGAGCCTTCTGAAACAAGTATTATCATGCTCAAATGGAGACTCTGGCCCCCTGCTGTTGTAAAATGATATTTGAAAGTAAATAAATATTTTTGATATTTTGAGTGTCTTTTCAAATATCAAAATCTTTTATTCACTTTAGGCTACAAATAGCTCTCATGAACGTCATTATGCCATATACCACCCTCACAACCGCTGATCTACCAAATTAACAGCAACTGGTCTACCAACTTCTTAGCGACTTCGACCACCTAATTGGTCGAGTGGTTTGTACACCGGTTTTCATGGTATCGCCATCTCTGAGGTCCCGGGTTCGATCCCCGGTCGGGTCAATTTAGAAATTATTGTTTTTCTAAATTGTCTCGGGTCTGGGTGTTTTCTATGTATAATAAGTATGTATTTAAGTATTTTAAGTATGTTTATCCGTTGTCTAGTAACCATTTAACGAGCTTCATAACGAAGCTTCTCTTGGGCTAGATAATTGGTGTGAGTGTAGGAAAGTTTTTTATTTTATTTAAGCTACTGTCTTTCATTTCACCAATTTCACAGTTGCTGGTCTACCACCCGCATAACTGCTTTCCTCCAGCTGTCTACTAACGTCATTGCTACAATCCTCTATGTGTCTAGAGTGTCTACCACCCTCCCAGCCACCGGTGTACCAACCTCATATCTGCTGTCATTCATACATTTGCTATTCTACCAACCTTATAGGAACTACTGCCTTTCACTTCCAGCTGCCAACCAATCACATAGCTGCAATCTTCCAGGTGACTAGAGTGTCTACCACCCCCCCAGACTTTGGAGTACCGACCTCGTGCCGGCTCGCGTCCCGGTGTATAGGCAGGTGCTGGACGAGGCTGTCGCGCGCGTGGAAGGCGGCGCCGCAGTGTTCGCACACGTACGGCTTCTCGCCGGTGTGTCGACGCTCGTGGGTCTGCGCAAACGCCACACAAAGCCTTTTTATAGTTTTTTGTTGATTACGCTATTAAGAAAAGCTCATTGCCGAGTACCACTACATCCGGGGAGACGCGGAGCGTTAATTATTTATTAATTTAATTCAGACATGGCTTAAAGCTAACAGATGTCTCCATCCAAAGCGCTTATAAGATTAGGTACGAGCTACAAACAATACAACCCTTTGCAGGGTTCGTGGTCACAGGGAGACAGTCTCCCTGTGACCACGGACCCTGCAAAGGGTTCGAAACGTCAGTAATGTGCACAATAAACGCGAGTAGATCCGTAAAAGTTGTTTCATTTCAAATCAATCAATTAAAACTAAAATCATAAACTAACAAAATTAAACATTAAAAAATAATTTCCAATGCTATGTCAAAAATGGTTATGTAAGGCTCTTCCATAACTCCAGCGATTCGGGAGAAGGTTGGTATACATACCTACTATAAATTGTTTCAAAATTCAATTTACGAAGTAGCTTAAATATTAGGTCCTTACCTATAAAATTGACTTTTTGTATGAAGATTTTTTATGAAATTTTATTTTTCATACGTTTTTTGAATTTTTTTAGCATCTATTTATGTTAACACTATCAAATTTGCAGAGTAGTGTGTTTGTTTCACTAGCTAAATATAGCAGACATTAAAAAAAAATCAAGACCCTTCAAAGCTACAATGAAACAATAAGACAATTCCGTGAACATAATAAAAAGTAGTCAATTTAAAAAAAATATTGGGCGTTAAAGACACACAAATAATAATCATTGTTATTACTGAAGCCTAAGTAACATAGTTCTAATTAAAGTTGTATAATAATATTAACTACCGGTATTGACTTTTAGAACTTTTGGACCTTTTAATAAGTGAGAAAAAAACGTCAATTTCATAGGTAAGGACCTAATACAACGTGTACCAGAAAGGTGTGGTCAAAATGAAAAGATCCAAAGTGTATCCGATCTAGATCTTGTATGTTAAGAAGATATAATCATTAACCTTTTCACCGCCCAACTATCCTGCACGCGATGTCCCGCTGTACGCCAACATATAAATGTATTTTAATAAAGTAGGTACAAAGAAGAACTTCTATAGAAGTGCTGGCGTGGACGGCACGAAAATCTCGAACTTCTATAGAAGTTGTTGGCGGTAAAAAGGTTGAAAATAATTTGTCGTGCAATTTTAAAATAAATATTTATATTAGTAAAGCCATGCGCGTCAGGCAAGCAAGCAGCAGTGATCATAATTCATAAATGTAAGTACACACACAGAGCCCAGAGGTTACTGAACCACTAGGGCTTTAACTTTATATTACATTTTTGCAAATAATCAATAATTATTATAATTTTGATTTTGATTTGATTTTTATTTCGATTAAAAATTTTTAAATTTAGATTTGTCATAATTCAATTTTGTCTGTTCATCTCAGCCAAAGACGTCCACTGCTGGACAAAGGCCTCCCCCAAGGATATGAGGGGTATTTGCCGTAATCGCCACGCTTGGCAGGCGGGTTGGCGATCGCAGTAGGTTGAGCGTAACCTCAGAGAGATGCTGCTGCCAATCCTCTGGAATTATCATCATCATCATCATCGGCCTATATTAGTCCACTGCTGGACATAGGCCTCCCCTAATGAGCGCCACAGCGCCCTGTCCTCGGCTTGACGCATCCAGCATCTGCCTGCAGTCTTTCGCAGGTCGTCATCCCACCTGGCCGGAGGGCGCCCTACACTACGTTTACCGAGTCGTGGTCTCCACTCAAGAACACGTTTACCCCAGCGGTTGTCGGTTCTTCGCCAGATATGTCGATGACTTTGGTTCTCTGTCGAATGATTCGTTACGAATCCTATCCTTCAGAGAATCCTCTTAAATCCTCTGTTCAATTTAATTTAATCTGTTATGAATGAAAGTCTGTACTGCTTGTTTTGTATTTTTTGTTTTGTCTATTTCTGTTCCGTTTATTGTTGATAATAATATTGCATGTTGTGTCTGTCTGCCTATAATTAAGACAACACTTAGCTGTATTTTTAATTTTAATAGTGTATGTTTTGTTGGTAGTCCATTTAAAATAATAAATAAAAAAAAATAAAAACACAAATGTTGAAAAAATTTCCACGAGCAGGATTTCCAATGACAATGACGGTAGTTGTTGACATTGAATGGGCGCCTTTGGCTTTCAAAGTAAAAAGTAAATAGCGTTGAATAATTTCGGCGGGCTGGTTAGAACCACGATAGCTCAATAGGGAGAGCACCTGACCCGGTATGTCAGAAGGGTGCGGGTTCAAATCCTGCTCGTGAAAATTTTTTCAACATTTGTGTTTTTGTAATTTGTTCGCAACAAAATTTGCGTTAAAAATTATATAAACATTAAATAAAAATAAATCAACTCACCACAAGCGCAGCCTTCGTCGCCGAACTGAATTCACAGTACGAGCAGATGTGTATTCGCTGCAAGTCGTGCAGCGCGCGCTTGTGCTCCAGAAGCATGGACTTCGTTATGCAACGCTTACCACATGTCTGGGAAAAGATGTGACGGTACAGTCAGCCATATAAGACGCTTTGGATTGGAACCGGATCCAAAAGTACCGGTTCTGTATAGTTAGGTACTTAAAAATTTCTTGCCATTTCGGTACCAGGGGCCCGACCGCCTAACCGTTCGCTTTGACTTCGTGTGTGGTTTATGACGTCATCTTGTCGTTTCATGCCGCCTATGAAAGCAATATCGATAGCTATAGCCTTTAGCTTTTGATATTGCTTTCATAGGCGGTGCGAGGTGGCAAGATGACGTCATAAACTATACGCGTAGTCAAAGCGATCGGTTAGGCGGTCGGGGGGCTGGATGACGGTATTCTCCAACTAACAAGTAAGTACCCGACGATTATTAGAGCACGACTTTGGCATTAGGTTTAAAGAATCTTAATTCTCATAAGAATACAGAATTCCCTTATATGAGATTTCATCATCATGTAGGGTTTTTATTTAATTGAAGTTAATATATTTGATTTGTATTCGTTAGAAACATAAAATCAATGAAAAGGTATAAGTTTGTTCTGCCGACTGGCAATACTTTGTCTGTCAATGTCAGTTTGTAAAAGTGGAGTGGGAAAAAGAATGGCGGTACTTGGCCGTTGGCAGCGGCGGAGCGGCCACTTTGGTTTGAGAGTTGGCGCCGAGCGGTCGTGCGATAGCTAGTGAACAGTCTTGCTGCTAAAATAAGTTTTGAGGAATAAGTTTTGATTAAGATAATAAGTTTTGGTTGTTACAATAATTAATTTTGGAATATTCAAATATGTTTTGGTTAAATATACGAGTTTTGAAAGTGAACCTGGTTATTTCTGAGGTATCCTATAATCATCATCAGCTCATTTTATGTCCCCACTGCTGAGGCACGAGCCTTCCCTATGGATGGATAGGGAGAACGGGCCATAAACCAGCACGCGGGCCCAGTGCGGTGCGGTGGTTGTTAACGACTGCTAATGCAGCCGGGACCAACGGCTTTACGTGCCTTCCGAAGCACGGAGGAGCTCGAGATGAAAAACTTTTGGTCCCCCATCCGATGACCGGCCTTTGCAAAAGTTGCTTAACGTCGGCAATCGCAGACCATGCGCCATCTAGCTCTTATGAGAGCTATATGAGATTTATTATACTAAAAGTTAATTTAAATGAACTTGTGATGAAAGGTGACATGTTTTATTTAGAGGCCTATCACAAAATTCGCGCGCTCGCGCTTGACGCATCGCAAAAGTGGCATTTTGTGCGGTTGTTATTAAATTTATTTGATATTTAATAATTTTTTATCGTTCAAAAAAAGTATATAATTTGAAATCTTATAAACTAACGTTAATTCTGGTGTACCTACATTTAACTTATCAATATAAATGGAGTAAGGAGATATTTACAGCTAATGCAGAATGTTTTATGGCTTTGAATGGGATTTTTTTTGTAGAAATTCCATTAATATTTCGATATTCCGAGGCCGCTACGAACTTAACCATTATTTAAGAGATATTATTATATATTTTTGATTTCGTTTGCTTAGTACAGTAGTTCAATCCATGAGCTTGAAAATTGCCGTCAGCGTATTTAACCTTTTCACCGCCCAACTATCCTGCACGCGATGTCCCGCTGTACGCCAACGTATAAATGTATTTTAATAAAGTAGGTACAAAGAAGAACTTCTATAGAAGTGCTGGCGTGGACGGCACGAAAATCTCGAACTTCTATAGAAGTTGTTGGCGGTAAAAAGGTTAATTGAAAACTAGCTTCGGAATTTTGGTTTTATATAAATAGATAAGGAAAAATTGCTGAAAGCGAGGCCGCTACGAACTATACTAATAACTATTCTCCACCATACAATAAGTCAAAACTGTCTAAGGGTTTCAGTTTCTCTGAACAAGAACGTCGAAATTGGGCATTTTATGCAAAAATTTCGGTCAAAATGTAATAGGGGCCTTAAGGTAAAATGCCTTTCTATGACAGGGATATTTTTCAATATGTGACGCTGCAAGGGAGACAAGAAACGCCCTTGCTGAGATTGTTACCGGTTCTTCTCCGTACAAGGTCTCCCGCTGTGTAGACTTACGAGCCAGAGATTAATTTACGTATAATTTGTTATAGATAACGTGACCATTTATTTTTTTACTCAAAACGGGACTTCGGTTTATGTACATACGGCGGCAGATCAACCTACCCAAAACTGTCAAATTTCTACAATCAATTTTGAACTTTATGGTTTAGTTAGAAGGATCAATATTCATTGGAGAAATTTGACAGGTTTGGGTAGGTTGATCTGCCGCCGTGTGTACGTCAATTGGTAGGTTTACAGTGAAAAAAAAACGAATTTCTTGTTAAGTTTTATTTTATTTATCAAAATAGTAGGCATTTATTACAAATTTAAAAAGTATTTAAATAAATGCTCAGTTATTTTTATATTTTTCAGATAAACAAAGTTTTTATGCAGCTGGTGATGATTTTAAATAAGAATAAAATTCTTGGCACGTTTTTTTATTGTTTATCTTTGTTATCAACATTGACTTAAGGACCGGTTTTGGAAAACGGGACAATTTTGTGTCCCGAAGCTTTTTTCGGGGACACCAGGACGGAGAACCGTAAAAAGGGAAGGTCCCGATTAAAACGGGACGTATGGTCACGTTAGTTATAGATATATATATATAGGTATGTGATTATTATTGTAACTAACATATGTTTAATCTTGTCGAAGCAAGTCGTAACTTGAACTAGCCAATCATAATAAATTTCACTTGTTAGATAGGTAGTTAATTTGGTATGGAAATTTGTAACGGTCGCAAAAACGCCTGTGTCAGCACGTCGCTAGTTGCCATACCTATAAATCGCACTTAAGTAGCGCAGTTTGATTATGTATTCGATTCAGTCCGAGCTCTAATCTTCTCTTGTAATGTAAGCAACGCCGAATAAACAAAATACTACCTGAAGCCTCTTTATCTGAAGTACCAGCACCTACACCTACCTGGAGCCTACCACCTGCTACCTACAATACAGTTCGCTGCCAACAAGAGCTATTTGTAGCCTAAACGGGTCCGATCTGCGATTGCTATAATTAAGCCACTCTTGCAAAGGCCACACGCCCTGCTACATACTACTTTAAAGTTTATACTGACACCCCCCACTAACATCACGGTTATAAAGTTAGGTGTCAGACATCCTTACGCAAGCGCAAGGGACCATCTACGTCAGGTCATAACGCCAGATCAGAACACGCCGGTACGCATCCTTCATCCGGTACTTTTAAGACTTGTGTCTCGAGCTAGTTGCCCCGTGGACAAGTATAGTCCACTACCTAATATCCAGATAGGTTACCGGAGCTGTAAGCTCGCTCACTTCTCGTTGCACTAAGAGTACGACTCGCAGTGTACCACTGCTTGGGTCGTCAACTCTAAAGTCGACTACCAAATGTCCTTATTGGTGGCGGAGTTGTAAGCACACTCACTTCTCGGTACCCATCCAGGCACCTGATCAATTCCAAAGTCCTACGCGGCTAATTCAACCGGAGGCTTTTGTATCTAGCGGGCGGCTGTATTTCCAACTGCCATACCCTACCTATCAGGGTCAGTAGATAGGGACAAAGGCCAGTCATTAAATGGATCCATAAAGATTTATAATTATGACCAAAAATGTATCATCTCGAGTTGCTCTGTGCTTCAGAAGGCACGTCTTGCCGTAGGTCCCGGCTGCATTAGCAGTCGTTAACAACCACTAATCCGCACTGGGCCCGCGTGGTAGTTTATGACCCGTTCTCCCTATTCATCCATAGGAAAGAGCTGATGATGAATACTGCTGTAAGGTATAGCCCATAGCTTGAAAAAGCAAACCATTAAGAAAAACTGTTTTTAAATCTAATAAAATTTATAAAGTACAGAGAAAAAATGAAACGTCTACCCGTCCCAGCCAGGAATCGAACCTGGGTCTTCCGCAATCCGGGTGACCGCTATGCTACCGGGAAGGCTGACTGACGTAAGCGCTGAATTTTGTCAATACTTTTTCAATTTTTTGAGTGCTAATAGCGGCACAGTGCGTCATCTATCCAACGGTTATTGCAACCGATGGCTATGCAGATTCATCTTTGCAGATGAAATACCACAAATTTGATAACACAACGCTATAGTAATTTTTTACTTTTTATTTTCAAGTGCTAATTGCTGCACTGAAGCTAAATTGAATATTTGTACAATTTATAAAATACAGTGAAAAAATTAAACGCTTACCCTACCCAGCCAGGAATTGAACCTTCTAATATTCTTCTAAGATTTCTTTCTAAATATAAGTACCTCACAAATATAGTAGTTAGTATGATATTTGACATGTGCTTTGTAAGACGACTTCAATCTGTACGTCTTTTCACATAAGTGGCATTTGTATGGATGTTCTGTATCTTTGGTAATCTCTTCATTTGAGGTGTCCTGTAAGAGAGAAAAACAAATTAATTCATCGCAAGCTCAAACTTGCTGGAACAACTTTAAAGTTCTTGGAGAGTATTTTTTAAAATTATTTATTTAAATTAGGCAACAATAGCCTACTTCTATGGTCTAGCAGTTAAAACCTCAAGTTTAGACCCAGAGGTCCCGGGTTCGATTCCCAGCGGGGGGCTTGTTTGTCCGCCTGGCTAGCTACTACCGTCTTACCAATATGTATTCATAACATCAATGTTTGTAGCATTGTTGTGTTCCGGCAGCTAGAGATAGTAGGGCTTGTTTTGAGTCCCACTGGGAATCCAGGGGTTCTGGGACCACCAGGTCTAACATAGATGACAGCAGTCCTTGACCACAACTGGTGTAACTCGGTTTAAACGTCGGGTATAGAGAAGGTACGATTCCTTTTACTAACTAGTTTGCGCTAATACTCATTTAAATTCTTTAATAACTATGATAGTTGGTCTTAAACACTAGACCACAGAAGGGGTTATAAGCAGCAGCAGGAGTAGAGACAAAGACTGATCTCAGCTGTAACCATTTAAAATATACCTGCTGTTCTTTCGTTGCCATGACAACACTGTCTACATAATCATGGTCCGTTATCATTTTGTTATCCGATTCACAACTATCATCGTAATTGAGATATTCTACATTCAAATCGGTACTCTGTTGAGAGCAGCCATTAGAAGTAGCATCATAGTTGCAACTGCTATCCTCGTTCCAAGCTTCTCTTAGCTTTCTGTCGTTGTTGATGCTCTTAAATCGGAATTGTAAAGCTAAGGTCATTGTCTCAACACAATTCATGCATATTTTTTGTGATAATCCATCATTGACTTTAATCTGTAAAGAAAATAGATTGATAGAAAGTGTGTTTATAGCAACATTATAAAACATAAACATGCACATAAACATAAAAATGACAATTTATAAAGTTACAATTTGGGCGTCTTATCACTTTAAAGCAATTTCTTCCAGACAACCAGTCAGATGGAGAGAGCTAATAAACTGTAAAAGTGGAGGTGAGAACTAGAAAATATTTTGAATATAATTGATTGATATATCTATATAAGTTGCCAGATCCTATAAAAAATTCAAACTCCATAAATATTTTTAAATGTAGACTTAAAAGGCACGGTACATTCTCATTAAGTCTGTAATGAATTAATATTTTGTTCGAAAATTGCATGTACGTGCTTTTGCGGGAATAGCTTCTCAAGCTTAGTCGACCGACAGCAGCGTGTATCCTACCTACGCCGGTCAGTAGTCAGTCGTTCGCTAGCCACGTGCCTGCTTACCCATGCGCCACTAACCGTTATTTTTTTCTGTCTATCTCTTTTTTTTCTTTTTTTCTTTTATTGTTGTATAATTGTGTGTGTAATGTTAATAATAATTTTTCTATTCTATTTTCTATTTTAACCAAATGGATACATCAGTAACATTGCAATGCTCTTACTGTAACAGTGTTTTCGGCATCTTTTTTGCATTATACGGTTCGCCTTTCCATGTAAGTATACAAATTGAAACGAACTTGCTTGAGAGACGATTTCCAAATCAATATATCTGCTAGCTGCTGGACAGTTAGACTTACCTACATTAATAATTTTTTATGTAAGTGACTGTATGGTTTTTAATAAGAAATAAATATTTTTTAACCCTAATGTTCATGTGCCTTGGTGGCCTAGTGGTACTGCGCTCGGCCATATATTCAGAGGTTCTGAGTTCAATTCTCAAGTAGGGCGAAGTGTCTTTCGAAATTTCATACATATTGCAGGTTTGTGATCACCAACCCACATTTTGCAAGCATGGTGGTTAAGCCAATACCCAGCAATTGTAACGAAGATTTGGTTTTAACGGTGGAGGCTTTTGCCCAGCAGTGGGACGGTTAATTACTTGAAAATTACCTCTAAACCAGTGACTAGCTTCAAGTCGTCTGACCGGGTTTTTTCAATGTCCCGGCTGTAAAATATAGCAACCAGGTCTTCAGTCCCGAGACAGGTCCTGCAGTATTCTAGAGAATTGTCATTTATGTCATCCTTTTTGGGATTAATACGTTTTTTACGCATATTTATTCGCTTTGCACGAAATCTGTTTAACATAAGTACCGCAAGCATTTTTATTAATACAACTGGTTAGTATTGAGAGAAGTAATTACTGTTCACTTTGTGTCATAAAATATGTAGATTTTTTAATATGAAATTAATCTATTCAAAATTTATAAAAATTAGAAGTCTGGTCACTCACTTCACATTCATAAACAAACTTTGACTTTAGCTTTTTTAAATTCCTTTTATGTATTAATACAGCCACGTAACTGTTTTTTATATAACAACGTGAGGAAGACGTAGAAATGGATAATTATTATAGTGGAGTGTTTGTGTTGTATGCCTGGGTGTGTGTGTGTGTGTGTGGGTGATGGTGGATTTGGTTGATTTACGAATGAAGAATGATTTCTCTGCAGATTTTCCTTTTGAGATGTTTATATGGGCTAAAAGTCTTGAACAGCTTGCTCCCTTTGCCTTCAACAATTTAGAGAAGATAATTAAAAAAGAGATAAAATTATACTGTCAAAATTGTCAAATCAACAGAAATGGTTGAAAGTGTTTTTAATTTGTTATTTTCTTATTTATTTTGCTCTGATGTTGCCTAAAAATCTCAAACTTTTATTTTATCCAATTGTTTATCAACATAATAAAGACAATTTCAAAACATTGTCTCGCATGTAATTAGTCATTATATACAATTAAAATGCTTGCGGTGCTGCTCCTAAATCGGATGAGTATGAAACGAAGAGTGGCTAGGAAACAAAGGGCTTCAAAGCTATCAACAATAGAAGTGACGTTACCAAAAGCCTCTGACACTCTCTGCTGCAGAACATGCTTGAGCACAGTGCAGTTGGAGCCAATATTCTCAAGTAAAGAGACAGCAAAAAAGAAATCTCACGAATTGCATTTAGCAACTGGTCTAAAGGTATGTACTGGTGTTTGTTTAGTACATTAATTTTAGTTGTTTACAATATTTCATCATCATCTCCTGCCTTTAAGCGACGTAGCGCTAGGCTTAACCCTGAGCTAGAGCTAGGCTTGAGAAATAGAAATTATTGTTATAAACATTATGTAAATTTTTTCTTATTTTCCTTACTAATCAGATTTTTCGGTTCTAAGTCTGGACGAAACCGGGTGCACGGTTCTTTTCAGTTCTTCAAGACATGTCTTCTTGTAGGTGATGTTTACTTGTTATTTTATTAAGTTATATGCCAGATGCAAAAGGGCTAAAAGTTTTCTAAATGTCACCTCATGCCCTTGTCTTCTCCAAAATTTGTAATTTTTTTTAACTTTGTCAATGAAACAAGCCTATTCCTTCCTTTTTTTGCGGGTGTCCATGGGCGGCGGTGATTGCTTCCCATCAGGTGACCCGCCTGCTCGTTTGCCTCCTTCTAATATAAAAATATTAAAAATATTAAATATATGTAATTAAATGTCTTTATGTAAAATATAATTAGTACCTACCTATGTTTACACATTGCATGTTGGAGCCCTTGCACCACAAACCACATGAAATAATAAATCTGTATCAGTTTGTAACAATAATATGTGTTTCTCATATTATTACTTTATGTTTAAACATAATACTCAGCTTAGCTAGTAAGGCTTTTGGTGGTTTGAAAACTCAAGGTTTTGCCCTGGCCAAGTAACTTATAAGAAACAGGTGAATTTAGTAATGATAATAACTATTTATTTATGATTTCAGATTAAAATGGATGATTGTCTATCCCAAAAAATATGTAGCAATTGCGTTGACAGTTTAAAAACAGCCATACAATTCCGGCGAGCTAGCAGAAAGGCTGAGAAAATGTTACTAGACCTAATAGCCACAGAAAAACCCAAAAAGAAATACAAATTACGCAGAAAAGTTGTTAAAACGGCAAAAGTGAAAACGAAGACTGAGAAAGACTCGGATGACAAGTATGACGTGTTTGTTGATATAGGTTATGATGATTTTCAAAATGATGACAGCTATAATGATGACAGTTATCAGAATGAGACATTCCCGAATGATATGGATAATAATATTGTTAAGGAAGAAGTTATAGAACCTACAATGAAAAAGGTCAGTTATACAGGTATATGTTATTGTTACAGCTAAAGGAACTAATACATGCATACTAATACATGGTTTGAAGGATGGAATGCAGGATTCAATCCATCGGGCAGGCTGTATGGTCGTTCATCATTACCATCAGCGCATTTTATGTCCCCACTGCTGGGGCATGAAAACACATTAAATTTTACCCTGCCAAACAAACAAGTCATCTAGTTTGAATAGTTGAAATTAGATAGCTCTCTCTCTTAAAACAGCATTCTCTTTTACCAGTAAATAGAAATATACCAACGTCCTGTAGCACAATAGACTGTATGTTTGTGATGATGAGGTCTGGTGGGTCTTCTGCTTCAGGATTTACATAAATAAGCCAAATAGTGTATTCAAGCACAGGGAATGCAACCAAATCATTTAATTATTTATATTTTTTTGTTTAATCATGTATTGACTTATTTATTCATTATTTATTTAGTTATTTATTTATTTATTTCAATTATCATGCCTGCTTAGGTCTCAGGATAAAGGTAAAAAAAATAGTAGGATCAGGTATAAAAATAAATTATAAACAAAATGTGATGAAATGTCAGAAAAATAATACATTACTAAATAGGTCAAATATTATAAAAGTTAAGAAATTGATGGGTTAAGAGTATAAATCGCTCTAATCCATCAAAGAACAAATCGAGATCATCGTATTGAGCGAGCACGTCACCGATCAGGCGCAGCGCCCGCACAGTAGGTGCTTGAGCGGCATGGATGGTTCGCGTGGCTGGCCTTTGCAGAAGGCGCGGCCGGCGCCGCGGCGCCACCAAGCCCCCCGCGTCACGAGCAATGCGGGCGGGCACTGAGAGGCACACTCTCTCGAGCACATGCAGGCAATCCACCTTATGGTATATCACAGCGAGATAGTGTGTGACGAGTAGCACTTTTCTCAATACTGAGACTATGTTTTTTCTCATGGGGGTCCCAAATGACCGCCCCATATTCAAGTTTGCTACGAACGTAGGCATTGTACAGTACTCTGGCAACTGACAAATTACTGAACTCTGAAGATGTTCTAATAATGAAACCTAAGATTCTACTGGCCGACTTGCAAATATTGGTCACATGTTTGTGAAAGTTAATCTTATTGTCCAATGTCAAGCCTATCACGGATAGTTAGTTAGTTAGTTAGTTAGTTATACTGGGCTGTATCCGCACTTAGCCATTCGATTTGGCCATTGTACGTATTGTACCTTCTGCCTACTCCAACCAACCCAGATTATCCCAGAAGGCTTGCAGCCTTTTCAGGCTGCTGCAGGCTTCCGCAAGCGTTCTGGGTGTTTAGAGAAACCGTGCCCGTTCGTCTGCCACACTCCTGCACTCCATGAGCACGTGTTGTGGCGTTTCTTCCGCCTCCATGCATCCTCTGCATAGAGGGCTGTCGGTCACACCTATCGTAAATAGGTGCTTGTTTAAGGGACAATGACCAGTAATAATACCGATGATTTTACGGATCCTGTCCCTGTTTAATCTAAGGAGGTTGCGGGCAAGCTTTTTTGATGCCACCGGAACTGCATTCTTGGTTTGCCTGCTACCTACACTGTTTCTCCATTCTGTTAGATGTTCATCTTCGGTTAATTTGCGCAGCCACGTTTTTATCTGGGCCTGAGGTATGGGCAGCAGTGGTTCCGGTCCATAAACTGCTGCCATCCTCTTTTGGCCAGTTCGTCAGCGGCGTCATTACCCTGTGAGTTGCTGTGTCCTTTAATCCATTGCAAAGTTACTTTGTTTGCCTCTGCTATGGATTGGAGAGTGTTATGACATTCCAGTACAAGGACAGAGGTTATGGTGTTGTTTTTTAAAGCTTGAAGTACGGATGCACTATCTGAGACAATTTTTATATTTAGGTCTCTGACAGCTCTGGCTGCAACTGCCTGTGCCGCCTTGGTGATACCAATACATACAATTTTTATATTTAAGTCATTCGAGAAGACATCCGCTCCAGTGCCGTGTGCGGTTTTGGATCCGTCTGTGTATATCCTAACTTCATTGATGCCAGAGCTATCAACTGGTTCCGCAGTAAGTTGGATATTGTATCTTCTATCGAAGACGTGGTGACATGGTATTCTGTCCATGGGCGCTTCAAGAAACGGTATTTCTTTCAGGCTTGCCTGCAGAATCTTTGAGTGTGTAGTTATGCTTTGTTTCCATAACCCGTTAGATCTTAGTCTTAAGGCTGCGCCCTTGGCTTCCTCTTGAATGACCAGATCTAGAGGTCTTAAGTTCAATATATACTCCAGAGCGGCTGATGAAGTTGTTCTCATGCACCCCGTGGCTGCTACGCTTGCTAGGTGTTGCAGACTCTGGAGTTTTGCTTTTACCGTGACCAGTTGGGTTCTGGGCCGCCAGACAACTGATCCGTAGGTTAAGGAAGGTCTGATAACTGATGTGTATAACCAAAGTGTGATTTTTGGATTTAGACCCCATTTTTTCCCAACAAGTCTTCTACACTGCCCAAACGCTATACAGGCCTTCTTTATTTTTGCATCAATGTGCCTCGCCCAATTCAGTTTATTATCCAGGATGACTCCCAGATATTTTACTTGAGTTGATAGGGAGAGGTTGGTGTTAAAGAGTTTTGGTGGTTGGAGTTCTGGTAACTTCCTTTTGTTGGTGAAAAGGATAAGTTCTGTTTTTTTCGGGTTTACTGACAATTTGTGTTCGTCACACCAGTCTTCCACAATCTGAAGGGCTGAGCGCATCACTTTGCATAACACATTTTCAGCGCTCCCATTTATCAGTATTGCTAAGTCATCCGCATAACCAATAGTAGTGTATCCTCTATCATTGAGTTTTTTAATGAGGCTGTCTACTACTATGTTCCATAGAAGTGGTGATAACACCGCTCCTTGAGGGCACCCTCTAACTACTTTAGCCCTCGTAGTAGTGTTCACCACTATCTGAACCGCCCTTTTGCTAACCAGCGCAGTGATCCACTCTCTCAAGGCTGGTTCTACGTTCCGTTTTCGTAGGGCGTGGTTAATGCTGTTGTGCATGGTTTTGTCAAAAGCTCCTTCTATGTCTATAAAAGCAGCCAGTGTTGACGCTTTATTTGTGATAGCCGATTCTATTTTGTGCACCACCATATGTAGTGCCGACTCTGTTGATCTGCCTTTCCTATAGGCATGTTGTTGAGGGTGAAGCGGTTTACTTTTCAGTGTTCCATCCCTAAGGTGTCGGTCTACTAATCTTTCCAGAGTTTTTAGCAGGAATGATGTTAGACTAATTGGCCTGAAAGATTTGGCATGTGTGTAATCCTCCTTACCCGGCTTCGGTAGGAAAATTACTTTTGCCTCTCTCCAAGGTTGGGGAATATATTTAAAGGCTATGCAGGCCCTGTAGATTGGTAGTAAGTGCTTAATTACATGATTGGGCTGCCACTGTAGTAATGCTGGGAATATCCCATCCAGCCCCGCGGACTTGAACGGTTTGAAGCTGCTCAGGGCCCATTCTATCCTGTCCGCGGTTACTATCTTATTTGCGACTTCCCAATCCTGTGCTGTTGGTGTGCCGTATTGCTCATCTACCCAACCAGGGGCTGGCGTTATTTGGCATCCTGGAAAGTGTGTTTCTAGCAGTACGGCACTGGTTTCCTCGTCTTTATTAGTGTAGGAGCCATCCTCCTTTTTTAAGGAGCCCAAAAGATTAGAGTTGTCCTTAGCCAGGATTTTCTTTAATCTTGCGGCTTGGTTTAATGAGTTAATGCTACTACAGAAATTTCGCCAGCCTTCCGTTCTCCGGAATCTGATCCGTTTTTTGTAGTGCTGTTGTGCTGTTTTATATTTGTCCCAGTCCTCATTGGCTCTGGTATTTTTGGCCCTGTTGAAAAGTGTCCTGAGTTCTTGACGAAGACGGTCAAGTTCTGGCCCCCACCAGCGGCTTTTCTCTAGGCGTTTCGGTGTTACAGCAGGACATGCCAGCTCATAACTTCTTACGAGTGTAGAAGTCAGGAGCTGTACGTTTGCTTCTATTTTGTCGGTACTTGGAATTACGTTATTTACTTGTGTGTTACCTAGTACTTTGTTTGTTAAGTTTTTATACCTTGTTATATCTGTTTTGCGGGGGTTACGATATGGAACAGGGTCTGTTAGTTTATATTGTATTTTAAAGCATACCCGGCGGTGATCCGCAAAGGATGGTTCGTTTGAAACATGCCATCCCTCAATGAGGTTCGCCGCCGCATGTGTTGCTAAAGTAATGTCTATGATGGTTTGATACCTTGAACTAACAAAAGTAGGTTCCGTGCCTATATTCATAATGTTCAAGTTTGTTTGGAAAATATATTCGGTTAGTAACTCACCCCTTTTATTGGTATCCTTACTTCCCCACAGAGAGTGATGTGCATTGCAGTCTGCAGAGATGATCAGGTCCCATTGTTGTGCTTCGCAGTGTTGCACCAGCTCGGCTAGCTCTCTCGGAGGAACTTCACCGTCGCTCGGCATGTACACTGAGGCTAGCACTAGGACAGTTTGTTTATCCGTTAGAATCTTCACAGCAGTGAGGTCTCTAGAACAGAATTGGTTAAGCAAAATGGCTGATATGGTTTTAGGCATAAAAATGCAAGTTCTTGGTTTATCGACGGTTGTATCTAGGAGCAACTTACCGCCTATGTTATTTAGACCGCAAATTCTGTTGTTTCTGATCCAGGGCTCTTGGATCAGAGCGGCGGTCTTGTTGTCTGCCTCCAGCACTCTGCGTAGCGTGGCCGCCGCTATTTGTTTGTGCTGGAGGTTGGTTTGAATGATGTTGAGGTGGTGGGGTTACGGGCTACGCAGGATGCCATCTTCATCACTGGTAGTGCCCCCACCCTGCAGCATCGAGTCTGTCTCCATCTCGCTCAAACCCTGTTGGGAAGCTGAGGTGGACTGCTCGGGAGTCGAGGTCTCCCTTACAGTGGCCGCGACTGAACTCGTTGCCGTTTTTGCGTCCTCGGTTTTTGTCATTTCTTCCGAGGAGAAGAAACGGATATACCCACTACCCGACATGTGGGCTATCCGGCGTTCTCTGTCGAGAATCGACTGTCGCTGGTCTTCGGGAATTCTCAGCACGAGATGGACGGCAGCCTCCTTGGAGCCTGCTTCCGTTGCCTTCTCGTCTACTGTCATTCCGTAGCACTGCCAGGAGTCAACTTTGTACCACGGGTTCTGGGCACAAAGGACTCTGTGCAGCGTAGCGGCGTCGGTGATGCGGGTGTGTAAAAGAAGCCCTGCCTTGAGCCTCTTCTTCAGCTCGGACTGTCGGATGACAGCCAGAGTGGTGCTTGGTATCGGAGATGGAATGGTCTTGACCGTTCTCTCAAGCCAGCTGAGAGCGTTCGCATCCTCGCACCACATCGCCAACACTCCATCCAAAAGGAAGAGGCGTCCGCGGAACGATGGAGCTTGCGTGCTCGGAGACGGAGACAGAACGGTCTGTAGGATGCTATCATCGATGGCTTCCCTCAGCTGATCTGCCTGGCTTTGCGAGAGGTCCCTCGGCGGGACGGTGATGACCGCTACCCTCAGATGCAATTTACTCGCATCTGCATAGCTCTCCGTCCGCCTCGGTCTCGCATCGGTCTTCGCGCGTTTGGCATCCCCCCTGGGAGACCGGGTCTTATCCAGGTGTCTCCCCTTTTGCAAGGGCGCTTGTGAGCGACCGTGGTCCATTGTGATACGATGGCAGTATCTACCATGGTTGGTATTGCCTCAATGAGGCCCGACAGGTCCAGACTTGCGCCTGTCCCTGAGCACAGGTTGTCCCCCCCAGAATACGTGGGACTGACCAAGCTGGGCTTGGTGAAGGATTCTCCGCTACCGGAGGCAGCGGTACCTTCCTGGGGTAGTAATTTTTTCCCTTGTGCTGACATTACGGTTGTTGGGGCTGAAGGAAACACACACTACCCGCCCGTGGTGAGTGTGGACAACTTTTAGGGGGGATTTAGTGCCCCAAGGCTCTGCATGCCTGAAGGATTGTGGTTTTGCGCCGCCACTGTTCGGCTCTGCAGGAATTTGTGAAGGAAATTAGGATAGGGGAAAGGTTTGGATGTATGGGGGGAAAACGGCCAGAGGTTTTAGTTATGCCAATTACATATGGTAACTGGCCAAAAACAGGCGGCAACCTCGAGAAGGATAGTCCACTGGCCTTGCTAGGGGATCTACGCGACCTGCACTACTCCCTAAACCGTTTGCCAATCTCAGCGTTTGGAGAGACGCTGAGAGTAGGGGAGTCATCACTCAAGACTCGCTTGATTGACCACACCCCCGCCCCCCTATCACGGATATCATCAACTCTTTCCAAAGGAGCGTCAAGCATAGTGTAATCCGTCTGTAATATGTTTCGTTTTCGTGCAAAAGTAATCGTTTTGCATTTTGATTTATTGAAGAGCAGGCGATTACCCACGCTCCACGCGGCCACGGCGTTTATATCTCTCTGCAGAGCGTCTGCGTCTGGTTTTCCACCTATGCTAATAAATAGTTTGAGGTCATCTGCGAATAAGAGACACTCAGCGGATCGGACAATATGTGGCAAGTCGTTGATCATTATTAAAAAGAGAGTTGGACCTAGAGTACTTCCTTGACTCACTCCTGATCTCGTATAATAGTTTTCAGTCTCGTACCCTTTCAACCTGACAAACTGACACCGATCCTTGAGATAACTTGCAAAGAAACTTAAAAGCTTTGGAGTAAAACCTATTATTGACAGTTTCTGCAACAGTCTGTCATTATCAAAAAGGTCAAAGGCTTTTTGAAAATCAAAGTAAGTGGCATCAACTTGTCTACCGGCATCCATTTCTGCGGAAACATAATCGACCAATACAGTCAAGTTTGTAGTTGTCGATCGCGCCTTACGAAAGCCATGCTGACAGTTATGCAACTGATTACCTACCTGTCGGCTAATGTGACTGTTAAGCATGGTCTCGAAGAGCTTAGCAAAAACAGACAGCACAGCAATCGGCCTATAACCCTTAACGTCGGGTCCTGGTTCTCCTTTTGGTATAGGCGTAACTCTAGACAGTTTCCAGCACTGGGTATCTGGCCTGAGATAGAGAGCGATTGCAGAGATACAGTAGCGGTTCAGCAAGGACCGACATGCAATCTTTAGTCAGAAATGCTGGAATGCCGTCAGGACCGCACGACGATCTACATCTAAGGCGCTTAACAGCTTTATTAAGATCAGCCTTCTCCACAGTTAAGACCGATACGGATCTAGCATCGGCACTTGAAGACCCCTCATGTTGAGCCAAAAATAGGATCTAAACGAGGTACTTCGTCCAGAAACACGGAGCTGAAGTATCTTGCAAACGCATCAGCTGCAGCCTGCCTATTAGCAGTGTCGTTAACAATCACCAACTCACACTGGGTCTACGTGGTGGTTTACGGCTCGTTCTCCCTGCGGTGTAAACATCCATAGGGAAGACTCGTGCCCCAGCAGTGGGAGACATAAAAAATTGACTAGAGAAAGAGAGAGATAGAGAGAGAAAGAGTGTCCAAAGTACCAGGCTATCATAACCCACAAGGAGGTATACCTGGCGTGAGCAACGTACTTGGGGTGAGACCGTGAGGTGGTTGAAGTACCAGGCTAGCATAAGATATAAAGAGCTACGCACTGTGGTTTACGGTGGTTTACGGACCGTTCTCCCTGCGGTGATTCCATCCATAGGGAAGGCTCGCGCCCCAGCAGTGGGGACATGAAATGAGCTGATGATGATGATGATGATGTATTGATTTGAATTGATTATGATATGAATTAAATATTATTATTATTATTATTATAAATTATCAGGCAGGCAGTTGAAACAACTGATAAGTGCCTGTATTCTGCTATAGTATACACCACTAGTTATCATATTATCTTTTATGTTAATTTATTGAGAATATATTTGTCGAGTCTGTTTTTAAATTGATTCAAGTTATGGACGAATATTTTTTTTGATTAAGGCTATTTTACTCAAAACAAATGGTTTTTATTTTATTTTAATTTTAAATAGACAGAGTTGGCACACAACAAAAATAAACTCTTAAATTAACATTGCTAGTTACAACACCTCCTTAAACTTCTTTTATAATTATATTCCATTTAACCTCCTTCAGAAACCAGTGGCAGTGAAACGGAAACGGGCAGTGATACCGAACGCGTCTTCCTACAAATGCAATACTTGCAACAAGGAGTTCAGGATGAAAGCGACGTACAAGGCGCACATGAGATTTCACACAAATTACTGTGTATGTGAGGTAAGGAGAGAGAAAATCAAATAATTGATTGCACTTAACCTTTTCACCGCCAACAACTTCTATAGAAGTTCGAGATTTTCGTGCCATCCACGCCAGCACTTCTATAGAAGTTCTTCTTTGTACCTACTTTATTAAAATACATTTGTACGTTGGCGTACAGCGGGACATCGCGTGCAGGATAGTTGGGCGGTGAAAAGGTTAATACGGTAAAAGAATGGGCGCAAGAATCTGCACAGCTTTTAAAGAGATAACGACATTTAGCGATGTTAAACTTTTAAAATACCGCACATATAGCCTATGATTTCGCATAAATGGTGTTCCCCAGGGAACAATTTTAGGCCCGCAACTGTTCAATATGATTTTTTTTGTATTTTCCGTAAGTATGTTATTTTAGAATCAAGCTTAATGTTAAGTAAATATATAGAGGTAAGCATTATTTGTAATTTCAGTCTCTTGAAAGTTTGTAATTATAAATGTATTAAATTAAATAGCGTATGATATGTTAACAACATACGTTTTTTTTGTTAATGTCGTTACTTCTATTAAAGCTGTGGAGTTTCTTGCGCCCATTTTTTAAAAATTTTTTGGACGATTCCGAAAAGCAATTTTCTTAAGGGTGGGCCGACCAAAAAATGCCAAAAATGCAGTTACGGTTAAGTAAATATAATTGAAAATACTATCGTATTAAATGAACAAAATATATATTTAGTATCATAGGGAACGTGTTTACAATTTGTCAGAACCATAAACTCATAACACGCTATAGTTTTTTCTACAATATCATTTAAAGTTGGGCAAAGATCATGAAAACGAGTGGCGGCGTTTAGTAGATTTCTTATAGTTTATCTAAATTATTATACCTCTGATTTTGTCTAAACAATCATCAATGGATAAACTACAAATTGCTAGACTACATTTTCGATTCATCAAGTGGTTATTTAAATAATATTTTTTTATTAAGCACCTTAAATTCCCCATACAAAATTAGTATGGCCGCGCGGCATCAAATAAATATGGACGACGACATTTCAAATAAAACATATGACACTTGTCACTTACGGACGGCGCACCCTTAAGTTTATTTGAATAAAATTTGTTGACTTTGCGATTCCTCGCGCACAGACGTGCGGCAAACGCTGTCGCAACAACAACCAGCTGCAGGAGCACAAGCGCGCGCGCCACGGCCTCGGCCGCATACACAAGTGCGCGTACTGCGAGTACAGTTCTGCTACCAAGGAGGCACTTACTGTGAGTATAATATATTTTTTAATGTTAAAAAGGAGGCAAACGTTCAGGTGGGTCACCTGATGAAAATGAAAATATACGAACATACACACAAACTTTCGCATTTATAATATTAGTAGGATTTTATTGGACGTTCCATATACAACCCGCCAGGACTCGGGAGGTTAGAGCGCCGTCATGCACCTTTAATTCGTCAATCGCTCGCTTGTGGCGATATGAATATGTGTTTTGGTAGCGATAATTGTAAATTGTCGCGATTTTGCGACTGTCACTTTAAAGATCGGTAATTAGCCTGGCGATGGGTCGAATTGCTACTGGGAGAGGGAAAGCTCAACAGGCCCTTCTAAGATATGATAAGATAAGATACAGGAAATCTGTTTTCTTACCTTAGGTATTAAATAATTTATTTTATTTTATACCCTAACAATATTAGCATTACTTATTAGACAACATCAAAATTCAAAAATCATATATTCAGTTTAGACTACAAGTAGCTCTTGTGAATGTCGCTATGCCATCGGTTCGTAAGTCTACTCTGGGCGAGAGATCTTGTACTGAGAAGAACCGGCAACAAACTCAGCAAGTGTCCAGCTCTCCCTTACAGCGTCAAAAATATTGGAAAATGCCCTATCATAGCAGGACACTTTCCATTACAAATAAACACAAAAAATATAAAAGACAACCACAACATGTAAAAAACATAATAAAAATATCTAAGTTATCAAATTTACACCAGGTAAAAGTTTCAATTTCCACAATGTCATACAGTACCACTACAGTACTCTAATAAAAGTCAAAAATTGTTTAAGAAAAACAAAGTCATCACATACATACATTGTTCTGATCCGAAGGTAAGTAGCTAAAGCACTCGTTTTATGGAAATCAGAAACAACGGCGGTACCACAACCACCCAGACCCGACACAATATCGAAGAGCTCGTTTTTGACATTGACCCGACCGGGAATCGAACCCGGGAGTCCCGGGACCTCACAGTTAGCGCCGCCCAAAGTCCTGCGTGCAAGCCACTCGGCTACACGGAGGTCGTCAAAGTCACAAAATTTTTATACTGCAATAAATTATCTTGCATTATCTTATAAAGATAATTATGTAGGTACCTACATTTCAAGACATTTACATTACATTACATTTACATTTTTATATCTGTTTGGTTAGAAATAATAAAACGCAATTGCTCCCAGAAACTGTTAACTTATTCAAAACAAATTGTGATCTATATACCCTGGGCTAAAAACTTTGATTGTGCTATCTAACTTGAGCGGTGGCGCCATCTAGTTTAAAATGAGCAAACTATTTATATGTCCATAAAGGTAGACATTTTAATTTTTAATTATATATATATATATCTAAAAACATAAAAAAAAATTCAAATGTATTAAAAAAATTGCATAAATGTTTATAAATAAAACCTATCAGATCCACGAGCGCCGCCACACCGGCGAGAGGCCTTATGTATGCGACCACTGCGGCGCCACCTTCCACCGGCGCTCGAACCTGGTACAGCACATCGCGATCCACCTGCCGGAGAAGAACTTCCAAGTAGGTGACACCTTTTTGAAAATTTTCTTTTTAGTTTATCTCGATGATTATTCAATTTTGAATTTTATTTTTGTAGTTGACAAAGTAAGGTTAATCTTTAGTAGTTGACAGCTACACAAAATAAAACCTGTGGGCCTAGCACGAACTTATATAGAAATTCTATGATAATTAATTCTACGATGGTTATATATAATTTTACGCAAAATTTTGTTGCGAACAAATTACAATTTGAAAAAAGGCAGTGTTGAAAAAACACGAACGGGTCAGGTGCACTTAGGGCTACCATCTGACAGGCGTTCGCCGCATTTGACAGGCATTTTACCGTTTAGACAGGCGTGCGGCCGGCGCTCAGCTGAGACAGGCATTTCTGAATTTCGCGAATATTAGGAAAAAAAGAACTTTGAAAAAAATTGTCTTCGAAAAAATATCACCCAGTGTAGATAGTTTGTTTATTCTAAATTAGTTCAGTAGTCGTAAATTGTTCATTATTTTCATTTTGAATAAATATCAGTCTTTAAAATTATCTATTCTGTATTATTTATTTTAAGACTTACAGTTTTTTTACTATAGACAGGCATTTTTCTGAAAAATCAGGCGTTAGTGCATCATATACAGGCATCTTCCCTGACATGGATGGTGACCCTAGGTGCACTAGCGACTTAGTTGATCCCAGGATAGTGTAGTTGATAGTGCACCTGACCCGGCATGTCATGGGGTGTGGGTTCGAATCCCGCTCGTAGATTTTTTCAACACTTTGTTTTTTTTAAAATTATAATTATAAATCTATAAAATTTTACTTATTGTTTTTGTTCAGTTTCATTTAAATACATTTAGTAGTACAAATACAAGGAGTAACAAATATCCATCCTCACACTTCGCTTTTATAATAATAAGGAAGTAAAGATTACAAAAACACAAATGTTGAAAAAAATCCACGAGCAAGATTTTTTTTTCAACATTTGTGTTTTGTAATTTTTTCGCAACAAAATTTGTTTTGTTAAAAATTGTAAAAATAAAACAAAAACATTTTAAGTAAATATTTGAAGGAATAGAGTGTGAACAACACGACTTTATCTGCTTTACCACAAGACATTGGCTAAAGCTAGACAACGCTCAAAACAGATGTTGTCCCTTTTTAGCAAATATTATTAGACAGAGACGCAATAATTGAAACAAGTATTCAGCCATTGTTTAACTCTAACCACTGTTCCGTAGTACACACGCCTGCACATCAAACTACCACAAACTTCAGCTTCAGTTCTAAGCTTCAGAAGCTAGAAGCTTCATTACAGCAATTATTAGCACTTGAAAATAAAAAGTAAAAATTAACCACAAACTGTCAAACTTTCTTAATTAGATATTGAACTGTAGGGAATAGGGGTTTAGTGATAACACACTTTCGTTTTAACTGCGTGTATTCTTCAAACTGTTATATTACAACATTATTGATCTCTGAGCACCTTGGCTCTTAGCCGGGCTGACTAGCTCCAGACTCCTACTGTCTGCGACTGTGTCAAACCATTGCAAACCTTTTTAATTACTTATCGATGACTCAAATAATCATCTATGCTATAATGGTTTACATACAAATAAATTAAACTTACTTTTGCTATGAGCTGCATATAAACTCTTTACAGAACTTTATTTACATGGCATATGGTTGAATATTAATTCAAGAAATTAAACAGTTTTGAATAAAAATTTAACGCCTGTCATTGCAACCGATGGCTATGCAGATTCATCTTTGCAGATGAAATACTTACGCATATGCCTTAGTAAATTTTTATATTTTTTATTTTCAAGTGCTAATTGGTGCACTGAAGCTAAATTAAATATTTATAAAATACAATACAAAAATTAAACGCCTACCCGACCCAGCCAGGAATCGAACCTGGGTCTTCCGCAATCTGGGCGGCTGCACCGACCGCTATGCTACCGGGAAGGCTGACGTAAGCGCTGAATTTTGTCACTGCTTTTTAAAAATTTTGAGTGCTAATAGCGGCACACTGTACTTAATTTAGTCTTCCGCAATCCAATCCAATCGCAATTTAGCTTCAGTGCAGCAATTAGCACTTGAAAATAAAAAAGTAAAAATTTACTATAGCGTTGTGTTGTCAAACTTATGGTATTTCATCTGCAAAGATGAATCTGCATGGCCATCGGTTGCAATGATCGTTGGATAGATGGCGCACTGTGCCGCTATTAGCACTCAAAAAAATTAAAAAAGCAGTGACAAAATTCAGCGCTTACGTCAGCCTTCCCGGTAGTATAGCGGTCAGTGCAGCCGCCCGGATTGCGGAAGACCCAGGTTCGATTCCTGGCTGGGTCGGGTAGGCGTCTAACTTTTTTTCTTCACTGTATTTTATAAAATTTTATGAATATTTAATTTAGCATCAGTGCAGCAATTAGCACTAGTAAAAGTTTTGGATAGCTTGATGGTCAGGCGTTTGTTTGTACAAGGGTAATCATTGTTCGTGCTAGACCCACTGTAGTCAAAGTGTTATCACCGCCAGTGTGACCTGTGCCCGAAGAAGCTGAAGTCGCGCAAGTTCCTGCAGATACACAAGCACAACGCGCACACCGGCCGCCGTTACGGGTACCTGTGCCCCGTTTGCGAGCACAGGTTCGAGAAACCGAACAAAGTGCGCGCTCACACCAGAAGGGTGCACGGGTTGCAGGAAGGCCAACATGGACCTATCGTTAGAGTGCAGCTATAGAGCTTAGAGATTGTAAGCGTTTAGTCTACATTTGACATCATAATCTACTTATGACAGATTCTACATGTGACAAATTCTACAATTGACAGATTCTGTATTTGCAAGTTCTACATATGCCAGATTCTACATTTGACAAATTCTACATATGACAGATTCTACATACCATTCTGCCCTACTCCTGTAGGTCTTAGACATTATTATTATTTTTATTGGTTATTTTTTTTTATTAGACAACAGCAAAAATTACCAAAAATAAACTCTTTCTGTTGTCTATTACATAAATATATAGGTATATATTGTGATAGTTATGAATTTTAAACTTAGACTAGTTGATGTAGAATCTGTCAAATGTAGAATCTGGCATATGTAGAATCTGTCAAATACAGAACCTCTCAATTGTAGAATTTGTTATATGTAGAATCTGTCATAAGTAGACTATGATGTCAAAAGTAGAATCTGTCAAATGTAGACTAAACGATTGTAAAGATGTTTAAATCAGGGCTTTGAATACCGTTAAAGAATTGGTATCAATACTCCTGTCAAACGTCAATACCGGTATGCTTGGTATCGTTACCTGGGTGGCATTTTTACCGGTAAGTTAGCTAACCGCTCTACGGATTGGCTAAAGCGCAATATTTAACGAATAAAAGTAGCGATACTTTTCTAGATAACGTTACCTGCGTTACCGGTACCAAATTACCTTAAAGAAATAACGTTACCTACCGGTACTTATAGTGGGAATTTGGTAACGGTATCGAGCCCTTGTTTAAGTTCAAATAATTGAACCCTGCATAAGCAGGGTTCGAAAGAATAATTATGTCATGGTAATAAAAGATGGCTGCATTAGCAGTCGCTAACAACCGCCGCACCGCGCTGGGCCCGCGTGGTGGTTTACGGCCCGTTCTCCCTGCGGTGTTTCCATCCATAGGGAAGGCTCGTGCCCCTACAATGGGGACAAAATGAGCTGATGAATAACAGATGTATAAAGATCAATCGATACTAACAAAACCTTGCCCTAGCTAATGTTAACTGTATTCGAACGACGAAGGTGTATTCATTTCATATTCATTTATTCACTACCAATTTACAACAATAAGTACAATGAAATTGGGTATAACATGGTATGTTTTGTTACAAATTTACCTTTTCAAGGCACTGACTTGATTGTGTACAATTTATTTCCATTTTTTTATTTTAATTACAATGTATTACTGCATTCATACGCTTGTGCGTGTTTCTGCGCCTCTCGCTAAAGATTTAGAAAACCGTGTAGTTAGTGCATTGACTGTTGAAGTAACGAAATACTTTCGAAACACAAAATACAAAAAAAGGTTTTTGTTTCAATAGTCGGAATTATTATGCATTAATTGCTTCATTTGTTATAAAAAACAACAATATGACTGACACTGTTGATAATAATCGGATAATTATTGTTATGTTATTATCTTGATAATTTCGAACCCTGCGAATATATAAACGTAGAGTAAGCGTTGATAATAACTTAATATCTTAGGGTTTTACTAATAAACAGATAGTAAGCTTGGAACAGATATTACGTGGTTTGTTCACGTCATGTTAATTTCATTTCAAATTAGACCAAGCGAGAGTTAATTTTATTCCGAGAGTAAATCGCTAATTACTCGACAGTAAACGAACTTTTCATTTTACCAATGTTTAACCCAAGGATAAATTTACTATACTGGAGTAACTTCTTATACCGCCGATTTCGTTCGAGTAAGCTGTTATTCGTAGATTAGGTTGCGTCACAATAACTGTCACGGACAAATTTTATTGATAACCTAACAAAATGTCATTACGTTTGAATCAACTTAGTACTTACTTTGAAACAACTTAGTAAAGTTATACTGGGATAGCTATTCTCGTATAAATTGGATGTTGGTAAAATCCACCCTTAAAGAGACAAAACACGGAATAACTATTACAAGCTTATATTTTGTTTACTAGTACGTGGGTAAATGTTTAGACCACACCGGTCTTGGACCCAAATTTGTTAGCATTGTTGATGAGATAAATAAATGAGATCTCTGAGCGCTTCCATGTTCGGCTTCTTCATTTATCATCAAGAGGCATTTAAGCAAAACGGTTCCCTTTAAAGAAAGGGAAAGTATACAGAATGCTAGTTTTATAGATCTGAACGAAGCCTATCACCAAGTTTCTGTGAAACTTTCTGTGATGGTGTTGCAATAAGATATTAATTAAATTCAAATTGAAATGTATTATTGAGTGGTATTTGGACTTTATAGTCTACCCTTTTAACAAGTTTCTCCATATGTATATTTTAGAATAACACATTTCAAGAATAATTTTATCTAGACTATATAGACCATGTTGCTTGTGAAAACGAATCTATGATCATTGTTATGATTTAATTGTTTGGAATAAACTGATAATATTATTTTGAATTTTGCATTCACAATATACAGGTTGACTTTTTTATCACCGTCCAAAACTTCTGAGATGACTCCCGTGTGATACAAACGAACAACTCTTCCTATTGGACCAATTCCCTAACTCGAAAATAAAATTCAGCTGTTCCATATAGTTTGGTCTAATGAATATTGATGTTTTGTATGGAACACCTGAATTTTATTTTCGAGTTAGGAAGTTGGTCCAATAGTACGAGTTGTTCGTTTGTATCACGGGGTTCAATTCGCACTCGAGCTCCTGCGGCTGGTTGATTTTTTCTAGTAAAATTTTATTTTGATAATTTCATGTTAATTAAATTTGTTGTTTACTATGTATTATGTCGGCATCTGTTATGCAGGGTTATTTGAAAAAACATCAACAACCTCGCACGACTACATAGCTAACATCATAGACAACAACATTTGTACTAAGAGTTTTATCATAACTCAATACATTAATTAAAAATGATTTTCCAAGCTTTTATTGTACTGTCGTGACATTTGTAAGTCTTTCATATACGAAAAGGCGACGACGACGCGCGCGATGTTCGCGATGCGCACAGAGATAAGAACATTCAGACGTAAAATTAAATTGATATTTATTTTTGTATGAAAGTAAAATGTGTCAAATTATCAAAACTCGTAGAACAAATGTTGTTGTTTATGATGTTAGCTATCTAGTCTTGCGAGGTTATTGATGTTTTACAAATAACCCTGTATAGATCTCTAAACTATATTAACTTGTAGGTAGCTAAATTCTTAGCAGAAATTTTAATAATATTTTTTACACTATAATATTAATAATGTCTCCAATTAGTTTATTAAGTTGCGCATATAGTAAGTTATTTCTTTTATTTTATTATTGGACTATAGTATTATTGTGATATATTTGTAGATAATTTTAATATTATTTAAGTATAGTTTTTTTGTAAATAATTGTATAAACCTGTAAGATTTAATCAGAAATTACAATGTATTATGTAATTTTGAAATTAGTTCTTTTATTTATTGTATTTAATAAAGAAAATTTATAAATTCAAGCATTTTTTTGGAATTTTGATGCGAATCCAACTTGTCCACACGACAGGTTGAATTTTTCTTAAAATAATATACAACAGGTAACATCAGAAACCTAACAACCTGTAAATAGATTTTTAAAAATCTGATCGATTTCTGTCATTTTTTAAATACTTATAGATTTTTGGTAGAAACTTTATTGGACTTTGTGTACTGTAAATTTCAGTAATTATGTGCTGTATGTTTCTCATAATGCAAAATAAAATAAAGTAAATATCAATAAATACTAATAAAAAACAAAAAATAACACAAATTGCAGTAAATCTTTCGTTAAACAGTCGAAATTAAAAATACTGATAATATAAGTATAGATGCCACTGTAATATATAAGGTCCTTACCTATGAAATTAACGTTTTGTATGAAGATTTTTATAAAATTTTATTTTTCATACTAACGTTTTTTTAATTTTCTTAGCATCTATTTATGTTAACACTACAAAAATTGTAGAGTAGTGTGTTTGTTTCACTAGCTAAATATAGTAGATATTAAAAAGAAAAAAAATCAATTCCCTTAAAGCTACAATGAAACAAAAAGACAATTCCGCAAACATACAAAGTAGTCAATTTAAAAAAAATATTGGGCGATAAAGACACAAAATCATAGTTATTACTGAAGCCTAAGTAACGCAGTCCTAATTAAAGGTGTATAATAATATTAACTACCGGTATTGACTTTTAGAACTTTTAGACCTTTTAATAAGTGAAAAAAAAACGTCAATTTCATAGGTAAGGACCTAATATTAATCTATGTTCATTGTTAAGCCTTATTTCACAAGAAAAGAAGAAAAGAAATGTCCTTGCTGAGTTTGTTCCGGTTGTTCTCAGTACAAGATCTCCCGCCCAGAGTAGACTTACGAACCGATGGCATAGTGACATTCATAAGAGCTAATTTTTAGCCTAAACTGAATAAATGATTTTGAATTCTGAAGGCTAGGCAATAAGGCGTAAAAATGAACTTATACACTTATCTCTTTGATTCTGCAGTGTAATAATTATATTTTATTAATTTGAATTTTAGTGTATTATTTATTTCTTATAGCAATCACATAAGGTTCAAATTATGGTGGCATACTTACGTCTTTAATTACGTTTATTTCGACTATTGAAAAATGGCTGAAATTCATTCTGTTGCTATGATTCTTGACATACTATTTTTAGGGTATATTTTATTAATGTTAAATGTCATTATGTATGTCCTCAGCTATACAATGAATACATTTTGGGGATGTTACTCTTATACTTAATTGATTGATTTGAGGCATGCAAAGTTCACAGTGTCACAGTTGATGCGCTGTCGCCAGTACTGGATTACGGAACACCACTGAAAAGGTAAGGTAAAGGCACTAGATGTTGACATATTATGTATTTTTTATTATACCTAAGTCAGTTTTTGTATGTTTTTATCTGTTTGTCTACGAAAAGGTGCACTAGTGGTTGATGTAAATAGAAAATATTAATATCAATAAAACTTAATCGAAGTTGTATTTTAATGACGATTTGAATTCAGCACGCGAAATATTATTATTTAGTACTTGTAAGTGTGTTTCGTTTTGCATCTATATATTATTCTTATGTCAAACATTAGTGCCCTTACCTTAGTTTTTCTATTTAACTTTTGATAGATTATTTATAATTTCTGTAAAGTCAAAGTCAATCTTTATTATTCAAATAAACTAAAGTGAAGTGCTTTTGAATCGTCTAAACATTTATTTTACCTACTACCCATTCAGGACGTCTATTTTTTAGCTGTTTAGAAGAATGGGCGCGAGAAACTCCATAGCTTGAATAGAAGTATCATAGCTTCAATTATCTTTCTGTTATAATTCTAATTGCAATCGTAAAATAGTCATTTGTTTATTATAAGCCCTCATCATAGACTTGCAGAAACGGATGAATTCTGCACTCCGTGTGAAAGGAGACAGATTTACCTTTCTCTCCCTCTATCTCAAGAGTAGTCTACTTATATGTAATGGTGGAACTCACCATAAAGCATTATTAAATAGTCACACGAGTACTGGTTTAAAAAGCAATATTCTATATGTACAGGGTTATTTATAAATCATCAACAACCTCTCAAGACTAGGTAGCTAACATCATAAACAACAACATTTGTTCTACGACTTTTGATAATTTGACACATTTTACTATCATACATAAATAAATATCAATTTAATTTTACGTCTGAATGTTCTTATCTCTGTGCGCATCGCATCGCGAGCGTCGCACGCGTCGCCTTTTAGTATGTGAATGGAACATAGACTTACAAATGTCACGACAGTACAATAAAAGCTTGGAAAATCATTTTTAATTAATGTATTGAGTTATGATAAAACTCTTAGAACAAATGTTGTTATCTATGATGTTAGCTATGTAACGGAACGGAAAGGAAAGAGAACGGAATAAAACACTGATTTAAATATTTTTTATTAATATACTAGTGCAAAGTATACTTATACAAGGTGTTTGGTAATATGTGTACCATCCCGAAACATAGCCATGCAACCAAGTATAATTAACACCATCGCAAAATCATATTTATAAAGATTTACTTTTCCATACAAAACTCAAAGGGGTATAAGTAATTTGGTGGTATTTTTTTTTGCTATGTCGCTTCAAAAACAAAATTTCATGTTTAAGATCTTATCCCGATAAGCAAAATATTATTAAACAGAGTAAGTCTATCATCGGCAAATTTTGAGCTATTGTGTTTGGTTATATGTGTATTATCCCGAAACATAGCCACGCAACCAAGTATAATTAACACCGTTGTAACATGCAAAATCATATTTATAAAGATTTACTTTTCCATACATAACTCAAAGGGGTATAAGTAATTTGGTGGTATTTTTTTTTTGCTATGTCGCTTCAAAAACAATATTTCATGTTTAAGATCTTATCCCAATAAGCAAAAAATTTTTAAACAGTAAGTCTATGTATGTTGCTCTTGTGACATAATCTGCCCTTTTGTTCTTTTCTAACTATCTTGATTTCCTAAAAATCGAATGAAAATATACTGAAATTCCAATTCCACATTTACACAAAAACAGGTTTACGGAAAGCAAACAAGAGTCGATATCTCAAAAACTGCCCAATACTGGGAAATGTTGTGATAGTATTTTTTTTGTCTTGACAAGTTCTTTAAAATAAAATAAAAATTGAGGCTCGACAAGCAAAAAATTTTTTTCATACATTTTCGTATTTTATATGAGCAATTTTTCACAAACTATGAGGTTTCCGACTTTGCGTTTATTTTTATGTCAAAGTATATTTTATGACGGTAATAAATTATACAAAAAAAAAATCCACACCTCCATACAAAATTACTCAAACCTCTTTATTTTATTACATTATTTTTGTTCAACCCTGACATGTTTTGACTTCTGTTTTGTTTGGATCATGCGGTTGACGACCAAGAGCAATGTATCAGCTGGACCTAGGGTTGTTACTTTACAATTTTACTTAGTAACAAACAACCTTAATATCTTGGCCTTATGGTGCTTTTTTGGTATGTTTATAATTTTCTACATGGTTCTACAACCTGTGACCTATCTACCATATTCGGGATTATACAGGTCCAAACACCCTGTATAGTAACGCTAACATCAAACCTATACACGATAACGCCAAAACTATCTAACGACCAATCAAATTGCAGTGCAAAATATGCGGCAAACGGGAGAAATCAAAGAAACTGCTTGCCGTTCACTCGTATAAGGCGCATCGGCGCAGTCGGTACAAGTACTTGTGCCCGCTGTGCCGCGCCGCCTTCAGCCGGCCGGGGAACGCGCGCCAACATCTTTCCCGGACACATGGAGTGCTGAGAACGGACCAGGGGCCTATCGAGAGGGTCGAGGTAATATTCCAATCGTAAGCGCATAAAGACGTCATAGATAGACACATTCATATTATAAATTAGAATAGAATCATTTATTAGTGACACAACACAAATGACATTACTGTTTTGGCCATAGTAACATTTTTAATGTTTTTATTATTCCTGCTGCAATAAAGCAAGGGCACTGCGTCACACACATCCTTTTCATATTCCATTTCCTTTCCCTTCCCGCTCACTTCAGCACCGAATCAACGGTTGCCTGGGACGATCAGCGCCGTCGATGTTGGCAGCACATTTACTTACTCATATAAGTAATAGTTGCAAAGGCATGCGATACTATCTAAATCAATGTTAGATTAAATCGATTAAATCGATACTATCGATTAAGTCGATCATATTGCTGTAATAATTGTTATCAATACTATCGATATAATCGATTATATTGGGCATTTAGACAATTATAATCGATTATAATCGATAGTATTGCTGTATAATTGACATCGATAGTATCGATTATATCGAGAATATCGATACTGTTGATAGTTCAATCGATTGTATGGGTGATTTTGGGGCCCATCTAATAATCGATTATAATCGATCTTTGATCGATTATGCGGCAACACAACCTCCAACAAGGTGGACCGACGATCTGGTGAAGGTCGCGGGAAGCCGCTGGATGCGAGCAGCACAAAACCGGTCGTTGTGGAGATCTTTGGGGGAGGCCTTTGCCCAGTAGCGGACGTCTTTTGGCTGAGATGATGATGATGATGATGATGAGGGTATACAAGCTACCAACAATTATGAAACGACCAACACCTGTCTCCCTGTGACCACGGACCCTGCAAAGGGTTCGAAACTTCAGGACAGGATAAACATTAAATAAATAAACGCGAGTAGTTTTGTAAAAGTTGTTTCATTTCAATACATTCTCATTGCCAAATAATGTTAAGTAACTGTGCTATTGTGAGTTTCATTTCACATTCGGTAACGTTAACGAAAACGAAAACAAGTATGTCATTGAATGAAGCAGCCAGCGTCTCCTGGCGACTTACGAGAAGAGTTGAAAATTTGCCATACGAATTGTCGTTTTCGTAAACGCAATCGAAGAATACGGATAGTAAATAAAATTCACAGTAGACACTCTGAATAACAGGCTTTAGACTTTAGAAAATAATGTAGCGTTACGTTGTTCACAGATACATTCGTATTCGGCGGTGGACGCAAACTTTGCGACTCTGGTGCTGCGACAAGCCAACTCCGACCATTTATAACAGGATCGCTGAACTCACATCATCAGTATTTAATATTTATTTATTTATTTATTACTATTAGTTACACGGGACGGGCCCAATTACATAACTAACATACATAATATAAAAATTATCATCATTATTTTTTTTTTTACATATTAATTTACATTTTTCAACATTTTCTAAAACAAAACAAACATTTAGAAATATAAAAAATAGGAGTCCGCCGGCATCGAGACTAGGGTCCAAACTACCGGTGGTTAGGGCTCCAGAGACAGGAACCTCCTCACAATGCGTGCCGTATCGAGGAGAACTGCTGAATCAGGCCCTTGATCCAGCCGCCTAACGAGAGCCTCATGGGATGTTGATGGAGGCTGTCGCATGTTTAACGCCATCTGGCACCGTCAAAGGGAAATAAATCTATTATGTTGCAAGCAAACTAGACAATGTATCACGAGTAGCGAGTAGTTCCTATATTTCTCGCAAACAGCGACAGCCCGCCAACATATAAGGGCCTGCGCGCCCGCCACTCGCCCTCTTTTTCCCCTATTTCTCACGGATGCAAAGTTGAGCACAATAAATCTATTTTACTAGTTACAGGTGGTTTCACTCGTCCATTGCTCCTTACAGAGGCTCTTGGCCATCAGGCCGTTGGCCGTAACAACAATCGGCACGATGACAGCCGAGTCCGCACTCCACATGTCGACAACCTCATGTGCTAAGTCGAGATATTTGATTTGTTTCTCTTTCTCAGCTTTCACGAGGTTCGTGGTGATATCGACAATCATCGTGCGGCGCGCTAATCGATCTATCACCACAATGTCTGGCTTATTGGCTTTATTATTATTACAAAAATAAAATTATAAAAACATTTAAAAACAGTATACCCAATTATACAAGTATCTCACGAAGGCCTTTGCACTTTCTCGATCATTAATTTATATTTAGCTTCATGTGGGTTCCATCATATGAACTTGTTTCCAGTATTGTGTACTAAGACTACTAAAAAGTAAAACTATACAACGTGTAACGGAAAGGTGTGGTAAAAACCGGCCAAGTGCGAGTCGGACTCGCGCACGAAGGGTTCCGTACCATTATCTATGAAAAACAGCAAAAAAATATCATGTTCATGTCTGTTGTATGGAAGCCCCCTTAAATATTTATTTTATTGTATTTAATATTTATTGTTATAGCGGCAACAGAAATACATTATCTGTGAAAATTTCAACTGTCTATCACGTATATATAACCTATCTGAATATTAGGTAGTGGACTATACGTGTCCACGGGGCAACTAGCTCGCGACACTAGTCTTAAAAGTACCGGATGAAGGATGCGTAACCGGCGTGTTCTGATCTGGCGTTATGACCTGACGTAGATGGTCTCTTGTGCTTGCGTAAGGATGTCTGACACCTAAATTTATAACCGTGAGTTTGGTGGGGGGTGTCAGTATAAGCTTTAAAGTAGTGTAGCAGGGTGTCTAACTATCACGGTTCATGAGATGCAGCCTGGTGACAGATGGACAGCGGAGTCTTAGTAATAAAGTCCCGTTTTACCCTTTGGGTACGGAACCTTAAAAATGAAATGATCCAAAGCGTATCTGATATTTTGTTAAACAATTTTTAATTAATTTTTAAATATTTTATTGCGACGTCACATCAAAATAAAGAAGTCACAGCCCTAGTGGTTTAGTAATCAAATCAAATCGAATCTTATTTATTTGCTTGAAATGCGGTACAAAATAAGATCGTCTTAATAAATAATTGGTACTAGCACATTTGCTAACACTAACATGCAAAGGGTAAACATAGTTAAATTGAATACTTCATTGGAATTAATTAAAAAAATACAAACAATCAAAATAACATTAGTTAAACAATTGCAATTAATATAATCATTAAAATTTACAAAAAAATATACAAATAATGATAATAATATCAAATATTTTTTATAATATTATAAACAATTTCAATTAATATAATTAATAGGGAAGTATTTTATTTCGCTTATCTAAATACTCTGTAACATTATAAAAACATTTATGATGAAGTCATTGGTGCAATTCACGTTTAAACGTCAATGGCAAATATTTTAAGTCTTCGGGTAACTTATATGCACTTACATTTATGATCATGATCAATGCTGCTTGCTTATGCGCGCGTGACGCACATGACTTCACTTTATACCTAAATATTTAATTTACACGTTGTATATTCGGAATTCGCATACTCGTAGTCTTTTACTCGTAAGCTTGCCCTGACGGTCCCTTTTTTAGGTAAATTATTAACTCTTTCATTCCGATCTCTGATCATCGTCATCACCATCTATTATTATTAGGGTTGCAAACTATTTTTCAGGAAATTAAACTAAATCTATCACTAACTAGTATAAAAAAAAGATTTGAAGAAAAAATAAAATATTTTCCAAATTTATTTAATTAAATGTGTAAAAACATATTTCTTTGTACTCTTGGCTCTATCTAATATGTTTTTATTGTTTTATAGCGCGTCCAGAAATTAGCGTTGCGTTTCGTTTCACTTCACCTGAGTCTAAGTATCATTCGGTAGTTCAGAAATAAGGTCAACAAGAATATTCCGTTCAAACGCATGCATTAATCGGAAATAAAGTATCTTCCATACTTTATTATTATTAAAAGAATAAAGTGTGGGGATGGAAAATAACGTAGGATACGTTATTTTAAAGTATGATTGGCAACCCTAATCATAGGCCTCTCTCAAGTTCCACAACGACCGGTTTTGTGCTGCTTGCATACAGGTATACAGTTGTTAAATACAGTAGATATCAAAAACACACAGATGCAAGCATGTTTTTGATATCCACTGTATTTACCTTAAGGGTGCGCCGACCAAAAAATGCCAAAAATGCAGTTACGGTTAAGTAGATATAATTGAAAATACTATCGTATTAAATGAACAAAATATATATTTAGTATCATAGGGAACGTGTTTACAATTTGTCAGAACCATAAATTCATAACACGCTATAGTTTTTTCTACAATATCATTTAAAGTTGGGCAAAAATCATGAAAACGAGTGGCGGCGTTTAGTAGATTTCTTATAGTTTATCTAAATTGTTGTACCTCTGATTTTGTCTAAACAATCATCAATGGATAAACTACAAATTGCTAGACTACATTTTCGATTCATCAAGTGGTTATTTAAATAATTATTTTTTATTAAGCACCTTAAATTCCCCATACAAAATTAGTATGGCCGCGCGGCATCAAATAAATATGGACGATGACATTTCAAATAAAACATATGCCACTTGTCACTTATGAACGGCGCACCCTTAAACAATTAAATATTTTTTTAAAGTTATTTTTATGACAAAAAAAATTGGTGTTTCAGTCATTTTGGTGCTGATTGAACAAATTATAACATTTATTGAGATTTTTGTTGATCTTTTATATTTAGCAAAAAAAAAGTAGTAATTTTAAAATATGTATATATTTTTTATTGTTTATAGAACTACGTGGATAATGTAGTAGGTATGTAGGTACTCAGTAATTGTGATTTTGGTAAATGTTATGTTAAGGAAAAATGTACAGTATTTTTTTTCATATAATTTGTAATCTAGTTAAATTATTTATAATAAAATACAAATTGTAAAAAAATGTAATACGAAAATAAAAATAAAAACAGTTTTTTGTAAATATTTTTCGGTATTTTTGATTTCTTTCAAAATTCATTTCATCTCACCGTGTTAAGTGAGATGATAAGTAAACAGCTTATATATAGTCCCATTGCTGGGCAAAGGCCTCTATCATTATGAAATCAATTCATCGCTACAATTGATCGGGCATGACTTAATAACCACGCTTGACGCGCGTTGGTGATCACAAACCCGGGCTATGCATCGAAAAATCCGAAATACACTTAGCCCGACCTGGGAATTGAACCCGGGACCTTCGGGTATCGGGCCGAGCTCATTGCCACTAGACCACCGAGGCGTTCAAGTGATGCTACGGCATTCACGTATTAATATGTATAGATTTTTATAAAAGCAATATAAAGTATAAAGGCACATGGCCGTCATTGAGATGGTTCATTTTTCTTTATAAGCGTGGATTGACGGTCAGGGAGATGATATGTTCCAATAAAATAACTGTATAGAAAATCACTTCACATATAATTAACACAATCACAATTATTCGTTACATGAAATTAGTAGAGATGGCTGCGATTAAACCCGATGTCCACCAAGAACGAACGTTGCGCACGTCACCACAACTCGATCTCAACTGACGCTGTCACAAGATGGCCGCCTATTCAGTGCTTGGCTCAGAATAACAACTAAAGCTATAGAAACCGGACTAAAATAGCAACACTCATTCATCAGTTCGTACTATTTTAACTAATGAACCTAAGTGATGTATTGGAAAGAGATCGATTGTCCCTTTTCTTTCGTTATTTCGAAGGTGTCACCAGATTTGTGACGTCATATTTGAGGTAATGTAGTGAGTGACTTTATTAAGTACTCAAAGATTTTTTTTGATCACCGATTATCTGATGACCGTTTGACATAACAATACAAAAAATAAAAACTAAGTGTCAACCATTTGTCGCACTCCAACCTCCTTTTCTAGCCTTAAGATAGAACGGTACTAAATATAGTTGCACGATTTTTATTTTAGCCATCCTTCTATAACTTTAGTTATTGTTCTGAGGTGCTTGGTGTTCGTTCATTCGGTTTATTGTCTGGGCAATCAATCATGGGTGCAGCTGTCAACGCTGTATTGTGGATGCGCCGTCAAGTATTTTTTCGTTTGATATTTTATTTTTAAGTGCTAATTTGCTGCACTTACGCTAAATTAAATATTTATAAAATATAGTGAAAAAATTAAATGCCTACCCGACCCAGCCAGGGATCGAACCTGGGTCTTCCGCAATCCGATGAAATAGCACAAATTTGTGGTATTTCATCTGCAAAGATGAATCCGCATAGCCATCGGTTGCATTAACCGTTGGATAGATGGCACTACTGCCGCAAAAAAGTCAAAAATCAAAGCTGTGAAAAAATTCAGTGCTTACGTCAGCCTTCCCAGTAGCATAATGGTCAGTGCAGCCGCCCGGATTCCGGAAGACCCAGGTTCCATTCCTGGCTGGATCTGGTAGTAGGCATATCTATATTATAAATATTTGTTCATTTGATCGCGGGGTGTGGTGCGCTCTGTGCGGCGCGGCGTCGGTGCTTGCTCCTATGTATCCTCATGAGGGTCACCGATTTGAACAACGACGGGCACTCGGGACACTGCACATGGAACAACGAGAACAGATTAGATGTGTGCAAGCTAATATTTTAGTTATATTTTTTTTATAAGTTAACGACATATTAATTTCTTTTGATGTCTGTAAAATACTATTCACCTTGACGAAACTTGATAAATCATTTGACTTTTATTATTATTTTATTTCTGTATATTATTTTAATTGAATTGCAAATATTTTAGTAACTTTTGACATAACTTTTCACAAACTTTTCTTTTTTCCTCTATGGCATGGACTACCATAGAGAAGTGAAGTTTATAAGCTCCACAGATTATAAGTTAGGCCGCTGCGCTGTGGTTATAATACATAGATTTAATGTTATAATATTGATTTGACATATTTTTGACATTATAATATTGATTTGACATATTTTTGAATAGGGACAATTTCTAGTAATTAATTTTGTATTTTTATTAAAATGTTATTTAATTGGTTTTTGACAATTTGAAGTGTTAATTTTGTATTTTTATATGTATTTAATTAATTAGAATATTTAGTAATTGTTATTTAAAATTATTTGCATGCTACATTGTCAGCTGAGAAAGAGAAGAAAACTAGAATAAGACCAAAAATGTACCTTTCTCAAGCGCAAATTAAATATATTTCATTTCATTTCATTTCATTTCATTTCAACAACTATCATCATCATCATCATCATCATCATCATCATTATCTCGGCCAAAAGACGTCCACTCTTGGACAAAGGCCTCCCCCAAGGATCTCCACAACGACCGAACAACTATATTATCTATAAATTAAATTAAAATGAACTAAAAATATAAATAAAATATTTGACAACATTACATAAGTACATTGTTCTGAATAGAATAGAATATTTTATTAGCTAAGAATAGAACATCCCAAGGTAAGTAGCTTAAGCGAGTGTATTATGGAAATCAAAATCAACAAAGATACCACAATCACAGACACAATTTTTCGACCGAAGTTTTCGGCGTTGACCCGACCGGGAATCGAACCCGGGACCTCAGAGTTAGCGCCGCCCAAAGTCCGGCGTGCAAGCCACTCGGCTACGGAGGTCGTCAATCAAAATAATTTATTTCCAGATAACTGAGATCTATGTTTTGTTAAAAATATAAAAAAAGAAAGAAAAAACTTCATGTAACTAAAATATAATGGGGAGAGAAAAATATGTCTAATGGTTCATTATAGCATAATATATTTGCAATTTGATTAATTCGTTATGAATTTCTTTATTTTTTATAAAAATCGCCATTAAAATTCAAATTAATAAAATAGCCGCCAAAACGCTGAATGCAGGTCACGTGATGTCGTGACGTCATCTGCTAATTACGAAGGCTGCGGCCGTAGGATTTAAAAAAAACCATTTTTTTTTATACTAATTTAATTTCGATATAAGAAATTACAAAGAATATTTAATTAACTAAAATTAGATGACAATCGTTCGATGTATGAATAGAGAATGATGTCATTCCGGCCGCGGTTGCGATGCGCCGCACGGAGTCACGTTGTGCGCTGTCAGCACCTCGTGGCTGTAGCTAGGCCATGCGATGTTGAAATAGGTGTTTTGGCGTAAACTGCAACGTTGGCGGAACGCACGTAGAGTAGGCACGTAACACCTCCCTCCTGAAGATCAGCGCTTATTTGACAGATTTTCTTGAGAATAACGCTGATAAATTTGGTTCAGTCGGATGCTGGTGGTTCTTTCTGTCTTCCTTTATTTCAGCATAGATTCCTGTTTCCGGCTCTGTTGCTGGGGTAAGTATGTTTGCAGTCCTTTTCTTTATGTAGTAGTATAGTGTTAGGCCGATGCTAAGTGCAAGTGCACTTAACAAGATAGCATATACCGGTATAGTGGTGTGGTATATGACGTCATTTCCAGGTTTGTTAATTGTTATGGGCCTTTCGAGTGATATCTCGGTATTACTCGCGCGAAGATTCTGGAGATCTATCGAGTTAAGCTTGATCGTCCTCGTCTTTGTTTCCTTCGTTTCCAGGCTGGCGTAAGGTAGATTCATGATTTTCAGGACTTGGCCTTTGATGCGGTCGTCGATATTGGTGATGGTGAACTCCGTGGTCTGTAGAGTACATCCTTTAGGGATGGTGACCAGGTAGCTCCCTTGCATTACGTCGTACTGATTTTCTGTGCAGGATAGTCGTACTTTAGTTGAAGAGGGTAGGCTGATTATATAGTTCCTGTCGTCCAGTTGTTCCAGGGCTCCGGTTTCCATTATTACTTTGGTAGGTTGGCAGGATTGGCTTAGCTGTTGGGTGACGATTAGGTGGTGTAGGCAGTCAGGTTGATCGATGTATCGATGGTTTAGTTTGTCTTCGCAGAGATACCAGAGGCTGTACTTCGGACATTCTGTCTCTATATACATAAAATCTTTGTCATGAATTGCCAGGTAGGGATGAGACGGGATAAGTACATTGCCATTTTTATTGGGGACAGGAGATAATTTATAGAATATATATGTTTTAGGGATGACAATCGGGACTTTAAATACTAATACCAGATTTTTATTACTATAATAATAACCTAATCTAACTACATCTAGATATTCCCTGAAACTAATATCTAATATCTGATCTTTATCGTATACTTCAGACAAACGTTTCATCATATCCCTAAATGTATCTAATTTAAGCATGGAATGGTGAGTGCTCTTGGCTCTTATAAAACCTAACAAATTTTCTAAACTTATTAATATATCTGATATACTTTCTATATTGTCGCCTAAAATTATAAGAAATTGAGCAAGATGTGCATATTTAACTAATTCCATCTCTCGCTCAGCATCACTTTTCATTACATCATTAACCAAAGTTTCTATCTTATTCTGATTTTCTACTAGCTTATTTATAATATTAGTATTTTGTGTAGCCCATTGCTTGTTTAAACTGATATGACTATTTATTTCGTTGGCTAATTTATTTTCATTTTCTTGAAGAGTTCTAATCGCGTTATCGTAGTGAATAGCATCGGTGTAATCGAGGTTTCCTGAAATACTTTTTACAATTGAACCTAATCCGTTGATGAGACCTCTCTTAACACGACCGGGCTCAAACGTAAGGAGCTGTTCAGAAATTTTATCAATTTTGGACTTTAAGTATTCAATATGTGGTTCATAAAGATATTTTGTTTTATTATGTAATTCCGGGCCGAAAGTAACTAATTGGCTTCTAACAGTTTCCACACTACACTTTATGCCTTCTAAATCAATCATCTGAAGAAATGAGTGATAGTGAGAAGTTATCTTAGTCGACCCTAACTTAAACGGCACGATCCCAGGTCCATCTTGGAGGCTAGTTAACGTTATCTCCTCCGCTCCCGCCAGGTTCAGGTTAGAAGAAGGGTCCTGTAACAAGCGTGAGCTATTAGGTATTCGCTTTAAACGCGATTTAGCTACGGGACCACGTTTACGTTTAGTATAAATATGTATTGGCAAATCCGCTAGGACCGTATCGCTAGTATACCGGGGAGCTGTTTTCTGTCTATTTGCTAAGGGATTGCGAATAAAGACTTGCTGATTTGGGGAATATTCCGCTTCCGGCTCGCGGTCTCTATTAGCGTTTTCAATAAGTACTGTACGTTTATGTAGTGATGATTCATTGAGTAAGTCGTAGACTTTCAGCATTCTATTGCGATGGTCCTGAACATATTGTTGTAGAGAATTTTCAGATAAATTGATGTCTAAAGGATCTCTAGGATCTAGATGTCCTGTTATAATGTCTATAGGTCTACATTTAGTAAAGCTGTGGATGGAGCTATTGTAGGCTAAGATTGCGTAAGGCATTATATTCACAGAAGGTTCTCCTCTACGCTCTAATTTTAAAATTCGTATGTGTTCTAATAAGGTCGAATGCAGCCTCTCCACCATACCGTTTTCATTGGGCGCATATGCTAATGTTTTATGATGTTGGATCTTATGAAGTCTTACGAACTCTAGAAACAATTGATTGTTAAATTCGGGCCCTCTGTCTGTTACTACAGTCATAGGGACACCATGGTGAGTACTAAACAATAAAAGGGCTTGAACTACACTGATAGCTGTCGCGTCCCGAAGGTAATACGCTTGGGCGTATTTCGAGAAGGCATCTATAATAGTAAGATATTTCTGATTTTCGACACTAAAAAGATCTAAGTGAACTATTTCGAATGGCTTCGCCGGAGGAGGTACTAAATTAAACTTTTGTTTTATGGGGTTTCTATCATATTTCGTTTGACCACATATGGCGCACTCATTGATGTATTTAATAATTGATTCCTTCATACGTGGCCAAAAATATTTATTGGATAACGACAAGTAGCATTCATTGATACCACGGTGGTTTGTTTTACCCTCATGGTAACCGCGGATGACTTCTTGTTGTTTGAAATAGTCTTTAATGTTAGTTAGTTCTATTTTTGTAAGAACAAGGTTCATAGCTGAACTTTTAAAATGGTTTTGAATCACAGGAATGATGGAGTACAGTTCCAGGTAAGGGTTGATCAAGATTCCTGTTTTAACTTTAGGGTTAACAAATTCCTTTACGGCGTTTACCACGTCCTCTTCTAGGTTAGATTTTGATATTTGGATGCTGGTACGAGTGTGACTATCAAAAGGTTTAGACACTGTGGACCGACCTTTAATATCTCCTACAACGGTAAAGACAATTTGCTTGTGAAATTTATTTAGAGGTTCGTCTGAGATGGGTACCTCTAATATAGGATTCTCAGCATCTGTATGGGCTGTAAGGGTGCGAGATTCATCTGCTAACGAAGGTGAAGTTTCAGACGGGTTTACAGCGACGGAGCAAGTCTCCTCGTTGTTAAGCTCGATGCGAGATAGTGCGTCAGCGTTAGTGTTGTACTTTCCTTGCTTGTATGTTACAGTAAAGTCGTATTCGCTCAGCTTGAGACGCCAACGAGTTAGACGTGAGTTAGGTTCTTTAAGCGACATAACCCATTGCAAAGGTCTATGATCTGTTAAGATCTTGAACTTTCGCCCAAAGAGGTAAGGACGAAAATACTTAGTGGCCCAGACTATAGCTAAAAGCTCCTTTTCGATTGTGCTATAGTTGATCTCACTAGTATTTAACGTTCTCGAGGCATATGCAATCGGTTTGTCAGCTCCTATGGGACCTTGAGAAAGCACAGCACCAATGGCTAAATTACTCGCGTCTGTGGTAAGAATGAAGTCCTTTGTAAAATCAGGATACTGAAGGATAGGGTCGTTAACGAGAAGGGTCTTACATTTCTCGAAGCATTCTATATAGCTATTATTGTCTAAGTTAATCTTTGATCCTTTTTTAAGGCACTGTGTCATAGGCTTCGTTATACGGGCGAAATCTGGGATAAACTTTCTATAATAACCTAGAAGTCCCAGAAATCGTTTTATTTCCGTTGAGGTTTTTGGTAATGGGTAATTCTGGATTGCCGATATCTTGTCTGGATTTGGCTTAATACCGTCTTTGCTGATGATGTGCCCAAGATAAGCGGTTTCCAATTTCAAAAACTCAGACTTGTCCATCTGAATTTTGAAATTGGACTCGCGAAGTCTTTGGAAGACCTTTTGAAGGTTGACCATGTGCTCCTGTAATGAGGTACTGAATACAATGATGTCATCCAAGTACACGAGGCAGATAGTGTTTTGAAGGTCTCTAAGCACATTGTCCATCACTCGCTGGAATGTGGACGGACTGTTCTTTAAGCCCATGGGCATTCTCAGGAATTCAAAATGCCCATGCTCTACGTTAAATGCAGTCTTGGGGACATCCTCAGGTCTCATTTCTACTTGGTAAAAGCCACTGGCCAGGTCAAGGGTTGTAAAATAGTGACAATTACCCAACTTGTCCAAAACATCAGCTATATTTGGTATCGTGTACTTGTCATCCAAGGTTTTCTCATTTACCTTACGAAAATCTATAACAATGCGCCACTTCACCTTGCCTGAGGCGTCCGCCTTTTTGGGCACAACCCAAATAGGGGAACTCCAGGCCGATGAAGAGGGTTGGATTATCCCTTGCTCCAACATTTTATTAATTTGATCCTGAACTTCCTGTCTATGTATAAAGGGATAGCGGCAGCTTTTGGTGTAGACGGGAATCTCATCCGTAGTTTTAATGGAATGTTTTATCTTATTTGTGAAGGTTAGGGATTCATCATCCAGGTAAAATACGTCGGCGTATTGAGAGCAAAGTGATTCAAGATTACGACGTTCTTCTTCATTAAGATGGTTAGTACGTAATTTAGAGAGAACTTCCCTAACGCGACTGGGTAATTGTTCAGATTGGGCGCTTTCTACATAAGGCTCTGCTTGAACGGGACGGTCCATCGAAAAAATAACATCATTACGAGTGTGATTATGAATTTCTATAATACCGCGATTGTTTTTTACATTTGTTAAACATTCCGCTATAAGACAATTACATATTGATTGCTCAGCAATGACGGCATCCCCGTCATGGCTATTAATCGGCACCCTTACTAACTTGGAGGATCCCGCGGGTATCATATCCTCATACAGGTTCGCATTCCGGGAATCGTAAACTCTAATATCATTTGTAGCATATTTAGTCGTAAAGATCTTATTTTTAAAATCGATAGTGGCCTCCCATCTATCTAACAAATCCGAACCGATCAGGCCGTCGAAATATTCATGGAACTTATATATAAAAAACGTAACATTATTATTATCCTTAAACTCTACGAAACATGGTATATTAATAGAATAATCACTACGAGTTACAGCATGCATATTACAAACTTCAAAAGGGTTAAAATCTAGCGGTATATCTCTGAAATGCCTTTCCACAGCTTCCGGACTAAGAAAGGATTGGTTTGCTCCTGTATCTATAAGTAGTTTAAGTGGCGGATTTTTTATCTCGATATACGGCAACTGACGTTGCGTTTGTAGATTAACTTCTATTTTGGCTTGTCTGATCTGGACGCCATCTGAAAATTTTGATTATTATCGCTGGTAGGAGCAGTTGGATGCTGAGACTGCTCATCATTACAATTATCCAGTGATAACTGAGGATGCTGGTCGTAAAATTGTGGATCATCATCAGCGTAGTAATATTCAGAATAATCATTTGGTTCAGTAGCAACATAGTAATCGGAACAATAATCTTCAAACGGAGCGTCATAGGTAGCACAATCATTAAAATTCATCTCCCTCGTCTTAAAATAATTGCTGGGAGGCGGGTTGCCCGACTTAGTCCAATCGTGAGCGTTGTGACCAAAAGGGTTTGGGCGGAACGGTTTAGACACAAAATGGCTAACACCGCTCATAGGCCGAGGCTGTGACTGTGAAGCGTTATAATGTGGAGCGTTATTGCGTTGTGGAACCCTAAATGCGTTATTTGGATTATAGTTAGGCGGCGGAGCACGGAACATCTGTTGAGTACGAGATGGCCCCGCTTGCTGTAACTGACCGAAATTCTGCCTAAATTGAGGAGGAGCTGACGGCTTAAACTGATGGGATGCTGCAGGCATATTATAATATTGGTACTTCGATGGACCCGGCATATTGTAATTAAAGGGCTTCGGTTGCGGCATGTTAAAATTGAAGTTTGGTTGTAATTTAGGATAACTAATGGGTGCCTGAATTTGCCACCTTTTATCTGGCAACTGATCGTTGCGTTGCTGTAGGTACATAGTGTTAAGCTCGCCTTGAACAAATTCAAGCGCCTTTTCAATGGTTTCAGGACGCATGCATCGAATACGACACCCTAAGGGGTCTTTTAGACCGCGTAAGTACGCTTGCAGTGTTAATTTCTTATAGAGGTCCCTTTTCGCTACGACCGTTGAGTCTATAGACTCGTGCAACGATACGTATGTCATAATAGTAGCAAAAAGATTTTGGCATCTTTCATAAAATTCCTGTGGCGATCCAGGCCCTTGCGTTAATAGAGCCAAGTCATTGTAAAGAGCAGTTTCATCGCGTTGGTCTGAAAAGTTATTAATTAACGCGGTGCGAATGCCACTCCAGTCAGAAGGACTGCCGTTAGTGTTGAAGAGTCTGGCGGCAGGACCTACCACTTTATTAAGGATTCCATTAAGAAGCGCGAGCCTCGCTAGTTGACTACAAGCGGCGTCGTTATCTATAAATTCATCAACTAATTGGTCACACAGTTTAATAAACCGCGTGAGAACATTTGGGTTTCCGTCGAATTCGGGGACTAAACGTAATGTCTTGAAAATGTGCTCTAAATCAGCCATCTTAGCCTCCTCAAAGCTATCTAAAGTATTGCTACTAAAACTTAAATCTCTGTTAGAATCGTGACGAGATAATCTACTACAACTACTTAATCTAGAGATCCCGGATTGCCTAGGATGGGAAATCTTGGATAAATTTAAGGAACTTAAAGTGTAGGAAAAGCAAGACACTAAAAGATTTTAATGTACTTACATTAGCAGCATCTTTTGGCCTCTTCTAAGGTATCGATTTTCGGATACTCCTGGCAGCAGCTCGACATGTAGATTCGGATACTCTGTCGGTGGAGCTGGAAAGCCCCCGGGCTTACGCGAACGCGGATATTGGTTTATTACGAAAACGCGATTCGCGAACCGGCCCGCGAGTATCCTACCGACTGCGCCAATTACGAAGGCTGCGGCCGTAGGATTTAAAAAAAACCAATTTTTTTTATACTAATTTAATTTCGATATAAGAAATTACAAAGAACATTTAATTAACTAAAATTAGATGACAATCGTTCGATGTATGAATAGAGAGTGATGTCATTCCGGCCGCGGTTGCGATGCGCCGCACGGAGTCACGTTGTGCGCTGTCAGCACCTCGTGGCTGTAGCTAGGCCATGCGATGTTGAAATAGGTGTTTTGGCGTAAATTGCAACGTTGGCGGAACGCACGTAGAGTAGGCACGTAACATGCTTGTAAACAAACTTTTAGCTGTCAAATTAAACGTACAAAACTTTGATTGACATTTACTGTAAACAAGCTGGTGACGTCACTCCAGGTTTAGCGTCATCCCGTGCGTTTTTGATCACGTGGTCAATCATAAAAATCATACTTATTTTAAAATTTTGTGCTGGCTAAATTAGTTTAAAAACATGTTTACTATTAACAACAGTTTGATCAATATTTTCATTGTAGTCAAATACCCTATTACCAATTTCAATTAAATTTAAAATTACAAAAACACAAATGTTGAAAAAATTTCCACGAGCAGGATTTGTACCTGCACCCGAACCCGGTATGTCAGAAATCCTGCTAGTGGAAATTTTTTCAACATTTGTGTTTTTGTAATTTGTTCGCAACAAAATTTGCGTTAAAAATTATTTCAACAAAACAAATACATTTTATTAATTTAAAATGTCAATAAACAGAAATCACAATCACATACAATTACTTATTTTTTTTAAAGATATATCTTAGTATTATCATTAAACAAAGTATATTTAAGAAAATGGTCATTTTCAGACCACCTTCGGGCATTTTGGGCGTTCTCGTGATAAGTAAAAATAAATATTATACTATATAAGTACAGGTAAACATTATTTGCAACAAGCAGCTCACTACTGCTCACGTTTAGCATAAGTTTTAGCATGTAATAGTTTTTTTTTTATGTTAAAAGGAGGCAAACGAGCAGGCGGGTCACCTGATGGAAAGCAATCACCGCCGCCCATGGACACCCGCAAAACCAAAGTAATCGCGGATGCGTTGCCGACCTTGTGGAAGGAGTTGGATCTTGAGGAGGGAGTAGGAATTGGGAGGGGGGAGGGGTGAGAGATGGGCCTCCGGTACTGTCACTCACCGGAAACAGCTACGAGTGTTTGTTGTTGTTTCACGCCGATATTCTGTGAGAGGGTGGTATTACGCCGGGCGAGCCGGCCCATTTCGTGCTGCAACGCAGCGTGGCTCTACCACTCAGACAGTGACACTCATTTAGCACCACCCAGGGGTCACGTGTAGGGTCTCAAGGGTAAACCTACGGACGCGAGTAACTTTACAGTACTTATATAGTTTATTTAAGTTTGTCTTCTAAGTAGAATTTTAATTTCTTAAAGACAATAATATTCTTTTTTTTAATATATTTAACGCGTAAGCACAGTGCCTTGATCTCACCTGATGTTGAGTGATCATAAGGCCTAAGGTGGTAGCGTACTTCACCTGGGATCCTCAACTAGTGAGACACTGGCTATCTTATCTCTAGCTGCCGAAACACAACAATGCTACAAACATTGAAGTTACGGCGACATATTTAGATAAGACGGTGGTAGCTAGCCAGGCGGACTAACAGGCCCTACCACCAACCAAACCGAGTACACAAACATGTTCCCCCGTTGGGAATCGAACCGACCTTTGGGTCTAAACTATTTTTCAAAACCTTATTCCCTACTAGACTGTCCGAAGCGTGTCAGTCCACTCACCGGCACAGTCTTCTCGGCCAGGTGGATGGGCAGGTGCTGCAGGTAGGTGGAGCGGCGGTGGAAGGCGGCGCCGCACGCGCAAACGTACGGCCGTTCGCCCGTGTGCGTGCGCTCGTGGATCTACACCGGGATTCATATATCGATAAATGAATGAACATTAGACAACATCACTTAAATTTTTATTATTTTGCACTCGCTTACATACTATACTATATGTATGTAAATATAACTATACTATCTACTTTATGATTTTACAAGATAAAATTTTAGGAGAAAAAATCAATCAGCCTCAGGAAGATCGAGAGAGTGAGTGAGTGAGTGTGTGAGTGTGAGTTTTTCAACCCTTTGCCTTTTTTCATGTTTTATTTGTATGAATGTGTTATCTATGTGATACTGAATAAATGTTTATCTATTCTTATAAATATTCTATTTCTATATATTGTTAATAGAACTTACACTACAAGTGTACGTAAATATAGTCTCTGCTAGGGGCGAAGACTATATGGTCTGTAGCTAGGGGCCTGCAACATACCTTAGTTATTAAATTAATTAAATATTTCTTTATTAATCCTTCACAAACATAACAAATTTATAAAGGGAGTTAAAATACAAGTAACCTAAAATTGTGAAGGACTGGTGCCTGAAATGGGTTTTTATCAAACCTATAGCACAGGTCACCAGGCCCCACCCGCAGAAAAGATACAGAGTTAATCTAAGACAAGAAATTTAAAGTTATTACTCCATTGCTTTTAAGAATGTCTCCTCACCTTGACCAGCTCCGGGTTGGAGCCGCTGTAGTCGCAGTAGGAGCACTTGTCGGTCTTCTCGTAGCCGTGCTTGGAGCGACAGTGCATCAGCAGCCGCCGTTTCGTCATGCACTTCTTGCCGCAATGCTGTGGGAGTTTTGTCATACCTTTAGTCTCTTCTTAAGACGACACCTCGATTTGTGAACGTTCAAAAAGGCTGATCCTTACTGACGCTGGCATAAGGTCGATAATACGTAGCGCCTACGACAATATAGACAGCAAATTAAGAGCGTTTACGCCGCACACTATAGCTAAAAGTGGCCGTAACGTCTTATTTAACTAAACCATAACATGTGAGGTGTTCATTAGGTGACGTAAAAATGCTAAATTACTTCATTCAAATAGTTTGTTGAGCATAATTTGATTTTCTATCTCTAATTACTAGATATGTTTTTTTTTCATTGGTGGCGCTAGTGTGCGGCGTAAACGCTCTTAACAGTTAACCTAAAAAATATTTCTAAAAAATATTGGTTTTAGAGCCGATTTTTCAATTGACGGATAAAATGTTTATTTAATTTTTAACGCAAATTTTGTTGCGAACAAATTACAAAAACACAAATGTTGAAAAAAATTCCACGAGCAGGATTTGAACCCGCACCCTTCTGACATACCGGGTCAGGTGCTCTCCCAATTGAGCCATCGTGGTTCTAACCAGCCCGCCTAAATTATTTATTACATTACATTTGTGTTTTTGTAATTTGTTCGCAACAAAATTTGCGTTAAAAATTATATAAACATTTTATAAATAGCTTGCCTACTTTTTAACTGATCTTTAGTATTTGTAAAAATATTACGATCAGGTTAATGACGGTAGTTGTTGACATTGAATGGCCTTTGGCTTTCAACGAAAAAAGTTAATATTGTTGAATAATTTCGGCGGGCTGGTTAGATCCACGATAGCTCAATTGGGAGAGCACCTGACCCGGTATGTCAGAAGGGTGCGGGTTCAAATCCTGCTCATGGAATTTTTTTCAACATTTGTGTTTTTGACGGATAAAATTTATTCGCTTAGATAAATGATTGGTCTCGCGCGGTCGAGCGCGATAAAATAGCGCCACAAGCGAGCGGTTGACGAACTAAAAAGCGTATGACGGCGCTGTAAAATAAACCGACCGGTTGTAGCAACAGCAACTAGTAGCTGTCGCGTTGCAATTGAACAATTAACAACTGGTTACATTTTTCGGTATTAGGCAAGCCTGCCGGTCTGTCTCCGCGCTAGTGTAAGATAATATGCCCGCGACTGCAGAGCGCCTCTGTTTTACACAAGGCTATTCAAAACTCGCGTCGGTGGCCTAGTGACAAAGAACACGGCCTGATACCCGAAGGTCCCGGGTTCAATTCCCAGGGCGGGGAAAGTGTGTTCCGGATTTTTCGATACATACCCCGGGTTTGTGATAACCAACCCGCATTTAGCAAGCGTGGTGATTAAGCCATTACTCATCATTTGTAGCGATGACTTGATTTGAATGATGGAGGCCTGGCCCAGCAGTGGGACAGTTATAGGCTGTTTTTTTATTTTATTTTATTATATTGACGGATAAGCACAGTGCCTTGATCTCACCTGATGTTAAGTGATGATAAGGCCAATGATGGAAGCGCACTTCACCCGGGATCTTCACTAGTGAGGCACTGGCTATCTTATCTCTAGCTGCCTTTGATGGCGACCTCCTTGGTCGAGTGGTTTGTATACCGGTTTTCATGGTGTCGCCATCTCTGAGGTCCCGGGTTCGATCCCCGGTCGGGTCAATTTAGAAATTATTGTTTTTCTAATTTGTCTCGGGTCTGGGTATTTTCTATGTATAATAAATATGTATTTAAGTATTTTAAGTACGTTTATCCGTTGTCTAGTAACCATATAACGAGTTTCATGACGAAGCTTCTCTTGGGCTAGATAATTGATGTGAGTGCAGGAAAATTTATTTATTTATTTATATTATTATTTATTATTATAAGGCTACTAGTGGCCGCTCGCGGTTTCACCCGCGTGGTTCCCGTTCCCGTGGGAATATCGGGATAAAAAGTATCCTATGTGTTATTACCGGTTATAAACTATCTGTATGCCGAATTTCATCCAAATCCATTCAGTAGTTTTTACGTGAAAGAGTGACAAACACCAAACAAACTTTCGCGTTTATAATATTAATAGGATATATTTTTTGAACTAAATATTTACGAACTGTAATTACTAATGAGTACGAAGAATGTCACAGCACTAACTAATATTTCAAATGCGTTAGTACTATTTTATGATTAAAGGAATGAATGAATGAAGGAATGAATGAATGAATGAATGATTAAAGTTCCAAACGCCTCTATGGCTGAGTGGCTAAGTGCTCTGCCCTATAATCGCAGGTCCAGGGTTCAATTCCCAGGTAGGTTGAAGAGTGCTTCGGATTTTTCTATGCGTAGCTCAGGTTTGTGAGCACCAATCCCGCATTTGGCAAGCATGGTGATTAAGCTAATGCCTGATTGAGTTCCATAATGGAGTCGTTTGCCCAGCAGTGGTACAGTGCTGTTTAATGTGGTTGATGGCGCTGGCAGTCATGTCACCTAACTTTCATTTATTTGTTTATTATTTTTTATTTTGTTTTTTCTACATGATGGGTTCTCTTCTATATTTTTTGTGTTTATTTGTAATGGAAAGTATCCTGCTATTTCCAATATTTTTGACACTGTAAGGGAGAAAAGAGCTGGACACTTGCTGAGTTTCTTGCCGGTTCTTCTCAGTACAAGATCTCCTGCCAAGAGTAGACTTACGAACCAATAGCATAGTGACATTCACAGGAGCTACTTGTAGCCTAAACTGAATAAATGATTTTGAATTTTGAATTTTGAATATTATTATTATATTTCTGGTATCCACGGAAGATCAGTGTCGGACCAATTCAATACCACTAGATCTAAGTTTTTTGTTTTTTAATTGTCAATGTTGTTAATAATGGCTAGATTAATAAATTTTTTCTATTTCTATTTCTATTTACTTACTTTCATAAGACATTAACAGTTACCTCACAAATAATAATCCTTCCAGAATGTAACTTTAAATGACTGTTAAGCGACATCTTTGTTTTGAGAATCTTCTTGCAGTATTTACACTCAAGAGGGCCTTCTTTATCATTCTTCACCACTTCATTAGATTTAGTCTTACCCGTTGTATCCTTCTTATATTTCAACTTAACCTTTTTTCTTGGTACGTAACCTTTAAATTCTACATTCAATTGCTTTTTTAAAACATTTTTAACCGTCATTTCTTTATGGACTACTGTATCGTTGTCAGCAGAAGTCTCAACTTTAACATGTGGCTCAATTTTAATGATTGATTCACTTTTAATTGCCATGTCATCAGAAAAGATATCATTTTTAAGATCGCAGTCACTTTCATTAGCATCTGTATCGTATGTTACTGTGCGTTCATTTTTTGTGTCGTCTATTTCAGTGGTAATATTGCCGATTCTTTTTAAAAGAGTGGAGTGTGCTGCATGACACTTTTTAAGGAACTCTACATGCTTGTTGACGGTGTTAACACAGTCTGTACACATCAGTTGTGGCAGGTTATCGTTTATTAGAATCTGAAAGTGAAACTTGTTTATTTTGATTCAACTGAGTTAGAAAACAAGTGTATTGTCCTCCAATAAAGAGTGACAAAATAAAAAATAGAGTTAAACCTTTCACGGGCAATACATTTGCCATTTTTGATTGCTTTTCAACTTTCTTATAAGGGCTTAAAGTTCAATATTTGGTGGCAACGTAGCTGCTATTGCCTTCGAAAGGAGAAACTGATTCTTGACATGCAACAATTAAATACAGACTGTCTGCTTCATCTATAGTTGTCATCCAGTTAAGTTTCGATAAAATTCTTTTTTATTTTTAACCTTTTCACCGCCCAACTATCCTGCACGCGATATCCCGCTGTACGCCAACGTATAAATGTATTTTAATAAAGTAGGTACAAAGAAGAACTTCTATAGAAGTGCTGGCGTGGACGGCACGAAAATCTCGAACTTCTATAGAAGTTGTTGGCGGTAAAACGGTTAAAGACGATAAATGGCGCCACTAATAAACTTTTTAAACTATGTAACCTTAGATGAATCATCATATAAGTATGTAACTAATGTAAGAGATCATGGTCAGAATAATTACTATTAACGGGAATATTACCATGTTTTCTGTTTTGTGTAAGACAGTATCCGATATTTCGGCACAGTTGCATGCGATGCATCACCACGATTATAGAGATGTACTCCAGTACATAAAAATTATTCTATTGAGACTAGTAAAGTCTTCGATATTTATGCAACTAATTTATTAAAGCAGCATTTACCTCCAAGCCCGTGCATAACAGCAGTATATGTGAATAGTTTACACATTCTTTAGGGTATTGGAAAATTGGATTTAAATTACACGTTTTAAGGCATGTTCGGCAACAGGTCATATCACTCATCTGTGTGTTCTATTATGAAGAGAATAGAGATATATTTTCATTAAAACATGAAAATCTGAACACAAAACCCACTTTTCATAACAAACAACAGCTGATTTCAGAATATGTCAATTTTTCTAGTTTTTTTGTCCCGTCTGTTAGGAGAAGGCATACTTATCTGTCCCGTACAGTCTTGATTCAGAAACTTATAATCATTAATCGACACTGTCTTATCTTCATCAGATGATTAGCTAACTAATAAAGGGAGATAGAAATTAGGTATTGTTATTTCTTTTACTGCAAGTTGCTGCAATGACATGGATTTTGTTGATTTAGTTTTCTGGCGTTTTGGTAAACTTTACTTCTGTTTACTTTGGAAACTAAACGCCGTAAACGCAACTGTCAAACAAAAACAACAATGCAAAATGCAAGTGTTTTCATACAAGTAAAGATGGGACTTTATTTTTTAATAAAAACAATTATTTAATACGAAATATACATAGGTATATGTACTAATTCTATTAGTTAGGATTGGTGGACATATAATCAGCATTGTAACAGTTTACTGTTAAGAATGGATCAATGGAATTGTTGCAGAACATGTTTAGATTCACAGTGTTTGAATCCTATATTTTCAATCCACGAAAACAATCGGCAACTAATTGATACTATACATTTCACTGTCGGAATCAAGGTGAATAACGTTTATTATACTCGTAAACACAAAACTCGAGGACTTGATCGCTTTAGAGTAACTGCGAAAATGTTTGATAAGGTACCGAATGTTGTTTACCGACGTTTAGACTACTCGGTGTTAGACCTAGAGGAGCCGGGTTCGATACCCAGCGTTACGTTTATTATATTTTATTACCAATACAGAACTACAACATTGAAAACATACATTTACAGCACATCTTAAATAAATAAGTTTTAATCATATGTTATTGTACTCTGTTTGATTGGTGGTTGTGCTTGTTTTAAGTCCGCCTGGCTTGGTACCACCATCTTATCTAAATCTGTTGCTGTAAGAACAATTTTTAGTACAAAATTGTGTTTTATCAGTTGGAGACAAGATAGCAGAAAGAGAGCGGAGAGCATTGGCGGTTCGATACAATATGCTTGCTCGCAGGTTTGCTAGGTGTACAAGAGAAGTTAAAATTACGCTTTTTAAAGCTTATTGTCAAACCTTCTACACCTGCAGCTTGTGGTGCGACTATACGCAGAAGACCTACAATGCACTTCGAGTGCAGTATAATAATGCCTTCAGGGTGCTGATAGGCCTTCCCAGATTCTGCAGCGCCTCATGCATGTTTGCTTAAGCAGGTGTAGATGGTTTTCACGGCATCATCAGGAAGCGAACTGCACCAATTGTGTGCAGATTAGGAGATAGCTTTAATGGCATCCAGAGGTTGATTAACGACAAGCTTGACTGTCCCATCGCACTTGCGTGCACTTGAAGAGGCCTATGTTCACCAGCGGGGTACTTATGGCCGATACAATAATAATAATAAATTTTGTAATAGGTAATAGTTAATCTTTTTTTTCATATTTACTTCAATAGGTCGATGCAAATGACAACCTACCTCATCATATATGTTTGAAATGTCTAAATTTTATATATGAAATAGATAAATTTAGAAAAAAAGTAGATAGCATACAAGTAGAACTACTCAAGAAGTTAGAAAGCAATCAATTCATTAAAATTAAACCAGAAAACAAACTAGAATTGAAACTTGAGAACAATATCAAAACGTCAATCAACACAGAAGATTCGCAAGACAATTTCAAAGATTACGATGACAATACGACTTTAGACAATCTTCAATTCGCAATGCAGCAAGAAAAGATCAATGAAATCACAACTAAAGAATATGAAACCACCGGCAAAGACATAATAGACCTACCTAGTTCAATCATATTTAATAATGCAGGAAAGAAAAAACGTACCACTACAAACGCAAAGACTGTCAAAAGAAAAACACGTAGTAAAAAGGAAAATACCGATGGACAGATCAATAGTAAGGGGAGTAAAGAGAAAAAGGAACGGATCAAAGAAGAGATCGAATGTGAATACTGTCACAAGATATTAACGTCCAAACTGTCACTGCGTAACCATTACAAAATACATACTGGCTTTGATGTTGTTTGTGAGGTGAGTTTCTTTTTTTATAACCTTCAATATCCTACTATTAGTTACACCTCAGTGGCTGAGTAGCAGAGCGCTCGAGATAATCAAAGTAGGGTAGGGTGGAATTGATAACATTAGTGTTGGGTTGCAGCCGATCGATGTGCGAGAGTCGTGATGTATAAATTACATTAAATTAAATTAAATAAATTCAAAATTCAAAATAATTTATTCAGTTTAGGCTACAAGTAGCTTTTGTAAATGTCGCTATGCCATCGGTTCGTAAGTCTACTCTGGGCGGGAGATCTTGTACTGAGAAGAACCGGCATCAAACTCAGCAAGTGTCCAGCTCTTTTCTCCCTTACAGCGTCAAAAATATTGGAAAATGCCCTATCATAGCAGGACACTTTCCATTACAAATAAACACAAAAGATATATAGAAGACAACCACAACATGTAAAAAAAAAAATCTAAGTTAACAAATTTACATCAGATAATTATGTAAAAGTTTCAATTTCCACAATGTCATACAGTACCACTACAGTACTCTAGTAAAAGTCAAAAATTGTTTAAGTAAAACAAAGTCAAACTATAGTTAATAATACTAAAAAAAGATAAGTATGCAAGAGCAGACCAGCCTCCACAGGCGGCACCTGTTCACGAGCATGACATATGAATCAGCAATCAATAAAACAAAATAATCAAATCCGGTCATTGTGGAGATTCTTGGGGGAAGCCTTTGTCCAGCAGTGGACGTCTTTTGGCTGAGATGATGATGATGATGAAATAAAATAAGGAACTTCGTTCCAATAAAATAAAAAACAACATCACTTAAGTACATTGTTCTGACTCCAATGACAGTAGCTTAAACACTTGTGTTATTGAAATCCAAAGAAAATAACACAATTTTTTTTCAGGACAACTCAAAAACCATAGATAACAAAGAGATTCAATTTTTTGTTTTTTTTTTAATTCTTTGTATGGAGCTAGATTTCTGTATAATAAAAAAAAATTACCTCGAAATTCAAGACAATCGCTACGCTGCGCTCTGTGATTGTCTCAAATTTCTAACCTATCACGTGACCCACAGCAAAAAGTGAAAAATTTTACAAGTCCTAGCTCCATACAAAACATGATCGAAAAATCGGCTGTCTCCGACCCCCTTTGCTACACCGTAACCAAAACGACGGTACTAAAACCACTCAGACCCGTGTAGTAAAAAAAAAGTTCGTTATTCTACATTGACCCGACCGGGAATCGAACCCGGGACCTTGGAGACGGCAACACCAGAAACCGGCGCGTGCGAGCCACTCAACTGCGGAGATCGACATAAAAATGTATAGACTGTTTGACATCGTCTAATTTACTGCAATAAATAAGAAGACATTTAACTTAACTTTTAGTAAATCCCTCTGGATCACAGCACACACGTTTCCAAGGTCGGCGGCGAGTAGATTCGTATATAATACTGTATATGTCAAGTTGAGGTAATCATCTACACTTCTACAGTATATAGTGGTATAATAACTCCTTTCTTGTAAGTTATATATATAATATACAACAGCAAACACTAGGTTTATTTGGTATTACGCATCGCACTTTTTAACATATTTTACTTTAAGTTCGCGTTTTTGATTCGGCATAGTTGTATTCACAAACGCCGTAGTCATATAACTGAGGTTTGTTGGCAAGAAGAGCCAGAAAACCAGTATTTTTTGATCTACCCGCTTTTATAAAAAAAATACTTTCACCTTCAATGTTTATGAAAATAATAAACCTTTTTATGATCTCAACGTATCGTTAGTCGAATGGCAAAGCGCCCGGTTCGATTTCACGTAGTCCTTAGTTCGATTCCCGGAAGAAGCATGTTTCGATTTTTTTGATTTTCGAGTTTGTGATCATAAAATTATAACATGCCTTAATTTCAATGATGATTGCATGATGCAAAAAGTGATAAATATTTTTTTGTTTTTAACCGATTTTACAAAGGATTTTCTCACGTCGTCTTAAATATGTATAGTATAAAGTATTTTTTTAGAATCAAACGACAAACGTAGTGTAGGACGCCCTCAGACTAGATGGAGCGACGATCTCCGAAAGGTGGCTGGCAAGAGCTGGATGAGAGTAGCCGCGAATCGTGGACTAGTATAGGCTGACGATGATGATGATGATGATAATGATGATATAATCAAAGTTTTCATTGATATTCACGAATAACTGACATTTCTGCGTTTTCTTTCGATATCCCATACAAATGTTTAAAGTCGACTATTGGGAAAGTTTCAAATCAAATCGCATACATTTTGTTAAACGAACATTTAATTGTTGAACAAACATTTTATAAAAAATATAATCTACTAACTATTAAGATCTGTATCTACATTTGTACCTCATATCTAAACATAAAAAGTTCCTAAAGTTTACGCGAACACTAATAACTTTTACGGATCTACTGGCGTTTAATTTACGCATTGGTTTTATATTATTTTATTCTGACGTTTCGAACCCTTTGCACGGTTCCCGTCCGTAGCCACAAGACATCTCTCAGGCAAATGTGTAAAATAAACGCGAGTAGATCCGTAAACGTTGTTTTCTATAAAAAAGTAAAAAAATTGGACCTTAGAATTTTGCATCATCATCAGCTCATTTTATGTCCCCTCTGTTGGGACACGAGCCTTCCCTATGGATGGATAGGGAGAACGTGCCATAAACCGCCACGCGGGCCCAGTGCGGATTGGTGGTTGTTAACGAATGCTAATGCAGCCAGGACCAACGACTTTACGTGTCTTCCATAGCACGGAGGAGCTCAAGATGATAAATTTTGGTCACCCATCCAATGACCGGCCTTTGTCAAAATTAAAAAAAAATCTAAATTCAAAATCATTTATTCAGTTTAGGCTACAAATAGCTCTTATGAACGTCATTATGCCATCGGTTCGTAAGTCTACTCTGGGCGGGAGGTCTTGTACTGAGAAGAACCGACTACAAACTCAGCAAGTGTCCAGCTCTTTTCTCCCTTACAGCGTCAAAAATATTGGAAAGTGCCCTATCATAAAAGGACACTTGTCAACTCGCAGACCGGGCACGTTAACCACTGCGCCATCGAGTTCTTCCGAGAATTTTATATGGGATATAAAACCTTTCTCCTGTGTGGTGCCGGGGATAAAGAATTGCACCACCCCATCTCTTCCCGTGGGTGTCGTAAAAGCCGACTAAGGGACCATTCCAGAGGATGGGCAGCAGCATCTCTCTGAAGTTACCCTCAACCTACTGCGATCACCAACCCGCCTGCCAAGCGGTTACGGCGATTACGGCAAATACCCCTCATATCCTTGGGGGAGGCCTTTGTCCAGCAGTGGACGTCTTTTGGCTGAGATGATGATGATGAGATGATAAAACCTTTGATGGATTCCAGTGCGTTGCAACGTCACTTGTAGACAGAGATGAAGGCCAAATGCTAACATGTTGTGGGTTAAAAAGAACAATACTTATTCCAGCATTGTGGTAAGAAGTTCATCACGAGACGACTGCTGCTAATGCACTGCCGCGCGAAGCACGGCTACGAGAAGACTGACAAGTGTTCCTACTGCGATTACAAAGCGTCCAACGCTGAACAGGTTAAGGTATGATCTTTTTTTATTTTTTTTTATTGTGGCACGCCAAAATGGCCTCACCCTGGATGGAAAGCAGCCAGTGAAGCCCAAGAAGTGAAAGCGTTCATCACAGCGCTACCACGCTATGCCGAACGCTCACACTATGGCGGCCTGCATAAATGCTTTTTCACGCCCCGCTTAAATAACCCGGGAGAGAAAGAGGAGGGAAACACGTGTGCGGTAAGCGCATTCCACATACGGGCAGTTCGGCAAAGGAACGATTGTCCAAACTTTTTGGTACGTGTCTTGATGGTCAGCACGGTATGAGGGTGGCTTCTCAGACCTGCACGCGTCGATCTGGAAAGGAATGGAGAGGGAGGATAAGGTCAAAGAGCTCCTCAGAGCATTCACCGTGGTAAAGGCGGTAGAAAGCACTAAGGGAAGCAATATCCCTACGTAAATTAAATTAATTATTTTGATTAACCTTTTCACCGCCCAACTATCCTGCACGCGATGTCCCGCTGTACGCCAACGTATAAATGTATTTTAATAAAGTAGGTACAAAGAAGAACTTCTATAGAAGTGCTGGCGTGGGCGGCACGAAAATCTCGAACTTCTATAGAAGTTGTTGGCGGTAAAAAGGTTAATGGCTTCGCGTTTAGCATTTAGCTAATTTCGAGTATTTTTTATTATTATTGGTACAATTGTACGGTAGTTATAAATTAAAATGGAGTCTCACAACACGTGTTATTACGGGAAGAACGCGGGTGAAACTCCTATCCCTACGTGGCTGTAACGGCTCCAGACTGGTCGTAACGTCATCGTTACCGATAATACGGATAGCACGTCTCTGCAACCTGTCAAGAGCTTCGAGCTTCGTGTTCCTTTACATTTTTTTCAAATCAAATTATGCTCAACAAACTATCTGAATGAAGTAATTTAGCATTTTTACGTCACCTAATGAACTCCTCACATGTTATGGTTTAGTTAAATAAGACGTTACGGCCACTTTTAACTATAACGCCATATTTAACTAAACCATAACATGTCAGGTGTTCATTAGGTGACGTTAAAATGCTAAATTACTTCATTCAGATAGTTTGTTGAGCATAATTTGATTTTCTATCTCTAATTACTAGATATGTTTTTTTTTCCTTGGCGGCGCTAGTGTGCGGCGTAAACGCTCTTAAAACAATTATGTGGTTTACATTTAGTGTCATATACTTAATGTACGACTACTTAGAGGTGGACTCAGCATGCATTGAGGCACAGACAGCATTTACAGACTAAGCTACGTGTTTAGTGTATGTTTGTGAGTGATGTCTTAGGTGTGCATATACAGGTCTATTTATGCATGGTTTGGTACAGTGGCCCAAGAAAGTGGTGTACCAGTTTTGATTTAGTTTTCTAGTTATCGAAAATTACAACAACGTTCATACTAGATATCACTGAAAGAGATGCATAATAATGACGTAAACCTAATTGATAAGTATTCATACGTCGTAGGTCACTTATAAGTGCACGACATTTTAACTTTTATTACAAATGGATAAGACATTATTTACGGTAAAGAAAATATAAATTTCTAAACAAAAGTAATAAAAACTATTTATATAGACAACGAAATTCCATAAGTTCAAACTAAGAACAGCTGTCACGTAACGAACAGTAATCTAATCAAATAAAGATGGCAATAGAAGTTGTCAGATCGATCTGCAAGCGAAACTAATCTTTATCGCCTATGAATCTGCCATGCGACATTTAACCTTAGGGTGGTAAACCAATTTTTTGGGCGACCGTACGTATGTGATGAGTGGTTGTGTAGATGTGTGTGCTTACTATAAGGTTTACTGATTATTTTGTTTTTTAAATTTATTTTTATTTAGTGGCAAGGTGGTTAAATATGCTTTTGTAAAATGATCTTGCGGAGTCGTGATGTATGTCACTGAATTTAATTAACGTTTGGCATAAACTTGATACCCTTAGGCCCTGACAGTATAATAGCGCGTCCGGATCATTCTAATCATCTACGCGGCGGGCGGTTAGGCCTAGGTTTAAAAAAATTACAATAGCGTTGTGTTATCAAATTTGTGGTATTTCATCTGCAAAGATGAATCTGCATAGCCATCGGCTGCAATGACCGTTGGATAGATGGCGCACTGTGCGGCTATTAGCACACAAAAATTAAAAAGCAGTGTAAAAATTCAGTGCTGACGTCAGCCTTCCCGGTAGCATAACGGTCAGTGCAGCCACCCGGATTACGGAAGACCCAGTTTCGATTCCTGGCTGGGTCGGGTAGGCGTTTAATTTCTTCACTGTATTTTATAAATTTTATAAATATTTAATTTAGCTTCAGTGCAGCAATAAGCACTTGAAAATAAAAAGTAAAAACTTACTATAGCGTTGTGTATCAAATTTGTGGTATTTCATCTGCAAAGATGAATCTGCATAGCCATCGGCTACAATGACCGTTGAATAGATGGCACTATGCCGCTATTAGCACACAAAAATTAAAAAGCAGTGTAAAAATTCAGCGCTGACGTCAGCCTTCCCGGTAGCATAATGGTCAGTGCAGCCACCCGGATTGCGGAAGACCCAGGTTCGATTCCTGGCTGGGTCGGGTAGGCATTTAATTTTTTTACTGTATTTTACTTTGTGCTGGGGCTAATGATGATGACATCAGATCGTTTCGCCCTCAGATCCACGAGCGTCTCCACACTGGTGAGAAGCCGTACGTGTGTGCGGAGTGCGGCGCCGGCTTCCACAGGAAGAGTAGCTACCTTCAGCATGTAGCCATCCACCTGCCTGAGAAAACCGTCCAGGTATAGTGCCTAAGATAGACTGACATATATATAGTTATATGCGTAGCTGCCACATACAGCGCTTCTACGTCCAGTAAGTAGATCTGTCTCCCGCAGAAGACTGTGCTGTGTATTGTACTTTAGATTGGTAGAACAGATAGATCTCGTAGATGATGGCTCCCCCACGAAGAGCTACTACCTCCAGCATGTCGCCAACCATCTTCCGGAGAATACCGTACAGGTTTCTTAGGTCTTCGGTGTCTTAGATAGATCCTCGATAGGTGCCTCGCACAAGAGATACTATGCTTCCACCTGTCCGAGAAGACCTTCCAGGTATTGTGGCTGAAACAGAAGAAAGATACATAGATCTTTTATGCCTTCCACAGAAGCTATACCTTCGGCATGTAGCCATCCACCGAAGCTAAACCTTCGGCATGTAGCCATCCACCTGCCTGAGAAGACATTCCAGGTGTACGGGATTGACATAGGTCAACGATACGTATAAATGACGTTTAGTATGTAAATCCATAAACATTTTAATTAAATTATACACTCGGCGTCAAAAAAATCGCACCTCTTAGAAAATCACTTTCAAATGTCATTAACTCTTGATATGCACAGTCGGCGGCAGATCAACCTATCCAAATCTGTCAAATTTCTCCTATAAATATTGATCCTTATAACCAAACAATAAAGTTCAAAATTGATTGTAGAAATTTGACAGTTTTGGGTAGGTTGATCTGCCACCGCCGTGTGCACATGAAGTCGCATTAAGTATGATTTTATTTGAAAGGTTACTTAATTAACTTAATAAAAAAACATTACTTTTCATTATCAAATAAAACCTAATGTAACAAATAAAGTGTCACGAAAATTCGATGCAAATTTTGCTACCTGTGAGAGTCGCTAGTTACGCTTCCTTTATGGGTATAAAACGGTCAACACGGGGTCAATGTGGGTCATTCGCTATTCAACCGTTGAAGAGGACACACGCACGGATTTTACTGAAGAAAAAACACCTCGAAGATGGATACCACAGCTGATGAAGCCGCTCAAGTGGTTGCACTACTGCAATCAAGGGTGCGGCAGTGTGATGTCGCCCGGCAACTGAACCTGAGCCGTTTTTCCGTTCGAAGAGTGTACCAGCGCTTTATAGAGACCGGTGGTTATATCCGGAGACACGGGTCTGGTAGACGTCGCTGCACTTCGGAAAGAGACGACCGGTTCGTTGTGTCGAACTCTTTGAGAAATCGTTTTTCCAACGCTGTTGAGTTGCAACAGCAGCTCCAGGCAGTTCGCAGACGCACCGTGAGCGTCTCTACGGTTAGAAGAAGACTGAAGGAGAAGAAGATAGCGGCCCACAGAGCTGCTACCGGGGTTAAGTCAGGCGATCTTGCTGGCCAAGGAATTGGCCCGTCTCTGCCGATCCAGCTCTCTGGAAAACAATTATTGAGGTGTTCTCGTACAGTTAAGATCCAATGCGCTGGGCATCCATCTTGTTGGAACATGATTCTCCTGTCTCCAGTATTGGTATTTCCGCTTCATAAAAGAGGTTTGGTAAGTCATTTTAAGATCGCCTAACTCAGTGGTTCTCAAACTTTTTTAATGACGGAACCCTTTTGGGAAGCAAAATACTTGATGGAACCCTACAATAAAACAATTGTTTTTATAAGTGTATTCTTTATTAATCAGCATAATAAAAGTACAATGTAACAGTTACTAATTATTATTTACTTCACCACTTGCCAAGGACAATAATAGAAAACATTAAAAAAGAAAAAATCTAACTAGTGGGAGGTATGAAACTGTTTTTTATTTTTCATCAATTGGTTGATATCAGGTTTGATGGAAGAAAGTTGGAGTCTCATATCAGCTTCGGCGTCCAGTCTATTGCGATATTTTGTTTTCGTGGCTGCGTAGGTAGAGAATCCTGTTTCGCACAAATATGTAGTTGGGAACGGGAGAAGAATATCCAGAGCCATTTGGCCAAGCATTGCATATTCATCTTGGATTTTGCACCAAAAATCATTGAGAGGCGTCGTTTTGAACAGTGACTCCATACTTGTGTCTGATGACATTTCTAAAAGAGATTCATATATCTCGTTTGGCAAGTTTTCAGGCTTTTCTAAGTTGGGTAAAAAAGGATTATAAATCCATGAATTCACTTTAATTTTTGTATTGTGTTCTTCGGGAAAATACTTTTCAAAAGATGCGCGCATCGAACTGAGATATTGGACCAATTCTTCAAACACATCATCTTCAAACATTTCTGAGTCGTTTTCACTAACAAACTCACTGAGTAACGTAAAGCTTTCTATTTCTTTCTTACCAATGCAAATGATCCAAAAATCTAATTTTCTTTTAAAAGCAGTTATTTTATTATAGGCCTGAAACACTGTTGTCTGTTTACCTTGCAACGATAAATTCAATTCGTTAAGTTTTTGAAAGATATCCGCCATAAAAGACAATCGGAACAACCAAGTTTTATCATACAAACGGTCCTTCAAATTAAAAGAAGTATCTGCTGAAAGAAACATTTGTAACTCGGCTCTAAGTTCAAATAGCCTTGTTAAAGTTTTACCCCGAGACAGCCATCGCACTTCTGTATGGAGCAGCAGTGTTTTATGTTTGCTGCCATAATCTTCACACAATAATGAGAACAATCGGGATTGTAGTGGTCGTGATTTGATAAAATTAATTATTTTTACCGCTTCATCCATAACTAATTTTAGATTTGACGGCATTTGCTTCATCGCAAGTGCTTGTCTATGCAGAATACAATGACTGGAACTACAATTAGGCGCTTTATTTTTCATTCGTGACACTGCTCCTGCTGTTTTACCTGTCATCGCCTTGGCCCCATCTGTACAAATGTCAATGCAATTGTTCCAACTGAGATTATTTTCTTCAAAAAATATATTTATTTTATTAAAAATTTCTTCCCCGGTAGTGTTTGCAAGCAGCGGTGAACACATAAGCATGTCTTCTTCAAAAGAACTTTTATATGGATATCTCACAATAACCAGCAGGATAGCCAAACCAGCGACATCAGTCGACTCGTCCATTTGCAAGGCGAATCGTGTATTTTGTAGACGTGTAACTAGTTCTTGTTTGACGTAGCTTGCCAGATCATGGATTCGTCGTGAAACAGTATCGTTTGATAGCGGAACAGTAGAAAGATGCTTTGCAGATTTTTCATCGAGCATACATTTTGTTATGTCTAATACACATGGTTTTATTAAATTTTCAGCGATAGTGTGCGCTTCACCTGCTTGTGCAATGCGATTGCTAACTAAATATGATGCCTCCGTGGCCTTTTCGTTGATAGTTTGTGTTACATGCATCATATTTTTTTGACTTTCTAATAACAGATCTTTTTTGCGAACAAAAAATTCTTTATTCTTGTCTTTAGACTCGGGGTGTACAGTTTCTAAATGTCGGCGCAATTTGGCAGGTGCCATGGAACTATTAGGAAGCAGTTTACTACAGAGCATGCAGAGAGGTGAGCCGTTGGAATCAACAAATCCGAAACTGATATAAGATTCATCATACTTCCTTCTTTTCGTCTTTGAAACCGTCGAGCTTGACGTCGTGGCATCATCTTCTGGATCGGTGATTGCTATATTCTCCGCGCGCACTGCTTTTGAACATTCAGCGTCATTAGAAGATGTTGTTGCAACACGTTTAACACCTTTAAGCCAACGTTTCATTCTTCTTTATTTATAATGTTACACGTCAGGATAGTGGGGTTTAAATAATGCACAATCGTTACTGCGTATAAGAGACTAAATTTAGTACCTACACTACAGTGAAGAAATGTATAAAACTGAGACAACAGAATACAGCAGGCAGTAAAACAATGAACACTATTTTCTCGCTAGCGAGCTTGTAAGTAGGTAGTAACTTATCGCTCTGAACGCTAATCGTCAACTGACGACGCGCGACGCGCGATCGCCGCTTTTATAATTAGTCCTAGACTCGATCTCAAATATTCTCGAAAATACTCGAGTCGGTACCTTTGATAAACAAAAAGCAAAAATAAAAACAGAAATTTAAACAATATCGACTTTATCCTTTGAAGTTAGAGTCGAAAGTCGCTTGTTGACAACTATAGCGTCTAATTCAGAGGCGGCTTTTATCAAAGAGACTGCGCGCTCACAAGTATACTACCCGCTCGCTTTAAGTTTGCCGCTGGCGATAGGTATGACGTTCGAAAAGTAGCGTCAGCAAAACATAATATAAAAATATTTTTTATTTAATTGTAACAATAAAAATTGTGTACGTACATATTTGGGTAAAACTATGACACATTATAAGTTTTGTTGTCAAGTGGGGGAGGGTACGCGCATTCCACAGACCGTCAAACTTAGAGCGAACGGGTTGTACAAGTATAAAATTGTTGATACCAAACTTATGAGATATTGTACCAGCTATTGTAACACATGTTTATACAAATACAAATAAATAAATAAATAACGTTCATAGCGTTTTGTCCCCGCGAGGCCGCGGAGTCCGCGCAGCCGCGGAGCGACCAGAGAGAGGTGTTTTGATTTTTTTTTTCTAAATTCTTGCGGAACCCCGACAGAGGTATCATGGAACCCTAGGGTTCCGCGGAACACACTTAGAGTATAGCTGGCCTAACTTAACCCCGGTAGATTTTTTTGTATGGGGACGGGCAGAAGAACTTGTCTACACGACGAAAAATTCTACGAAGCTTTGCACCCACCTTCCAAACACCCTGTATATTATATGTTATAAACAAAATAATTAAATAATATGTTGTGTTGCTACTTTGCCGTAAGGAAAACATCCTGTAATGGTAATTGTATGTGTGAAATAAATAAATAAATAAAATTATATTCGCAAAATATTACAAGTGCAAGTGAACACAAAAAATAATTTATTTTCTTTAGTGAACTTATAAAAATATATTCTCAACAAAAATTATGTTTAAAACTGTTTGCTTCGTCAATGTTTAAGGTTGAACCAACATTAACGAAGATAATAAGTTTTAAACATTCTTCTGACGTTATTTTGTTTGTGTAACAGTCTTTTATCTGCCAGCTAGTTCATAGAACAAGAGCAGACGAAGAGAAGAAAAGAGAAGACTTCGCGTTCCATTAAAACAATTTTTTAACGACTTAAGTCATCATCATCAGCTCATTTTTATGTCCCCACTGCTGGGGCACGAGCCTTCCCTATGGATGGATAGCGAGAAGCCGTAAACCACCACGCGGGCCCAGTGCTGTGCGGTGGTTGTTAACGACTGCCAATGCAGCCGGGACCAACGGCTTTACGTGCATTCCGAAGCACGGAGGAGCTCGAGATGATACATTTTTGGTCACCCATCCGATGACCGGCCTTTGCGAAAGTTGCTTAACCTCAGCACTCGCAGACCGGGCGCGTTATTCACTGCGCTGTCGAGCCCCTCTTAAGTCGACGCATTGGAAATTTACGTGGCGGGATCTTGATTTTTCCCAACAATTAGGTACAAAACATATGAAAGTGATATTTGAATTGACTTCATTTTGCTAGTTGCAGAAACACGATTTGTTAACTTGTATAACAAAAAAATATCAAAGTAACCTCTTTTAAAACATAGATTAGCATTTTACAGGCAAACCAGACCGATTTAAGCATCTAAATTTACGTAGTAGATTAATCTTAACACACACTTCTATATGGTAGTTAATTTTGTTAAACTTATTTGTAGTTTTAATTGAAAAGAAAAAAAAACAGTTTTTCTTTGGTACGGGGCGCGCAAACGCTCCGTATTAGATTCATTGTTTAGCGATACGTCGCCTTAAGGATGCGCCGACCAAAAAATTTCAAAAATGCAGTTACGGTTAAGTTGATATAATTGAAAATACTATCGTATTAAATGAACAAATAAATAAAAAATATTATTAAAGGGAACGTGTTTACAATTAGTCCGATCTGTAAATTAATAACACACTATTTTACAATATCATTTAAAGTTGGGCAAAAATCATGAAAACGAGTGGCGGCGTTTAGTTGATATCATAAAGTTTATCTAAATTATTGTACCTCTGATTTTGTCTAAACAATCACCAATGTCTAAACTACAAATCGTCTGTCTCACATTTTCGATTTATCGAGCGGTTCTTTAAATTATTAATTTTCAAATTAACACGTTAAATTCACCATACAAAATTAGTATGGCCGCGCGGCATCAAATAAATATGGGCGAAGACATTTCAAATAAAATATATGACACCTGTCACTTACGGACGACGCACCCTTAAGTACTTTAGTTAATATACGTTATAAAAAATTGTCTTATATTAGTTTTAAAATTTTAGTCTCTAAAATATAATTTAAATAAATCAGCAAAAATTTTTTTTTTTTGTAAGTAAACATGTTTAAAAATTGAGCAAAACTGTACGCCGAAACCCGGAGTTGAACCGGAGACCTCTAGATCATCAGTCTTAGCGCTCTGCCACTGAGCTATTTCGGCTATTGCAGTTAATGCTAAAACGAAGGTCACATCTAACTTTATTTTTTAAACTACCCACAATTCGGTATACATATATTTTGAATTGAAACTATTTTACGGATCTACCCGCGTTTATTTTATTACATTGTTTTATTCAATGTTTATCCTGACATTTCGAACCCTTTGCGGGGTTCGTGGTCATAGGGAGACTGCCAGGGAGAGGAGATATTTTTTTTTTGTATTTGTTGTATTATGTATGCCCGCAAAAAGTTTGCACATGCAGAAGAAACAATAGGTGCAAGCGAAACTGCACACCAACACTGATACCCTATCGGTATGTATAAACGAGTAAGCTAGCGGAATTAACACTACATATTATTTAAATTCCATTTTTTTTTACTATGGTTTTCCGCTAAATAACGTCTGATTCCATTAATTATGAATATACTATTATGAGCGTTTACGCCACACACTAGCGCCGCCAATGAAAAAAAACATATCTAAAACGGCTCGCTCGACCGATATGGCTGATTCATTCAATTCAAAAATCAAAATTCAAAAATTAGGCTACAAATAGCTCTTATGAACGTCATTATGCCATCGGTTCGTAAGTCTGCTCTGGGCGGGATCTTGTACTGAGAAGAACCGGCAACAAACTCAGCAAGTGTCCAGCTCTTTTCTCCCTTACAGCGTCAAACATATTGGAAATTATAAAAGGACACTTTCCATCACAAATAAACACACATTAAATATTTATAAAATACAGTGAAAAATTAAATACCTACCCGATCTAGCCAGGAATCGAACTTGGGTCTTCGGCAATCCGGGCGGCTGCACTGACCATTATGCTCCCGGGAAGGCTAATAAGGCATAACATGAGTGCGGAAGACCCAGGTTCGATTCCTGGCTGGATCGGGTAGGTATTTAATTTTTCTCTGTATTTTATAAATACAGAGAAAAAACAGTGCAGCAATTAGCACATAAAAATAAAAAGTAAAAAATAAATACACATTTTTGTTGTGTTCGTAATTAACAGGGTAAGGATTGTATGAAAAATAGTTTTTTTTCGAGCTGGTAACACCATCACATCTTCATCATCATCGTCAGCCTCTAGTCCACTGCTGGACAAGGCCTCTCCTGCAAGCCACTGACCACGATCCGCGGCTACACTCATCCAGCTCTTGCCAGCCACCTTGCGAAGATCATCGCTCCATCTAGTCACGGGATTCTTCGATACGTGTGTATGTCACAACTCTGGAACGGCTGGACCGATTGTGATATTTTTTTGTTTTCTTTCCTTTTTTGGAGAGATTGCTGATTGTCTCAAACGGCATTTTCAGCTTCACCGGGCTTTTTTGGGGGCAACGAGAAACTTAAAAGGTTCCTCAAGCCGTGTGAAACGAATCACCTTCGGAGGTTATTTTTATTTATTTATTATTTGGACAGTCAACAAATACATATGCTAGCGGAAACAATGATACTGTTACAAACATAAGCCTTATACAGGGTGGGCCAATAATTTTTGCAAATAGCAACACTAAATTTCTCGAATACCGTTGGAGGGAGGGGCGCGCGGGTGGCGGGAAACTATGCGTCGCTTCATGCAATTTTAGTCACGATGGAGCGCTTCACGGGACAACAGCGTGCTTTTTGTGTTAAACAATTTTACAAAAACAACGATTCCTACGTTACTGTACGACGCCTGTTTCGAATTGAATATGGATTACGCCGTGTAAGCGAGTGTCCAAGTGTTAATTTAATCAAAGCTTGGGTCGTGAAGTTCGAGCAAACGGAATCGACAACGAATATTAAACAAACAGGCCGGCCACGTTCAAGAAGAAGCGATGAGAACATTCGAGAGGTTGAAATTTCCGTACGGAACGATCCAGAATTATCTACGCGTAAGCGTTCGGCGGTTCTGGCATTACCGAGAAGCAGTCTACGGCGGATTTTGCATCTAGACCTCAAACTGCACCCGTATAAGCTTCAAATTGTGCAGGAGATGAAACCAAATGATTACATTCAACGTAAGTTATTGGCTGACACAATGCTGGAGCAATTCTCTAGCCTGGAGAATTTATTGTTTACGGACGAGGCCCACTTTCACATCAACGGGCACGTGAATAAGCACAATTGTCGATATTGGAGTAGGGAAAACCCTCGCCTTAAACACCAAAAGCCACTTCATTCACCTAAAACGTCAGTATGGGCTGCCATATCAGCAAAGGGCATAATTGGTCCGTATTTCTTTGAAAATAATCAAGGAAATAATGTAACTGTGAATTCAGCGGAATACGTCAAGATGTTGCGAGAGTTTTTGACGCCGCAGTTGCATGAATTTCAAGGATACAACAGCAGGACCTGGATGCAACAAGATGGAGCAACATGCCACACGTCAAATGTGACTTTACCGGTAGTCAAAGAAATGTTTCCGAATAAATTGATTTCTCGCAGAGGTGATATCCCATGGCCTCCGAGAAGCCCGGATCTTACACCATGCGATTTTTTCTTATGGGGATACCTGAAAAGTCGAGTCTACCTTAATAAACCGACGAATATATCCCAATTAAAACGAAACATCCACGACGAGATAGCCGCGATCCCCCGCAGCATGTGTCAGCGAGTTTTCCAAAGTTTGCGTAGTCGATTACTAGAGTGCCAACGACGAGACGGTGTACATCTCGACGATGTCATTTTTAAAAAATAAATTTCATTAAATTGTCAAAACGTTAAAAATATAATCAATAAAATAACAGTTGTAGTTTTATGTTCTATTCATGTTTTAAAAGTGCAAAAATTATTGGCCCACCCTGTATATGTATAGTTTTCAATTAAAGACAGCCACGGCATGCGTTGTGGTGTGAACTTATTAAATCATTAATAAAACTAATCTAATAAATTTAAAATCTAATAAAATATTAATTACAGTGAAACTATAGATACTGAATATACTAAAAGTACTAAGGTTCACGTGAGGACCAATAACCAGAGTTTTCTAGAGGGAACGGCATCATCTCTCCGTGCCCTACTAGATTCTCCGGGGGGTACGGATCGGGTCGTATCTTTTTTTGTGTGTGTTTGAATGGGTCTCTGGATGGTTTTGATTTACAATTGGACCCGATAGATGGCGCTGTAATAGGATTCTGGTATTATTACTTTTCAAACCATCATGGAATACGAATATTCACTCAAGCGGGCGAAGTCGCGAGCAGGCCGCTAGTAATTTGTGTAAAGGTGGATGTTAGTCCTCCGAAAAATAAATTAAAACTAATCAAATCAATGAACCATCTTCAAAGCACCAATACAACAATTACTATCTATAAGGTCTAACAATATCAAGAAGCGAACATTTAAGGGGAGCATCTATACATCACACTGAGCATGCTCACCAAATTTGGTTCAAAACTACAGGCTCGTCACCGAGATAATCAACAAAACATTATCATAATTTACCAAAAATAACACCCTTTCCAAACCCGTACAGCGGTACTACACGCACACAAAGATAGCCGTTGTGTCGTGTATCCGTACACTATCTTTTTATCGACGCCTGCGTGCGTGTTAGTAAAGATACAGCATGTTTCATGATGTGCATTATTTTAATTGATTTAGTTTGTTAGAAAACATAACTTTGAAAAATCACTATAAAACTGGAGCCCATTTTTTTTCATTGCATTCAGAATGATGTATAGATACCGCCCTTAAACGTTCGCTTATTGATTTTGTTAGACCCTGTATATAAAAATGATTAAAAAATATCACTAGAAAAAAAACAACCAACCTCTTTGAATAACCGGTCCTTCATGAACTTCTTGAGACAGGTTGGTTTTTTTTTATTAAAATTTTATCTTGTAACTATTTGAACCATTGTGAATTAAAAATTAAAAATAATAAAAATATTTAAAAGTGTATTTTTTAAATATGATATAAATAAATATACATATGAAAACATAATTATGGTAAAAAAAGTTGAGCCAAAACCTGGAATTGAACCAGGGACCGCTAGATCGATAGTCTTAGCGCTCTACCACTGAGCTATTTCGGCTATTGAAGTTAATGCTCAAACTAAGATCACATCTAACTTTATTTTTTAAACTACCCACATTTCGGTAAGTATATATTTTTCAATATAAATAATCAACCTGCTTCTTTTTTTATACCTAGCACAGCAAATGACTCCATACCACCTGATGTTAAGTGGAAATGGAGTCCAGACGCGAAGACAACTGGTGCAGCGTGGAAACAACGCAGCATCAGTCAACCTCACTCTGCCGGCCCACAAGGTGCTTCTTCACGCATCGTTTGAAGGACCCCATGTCATAGGAACGAGGGAAAACGTGTGCTGGTAGACTATTCCATCTTTTGGAAGTGCGACAAAGATGATGCTGTTTTGACTGCTGAGCTATCGAGTCCCGGAAGACTCTTTGAACTTTTCTAGAAGTTTGTGATTTACGCTGCAAGCCGGCAGTATTACGTCACTGTGAAGTTACTACTCTCACAGTCGCAAGTACACTTTTGCAATTATCTAACAATCGATAAAGACGTAATTCCTTATTCTGAGGCTGGTCGATTTTTTCTAGTGAAATTTTATCTTGTAACTTAAATAGCACTGTGAATGAAAAATTCAAAATAATAAAACATTAAATAAGGTCACATTTTATAAACTCCAAATATTTTGAGGATAAGTTCAACAACATAAATACACAATTTTTATGAAAGAACCTTAAATTTTTATACGCTAGGTTTCAAGGAAAACTCCAAAAGACATTTAGATTAAGGCGAGGGTTTCCAAAAAAACGGTGTTTTTAAATAAGTTTCATTCGAAATGTATAAGGATTTTAAACCAAAAAAAATATATGTTATTCATTGGCCTTTTTTCACGATATTTTACAATTTCCTGCTGCATCGAATATAATATTAAACATACGTCTTATTAATAAACTAAATATCATTTCATTCAGGCTATACACCGTTTCAAACAAAGAAAAATATACCAAATCAATTGTCTTTGAATATGTAATAGTGAGATGATGATGATGATGATGATGATAATGTAATAGTTGTCGGCCATTATAATTTTAATAATAAGTAAACGCTCAATATAATCCACATTATTGCGTAATTCGATTCTCGATTCGTGCCATCATTCAGTCCCGAGCGGAACGCCTTGGAAATCTCACAGTCGGAAACGCTCGCCTAAAAAAGCAAAATAAAACACTTTCGGTAATTTCAATTCAAAGGAGCCGAAACAGAGAGGCCGCAATGCCTTCACCGCTTACACGTGCCCGCAGTTTCATTCAAAGGAGCCGACAGAGAGGCCGCTCTTTAAAATATTACAATTTTTGTGTCAGGAAAAGTAAAAAAAACTAGTCTGAATTTTTTTTAAATGCTAGGGCCTTATTTCTCTGATATAATTACATGTTTTGTCAAAATATTGCAGTTGATAAATGTGACCTTATATATATTTTTCATTTCATAAATACGTTAACTAGGTACCTCAACAAACATCTTAGAGAGCTTTCTGTAACAAGAAAAATCTAGAAATATATTTTTCTGACCTTTTAATTATATATATTAAATATTATAAACACATTTTCTACTCATACAAGATGTAGAACTAAATTACACATAGGTTATAATAAAAAAAAATGTTTGGAAATTTGTAAAAATCAAAAGTTATTATTATTAACAATAAAAAATAACGCTAACGAGATTAAAAAGAAGTCAAACGCCGAAACCCGGAATCGAACCGGGGACCTATTAGAGCATGAGTCTGATCGCTCTGCCACTGAGCTATTCCGGCTTGTTCAATTATGTTGAATGCAACGATGACAATCAAACTGTATTCCTACCTTCTAAGGATCACTATTGTCATTACTATTTTTTATTTTTATTTTTTTGGTACACAACAAGAGGTTTTTTGTAACATCTTTAGCACGCTATGTTGTATTCTGTACAACATAGCGTGCTAAAGATGTTACAAGATAATTATTAGTATCAAGGACAGGTTGTAGTTCCTATGACGTGTGTACACGGCAAGACAAATATTTAACAAGGCAACATAATCTACTCTGAATTTGATACATTAATAATAAAATATAAATGAAGGAATTATTGAAATATTATAAATAATCGATATTCGAACACAATACAAATACATTTCTACACCGAATTAAAATTAATTTAAATTTAATTTACAAATTATAACCAAATCACAATATGCGTACTGTTCGTCATTGAGGAGTTTTGTTATCTACCTCTGAAGTTCTTCATCAGGTCTTCACCACATTCAAATAGAATAGAATAAACGTTTATTGGGTACCAGTACAAACAGAAAAAAAAAAATTAAAACAATGAAAAAAAAAAGAAACCCGGTATGTCAGAAGGGTGCGGGTTCAAATCCTGCTCGTGGAAATTTTTTGTAATTTGTGTTTTTGTAATTTGTTCGCAACAAAATTTGCGTTAAAAATTTTATAAACATTTTAAAACAATAAAATTAAACTAAAATAATAAACATCAAATGTAGGTACACAAAAAATGGGATACCCTTTCGATTAAATAAAGAATTTTGAGAAATCGATGAACATACACACGGCGCGGCGGCAGATCAACCTACCCAAACCCGTCTTTCTCCAATGAATATTGATCCTTTCATCCAAACAATAAAGTTCAAAATTGATTGTAGAAATTTGACAGTTTTGGGTAGGTTGAACTGCAGCCGTGTGTAGATTAAATAAAAATACGAACAATGGAACATAGAACCTCCTCCTTTTTTGAACTGGCCTTTAGCGGCCGCTCGCCTTTTCACCCGCGTGGTTCCCGTTCCCGTGGGAATATCGGGATAAAAAGTATCCTATGTGTTATTCCCGGTTATAAACTATCTGTATGCCAAATTTCATCCAAATCCATTAAATAGTTTTTACGTGAAAGAGTAACAAACATCCATCCATACTTACAAATTTTCGCGTTTATAATATTAAGTAATAGGATGTTGTTTTGATTCAATTTAATTTTTAATCGTAAATGCTGTGCTTCTTTTTTTCTAAAAGTTTTTTCTTGTCCTCAAACGTCGTTTTCAGCGTACTTCAACTTTTTTGGGGGCGCGAGTAACTTAAAGGGTTCCTCAAGCCGAAACAAATCACCTTTGGAGGTTCTCTAGAGGGAACGACATCACGCACTAGTGCGTGTCCCCGTGCCCTACTAGATAGATACAAACAAGCCCGGTGAAGCTGAAAATGCCGTCAGACAGAAGCAATCATCAAATTCTCTACAAAAAAAGGTTCGGATCGGATAAGGGTCTATTATTATTGTTCAATGCAGCGCCATCTAGTTTGACTTGAGCGAACTAGATGACTAGTTTCTCTCGCACGTTCGGTAGTCGAAACTTTAATAATGGTATTATGTAATTAATTAATTTTTTTTTCAGAATTATTCCATAGACTGTTAGTAATTACAAAATTACAATAGACTTAATCACCAATGTTAGTTACAAGAAAAAAAATGCACATTAAACAAAAAAACAAATCAAAACAATAACGACCTTGGCGCACCGGATACGATAAGTACGACCACCTGCCGTTAAAGGGCGGTGTGTAGTCGCACGCACCCAATGTTGCAGCATCGGTGAGTCCTAGCGGTCAGAGGGCGTTGTGTGAATTATTTGATTTACCTATTTATACCTGCCAACCCAGGAAAAATAATAGACAACCCAACTTGTATATTCTATAGGCTTCATAATCGGTTGGTATTAAAATTCGTTAAACTCATGAGTGCAATATTTATAAAAGGTCATTTTTCAATTGTTAATTAATCCCACTTAGTCTGGCCAGGAATTTTTTAGACAACCCACTCGAGATATATTTTCTAGTATATTAAATTTGATATAAAATAGTTTTCATCCATTAAACAGATGGTTGAAGGTCGTTTCTAGTTCGGATCTTAGGCTACATGAAGAGTTAAAATTTTGCTATATCTACTTATTTTCGTTTTCGTAAAAGTAATCGAATGAATACCTACGGATAGTAAACAAAACTCACACTAGGCTAGGCACCCAGACAACTTTGCTTTACCTTTTTTGTTTTTTGAGAGTGATTGCTGATTGCCTCAAACGGCATTTTCAGCGTCACCGGGCTTATTTGGGGGCGGCGAGGTACGTAAAGGGAGCCTCAAGCCGTGTTGAAACGAATCACCTTCAGAGGATTTCTAGAGGGAACGACATCGCACAATATTAATTGTGCACTATTAAGTGCGCGTCCCCGTGCCCTACTAGATTCTCCGAAGGGTTCGGATCGGATCGGGGAGCGGAACCACCCGAGGGCGCCTCTAAAGGCACGGACCTCGGCTCGGGTAGACCGGGCCGTGGAGGAGGAGAGAAGCGCCCAGGTACATGTCTGTACCTGGTGTAGAGCGCGTGTGAACCGGTTCTACGTACCTTTGTTCTACGAGTACGGTGTCTTGGCCTAAACTAGTGTGCATGTTTAGTGTATTCTGTAAATGTGTAGTGGCATTTAGAGGATCGGGCGGAGTTTGCTTTACCATTGAAGCTTTTACGTTACGGCAGCAGGAAACAGGTACCTAGTAGGTATTTAATTGTATCTAAAGACTAAAATGTGTTGAAGACCCCTATTTTTAAAGATTAAAAAAAAAAACCGGCCAAGTGCGTGTCGGGCCACGCACAGTGTAGGGTCCCGTTGATTGGGTTGGTCCCGTGGATTCTCGTGGATTCGGACTCTGAGAAGAGGGCTTTTGAGAGGCGGAGGAACACACGGCGCCAGATCAACCTACCTAAAACTGGCAAATTTCTACAATCAATTTTGAACTTTAATCTTAGGTTATAAGGATCAATATCCATTGGAGAAATTTGACAGGTTTGGGTAGGTTGATCTGCCGCCGTGTGAACGTTTATTTAACGATGACTCATATATCTACTTGAAAAGCTCGGTGGGCGCAGTGGTTAACGCGCCCAGTCTGCGAGTGCTGAGGTTAAGCAACTTTCGTAAAGGCCGGTCATAAGATGGGTGACCAAAAGTGTATCAACTCTCGCTCCTCCGTGCTTCGTTGTGCACGTAAAGCCGTTGGTCCCGGCTGCATTAGCAGTCATTAACAACCACCAATCCACACTGGGCCCGCGTGGTGGCTTAAAAGCCCGTTCTCCCTATCCATCCATAGGGAAGGCTCGTGTCCCAGCAGTGGGGACATCAAACGAGCTTATGATGATGATGATATACTTAAATGTAGATACTACCGGTTCCACACACCTGTAAATAAATTGTCTCCTGTCCGCAGTGTGACCAGTGCCCCGCCCGGTTCAAGTCGGTGACTCTAATGCGCATCCACGCGAGCCGGCACCGGCTGCCGTCGTACCGGTTCCGGTGCGGCGTGTGCGGCAACAGCTTCGCGCGACGGCGCAACGTGGCGCGACATCTGACGCGCGTACATGCGACGCCGCCCGACGCGAAGCATATAGTGCGACTGAAGATATAGCTACCCAATTGTTGATTGTGATTGTGTTTGACTTGGGAAAGTGATGTGCATTCTCGGTGACAGCCGCTCGTCCAGAGCCATTTTCGTGGAAGAGACAGGGTGGTACTAGGTTTTTAGTGGGTTGGTTGGAAGACGAGGGAAGAGAAGAGACCTACATAACCAGGGGAGAAATGGGGGGTATGCGTAAGACAGCATTTTACTTAGTAAGAAAAAGAAAATTGTGGATATAGTGCGGCTCAAGATATAACGGTCCCATCCCAGGTCACTAGGGAAAATGCTGCCTTAAGGGTTAGGGTGTAACAAAGGGGGTCCGAGACAGCCGATTTTTCGATCATGTTAGGTAGATAGAGAATATAATAAAATTAGCAAAGCATGTGATATAGATATCTTCGCAGACGAACCGCAGAGATTTAAGCGCAAAATATTGCAGTCATTCGCATTTGAACCTGGTTGACTTCTAGTAACCTTTTAAAATTTTAATTTTTTTAACAATTATTAAATAATCGAATACGGTAATGGTTATAGTTTATAGTTTAAAGCAAAATAAACCTATTATTTATTAATAAAATGTAATCCACTATGCATGCCGTGGCAGCCTCTAATTGAGACGGCACCTAGCTTTAAGTCTACAATAATGTTCTACTTAGTTATTGCTTGTATTTGTGTTTGTCTTGTTGATTGTCCTTTAAATAAATAAATGTTTTGTATGGAGCTAGGACTTGTTAAATTTTTCACTTGTTGCTGTAGGTCACGTGATAGGTTAGAAATTTGAGACAATCGCAAAGCGCAGCGTAGCGATTGTCTTCAATTTCGAGGTAATTTTTTTTTATTAGACAAAAAAATATCTAGCTCCACACAAAAAATTAAAAAAAAAACTCTTTTCGTTAGCTATGTTTTTTGGCATTTCGTGAAAAAAAAATTATGTTATTTTTTGGGGCCCCCTTTTCTACACCCGAACCGCTAAGAGCCTTGGAGCTTCAGTTCTTATGTTACATACATACCCTGTAATTTCAATGGATCTCATAGTTAAGTCCAAAATCAGCAGTTTGTAACTTGTCAAAGCAACTTCTTTCAACTTGTATTGCATGCCAACCATTAATATAATTAGAGCGTCAGAAAATTCAAACCGAAACACAAAAATGTAAATCAATGCTGGTTGGCGACAGAAGATATTATAGAATAGAACTTAATAGAATAGATTTATTTATTTCAGGCAACAAAACAGTGTACAGTCGGCAGCAGATCAACCTACCCAAATCTGTCAAATTTCTCCAATAAATATTGATCCTTATAACCAAACAATAAAGTTCAAAATTGATTGTAGAAATTTGACAGTTTTGGTTAGGTTGATCTGCCGCCGTGTGTACAAGATGGCAAAGAGGTCCATAGAATAGATACCTTACAGCCTAACATACATTACAAATAATATATTTACCTAAAAATTAATAACTATATTAAAAATACACATTATTCTAGTTTGTTTTCATAGTTTCACCTCTGATATTAAAGTTTATTAGCTCTCTCCATCCGACTGGTTGTCTGGAAGAAATCGCTTGAAAGCGATAAGACCGCCAAATTGTAACTTTGTTTTTTTTTTTCTTTTGTTCATGTTTATGTTTTATAGTGTTGCAATAAAAGTATTATCTATCTGTCTATATTTAAAATTACTATTAAGGTGGCCGTCATCCAAGCAGAATACTACGACCAGGCAACGTATTTCTTTTGTCACTTGTTAAACAAGTATTGACGAGTCGTGACGCTTTTAAAAAGAAAGTCCGTATGCTCTTTTCTGATAAAACCTTGGCAGAATCATCTCAGTAGCGTCCTATTTATAAATTATGTATTATACGTTTATTTTTGTTCTATATTTGTAAAAGTAGTCTATGTAATAGTATACATTATATCTGTATATATAAATATATTTAAATAAATTGTATATAATGTAGGTATACACTGTGCGTCTTATAATATATTATTTTTATTTATAAATTGTTGTCTTCACCCAATTGCACCTACCTTGTTATTTCTGCACCACCCTATGGTTGACTGGTAGAGAATGCCTCAGGCATTAAGTCCGCCATGTAATATGTTGCATAAGTTTTAAAATAAATAAATAAGGAGCCTTTACCGTACGTACTGGTTCCGACTTCCGATGCGGCGCGTGCGGCAACAACTTCGCGCGACAATTGACGCGCGTAGCGGACGCCACCCGGCTGACGCGAAGCATATAGTTAGGCTCAAGATAGTATTTCTCTATGGGCACAAGATATAGCTTTTTTTTTTTATTATGGCCCACAAAATGGCCTCACCCTGCCTGATGAAAAGCAGCCAGTGAAGCCCAAGAAGTGAAAGCGTTCATCACAGCGCTACCACGCTATGCCGAACGCTCACACTATGGCGGCCTGCATAAATGCTTTTTCACGCCCCGCTTAAATAACCCGGGAGAGAAAGAGGAGGGAAACACGTGTGCGGTAAGCGCATTCCACATACGGGCAGTTCGGCAAAGGAACGATTGTCCAAACTTTTTGGTACGTGTCTTGATGGTCAGCACGGTATGAGGGTGGCTTCTCAGACCTGCACGCGTCGATCTGGAAAGGAATGGAAAGGGAGGAATGAGGTCAAAGAGCTCCTCAGAGCATTCACAGTGGTAAAGGCGGTAGAAAGCACTAAGGGAAGCAATATCCCTACGTAGCTGTAACGGCTCCAGACTGGTCGTAACGTCATCGTTACCGATAATACGGACAGCACGTCTCTGCAACCTGTCAAGAGTTTCGAGCAAGTACTTGGCGAATCCATCCCAAAGATGAGAGCAATACTTCACGCAGGAGCGCACCTGAGTCTTATACAAAAGACAACGTTGCTCAGGCGTGAAGAACTGCTTCACTTTGTTCAGGATTCCGAGTTTACGTGAGGATGTGGTTATGATGTTCTCAATATAGCTCTTCGGGTTGAGGTCGCTGTGTATGTCCATACCTAAGAGACTGAGACCAGTCTGGATGGGTAACAGGTTGCTCTGGAAAGAGGGTTGGGGGAGAAATGCGGACTTTTTGGCAGTGACAGCGCAGACTTGTGTCTTTTTGGCATTGAACTGGACCAGGTTATCAGAGCCCCATTTATAAATGCGGTCTAATTCCTCGTCCAGCTCGATGACAATCTTCCGTCTCGACTCCACTATATCGGCTTGCTTTGCCGCAGGGTGACCCAAATAACGCCGATGTACTGTACTGTCGTCTGCATAGCAATGAATGTTACCCAAGGATAACATGTCATTGATATGCAGAAGGAACAGCGTGGGCGATAATATAGAACCTTGCGGCACTCCGGCGTTCACCTGCAGAAACTGCGAGGCACTGCTTTCGCAGAGTACGCGAATGCTGCGCTCATGCAGGAACCTGGCGACCCAATCGCATAGGCGAGGTGGCAAGCCGTATGCCGAAAGCTTGCAGAGAAGCGAACGATGCCAAACTCGATCGAAAGCCTTGAAGATGTCCAGGCTAACAGCCAGTGCTTCTTCGTGCTTGTCCATTGCTTCACCCTACAGGTGTGTTATGAACGCTAGGAGATCGCCCGTTGATCATTTCGGTCTGAACCCGTATTGTCGATCATGAATCAGGGAATGATCTTCTAGGTAGCGGATGAGTTGCCTGTTTATGATTCGCTCAAAAACCTTACAAAGGACAGAGGTGACAGCAATGGGTCGATAGTTGGCTGGGTCAGACCTATCCCCTTTTTTGGGGACCGGCTGGATGTTCGCCTTTCTCCAAGCTTCCGACACAATCCCAGTAGAGTACGAGAGGTGGTATAGGCGTGTCAATACTGGAGACAACTCGGGAGCACATTTTTTGAGTACGACTGCCGGTATCTGCACTGTACTGTACTGTACTGTACTGTATACTGCACGGACTTCACGTTGCCTGATTTGGACGTCAGGCATTGAGGAACCACAGTGAGGGATGGTAGGTGGTTCCGCGCCGCAGTCATCGACGCGCGAATTCAAAAATCATCGCTTAAGAAATCATCGTCATCGTTTAAAGATATGATAGCTGACGGTGATTGTTGATAGCGATTGTGTTTGACTAGGGAAAAATCTGTGTATTGTCAGACTGAAGATACTCCTAGGGGCTTGTTAATATTTGCAGCACTTGAGATATAGACAAAAAACACTCCCGTACTTTTTGGTGGATTCTAGAATGGGGGCAAGGACGGATATGGAGTCGCGAGAGTAGAGTTCATACCAATATCGTTTGTAGTAGAAAAGAAGAAGGCGAGACCGGAGAAGAAGAGAGATAGAGAGAAGGAGGAAGGGGAAAAAGGTTTTTCAGTATTGTATACAACGGTAACAGAAAGATGTGGTATAAATTAAAAGATCCAAAATGTATCCGATCTAGATCTTGTATGCAGAGTTACTAGACGTAAATTAACTTTGATATGTTGTGCAATTTTTAATTTATTTTTATTTGTTTATTTTCTTAATTAGGTAGGCGAACATTGCATTGCATTGAGAAAAAAATATCAAAGTAACCTCTTTTAAAACATAGATTTGCATTTTACAGGCTAACCAGACCGATTTAAGCATCAAAATTTTCTTAGTAGATTAGTCTTAACACACACTTCAATATTGTAGTTCATTTTTTTTTTAATTTGTAGTTTTAATTTGAAGGAAAAAAAACAGTTTTTCTTATGGTACGGGGTGCAAACGCTCCGTATGAGATTTATTTGTTTAGCGGTGCGTCGCCTTAACGCGCGCTCATGCGACGCCGAGCGCACGAAATTACTCATAGTGCCTAAGTGCATACGAGAGGAGCACAATTTTGCCACATACAAATTCTCGTTTTCGATAAAGTGATCGAATGGCGAATTAAACTTGCACTAGGCACCGAGAGTACCTAGTGCGAGTTATAGTTTTTTTTCCTTTAGTTGATGGCTTCGTGCGATTAGCACATTTAGCCAGTGTCAAAGTAATTTTTCTTACAAGTAATACATAATTAGACAATATTTCCTTCTTCCTTCAGAAATGATGATAAATAAACCGCACGAAGCCATTAAAAAAAATGATAATGAATGATAATAGAAATGAGAAGTGAGAAATGATATACCCCCCAACCCCTCGAGTATCTCAGTAAAGATGTGGGGCTTTACTAAGTCCTCACGCGGAATTCTTGAGAGAATTTGAAAAGTGCCGTTGCACTGTTTTGTTTCATTTGCCAACACTCATGCACACTTACGAACACTTAAAGGTTAATAATCCACCATTATTTCACATTAATATTCGACATAACACAAATTTTAGAAAATATAACAAAACAGCAGACATGACTCTTCACTTTCCCGCCAAGAAGTCGGTTATAGAATTAAGCATACAGCATTTATTACCCCAATTAAATAAAGAAAAATATCAAACCAAATAAAAAGCTATTGTTTTTTTATGTAATTATTTTATTTAACACATTTTATTTTTATATTTCAATAAATAAATCTTATACATACTATGAATAGTGATTTACAAGATCCAGTGGATAAACAGTGATAATTATCTAGCTATAGTGTTTCATTCAATATCAACATATCAATACCGTTCCTGACGCCATAGTACAGTTGTGAGCATAAATATATCCATTTTCTTTAATATACACCGTGGATTTTAAGTCTTTGATTATTTCTAAGGTGGTAGCAGTGTATTGGCATCGGTTTTCGTCAGGATCCAATTATCAACACATTTTCTCCAATCATTAACCTTTCGTCTGCTTAGTAAGTTTTTATTTGAGTTTTAAGTAAGTGATTTTGATCTGATAGTGCCAGATCCGTCCTACAAACAATTACAATTCTATTGTCTCTATTCACAGCAGACGTCAGGTCAAACAGGGGTTACAACTGGCTTATCTATGAAATTTATGATTTACGGAAAGCAAATGTCGATCATTGGCTCCTGTGTCGAATTCTGATGCCACAACGTTATTTACTTTTTTAGGATTTGAAGTTACCCATTCATCCCAATCACTTAAGTATCAAAACTGTCCTTTATTACCTAATCTGTACTAAATTTTGTAATAAATAGATTTTGTTGAACATTTAGTAATTAATACAATACTAGAGAAGCTTGATGGCGCAGTGGTTAACGCGCCAGGTCTGCGAGTGCTAAGGTTAAGCAACTTTCGCAAAGGCCGGTCATCGAATAGGTGACCAATAATGTATCATCTCGAGCTCTTCCGTGCTTCGGAAGGCACTTAAAGCCGTTGGTCCCGGCTGCATTAGCAGTCGTTAACAACCACCAACCCGCACTGCGCCCGCGTGGTGGTTTATGGATCGCTCTCCCTGTCCATCCATAGAGAAGGCTCGTGCCCCAGCAGTGGGGACATAAAATGAGCTGATGATGATGACAATATTAGAACACAAGTTTCTTAGACAAAATCTCTATATTTGCGATACGCGTTTTTAATTCTCACTCGACATATAAGTTTGTAATATTAATGAATGTATTGCAGTCTTTGAAATTACTAGTCGAGTGTCTAGTGGGAGTTTTCGATTCATACGTTTTTGTTTACAATTACCTTTTAGAAGCTTCTCTAATATCTAATCTAATTTACGAAACCCCACAAACAGGTACAGTCAGCGCAGATTAAGAGCGTTTACGCCGCATACTAGCGCCGCCAATGAAAAAAAAAAACATATCTAGTAATTAGAGATAGAAAATCAAATTATGCTCAACAAACTATCTGAATGAAGTAATTTAGCATTTTTACGTCACCTAATGAACACCTGACATGTTATGGTTTAGTTAAATATGGCGTTATAGTTAAAAGTGGCCGTGGCAGTGCTAAATTACTTCATTCAAATAGTTTGTTGAGCATAATTTGATTTTCTATCTCTAATTACTAGATATGTTTTTTTTTCATTAGTGGCGCTAGTGTGCGGCGTAAACGCTCTTAAATGGAGCAAAATACAAAAATTCTGAATGCAAAAAGCTATTAAAGTTACAATTTTCTTATATAAGGTAATGGCACCATTTTTCGACACAGGAACCAAACATCGACAGTTTTTTTTCGTCGCCGAAAAATAACAAAGAATTTTGTTGCAATTTTACAGGATAATAGCTCGGAAGAAGTGATCTGTATTCAATTGGCGCTAAAGACTAAAATCGGTTGCTGACCTGAGTGTCGATGAATGGTTCATGTCGAACACCGTTGCCACTCAAAGTTTTTTCTAACAATTTCAACTGCACTATTTTCAATTTCTTATGCTATTATATTCTTCATTTCGTTATTCAACAATACCTACAAGACCAGAAATATTCTAACTAAATTAAATATCTAGTGATACAGTTTTAAAATTAGACAAAAAGAAATTGCAAAATATTAAAAAAAAAATAACGTCTGTGTACGTAAAGTCGTTGTTATTTACATATTTTGACGACATAAAAAAAATGCATACATAAATACAATCGGGGGAATTTATTGAGCAGAATTTAAAAAAAATTTTTTTTTTTAAGTTTTTGGTGTTGGCTGCTTTTGGCCTTTGCGAGGGTCCGGTATATAAATGGATCCAGTCGATATATACACTATGTAACAAAACTTAGAAAGAGCTAGTTTTGAGATAATTTATATCATAAAATAGCAAAGGGTTTTTTAGTTTAAAGTTAAAAAAAATACGTTTTCTATTAAAAAAAAAATGCAAAAAAATGTTGTGTACCCTAGACAATAAAGAAGATAAATGTAAATGTCAAAAGTGCAGTCACTGTCAAAATCTTTGTTTCCTGGGGTTCTAAACATTTTGTGTAATTATTTTTTTTTACGTTGTTTAAGTTTCTATATTGGAAATTTTTTGCGCATATTGTTTTCTTAAGTTTACGTGAACACTACACATTTAAAAACAACTTTTACGGATCCACTTACGTTTATTTTACATATTGGTTTAGATTATATTATCCTGACGTTTCGAATCCTTTGCAGGGTCCGTGGTAACGAAAATCTCCCTCCGGGCAAAACATACGCGAGTAGATCCCTAAAAATTGTTTTATTTAAATACTTTGGACATTTTAAGACACCTCTTACCGATCCCTTACAGTTTCATTACATACCGTACACTATAATAGGTTTAAATATTAATTTTAACAAGATTGCACATTGTTAAAAACTTATACAACATGTAACAGAAACGTGTGGTCAAAATTAAAAGATCCACAGTGTATCCGGTCTAGATCTTGGTAGTCTTAAGAAAGGGCACCCAGAGAAGAAACTCTAATTACATTACTATAGCTAGACCGCTTAACTGAGTCCTCGCCTGCGGTAGGTACGCGGGGCGAGAGCTACGTAGGGCCTCTGCCACGAGTAGAGTGTTTTACGACGCGGCGAATGGATTTCTAGTTCATTGCGCGTTATACTACGGCAGTCATAGTCAGCAGTGATAGAATAATGCAATGAACTAGAAATCCGTTCGCCGGTCGCAAGTAGCTTGTGTTCGTGGCAGAGGCCCTACGTACCTCCCGCCCCGCGTACCTTTTTTTTTTATTTTTATTTTTTTTATACATAGCTCGGCAAATGACTCCACTCCACCTGATGTTAAGTGGAAATGGAGTCCAGACGTAAGGACAACTGGTGCAGCGAGAAAACAACGCAGCATCAGTCACCCTCATCTTGCCGGCCCACAAGGTGCCTCTTCACGCCTCGTTTGAAGGACCCCATGTCATAGGAAGGAGGGAAAACGTGTGCTGGTAGACTATTCCATCTTTTGGAAGTGCGACAGAGAAACGAGTCACCAAATTTCTTTGTGCGCGATGGAATATTCGAGACAGTACAGCGGTGACTTCGGAGAGCAGCACGCGTACTCCTATGGAGGAAGGGAGAAGGTGGGATGAGGTCAAAAAGCTCTTCAGAGCACTCGCCGTGGTATAAGCGGTAGAAGACGCTGAGTGACGACCTACCGCAGGCGAGGACTTAGATAAGCGGTCTTGCTATAAGTGAAGTGGAGAATATGGTAAATAGCCGCCCGTTAACGCACGTATCTGTAGACCCCGGTAACCAGGAAACATTAACACCCAACCATTTTTTGTTAGGGTCGTCTTCCAACTTACCCGTACCTGGAGAGTTCAGCGACGGCGATTTATATCTGCGAAAGCAATAGCGCACCGCGCAACGTCTCGCTGATCATTTTTGGAGCCGCTGGCTTCGAGAGGTCCTGCCTACGCTAATCCCGCGCCAAAAGTGGCATCGATAGGGAACCCAACTAAAGGTAAGTGACTTAGTCCTCACTCCTACTGGTCCACGCAAATTTTGGACTAGGGGCGTTGTAACCGCAGTGCACCCTGGCTCTGATGGAAGGGTAAAAGTGGTAGAAATTCGTACTAAAACGGGAATTCTACGACGATCAGCTACCAAAGTTCAGGAATGAGTGTTGCCAGGCAACACTGATCATCATCTCAGCCAAAAGACGTCCGCTGCTGGACAAAGGCCTCCCCCAAAGATCTCCACAACGACCGGTTTTGTGGTGCTCACATCCAGCGGCTTCCCGCGACCTTCACCAGATCGTCGGTCCACCTTGTTGGAGGCCTGCCCACACTGCGCTTTCCGGTACGCGGTCGCCACTCCAGGACTATCCCGCCCCAGCGGCCATCAGTCCTGCGAGCAATGTGCCCTGCCCACTGCCACTTGAGCTTAGCAACTCTTCGGGCTATGTCGGTTACCTTTGTTCTTCTGCGGATCTCCTCATTTCTGATAGTAAATAGTAATAATTATGTCTCGTAACAACACATACAAGATCTAGATCGGATATACTTTGTACCTTATCATTTTGACAACACATTTCTGTTACACGTTGTATACACAAAAAAAATGTTTTTTAAAAAAAAAAATTTTTTTTTTACATTTTTGGCAATAACATCAAAAAAAAAATTACATTTTTGGCAAACTCAAGTTAACATAGAGATCGTGGATATTTTAACAAACAAAAAAACAAAGTTTTACATAAGTCAACCGAATACAATGGCTATAAACAATTTATACTATAGGTATATCTGCGTCATATTGATTAAAGAATCTAAAAATGCTCAAATTTGTCTCCACACTAAAGTGAAAGTAAATAGCTTATAACAGTCCCACTGCTAGGCAAAGGCCGCCATTATTGAAATCGAGTCATCGCTGATAGGTAATGGCTTAATCACCACGCTTGCCAAATGCGGGTTGGTGATCACGAACCCGGGGTATGCATCGAAAAATCCGAAACACATTGCCCGACTTGGGAATTCAACCCGGGACCTTCGGGTATCGGGCAGAGCGCTCTGCCACTTGGCCAGCGAGGCGTTACCACGTTGAAATAAAATTAAGTTAATTGTAAAAAAAAAAATATAACATATTTCCGAGTGATCACGTTATTTATGTCTCAACAATAAACGACGATTACTTACATAAATAAGTTTTTTTTTTAATTTTAATATTTTTTCTCTTTATTAAAACTTTCCGTGTGCCTATACTGTATAAATGTCAGAAACGAGTGTAGTTAAGCAAATAACTCTGCTCAATCTAATGTCTAGCAGAAGTGGTTCATTCGTTGACAGACATTAGTGTTGCGTAGGGAACATACGAAAAAAAATGCCGAATTGGTCGAGCCGAGCAGTTCTCGAGTTTTGCGCTTAGCAACATACAATTTTATTTATATATACTAGCTGACCGGCGGACTTCGTACCGCTTTGATAGTTTCCATGACAACAAAACAAACGAATCATCGTCCGCTTAAGAACACACGTATCCCACGATGGACCCCTATAGCAGCGCCACCTACCGGGTCCAATTGTAAATCTAAACCATTCTCGAATCCACTTGAACACGCACAGAAAATTTAATCTAAATCGGTCCAGCCGTTTAGGAGTTCAATAACATACACACGCACAGAAGATTTATACACTACTCGTATATAATAGTAGTTTATGCAACTGTCATATAATGAAGGGTATTAAAACACGAGTGTGAGTTTATGAAACGAGCGCAGCGAGTTTCATAATAGTAACGAGTGTTTTAATACCCGTGTTATATGCAGTTGCATACACTACTTTATCTTCACTAATGCAATTAGTCAAACAACAAGAGTAAAAGCTGACAATAGTTTATTTATAATAATTGTTCAAATTTTGGATGGTACAATTTTGAAAGTTAATGTTAATTATTGATCCAGCAGCTGTAGCGGTCGCGGGGCAAGCAGTAGAGCTCGTAGACGGAGTTGGATTATTTATAATTACTTCATTCGTCTTGTTTTCTATACTGTTCAAGATCGTATTTGACACTTGAATTTTATTCATTAAAGACTCATCAATGTAGCTTTCAGCCACAGTAGAAGACTTCCACCCCCCGTGTCGTTTCAGTGCGGTCAAATCACCACCGCTATCTATGAGAAGGGTCGCCGAGGTGCGCCGGAAGCAATGCCCCGTGTACAACGCTGGGTTAGGCAGATTCAAAAAACTTGCGATAGTTTTTCCCAGAGCACCAAATTTATTAATACCAGTTCTTTGATCGACGCACTTCCCCGATCTATAGCTCAAGAAAAAGGCAGGGTTTCGACAGGGGGTGGGTCGAAGTTCCATGTATTTTTTACATACGGCATAGCAGTTGCCCGTCACAACGAAAGAACGATCTATTTTCGTTTTTGTTTTCGAAACTTTCACCATGATTGTACTGTCGTCTATGTTAGAGACTTCATCGAACTGGATGTTGTATAGCTCTTGCCTTCGGCATGCCCCCATTATGCCGAAGATTAGTGCAACCTGTAACAATAAACGATATAATAAGCTTGAGGTACATAGCCAAGGCAAAAACTATGATTTATGAAGTAGTAAAGTGTAGGTACCTACTACCTAATTTATACACAAAGCGCTTAAACGGAGTGTCTAGATAACTTGCGTGTGTAGTACGTAAGTACTAGGTAGATTAAATAACAGAACTAAAATACACTTACCTTTTCAAAAAGATACAAAATATCTGGTGAATCTTTCAGGATCATCTTTATTTGACCTGATGTAAACGTCAAGGACTTTTTTCCTTGTGTCCTTCTGAACTGCGTTTCAGGAACGCTATGACTTTTGAATACTTCGTGATATCAATATTGTTGTAGATACTCAGTGTGGACTTGAGCATAGAATATTTAGCCCACATAGAAGATGGCTTGAATTTGTCGGAGAGGTCTTTGAGATACACAAGAATGACATTTTCAGAAAATGGTGTAGTTTTCTTTTCGATCTTCCATGCCAAAAAGTTATTATATTCTTTTTCATATAATTTTCTAGATTTTTCTGGCAAAAGATTGTGAGTTACTTTTGTTGCCAATTCTAGAATATCCGGAGGCGTACAAATATCATCGTCGCTGTCCATTTTTAACTTTTAATTTGTATTTTAAAAACAAAACACATTGCGAAACATTAAATTCACGCGTACGTGTATTGTCACAGTGAACTTGCCGCCATTAAAATCTAACCAATGAGAGCGCAGCTGCGCGCGCAGGGCCAATCAGGAGCGAGTGCGCGCTGTTCTTTTTTTATTTAATTGGCACAAGATCTTACCAAAGAGTTTGGTGTATGTAAGTTTAGTAGTTTCGACGATGTTTTCACGTATAACCCAACTGTTTTCAAAAGCCAGCCTAATATCAAAATTTTATAAAACTTGTATGAGGATTTTGACATAAGGCTGGCCAGGTTAATTGGTCGCGTTTTATTGATGTTATAATGAGATTTTACGATATCGATGTGGATATTATACCATCATGTGAAATTGCTTAAATTGAGTGTTTTGTTGTCTGCGCTATAACAGTAGTAATTATAAGTCAAGTATTGGAAACATAAGTAGAATGTTACAACATTAGTGTAGATAAAGATAATATAAGTAGAGAGATATAGATATTTGTATCAAACTTAAAACTATTGACAGCGATATTCAATTACATAATGTGTATGATCCCGAAAAGTAGCAATGCAACTAGTGTAATAATAATACGACAGACTTAAATATTTTATGTAGTTAATTTTTATTTTTTGTGCTGTTTTACATGTTGTGATTGTCCTTTACATTTTGTGTTTTTATTTGTGATGGAAAGTGTCCTTTTATGATAGGGCATTTTCCAATATTTATGACGCTGTAAGGGAAGAGCTGAGACACTTGCCGAGTTTCTTGCCGGTTCTTCTCAGTACTAGATCTCCCGCCCAGAGTAGATAGACTTACGAACCGATGGCATAAAATGACGTTCATAAGAGCTATTTGTAGCCTAAACTGAATAAATGATTTTGAATTTTACGTAAAACTATATTAAGAGCGTTTACGCCGCACACTAGCGCCACTAATGAAAAAATAATCATATCTAGTAATTAGAGATAGAAAATCAAATTATGCTCAACAAACTATTTGAATGAAGTAATTTAGCATTTTTACGTCACCTAATGAACACCTCACATGTTATGGTTTAGTTAAATAAGACGTTACGGCCACTTTTAACTATAACGCCTTATTTAACTAAACCATAACATGTCAGGTGTTCATTAGGTGACGTAAAAATGCTAAATTACTTCATTCAGATAGTTTGTTGAGCATAATTTGATTTTCTATCTCTATTTACTAGATATGTTTTTTTTTTTCATTAGTGGCGCTAGTGTGCGGCGTAAACGCTCTTAAGAAAAAAAAACCTTAAACTTTTACATAATTTTTGTTCAACCCTGACATGTTTCGACGTCTGTTTTTTTGGGCCATAAAGTGTAATGTAAGGTAATCATAGAGTAAGTAAATATGCAGGTAGATATGATTGGTGAGACGGCCGTCAGTTCGGATTACACTCTTAAACCGCGAACGTTGTTTTATTGAGTCCGTAATTCCTACGCCTGGTCAGGATATTACAAAGGTTTTTTTTTCCTTTAGTTGATGGCTTCGCGCGATTAGCACATTTGGCCGGTGTCAAAGTAATTTTTCTTACAAGTAATACATAAATATACAAATCCTTCCAGTACGTACATAATGATGATGAATGATAATAGAAATGAGAAGTGAGAAGTGAGAAATGATATACCCCCCAACCCCTCGAGGATCTCAGTAAAGATGTGGGGCTTTACTAAGTCCTCGGGCAGACATCTTGAGAGAATTTGAAAAGTGAAGTTGCACTGTTTTGTTTCATTTGCCAACACTCATGCACACTCACGAAGACTTGACGGTTAATAATCCACCATTATTTCACATTAATATTCGACATAACACAAATTTTAGAAAATAAAACAAAATTGCAGACATGACTCTTCACTTTCCCGCCAAGAACTTACAAAGGTTGACAACCAAGAACAATATATCAGCTGGACCCCTAGGGTTGTCACTTTGCTTGCAAAACTATTAATTTTTATGTATATTTGTTATCTCGTGTAAAATGTAATGATGTGTATTGTTATTGCTTTGTCTTTTTGTGTATGGTATCGCTCCCTCCCACACTAAGGTGTTCGCGGGAGACCAGCGTCAGGTTTTCCTATAATCTAGGAGGCCTGGCATCATGCTGAGCGGGACCGTTTTAGTGCTACTTATTGTAAAAAAAATACTTTTTATTTTCAAGTGCTAATTGCTGCACTAAAGCTAAATTAAATATTTATAAAATACAGTGAAGAAAAGAAAATTAAACGCCTACCCGACCCAGCCAGGAATCGAACCTGGGTCTTCCGCAATCCGGGCGGCTGCACTGACCGCTATGCTACCGGGAAGGCTGACGTAAGCGCTGAATTTTGTCACTGCTTCTTTAATTCTTTGAATGCTAATAGCGGCACAGTGCGCCATATATCCAACGGTAATTGCAACCGATGGCTATGCAGATTCATCTTTGCAGATGAAATACCACAAATTTGATAACACAATGCTATAGTAATTTATTTACTTTTTATTTTCAAGTGCACTTTGTATATAACACTAGAGACATTTCTGAACGCTTATGTCGCTTCCATCAATATGACGATGATATACTCAAATATACACTTGTAACAATTAACACTATTCCATAATATATTTCGCATGTTTAATGGAACACTGTCCCATTAGTAGATAGGTCAGAATTGAGTTACGTACAGATACAGGCATTTTTTCAAAATCAGATCTTGTCAATAGTTTATTATTCGTTCTAAATAGAATCATTAATGATTAATTAATAAATCGGTTTTAATTTTATGCGTCAACAAGTAGGATAAGTCCTCACAGCAAGATCTTCTGTAACAATTTCCCAAAATCGTCTTTTTTGAGTTGAGTCAGTGTTCCATTAAGCATGCGAATTTTGTTCAGCAATAACTTATATATTTTTTTACAATTTCCAATCCACTTTATACATAGATATGAAAGAGATAGACTGAGCGTTCTATATCCAGTTGTGAAGTAATAAATATGCTTTAGCTCGCTCTAACTCGCTCCTAAACAGTGACTATCAATCAGAATGCTAGAAAGAGACAACTACTGTTCGCACAGTACCTTCGTCTTTTTCTAGAGTTGTCGATTTCGTAAGGCTAATTATATGCTTAATCTATCTCTCTATTTCTACGAATTTAACCATCTTAATGCTTTACAATTAATCTACAGACACAGGTTAGTAAAGTCCACACGGCGGCAGATTAACCTACCCAAAACTGTCAAATGTCTACAATCAATTTTAAACTTTACTGTTTGGTTATAAGGATCAATATTCATTGGAGAAATTTGACAGATTCGAGTAGGTTGATCTACCGCCGACTGTCCAGTCGGCGAGCAGAGAGAATTTCGTACATTGACCTTAGCGCCTACTGTCATTTGCCGTAAGCATTTTGACTTGTCTGACGACGGCGAAATTGCAATGTACGCGACGGCAATATATTCGCTCTCTCTATCCGGCGACCGGACTTTAAAATAGTAGCACAGACAGAGTTCGATGCAATCGTGATTGTTAAGCGACTTTCGCAATGCTGGGCACCGGATGGGTGATAGATGAAGCTTCTCCTTGCTTCGGAAGGTACGCTAAGTTGGTCCCAGTTGTCGTCGTAAAATGGCAGTCGTTTAAACCCGACCCGCATTGGGAGAGTACGGTGAGTTTGTACCCCGATGCACCAATTGTCCATTTAGAATAGAAAACAGGGTTTTCGGTAATATTAGGTCCTTACCTAACGAAATTGACGTTTTTTTCTCACTTATTAAAAGGTCTAGAAGTTCTAAAAGTCAATACCGGTTGTTAATATTATTATACACCTTTAATTAGGACTGTGTTACTTAGGCTTCAGTAATAACAATGATTATTCATTTTGTGTCTTTATCGCCCATTTTTTTTTTAATTTGACTACTTTTTATGTTCACGGAATTGTCCTTTTGTTTCATTGTAGCTTTGAAGGGACCTGATTTTTTTCTTTTTAATGTCTGCTATATTTAGCTAGTGAAACAAACACACTACTCTACAATTTTTATAGTGTTAACATAAAAAGATGCTAAGAAAATTAAAAAAACGTTAGTATGAAAAATAAAATTTTATAAAAAATCTTCATACAAAACGTCTATTTCATAGGTAAGGACCTAATAGGTGTATAATCCCGAAACATAGTCATACAACCCAATTATAAAGAACACCTTGGTTACATACAAAATCATATTAACGTATATTTACTTGTCCATACAAAAAAAAATCTTAATTTATTTTATTACATAATTTTTGTTTGACCCTGACATGTTTCGACTGCTGTTTTTTGGGCTATGAGGTTGACGACCAATAACAATCAGCAAGACGTATCAGCTGGCCTTAGGATTGTCACTTAACAATTTTACGTAATAAAGAACAATCTTATTAAGGAGCTCGTAATTTTCCAGGGTTCTATACACGGTAGCATATCTGCCATATTAGGGATACAGGTATTACTAAACATCCTGTAGTATAAAATATAATTATTTATCTTAGGTTTGCATTACATACTTAAACAGTATTTAGGTTGGTATTAACCCAGCAGTGATCTATTTTGCCTTTTAATTTATTTTAACATAATGTAAGTAAGCTGTAACAAACATAATTGCAATTTCAAATGGTAATTAACAAAACTTTTTACACATAACCTCAAAAAAATCGTACATACAACGCCATCTATCGGGTGGCGGTGGAACTAAAGCGGTTTCTTAGCGCCTCGGTAACATTTTACAAAGAAGGAAGTTTCCTTAGTACACACATCGCCATCTATCGGTTGGTGGGCGAATTAAAGTGGAGCTGTTGTGCTATCTGTCGTGTGAAAGTTAGTTACTAACAAAATCGAACGGTAGCGTAATTTACAAAGTATAGTTGTCGCGCGCTATCTATCGGTAGCTTATCAAACAATAGTTCGTTTCACAACGCCATCTATCGGTGTGACGACTGCGGAAACTCAAGTTACACAAAAAACTTGTTTACAATTGTAAATTAAGTCATACAACGCTATCTTTAAGATGGTACGAGAAATTGCGGCGTTTACAAAGCATGGTACATAGTTATCCATCGGTTGGTAGTAACGTAAAATTGTTGCGCGCCATCTATCGGATAGTAGTGGAACTTGTTTAACGCCATCCACCGGTGGAAAGACTGCAGCTTGTTGCAGCTGAGTCTACGCAGTTTCTGTGCGTCTGCGTACTGGCGCGAGTCACCAAAATTAAGGTGGCATCTACCCGTTGAAAATAGAACCACAACGCCGTTTATTAGATTCACCCTCCGATTTAATGACTGCAGTGTCTCAAGTTACATAAAAAAGAAGTTTTTATTCATACAACGCCATTTATCGGATCAAAATCTAATTGCAGCGTTGTTTAGCTACCTAACGGTAAAAGGACTGCAATGGCTCAGTTATTACATAAAACAGGGTAATTTCATAAATTTACACAAAACCTTGTATCGGTTAGAAATTAAAAAAAACGTGATAGCTCTGCGCCATCTATTGGTCGGTAATCAAACTACAGCTGTTTAACAGCGCCACCTACCGTTAAACGGACTGCATAGCACACGTTACATTGAAAAAAAAGTATATCATTTATATTACAATAATAGCGTAGTTTGACGGTATTATATCTCTACGGACTCTTGTATTTCAAACTGTAAAGAAAGTTGTACAACGCCGTCTTATCTTGATGTTAGTGGAACCAAAAGTATAGTTGTTGCACGCCATCTATCGGGAAGTAGTGGAACTTGTTTGACGCCACCTACCGGTGGAAGGACTGCAGCTTGTCGCAGCTGGGTGTGCGCAGTTTCTGCGCGTCGGCGTACTGTCGCGAGTCGCCGAAATTGCGCGCCTTCCACGCCATGCTGTCACGGTAATTGCGCTCGCGCTGGCAAGCGTGGCGCAATCCCACTGGTGGGACAAAGTGGGATTTAAAGAAATAGTACCGTAGAATAGGGCAGGGCTACTTTTGAATCAAGTGTCACATTGATCGCCGCTATAGATCTTCAAGTAGCTGCTGTAAGGTTATCCCTAGCGTTCTACGCGTCTCCAGTTTGATTAACTGCAGAGTGCCTTTCACTCTAACGGAATTGCCACTACACAAGTTTAAGACAGAAATAAAACAAGGTCTAATGAAAAAAGGTTACTAATAAAATTGATGATTATTTTAATGATAAGAATGTGTGGTCATCTTAGTCTGCTCGCACATGTTATTTCACATTGTAAGTAGTTACACTTTTGTATACAACTCTTAGTTTAAGAGTAGCTGCTAAGTTTCTTGCTGGAGTCTTCTTAGCAGAATCAACCTTCTGAACCAGCAGTAGAATCGCATTACATACTGGATGACTTTTTTTACCGTCAGGAAAAAAGGACTGTGTATTTTGTACCTAAAACAAGTTCTATACGTGAGTGTGTTTATGAAATACAACTGATTTTATAAATTTTGGAATTTAAAAAAAAAAAAAAAAAAAAAAAAAAAAGATATTTCTCATGCGTTTTTTCTCTAAGTATTTCGTTATTTATTTTAAGTTGAACAATATCATTGATTGGTTTGTTTTTGGCGGCGAATATGACGAAATTGGTTTTACTTGTGTTTATTGTAAGTAAATTTGATAGAAACCAGTTATTTAGTAGATCCAAATCGCTCTGTGCTCTTGACGTTATAGTTTTGATTGAGTGACCAAAGTAAAATAAGCTTGTGTCGTCTGCATATAGGGTGATATTAGCTGTTAGACCTATATGTTGTATATTGTTAATATAAATTAAAAACAAGAGCGGTCCCAGGACTGAGCCCTGAGGGACGCCGAAGGTGATTGGACTAGCAGAGCTTTTATGTGGACCTATTTTAACAATTTGCTTACGGTTTTGAAAATATGATTTTAAAATGTCGTGAGCCTTGCCAGTGATACCGATTACAGAGAGCTTTTTAAGAAGTATTGTGTGACAAATTGTATCAAAAGCTTTTTTGAGGTCGATGAAAATACCAAGTACTAGTTGTTTTTCATCTATCTTATTTTTTATTTTGGTGACAAGGTCGACTGTTGCAGAGAGCGTATTGGATCTAGGTCTAAAACCATATTGTTTTTTATATAAAATTTGTTTAGAGGTAAGATATTTTTCTAATCGGGAATAAATTACTTTTTCGAAAATCTTCGAGATCACTGGTAAGACCGATATTGGACGGTAATTACACGGATCTGACCTATCTCCAGATTTGTGAATTGGTTTCACTTTTGCAATTTTTAGGCTGTCCGGGAAGACCCCCTGAGCCAGGCAAAAATTTATACAATTTGTGAGTCTAGTAACGATTAATTCTTTAATACATTTTATAGATTTCGTACTGATGCCATCAATGCCACAGCTCGTGTTTGGATCCAATTCATCAATGATTTTAGTGGTTTCATCTGTGGTTGCTGGTGCAAAGTTCGAGAGATCTGTTTCTGATATGTTGGGTGCTTGTGTTGGACTTTGACTCGTTAAATGTTTGTTTGGTATTTCACTTGCTAGTACTGAACCAATAGTTGAGAAATAATTATTAAAGCACTCGCAAATTTCTTTCTCATCTGTAATTGTGCTTGAGTTCATAATTAGTTTGTTTGGGCCAAAAGTGTCCTTTATATTATTCCTTGCTAGATTATTAATAGCCTTCCACATTTTCTTAGGCTTTTTCATATTGTTCTTGAAATAATTGTAGTAATATGTTTTTTTAGTTTTCTGTATAGATTTATAAACTTTAGTTCTACACTCTTTGAATTTTTCTTCTACTTTTATATCTGATATATTTTTTTTGTAGTTGTGCCATAGTGTATTTCGCTTATTTAAATCGTGAATGATGTCTTTATTTATCCAATCTTGACGTGGAGGGTTCAATAGTTTTGTTTTGTAGATTTTACTTTTGGATATACAGTTTAAAATGTCTTGTTCAAATGTATTATAGTCATATGTGTTTTCTTGATCAACTTTGTTTAATGTTTTTTCTATAGTTTCATAAAATTTGCTGTAATTTATTGCTGTGTATCTGACTTTTTTGATTGGTGGAGGCTGGTAATTCTCAATCTCTATATATATTTGTTTGTGGTCGGACATATCAGTCTCAATAATGTTGAAGTTGAAGTTATTTTCTTTTAAATTGGTACATACATGGTCTAAAATAGATTTCGTGGACGCTGTTTCGCGGGTACAATATTTTCGGGTGACTTTGTTTAAAATTCTATAGTCACATTCTCTTAATGTATCCTTATACTTTCGAGTGTCTCGGTCCGATATTAGTAGATCAAAATTGAAATCACCAAACACCACACCTCTCTTTCTTTTTTGCAGCTGCATCGAGTAAGTCTCAAGAAAGCTATCTACCTTGTTTCTATTGGGGTTGTATACAGCGCCAATATCCAAACATTGCTTTTCGAGGTGAATCCAGAGATAGTGGATATCATCATCAATACAGTGTTCCTCGATAAAGTTGTGCTTCAAGTCATTGTGCACGAAGATTGAGACTCCTCCTCCCTTCCGGTGTTGCCTATGGTTATTGTAGTGGGTGTAGCATGGAATCTGAAGAACTTGAAGATCACTGTCGCTCTTTATCCAGGTTTCCGATACTACGACAATATGAGGTTTGAGTGTGACAACAATGCAATTAAGTTCATCGAATTTACCCGGCTTGACGAGACTACGAGCATTCATATAAAAGCACTTAAGAGATTTTTTGGTGATTGTGATATTGTAGTTACTGACGATTTCATATGTTATCTTTCCCGGAGAAGCAGTTAGTTTTTTGTTATTGGTGTATTTTTCTTTTGTTTGTCTTCTGTTGATTGGATAATTTTAGGTGTACCTTTTATGTATTTAATGATTAGATTGGTTTCTCCATTTGTGTTACGTTTTTCTAGTTCTTCTTTTAGATTCTGCATGAGGTGTCTTTGATTTGGAGTTTGGTCTGAGAAAAATTTTATGCCGTTATCAAACTTTACGTTGTTTTTGTTACGCAGTAGATATTTAACAGTTTCTTCTGATGTAAAGCATACTTTAATCGGACGGATACGATCAGGTTTGAATTTTCCAAGGCGGGTGATTTTAAGAGGTTTGGGACATTCATCATATATCATTTTGATAATTTTAGTAACCTCATTGTCATTATAGGTATGCCGTTCAGTCGTTATAGTTGCTTCAGGTATTCCCACAATCACAATATTTTTAGATCGTATATTTCGCTCACTGACCTCGTTTACAATCTCTTCGTAGCTCAAATGCGATTGAACTGTAGAGAATGGTGATGGTGAAGTACACTTAAGTTTATATATATCGGATTCTAGAAGTTCAATTTTTTTCTCAATATTTTCACTCGTAGTTTTTAGACTATCCACTTTCATTTTCGTGTTATTTTGATCCAAAATTATATTTTTAATGGTATTGCCAATGTCGTTTACTTGATTTTTTATAGCAGTGACGTCTTCGCTGAGCTTGCCGATGTTTTCTGCTTGTGAACTGCTACTTGACTTTAATACTGCCATCATTTCAGACATCTGTTTTTTTAAATCAGACAGTTCCGATCTTATCCAAGCGTTTGAGCGTGCGCAACTATGCGTGAGCGGTCCAGAAAATAATGGTCCCGTCTCGTTTCCTCGAGGTGGCGAAGAGCGGTTACCGCGTCAAACACCGCGGACGGCACTTATCACTTGGAATAATTTATCATAACACACACTTCGATATTTTTAGAAAAAGGTGCTATATTACGTCGATATTAGAGTTCAGAATTAACTGTAGATTACTTTGTGAGATTTAAAATAAACTTGCGACACGTCTGCCTTGTACGCTCACTCGCGAGCCAATCCAGTCCAAGGAAACAATCCAATAAAAACAAGTTTTTGCGTTAATAACACTCATAACGCAGGTAATTATTTAAAATTTCGTAGGTTAGACTAGACCTAACAATTTTTTTTGTATTAAAATTTTAATGTAGACTTTTATAAATATTCACCCAAAAAAAAATTAAAATCAGTGTAAAAAATTAAGTTGGACCAAGATTTTTTTATGGGGGCTGAAGAGGTAGCCAAAGACCCCTCCAATCACCCCATTCGATTTGGCACACGATGCACCAAACACCCTGTATAATATGTTATAGGCAGATTTGTGACGCTTATTATACATATCAAAAGAGGTTGCATTTGAACAAGTTACAGCTTCAAAAAAAGAAATTCCGATTTTTGATAAATATCAAAATTAAAATTTTTGGAATAGAAAATTTTCTCGCTTTTGTTTCAAACCGAGCTGTCATCATAAACAGTTTTTTTGGCTGGTCACAGTATTTTGTGCATCAACCATGCACCAACATGTCGTTATCTACTGAAGAATGTACACGAATTATCACTATGGTACAAGAAGGAAGGAGTCAGCGGAGTACTGCTAGAACAGTAGGTGTATCTTTATCCACGGTCCAAAGAGTACTCCAGCGATTTCAAAAAACCGGCATGAACATCAGGAGACCAGGGAATGGCAGGCCAAGGTGTACAACTACACGAGAAGACCGATTCATCGTGAGCACTATGTTAAGAAATCGACATCTCACGGCTGTTCCGGTCCGAAATAGCTTTCAAGAAATTCACCACAACAATGTACGCTCTGACACGATCCGGCGGCGACTTCGGGAAGCTGATATAAAGCCTTATAGGCCAGCAAATGGCCCTAAATTGCTCAGAGAACATCGAGTTGCCAGGTTGCGGTTTGCTCGAGAACACGTCCGATGGACAGATGAAGATTGGTCCAGGGTTATGTTTTCCGATGAGTCAAGATTTTGTTTATTCGCACACGATGGGAGACAAAGAGTATATAGGCGACTAAATGAACGTTATCGTCAAGCGTGTTTTGAGGAAAAGGTGCCATTCGGTGGAGGATCAATAATGGCTTGGGCTGGGATATCTTCAGAGGATCGTACGGAGTTAGTAATTATAGAAAACGGTTCTCTGACAGCTCCCAGATATGTAGAGGAGATTTTAAATGAGCATGCTGGTCCTTTCTTGGTGAATATGGGCGCAAATTCCATTTTTATGGACGATAATGCGCGAGCACATACAGCACATTTGGTCAACGCGTATATTCAAAACGTCGGTATCACCCGCATGGAGTGGCCAGCTCGCAGCCCAGACTTAAATCCCATAGAACATTTATGGGACGAGCTCGGGAGATGCGTTAAACAACGCTCTCCAGCTGCAGCTAACTTACGTGAGATAAGAAGTGCGCTAGTAGAAGAATGGTCAAACATAGACCAAAACCGTATTAGAAATTTGATTTACAGCATGCCACATCGTCTTAATGAAGCGATACGGGCTCGTGGAGGAAATACAAGATATTAAATTTACAGAAAAGCTTTCATTTTGCAGATTAACTGTGTTGTGTATTTTTGTTGTCAAAAGTTAGAAGTGTCTTTTTTTGTATTTTTTAGTACCTACTTAAATAAAATTATACAGTTTACAAACGTGTGATGTAATTTCTTTTATGTATAAGTCAGTCATCTATAACATACTACATTTTCACTAGTTTGTGTTTTGTAGTTAAGAAACTATGACACTTTTTATAAGCGACCCGGAATTTTTGCGGCCCAGTGTAGATGGTTATGAGGATAGGTAATTTATATTAAAAAAAATATTAAACTTTTTTTTTAAGCGATCATGCTATCGTCACCTATATCATCTATCTCACACGTTTATTTTCCTGACGGTAAAAAAAGTCATCCAGTATATGTATTGTTTATTAAATTACATATTTTATGTATTATTGTGCGTACTTATATTATATTTTAATATATTTTTGTTTTTTATGTAACAACTTGACGTTCATAAGTGCAATTTATATGCCTAAATTCAATAAAGGATTTTAATTTTCATTTTCAATCATACTGTAGAGCTTCATGTGGAGTTCTTTAGAGAACAGTAGCTGTGATCAATGTTATGCTTGATTCAAAGGTAAAGCACCTTTCTACGGCAACATAAAACACAACAGTACTATTAAACAAAGTTTTACAGTGTTTAGACCCAGAGGTCCTGTCCCGGGTTCGATTCCCAGCGAGGGGTACATGTTTGTGTACTCGGTTTGGTTGGTGGCAGGGCTTGTTTGTCCGCCTGGCTAGCTACCACCGTCTTATCTAAATATGTCACCATAACATCAATGTTTGTAGCATTATTGTAAATAGTTTTATATCTTAGCTATTAGAGATAAGATAGCATGTGCCAATCTACTACATCTACATCTATTATTTACATATTAATACGTGAAGCAAAAACTTTGTGCCACTTTTTTACGAAAATTGCGCGGACTGAAGAGTATGAAAGGAGATCATTCGGGCTCCATACATTTTTGGGCCTTTTCTGAAAGTGCCGGCCAACAAAAAAATAGTACGTATTGTTAGAACTACCCATTTGGAGTAATAGTTAATATGGCACAAAAGTTGTAGGATTGCTCTGAGCCAAGTTATACAAGTTCGATGATTCATCATTTTCATATATTTTTTTTCGTATCAACTTCAAAGCGGTCGCTTCACGCTTCACAATGACAATTGCTTCGGAGCTCTAACAATATCTATCATTATTTTATGTTTTCCAGCACTTTCAGGAATCTATAAGTATAAGAAAATGATGAATCATCGAACTTGTATAACTTGGCTCAGAGCAATCCTACAACTTTTGTGCCATAGTAACTATTACTCCAAATGGCTAGTTCTAAATGAAATGAAATGAAATGAAATGAAATGAAATGAAATGAAATGAAATATATTTAATTTGCGCTTGAGAAAGGTACATTTTTGGTCTTATTCTAGTTTTCTTCTCTTTCTCAGCTGACAATGTAGCATGCAAATAACTTTAAATGACAATGACTAAATATTCCAATTAATTACATACACATAAAAATACAAAATTAATACTCCAAAATGTCAAATACCAATTAAATTACATTATAATAAAAATACAAAATTAATTACTAAAAATTGTTGTACTAAATATTCAAAAATATGTCAAAAATATGTCAAAACAGTATTATAACCACAGCGCAGCGGCCTAACAATACGTACCATTTTTATTGTTGGCCGGCACTTTCAGAAAAGGCCCAAAAAACAAGATGTCATTTCGCACACTTATAGTTTATATAGAGAAAGAGTACAGAATGATAATATTTTTTTTTAATTATGCATAAAAAATACATTAAATCAATAAGAGAAATAGAAGATAATAAAAAAAATTATAACATCCTTAAATAATTATTTAATAGATAAATGCTTTTATAAACTTAATAAATATTATACTAACGTGTCATAAGTAATACCTGAATAAGAAATTTTTGTTTTTACTTTGTTTAACTGTATATTATATATCTAAGTTGTTATACCCTTGCAGGGTTCATGTGTTGATCTTTACCTATTTTTTTAACACCTCTTATGTACCACATGTGTAAGCAATAAAGAATTATTATTATAAACAAACATTACACACACTACCATGTATTTGACACACGCGCATATACTGTACCAACTCATTTCAAAAATTTCAAAAGTGGAAGAGGAGTCCGAAATCCGTCAATGCCAATCCAAACTCACATTCTATCTTTTTTAATTTTTCATTGCTTATGACCATAGATCGGAATAGGTAGAGCTTTTTCTGTGAATTGCGTCATAACGTTATCAATAGTATGGATAACCCGATAAAATAATAAGAGAAAATACACTTTTAACTCTTTTGCACGTCAGACTATCAAGGTGTGATTTAGGTGATCGTTACTGGAGATTATTTTCAAAAATCTTATACTTTGTTTTATCCAAATTTTGGAAAAAAACTAAGTTTGCTTAATATTATCCATGATATGCTAACATTGCAAAGGTATGTCAAAAAACTCTACCTAATCCGATCTATGCTTATGACACAATCCGTGCAGCCTTAATAAAATTACGGTCGAATTTCGACCACTGGGCGACCACTAGTCTACATAAATAGTTGAAGATTCAAAGTGAAAAATAACTTTGTGAGACATATAAAAACTATTTTTTTAAATGTATTACGGGTAAGCACAGTGCCTTGATCTCACCTGATGTTAAGTGATGATAAGGCAAATGATGGAAGCGCACTTCACCCGGGATCCTCAACTAGTGAGGCACTGGCTATCTTATCTCTAGCTGCCGGAACACAACAATGCTACAAACATTGATGCCATGGTTGATTTATTATAACCTACATACTAAATTTTACCTTTTTTACTTTCAAGTGCTAATTACTGCACTGAAGCTAAATTAAATATTTATAAAATTTATAAAATATAGTGAGAAAATTAAACACCTATCCAACCCAGCCAGGAATAGAACCTGGGTCCTCCGCAATCCGCGCGACTGCACTGACCGCTATGCTACCGGAAAGGCTGACGTAAGCGCTGAATTTTGTCACTGCATTTTTAATTTTTTGAGTGCTAATAGCGGCACAGTGCGCCATTTATCCAACGGTCATTGCAACCGATGGCCATGCAGATTCATCATTGCAGATGAAATACCACAAATTTGATAACACAACGCTATAGTAAATTTTTTACTTTTTATTTTCAAGTGCTAATTGCTGCACTGAAGCTAAATTAAATATTTAAAAAAATACAGAGAAAAAATTAAACGCCTACCCGACCCAGCCAGGAATCGAACATGGGTCTTCCGCAATCGCGTTTAATTTTTTTTACTGTATTTTATAAATTTTATAAATATTTAACCTATATACTATTCTTAATTCTTATGTAATACATTACCTATATATTCCTCCTCTATTGACATCTCAAGCCTGCGCAGTGAGCCCTGATAGTCTGTATGGAAGTTCTCTTTCACGTAATACGGGACCTGGAAACACATCGCGATATGAGCGACCCAGCCGTTGATGTGAGATTTATTTATTTATTTTATTTTATTAATTTAATTAATACGGTGAAATCCAATTACATTAATTAACAATACCATACAATAATATAATAATACAATACCTTTATAAATAGATTACAAAATAAAATAATAGTAAAAATAATCAAATCAATTAACCAAAACACAGTCATACATCACGTTCACAAAACCTCAAGCGATACAAAAACGAGCAAATATCACTTCGAAGTTGAACAGAGGCTGGGCCCCCTAATTCTTACAGTGATAAAATTATATTTTATGAAAAGAACACGAAACAAGAAATCTTTCCATGTATTAATTTATTTTTTAAACATACCCAAACTATTATAATATAATAAAAAAGGTCAGATAATAAAAAGTCATCAAGTAATGCTATGGTACTATCCATTACAGCCAGCAACCGCATGGTTTCATTTTCAGGAAATTGCATTGAAACCTTAAAATACCTTTTAGAATGTATAAATAAGTTCAGCAATATATAATAAACACTTAAAACTTTCATTAGAACCCAAAAATAATAAGAAAAGCTTGATAAAGAAAACAAGATTTCAAGTTTTTAAATATTTTTTAAATTATGTTGGGGCCTTTTTATATATTTTTTATTTTTGGAAACATCATCTCAGAAGGCGGATCTATCAGAAAAGCATCACTTCAAAACTGTAATAAAATAAGGGCCCAAAAACGAACTTTCTTTAATATTAACATCTCTGCAGTGTTCCTGTAAAAAAAACCCGCAATTTGGGTGGTTTCAACAGCTCTTTGTATGGATGTAGTATCTCGCCGCCAACTCTATGTACATTTTGAGAGGTTTTAACAGCTTTATACAGTACCTCACATTCACCCCTCATACACAATATATTCCACATACTATGACACACTACACAACACATCCTTACACATAAGTACTGACACACACGTCAGTATAAAATTAAACCAATAAATAGGCAAAATTTAAAATTAGTAATTTAAGAGCTCAGTAAAAATAAGACCTTATGTACGTTAACTTTTTGTTATTATAATACACACTTAGTTATGCAGAGCGTTGCCTCCTGAAACAGGCGATTATAATAAGCCTAAAAGGAGGCTCCGTTAACTAGATAATTTATATAAGTCGTTATAAAGAAATATTTGTTTTTGAATTTGGATTTTTTTAAATCTCGCCGGTGGTTTTAACCACTCTATTTAGTATTACATTGTAGGTGGGTTTAACCGCTCTATGTCGTAGCTTGTCGCCAACTCCATGTACATATTGGGTGGTATTAACTGCTTTATATAGTATCTCGTCGGTGGCTTTAACTGCTCTATATAGTATTTCGTCTGTCGCCAACTCTAGTTACTAACTACCCACATTTTAGGTGGTTTTAACCAAATTTTATGTGTCTAATTTTGAGTGGTTTTGACCGCTGCGCTCTATGATGTATCTAATTTTGGGTGGTATTGACCGCTCTATGTAGAATCTAATTAAAAGTGGTTTAACCACTCAACGTAATATCACGTTCGTCGCTAACTCTATGTTACTACCTACTCACCTTTTGGGTGGTTTTAACCTCTCTAAGTAGTATATTGTTCGTCGCCACGTCGTAACTACCTACTCCCCACATTTAGGGTGGTTTTAACCACTCTATGTAGTATCTAAATTGTGGGAGGTTTTAACTGCTACATATGGTATTCACCCACCTTGAGGTTGACCATCTCCCTAGGCACCGGGTAATTGGCGCTAGGCGCGAGGCTGAACACCGGCTCTGTTTTGTAGTACCTATCACGTCGCCAACTCTAGTTACTTACCCACCCACATTTTGGGTTGATTTAACCGCTCTATATAGTATTTCGTCTGTCTCCAACTCTAGTTACTATCTACCCACATTTTAGGTGGTTTTAACCATTTTTAATGTATCTAACATTGTGTGGTTTTGACCGCTCTATGATGTATCTAATTTTGGGTGTATTGACCGCTATAAGTAGAATATAATTAAAAGTGGTTTTAACCACTCTACGTAGTATCTTGTTCGTCGCCAAGTATAGTTACTACCCACTGTGGGTACATTTCGGGTGGTTTTAACCACTCTATGTAGTATTTAAATTGTGGGAGGTTTTATTTAACTGCTCGATATGGTATCCACCCACCTTGAGGTTGACCGTCTCCCTAGGCACCGGATACTTGGCGCTAGGCGCGAGGCTAAACACCGGCTCGCTGATGAAGAACCCCGACATCATGGACAGCAGTACCAGAACTAGTACTGGTAGCAACTGAACTAGGCCCGCGTGGGAGTCTCGCTGCTCGGGCTCCGCGCGACGGCGGCGGGTGTAGGCGGGAGGGCCGCCACCGGGGAAAGCTGCGGGGTAAATACAAGGTGAAAAAAAAAAGTTTTTTTTTTTGACAAAGCATACATTTTTTTATTAAGGTTATATACGAGTTGGAGACAACCACGACAGCATAGCTGGTAGTGCACCTGACCCGGCATGTCATGGGGTGCGGGTTCGAATCCCGCTTGTGGAATTTTTGTAACACTTTGTTAATGTTTAATTTTTTTTTGGAAAATTAGATTGATAAGATGATTATTAGATAGATAACCAGAGTAAGTAAGACGCCGCCCGCTGTGGCAATAAAAACATTTAAAAAAAAAGATGTTATGGACGAACTATCCCGGATGTCCGTTGGAAGCCTGTTCCAGAGCTGAGCAGCTTTGACTGAAAATTAATTTAAAATGAAATTGGTATTAATGTCATGTGTAAAAACGTTGATTTTTGTCAAATATTCTGATATTTTGGTAGGTTTGAACGCATAGATTTTTCGATAGTACCTACTGATTGTACACACGCTTAACCTGCACATCGCACTACCACAAACGTCATATATCCCCAATAGGCTTTGAACTTTAAGTATATGGCATATGGTTGAAAATGTATTGAAGAAATTTGACAGTTATAGATAGATAATTAATGGAATCAGGCGTTATTTTGCGGAAATCCATAGTACATAAAAATGTACACTGTACACACAAATGTACACACACAATGTACACACAATGTACACACAAATGTACACATGTACTACATATTATTTAAATTACATTTTTATGAGTTATAGATAGGTTGATGTACTGATGTCTTCTGCACAAGAATTATGATAATGATAGATAGATAATAAGTCATATCAAAACTAAACATGTTTTACGATAAACTTTAGTAAACAATAATTAATAAGATAATACATTTTTAATTGCCATATAATAATAGGTTCTTTACCTATGAAATTGGAGTTTTTTTTCTCACTTATTAATAGGTGTATTACTTCTAAAAGTCAATACCGGTTGTTAATATTATTATACACCTTTAATTAGGACTATGTTACTTAGGCTTCAGTAATAACAAAGATTATTAATTTTGTGTATTTATAGCCCAATTTTTTTTTATTGACTACTTTTTATGTTCGCAAAATTGTCTTTTCGTTTCATTGTATCTTTGAAGGGACTTGATTTTTTTTCTTTTTAATGTCTGCTATATTTAGCTAGTGAAACAAACACACTACTCTACAATTTTTATAGTGTTAACATAAATAGATGCTAGGAAAATTAAAAAAAACGTTAGTATGAAAAATATTTTTTTATATAAAATCTCCATACAAAGCTCCAATTTCATAGGTAAGGACCTAATACATAGCAGCTTGCTGTTATGCTTAATAGGAAACAAACAATTCACCCTAGACGGCCATGCCATTTTAGTAGGTCAATTGATCAATAACGTACTAGGTTCCCGATGAGCGCCTGATAAACGGTACGCGACTTTGGTGTCACGGAGCAGCAATGACGTTTGAGGCGATGACAGTCAATATTAAGTAGAAATTTTTTGCAACCTAAATTATTCTTTATGTATGTATGTATTTCTTGGTACGGATCACAATCGTGAGCTTAGGTCTAGGGTTGACAACCTGCTGAAACATCCTTTGACTCGTTTGGAATATTCTAGAGATTCCGAACACGATATCCGTCACTCCAAGTCACTTGCCACTTTTAAGACTAAACTGCATTCGCATCTCTTGACAAGTCTTAGTTTGCAACAACTCTTCCGTATGTAGGTATATGTAGTATGTTTATGTATTAGTATTATTTTTGTAATATATAAATATAATATATAGGTACTTATATATATATTTATGTGTATACTTCAATAGTTAATATTTTTTATTATTATTGTTATTATTATTATTATTTTATTGCTTTATACTAGTTATTTTCTTTTCAGTTGTCTTATAACTCAAAGGTAGTCTGGAAGAGATCGCTCTAAGCGATAAAACCGCCTTTGCCCACTCCGGTATAAAAATTTCGTTGTTTGTTTTTACTTTTCTGTGTGTGTGTGTGCAATAAAGAGTTTTATCTACACTAATGTTGTAACATTCTACTTATGTTTCCAATACTTGACTTATAATTACTACTGTTATAGCGCAGACAACAAAACACTCAATTTAAGCAATTTCACATGATGGTATAATATCCACATCGATATCGTAAAATCTCATTATAACATCAATAAAACGCGACCAATTAACCTGGCGAGCCTTATGTCAAAATCCTCATACAAGTTGTATAAAATTTTGACATTAGGGTGGCTTTTGAAAACAGTTGGGTTATACGTGAAAACTTCGTCGAAACTACTAAACTTACATACACAAAACTCTTTGGTAAGATCTTGTGCCAATTAAATAAAAAAAGAACAGCGCGCGCTCGCTCCTGATTGGCCCTGCGCGCGCAGCTGCGCTCTCATTGGTTAGATTTTAATGGCGGAAATTTTAATAATTATTATAAATAAACTATTGTCAGCTTTTACTCTTGTTGTTTGACTAATTGCATTAGTGAAGATAAAGTAGTGTATGCAACTGCATATAACACGGGTATTAAAACACTCGTTACTATTATGAAACTCGCTGCGCTCGTTTCATAAACTCACACTCGTGTTTTAATACCCTTCATTATATGACAGTTGCATAAACTACTATTATCTATCCATTAATCTACACTCGGCGTCAAAAAAATCGCACCTCTTAGAAAATCACTTTCAAATGTCATTTACTCTTGATATGCACATGCAGTCGCATTAATTATGATTTTATTTACAAGGTTACTTAATTAACTTAATAAAAAACATTACTTTTCATTATCAAATAAAACCTAATGCAACAAATAAAGTGTCACAAAAATTCGATGCAAATTTTGCTACCCGTGAGAGTTGCTAGTTGCGCTTCCTTTGTGGGTATAAAACGGTCAACACGGGTTCAATGTGGGTCATTCGCTATTCAACCGTTGAAGAGGACACACGCACAGATTTTGATGGATACATGGATGTATACATGATGGATACACAGCTGATAAAGCCGCTCAAGTGGTTGCACTACTGCAATCAGGGGTGCGGCAGTGTGATGTCGCCCGGCAACTGAACCTGAGCCGTTATTCCGTTCGAAGAGTGTACCAGCGCTTCATAGAGACCGGTGGCTATATCCGCAGACACGGTTCGGGTAGACGTCGCTGCACCTCGGAAAGAGACGACCGGTTCGTTGTGTCGAACTCTTTGAGAAATCGTTTCTCCAACGCTGTTGAGTTGCAACAGCAGCTCCAGGCAGTTCGCAGACGCACCGTAAGCGTATCTACGGTTAGAAGAAGATTGAAGGAGAAGAAGATAGCGGCCCACAGAGCTGCTACGGGTCCAAAATTGACTGCAGCGCATCGGCGAGCCCGCTTGCAGTTTGCTCGTGACCACGTCGATTGGACCCTTGAGCAGTGGAGAGCTGTTCTCTTCTCAGACGAGACGCGAGTGTGTCTTTTCTGCAACGACCGACGGAGAAGAGTATACCGGAGGCAGGGTGAACGTTTCGCCCAAGCCTGCATCCAGGAGACGGTGGAATATGGTGGCGGATCCTGCATGTTCTGGGGCGGTATGTCTGCTGCCGGCAAAACCGACCTTGTCTGCGTCTCCGGACTGGAGGTGCTCGCGGACAAGGGTCGCTGACTGCTCGCCGCTATGTCACTGAGGTCCTGGAAGTGCATGTGGTCCCCTTTGCCGAATCTTTTGGCGAGGGGTTCACATTAATGCACGACAACGCTCGCGCTCACACTGCAGGCATCGTGAGCGACTTCTTGCAGAGGTCCCAAATCTCTGTGATGCAGTGGCCAGCGCGAAGTCCGGATCTGAATCCAATAGAGCACCTCTGGGACCATCTTAAACGTAAGGTTCGATCTCGGGATCCAGCTCCTTCGACTCTACAGGAGCTCCAAGACGCGGTGATTGAAGAATGGGGGCTTATCCCTCAAGAAGAGCTCCTGAAGTTGGTGAGGTCCATGAGGGACCGTATGGAAGCCGTGATCAGGGCAAGGGGGGGTAACACTAGATTTTAAGTTAATTTTAAGACACTTTTTGTACATTTTTCTTTGTAAATTGTCTGTTGTTAATTAGGACTTAATTAAGGATTTTTATTATTTTATTAATTTTAATGTTGTTTGTATAATTATAATTAAACAGAAAGTTAAATTTAATTGTTTTTTGATACTCCTTTTTGTTACCTTTCTAATGATACCCAACACTATCCTCTACATAAGGTTTAAGAATTTTTAAAGATGATTTTTAAAAGGTGCGATTTTTTTGACGCCGAGTGTATTTATGGTTAAGATGTAACGTTCACAGTAAGCTGAAGTTGTTGATGCTATCTAATGTTTTTTAGATTTTTTTATTCGTGTATATGTACTTATGAAGAAACAGTACTGCTTTCGAGATGCATTTTTGTTCCGGATACTGTATCTAGACCATCTATTATTATCTTTACACTAGCGGCCGCTCGCAGTTTCACCCGCGTGGTTCCCGTTCCCGTGGGAATATTTGGATAAAAATAAATAAATAAATTTTCCTACACTCACACCAATTATCTAGCCCAAGAGAAGCTTCGTCATGAAACTCGTTATATGGTTACTAGACAACGGATAAACATACTTAAAATACTTAAATATATACTTATTATAGATATACATAGAAATACATTAGAATAGATATACATAGAAAACACCCAGACCCGAGACAAATTAGAAAAACAATAATTTCTAAATTTACAGACCGGGGATCGAACCCGGGACCTCAGAGATGGCGACACCATGAAAACCGGTGTACAAACCACTCGACCAAGGAGGTCGTCAAAAAGTATCCTATGTGTTATTCCCGGTTATAAACTATCAGTATACCGAATTTCATCCAAATCCATTCAGTAGTTTTTACGTGAAAGAATAACAAACATCCATACTTACAAACTTTCGCGTTTATAATATTAGTAGGATATGGAATTACGTATTTATCGATTGTTAGATAATTGCAAAAGTGTTCTTTCGACTGTGAGAGCAGTAACTCCACAGTGACGTAATACCGCCGGCTTGCGGCGTAAATCACAAAGTAGTAGAAAATTTCAACGAGCCTTCTTGGGCCGCAGTAGCTCAGCGGTCTGAGCATTGGACCGGTTATACAAAGGTCGTGGGTTCGATTCCATCTATAGTTAAATTTTATCTTATAACTATAGTATATAGGCTATGGCTTGCTATATATTTGTGGGACAGTATATAAATAAAGGCTATTACTAACTATGTGTATATAGGGTCTAACAAAATCAATAAGCGAACGTTTAAAGGGAGCATCTATACATCACACTGAGCATGCTCACCAAATTTGGTCCAAAACAACAGGCTCGTTACCGAGATAATCAAAACACATTATCATAATTCATCAAAAAATACACCCTTTCCAAACCCGTACAGCTGTACTACACGCACACAAAGATAGCCGTTGTGTCGTGTATCCGTACACTATCTTTTTATTGACGCTTGCGTGCGTGTTAGTAAAGATACAGCAGGTTTCATGATGTGCATAATTTTAATTAATTTAGTTTGTTAGAAACATAACTAAAAAATCACTATAAAACTGGAGCCCATTTTTTGTCATTGTATACAGAATGATGTATAGATACCGCCCTTTAACGTTCGCTTATTGATTTTGTTAGAACCTGTATATACTGTCCGTCAGATAGATAGTAGGTTATAGCATACTTTGCCACTGATAGACAACGAATACGCCTATATACTCTCACAGATATAATAAGTAATAGCTTATATACTGTCCCACCGCACTACTGGATAAAGGCTTCAATCAAGTCAGTCATCGCTACAACGAAAAGTTATATCTCTAACTGTCAAAGCAAAACAATTTTACTGAAACTGTTATTATGGCGACATATCCTCCTTTGCCATCAGAGTGTCCAAACTGTATAATAGTGTTGATAAGGATTTGAACCTGAACTTGTTTAACTCATCCCTCAACCGGTTTAAAAGCAAATTTAATAATAACTTCTTTTTGTAAAAAAAAAAGGCTTACCAACATTTTCCATTTTCCATTCAAAATCGAAGAGATTTGAGTAATTTAATCTGTATTATGTTATAAGCGGAAACTTGTAATTGGCCGTATTTAAATTATAAACACTTTTATTTTATGTATTAGCTGTAAGTTTTCCAAATAAATTTAAAATAAAATAAAATATTCAGATAAGATGGTGGTAGACTGGTATCCAAGCAAACTTGAAACAAGCCCTACCAACAACCAAACCGATTATAATAATATATGACCCGCTGGGAATCGATCCTGGTCTAAAAAACCGGTATTCTAACCACAATTTGTTGTTCGGCTTAGGACAGATTCTGTTTAGGTCAGATTCGGTTTAAGACAGATTCTGTTTAAGACGTAAATACAGTCAAGTTCAAAAGTCAAGCACAATTATTTTTATTAAAGGTATTAGTATTTTATAAGTAGTTCCTGCTTAGAAAATAATAATAATGAGCCTTAGCGAAGTTTTATTATAATGGAAGTTGTAGTCAAAAGTGTTAAAGCAGTTTCATACCTATACACGATTCACTTTATTGAGTAGAAGATATTATTATTATAATTTTAGGAGCTATGTATGTTACCCTGGTACATACAGAAAAACTTTTAATGCCAAATTTTAATCAGGCTCTACTTTTTAATATGTTCTGGTCTCCTGGTGTCAGCCTAACATAAATGTAACTAACCAATAAATTTACTTGCTTTACTAGCAATACAAATAAAAAAGTCAAGTACATATTGTTTCTCGTGACAGTACAAAAACTGTCTTAAACCGTATCTGTCTTAAACAGAATCTGTCCTAAACCGAATCTGTCCTAAACCGTGAATTTAATTTACCTATTTTGCTATAAATTACATGTATATTTACAGTTGTTAAGTGTGCGCCGTCCGTAGGTGACAGGTGTCATATATTTTATTTGAAATGTCTTCGTCCATATTAATTTTTGCCGCGCGGCCATACTAGTTTTGTATGGGGAATTTAACGTGTTAATTTGAAAAATAATAATTTAAAAAACCGCTCGATTAATCGAAAATGTGAGACGAACGATTTGTAGTTAAGACATTGGTGATTGTTTAGACAAAATTAGAAGTATAATAATTTGGATAAACTTTATGATATCAACTAAACGCCGCCACTCGTTTTCATGATTTTTGCCCAACTTTAACCTTTTTACCGCCAACAACTTCTATAGAAGTTCGAGATTTTCGTGCCGTCCACGCCAGCACTTCTATAGAAGTTCTTCTTTGTACCTACTTTATTAAAATACATTTATACGTTGGCGTACAGCGGGACTTCGCGTGCAGGATAGTTGGGCGGTGAAAAGGTTAAATGATATTGTAGAAAAAAGTGTATGGGTCGGACTAATTGTAAACACGTTCCCTTTGATACTAAATATATATTTTGTTTATGTGATACGATAGTTTTTTCATCATATATCAACTTCACCGTGACTACACTTTTGTGGCTTTTTTGGTCGGCGCACCCTTAAGGGAATAGTAATTTTTAATGTAATTTAACCCAATTATAGCAACAATAGGTATAGTGTTTTTGTTGTTAATGACGGTAGTTGTTAACATTGACTATTACTTTTTACTATTCACTTTTTACTTTGGGCGCCTTTGGCTTTCAAAGTAAAAAGTGAATAGTGTTGAATAATTTCGGCGGGCTGGTTGAACCACAATAGCTCAATTGGGAGAGGGCCTGACCCGGTATGTCAGAAGGGTGCAGGTTCAAATCCTGCTCGTGGAAATTTTTCAACATTTGTGTTTTTGTAATTTGTTCGCAACAAAAATTTGCGTTAAAAATTATATAAACATTTTATAGTGTTTTTAAAAAAAATTCATTATTGTTTATTGTTTTCTAAAGTTTACGCGAACACTACACATTGAAATGAAACAACTTTTACGAATCTACTCGCGTTTAATTCACACATTACTTATTTAATGTTTATCCTGACGATTTAAATTTAAATGAGGGTATACAAGCTACCAACTAATTATGAGATGACCAACACCTCAGTCTCCCTGTGACCACGGACCCTGCAAAGGGTCCGAAACGTCAGGATAAACATTAAATAAGTAATGTGTAAAATAAACGCGAGTAGATCCGTAAAAGTTGTTTCATTAAAATATTGTTCTTAGTGTATCTATTATCTTTATGTTTCTCGGCAAACTTCGTGTTTCGGCTATCGTCGGATTTCGTCCAGTTATATAGTATATAGAGCTGCTACTACTCCTTTTACTTATTATTAATTTATTTTAGAATGAGGGGAAATACTATTGTGTCATACGTAATTGATTTACGATTTATAGTTTTACAGCTCCTTATAGTTCACACGAAAATCAAAACAAAACCACAATAAAGTACGCTGCTTTGAATTCAAATTATTAAACATGACAAATCTAATAATTAATGGACATGCAAGTTAAAATTCGGTTGCTATCGAAATGCGATGATTATAGAGAGACATTAAGAAAATTAAAGCACTATATGTACTTTATTAAAATGAATCTAACCTAGACCAAGTTATAATGCGAAAATCGTAATTACAACCTTATTTTTAGTTTATACGAAAATCGAAACACGGGTCAAATATTTTCATTTAAAGAATCAGTACAATTTTTTTTTTAATAATATCTTGAAAACTCACGAAGTTACAAGCTTTTTGTGCTGTCCCGTTGTGTTTTTTAGTAGGGTATACTTTATTTAAGATTTTGTAAATATTATTTGGTCAAAATGTAACATGGTATAAAAAAAATATTGAAATCGATTCTATTACTGATTCTGAACAAACAGTTTTCAGGTTTCGTATAAACTAAAAATAAAGTTGTATAAGTACTTTTTTCGAGAAAAAAAATGGTGGTGTAATAAATAAAAAAAAACAAATATCCAACAAATAAACTAACTTTATTATAATATTCAATTATTTCATTAACCATTACAATTCACAAACGGGTATTTACAATATACATTAACAACATATTGGAAAATATATTCCTTTATATGTAACCACCATTTTTTTTATAGGACGCGCTGACAACTGTGAAATAGCGCTCACTAGCACACATGCAAAAGGAATGCAACGATTTTCTTTGGGGAGTTTGTCGATTGACTCTGACGGCATTTTCAGTTACACCGGGCTTTTTTGGGGGCGACGAGAAACATAAAGGGTTCCTCAAGCCGTGTGAAACGAAACACCTTCGGAGGTTTTCTAGAGGGAACGGCATCACACACTTAAAAGTGCGTGTCCCCGTGCCCTACTAGATTCTCCGAAGGGTTCGGATCGGATCGGACCAAGGCCGTTGTAATCTAATCTAAATAAGAATATATATAAAACATCTTCGTTAAGGCGACGCACCGTTAAACAATTAATCTAATACGGAGCGTTTGCGCCCCGTATCATAAGAAAAACTGTTTTTTTTTTCTTCAAATTAAAACTACAATTTAATAAAAAAAATGAACTAGCATGAAGTGTGTGTTAAGACTAATCTACTAAGAAAATTTAGATGCTTAAATCGGTCTGGTTTGCCTGCAAAATGTAAATCTATGTTTTAAAAGAGGTTACTTTGATATTCTTTTCTCTGTTATAAAAGTTGACAAATCGTGTTTCTGCAACCAGCAAAATGAAGTTAATTGAAGGAAAAATCATGTCATCAAATATCATTTTCATATGTTTTGTAATTATTGGGAAAAAATAAATTTCCAATGCGCCGCCTTAATCAGTAGTTTAAAAGAAACAATAAACTATATATATTCAAAAATATATATATTCAAAGTAGAATATATAACTTATTAACATATGTACTGGTATCATTATTAACCTATAAAACCGATTTTTAAAAGTTTTAACCGATGATTATTATACATTTTAAATCAGTTTGTGTGCCCTCCTGGCTAGTTACCACAACCGCAGTCTAGAGTTGAATGCGAGAGATCGTTCTTCAATCTCCATATCTCCGTTTTACTACTGACGTCAACCCATGCTTAACACAAGCGTATTTTGGTTAACATGACTAATTAATTATTAATATGTACGAAATAAACTGCATAAACCTAACAAACGCTAAATAATAGTCTTTCGTTATCAGTCCGTATAAAAATAAGACTTTCTACAAAATGACTAGTCACTTCATGAGATGACTGAGCCACAGATAATATGGGTCCTTACCTATGAAATTGACGTTTTTTTCTCACTTACTAATAGGTGTATTACTTCTAAAAGTCAATACCGGTTGTTAATATTATTATACACCTTTAATTAGGACTATGTTACTTAGGCTTCAGTAATAATAATGATTATTCATTTTGTGTCTATATCGCCCAATTTTTTTTTTTAATTTCTACTTTTTTTGTTTGCAGAATTGTCCTTTTGTTTTATTGTAGCTTTGAAGTGACTTGATTTTTTTTCTTTTTAATGTCTGCTATATTTAGCTAGTGAAACAAACACACTACTCTACTATTTTTATAGTGTTAACATAAATAGATGCTAAGAAAATTAAAAAAAACGTTAGTATGTAAAATAAAATTTTATAAAAAATCTTCATACAAAACGTCAATTTCATAGGTAAGGACCTAACATGTAAGAAATAAACTGCATAAGTCTAACAAACGCTAAATAATAGTCTTTCGTTATCAGTCCTTAGAAAGATGAGACTTTTTACAAAAAACTAGTCACTTCATGACATGACTGAGCCACAGATAATACGTTAACCTAATACTTGCAACGTTAAAAAGCCCTAGTGACCAATCTCCTCAAAAAAAACCTTTGTATAACAAATATGCCTTGTATAATAACGAACAATATTTTAATTACAGTTCCAAAGAAGCCTATAATATTTCTTGGACTCATGAAAATAAGTACTAAAGCCTGCGCCAACCCCGAATAGTTCAAAGTCAAAACGTTTATTAACGATGTGATTAACGTTTGGATTAAATCTTTTTTGTTTTGCGGTTGCGTCGCACTCCGCGTTCTGGCTCTACGATTATTTTGCGAATTGGCTGAAAATTAAAAAGGCGTTTTCAGTAAAAATCGTTAAGAACAACTTATAACAGTAGTCTAGTGGTCACCCATCTAAGAGCTAACCACAGCGACGATTGCAGCTTCGAGATCATACTATTAAAAATATACTTTATTTATATACAGGGTCTAACAAAATCAATAAGCGAACGTTTAAGGGCGGTATCTATACATTATTCTGAATACAATGACAAAAAAATGGGCTCCAGTTTTATAGTGATTTTTCAAAGTTATGTTTTCTAACAAACTAAATCAATTACAAAAATGCACATCATGAAACATGCTGTATCTTCACTAACACGCACGCAGGCGTCGATAAAAAGATAGTGTACGGATACACGACACAACGGCTATCTTTGTGTGCGTGTAGTACAGCTGTACGGGTTTGGAAAGGGTGTATTTTTTGGTAAATCATGATAATGTTTTGTTGATTATCTCGGTGACGAGCCTGTAGTTTTGAACCAAATTTGGTGAGCATGCTCAGTGTGATGTATAGATGCTCCCCTTAAACGTTCGCTTATTGATATTGTTAGACCCTATATTTAACCGATGGTTAAGACCACCGGTTCAGACCTAGAGGTCTCGAGTTCGATTCTCATTGAGGGTTACATGTTTGTGTACTCGGTTTGGGTGGTGGTAGATCTTGTTTGCCCACCTGGCTAGCTACCACTGTCTCATCTAAATATGTCGCCATAACATCATTGTTTATAGCATTTTTGTGTTCCGGCAGCTAGGGATATGATAGCCAGTGCCTCACTAGTTGAGGATCCCGGGGTGAAGTGCGCTTCCATCATTGGCCTTATCATCACCTAACATCAAGTGAGGTGACGGCCAAGTAATTACCTGTAGGTTTATGGTCCTTCGAGCAAGATTATAAAGCAAACATAGAAATTAAGCTTCAATGGTAAAAACTATACGCAATGCACTATTTTCAATATATTATGCATAGCATACATTACACAAATAAATAAACAAACCAGTTGAAGATATCAGTAGGCTTAGCCAAAGTAACATTAAGAAAAGGATAACGAAGATCGAAAAGAATAAAATGTATGGGATTGACATAAGATTGACCACGTGATTTAGCGCGGCTTATGTCAATCCCATACATTTTATTATTTTCGAACTTCGCTATCGTTTTCTTAATGTTACTTTGGCTAAGCCTACAGGTGAGATGAGGGCCATAAGCAATGCATTCAATTAAAAAAAAAAACAACAACATGGTCCTTCGAGCCAGGCATTAAGTGAAAATTCTAAATGAAGAAAAGTGTTTTATCACCATATTATTAAGTGAGGTAAAAAAAAAGTAACGGTTTCTTGTAGTAGAAGTGAAAACACAAAATGGTCCTTCAAGCCGGATACTAAAGCTAGATTCCTAGTAAGAACTTAGTCTTACCAGCAGATGGTGCACTTTTCCATTGAATAAAATAAATAGATGGTCCTTCGAGCCCAGCCACCCGGTGAAAGCTTACACACTTACTATTAAGTGAAATAACAGTCGTGCACAAACCCCTACGAGAAACTAAAAAACAAATGGTCCTTCAAGCCAGATTAAAATTACTATTGCAATTTCTTTCCTTTGAGCCCAGCTACCTGGTGAGAGAATGGTAAATATTACACATTTACCATAAAGTGAATCAAAGGTCTTGCACTTAAAAAAATGGTCCTTCGAGCCGGATACTAAAGCTAGATTCCTAGTGAAAGCTTACAGTTACCAGCAGGTAAAATAACAGTCATGCACAAATACTTACAAGCAACAAAAAAATAATAATGGTCCTTCGAGCCGGATGAAAGCAAACAAAAAAAAACAACACAAACTAAAAACAACAGTCACAGTGCACCATCCCTACGAGAAATTAAAAAAAAAGTGGTCCTTCGAGACGGATGAAAGCAAACAAAAAAAACAACACAAACTAAAAATAACAGTCACAGTGCACCATCCCTACGAGAAACTAAAAAAAAAATGGTCCTTTGAGCCGGACTAATTACACGAGCGACAAAAAACAAATAAAAAAAAAGAAAATTGCATAAACACCATAATATTGACCGGTAGCGCCAAAGAACATGTTGAACAGCTCCTCGGCGGTGAGGTCGGACTCGAACCCGCGCGCGTAGTACTGCTGCTGGTGGTGCGTGTGCGTCACCTCCTCGCCGCGCACGTCGTACTGCTTGCGTTTCTCCGCGTCCGTCAAGACGGCCGCCGCGTTGCCGATGGCCTGAGGACCGAATTCGTTATAAGTTTACTTACTTAAATATTTCATTTTAAGCGCCTATGCGGTCTAGATGTGAAGACCACCGTTTTAGACCCAGAGTTATTCTCGGTTTGGGTGTTGGTAGGGCTTTTTCGCCCGCCTGGCTAGCTACCATCGTTTTATCTATCTTATCTTATCTTAGAGGGGCCTGCTGAGGTTTCCCTCTATCAGTAACACTTCGACCCATCGGTATCTTTTGTGCAACCCCATCCTTTCACTCTCCTTCCTCTGTAAAGATATATGCCACAAGCTTGGCAACGTCCTTAAGAGCGAAGAGCCTGAAGTCCTCCGGTTTCGGATAGGCCGACCCCATTCTTTTCCTAGCCAGAGAGTGGCAGTCACACAGTAGGTGATGCATTGACTCAGTTTCCTCTCCACATGCCCTACACAAGCTATTTGTCTTATCTAAATATGTCGCCATACCATCAATGTTTGTAGCATTGTTGTGTACTGGCAGCTAGAGATTCCGGCGCTGGGAATCGAACCCGGGAGCTCTGGGCCTAAACCGGTGTGGTCTTAACCACTAGACCATAGAGGTGGTTATTCACGCATTCACACATCACGTTATGACCATTAAGGGTGCGCCGACAAAAAAATTCCAAAAATGCAGTTACGGTTAAGTAGATATAATTAAAAATACTATCGTATTAAATGAACAAAATGTATATTTAGTATCATAGGGAACGTGTTTACAATATGTCAGAACCATAAATTCATAACACGCTATAGTTTTTTCTACAATATCATTTAAAGTTGGGCAAAAATCATGAAAACGAGTGGCGGCGTTTAGTATATTTCTTATAGTTTATCTAAATTATTGTACCTCTGATTTTGTCTAAACAATCATCAATGGATAAACTACAAATTGCTAGACTACATTTTCGATTCATCAAGTGGTTATTTAAATAATTATTTTTTAATAAGCACCTTAAATTCCCCATACAAAATTAGTATGGCCGCGCGGCATCAAATAAATATGGACGACGACATTTCAAATAAAACATATGACACTTGTCACTTATGGACGGCGCACCCTTAAAATAGTAAAAAAAACGCTAAGCGAAAACGAATTAAACGCTTTCGAGCGATGCGGTGCGACGCGGTGAGTCGAAGAACAGCTAGTAATCTTAGCATAGATAAGTATAGTAAGAATGCAAAACAACGATTGCAAAGTAAAAAGTTATTGATATCATAACAATTAGCTACCATGTAATTATTTTTTATCATTACAAAATCACTGTACAAATATGCTTATGAATTAAGCCACAATCTATTCACACACAAATAAGACAATAATGATAGATATGGACAACCAATCAGAGATTGTGGAGTTTATATTTCTTGTTTGGTCATAGACCGCATAATAAACACTATTTTACAATACAAGACTGAGATTCAAGAGATATTGGGTAATTGTTATATGAGTTAGATTAATATTGTCTATTTCATTAGGAGAATGAAATTAGCATTGATGAGACTTCTTGGCGGGATAGTGAAGAGTCATGTCTGCGGTTTTGTTTTACTTTCTGTTTGTTTCTGTCTGTTTCTGTGTTCGTGAGCGTGCATGAGTGTCGGCAAATGTTACAAAACAGTGCAACTTCATTTTTCAAATTCTCTCAAGAAGTCCGCGTGAGGTCTTAGTAAACCCCCACATCTTTACTGAGATACTCAGGTTGGGGGGTATATAATTGTAAAGCCTATACTGAGATACTCAAGGGGTTGGGGCGTATATAATTTCTATCTCCCTTCTCATTATTATTGTCATTCATAATATATTATCTATATAAATAACATAAATAGCTTGTAAGAAAATTACTTTGACTTGTGTCAACCGCACGAAGCCATCAACTAAAAGAAAAAAAATATATTGATTACACAATTTTTTCCAATATAGGCATTTCTGAGTTGATAATATTATATAGCGGTACATTTAGAGCAATAAGATAAGATAAAATAAGATAAATTACCTTGAAGGCCTCGGCTGCTCCCGGTGCATGGTTCTTGTCTGGGTGGAGTTGTAAAGCCAATTTCTTGTAAGCCTTCTTGACGTCGGAATCAGTGGCTTCCTTAGTAACACCTGTAACAGAAACAATATGTTTTTACAGTCATTGCAGAGATGCTAAGGACATGAGACTTCCCTATGATTGATTAATAAGTACCTGTAAAGGTCTATATTAAACTAGCTGAGCCGAAGGGCTTCGTACCGCTTCGACAGTTTCCATGACAACAAAACAAACAAATCATTTTGTATTGGAAAATTAAATTGTCGTTTTTATATAGTATTTTGTATTTATTTTCTCTTTATAAAATTTTTTCGTGTGCCTTAAAGGAACATACAAAAAACTCGAGTTCTTCTCGTCCAATATACCGCAGTGTCTCAAGACGAAAGTCTTTGACTAGTGCGTGTTGCCAGTGATGACATATGGAACTGAGACGTGGTCACTCACAATGGGCCTCATATAAAGACTCACTCAAAGAGCAATGGAGAGGGCTATGCTCGGGGTTTCTCTGCGAGATCGAATCAGTAATGAGGAGATCCGCAGAAGAACAAAGGTAACCGACATAGCCTAAAGAGTTGCTAAGCTCAAGTGGCAGTGGGCAGGGCACATCGCTCGCAAGACTGGTGGCCGCTGGGGCGGGATAGTCCTTGAGTGGCGACCGCGTACCGGAAGGCGCAGTGTGGGCAGGCCTCCAACAAGATGGACCGACGATCTGGTGAAGGTCGCGGGTTGCCGCTGGATGGCGAGCAGCACAAAACGTTGTTGTGGAGATCCTTGGGGGAGGCGTTTGTCCAGCAGTGGACGTCTTTTGGCTGAGATGATTCTCGAGTTTTGCACTTAGCAACATTAATTTTACAAGCATTTATTTAGTATCACCTGTCCCGGTGTTTGTCAAATTTGATCCACTTCCCGGTTACCAATCTATGCAAATTTTGCACGCTTGTAGATAAACATAAAAAAAAAAAAAACACTAAATGTCCGGCCTTTGCGAATACCAACCATAACCATTACAAATTGTTGTGATAACACTACATTTACTGTATGTTTTTAAAAGTATTTGATGTTTTTAAGTAAAATAAATAAATTATAATTAAAAAAATTTTTTTTTTTAAACATGTCTTTAAATCTATATAGATTACAGTCAATATGAATTTCACAACATAGTAAGATCAGACAGTAGTCCATAAATAGTGTACACAGCATGAGTTATGTACTGCTACGTTAAAAATAGAACACAAAACGAAACTAATTAAAACTATAAAAAACAAAACTAATGTGGAGTCAATATGAAGTTGTTGATTATTTGCCAATGCAGGAACAACAATGTTAGCAGGAGTCGAGGATACTCCTAAGCTAAAGATGATTCTTAGCCATTAATTCCCCATTGCAGGGCAAACTGCAAAGACATCCCCTCCCTCCTTCCACCTTTCTCTACCCTGAGCTAGTTCATGCCAATTGGGAGACTCATTATTAAATGATCAAATTATAAATAAATAAATAAATAAACTTTCCTACACTCACACTAATTATCTAGCCCAAGAGAAGCTTCATTATGAAACTCGTTAAATGGTTACTAGACAACGGATAAACATACTTAAAATACTTAAATACATACCTTCTTATTATACATAGAAAACACCCAGACCTGAGACAATTTAGAAAAACAATAATTTCTAAATTGACTTGACCGGGGATTGAACCCGGAACCTTAGAGATGGCGACACCATGAAAACCGGTGTACAAACCACTCGACCAAGGAGATCGTCAAAATTAAAAATTTAAAGTAAACAAATAAAACTATTTTCATAAATTAATTTGGGTCAGAGTGTTGTTGTCAATAACATTGCTTGTAATTGACATACTCAACTGTTAAGTATGTCAATTAAGCATAATGAAATAAATATCCAATAGTTTTTTCACAAATAAAATTAAATCATTATCGTCATCATCATCATCAGCTCATTTTATGTCCCCACTGCTGGGGCAGGAGCCTTCCATAAGGATGGATAAGGAAAATACAATTACATAAAATTAAAAAAAAAATCTTTTAGTATTATTTTTTATGGTTCTAAACAACCAAAAAGTTCACTAAAAAAAAGAATTTCCTTAAGATTGACTATCATGTTCATAATACAACCAATAGTGTCTGTTTTCAATAGCCTTTAATTCTACATAAAAACATAATTCAGCCAAGTTCAATTTATTGTTTGTGAACAGTTTTTCTACTGTCCATTTGTGCATGAATAACTTATAAGCCACAGTGAAGCTCAGAACAATCGATTACAAGGCCAAACCACGTCACTATTAACTCAATTAAAAATCAAAATTGCAACACTCACCCAAGATCTCGTAAAAATCCTTGCACTTAGTGTTGACCCTCTTCACCGCTTCCATCTGATCTGAAGTGTACTCGCGCTGTTGGGGCTGATGTGCAGGAGGTTTTCGTCTTCGAACATCCTCTGTCCCTGGGCTGGTAGGTGGCGATCGTTTAGGCACATTTCCTGACGATGGCGCAGCTCGTACCCTCGTCAGAAGCTCTTTAGCCCGTACAGTGGGGTATAACCGTTCAGCTTTGAGCAGAAACTTTTCCGCTTTCTCAATATTGCCCGCGGAAAATGCATTCTGTGCTATCTCTATACACTTGTCAGCCTCATCCTTATTCCCTTCAATCGTCATTTTCGACGCACTATATACTCTTTGCTGCGACTTGTTGATGTTTCATGAAATGTCGCACGACGTAGATCACAACTAGATGTTTGCTGCGCAAATTTTAATAATCTAAATATATTTTAAATACAAATAATTACGCAAAGACGAAATTCATGATCAAAAGTACATATTGCGTCAAAATAACAGTCAGTCAGTGCTTTTTTTTATATGGCTTTGCACAAGCATTAGCCAATTAAATATTTTTTCTTACAAGTAATACCTAGTTAAACAATATTTCCTTTCTGTATGATGATGATGAATGATAATAGAAATGGGAAGTGAGAAATGATATACCCCCCAACTCCTCGAGTATCTAAAAAAAGATGTGGGGCAATATACTTTTAATTTAGATTTCAAAAATCAAAAATGTCAAAAATGGTTTTTTTCACATTCCATCAAAGAAGAAACTGACACCACGTGGGTAAGGTGCATTGTATAGCATGTAAAAAACAAGTAAACATCATAATTCAGCATCATCGATCATTCACCGTCGTAGGTAAAAGAAAATTGTTTTCTGAAAGAAAATAACTGAAGATTCGGCTGTATTGACTAGACCCATATGCTTCCAGATTTGGGTAACGACAACTAAAAAAATGTTATGTCAGTCATATGACGTATGACGCATCGCATTCAGAATTTGTTCATTCAATTGAATTTTATATTATTTTTGTGCAAGGCGTCTCCCTGTAATTCTAAGCTAAAGTGCGATTGCAATAAAACATTGTACAGTCCCTTGAAGAGTGTTTCACAAGTTTGACGACCTAAAAATCCACCCCGAGCCATGGCAGCACCAATCTACAATCCGGTATGTTAAAAGTTTTCCTACCCATATATTTTCCAGACAGACAAATATAATCGTTGCCTAGCGTCTTTTCGGCGTTCTCAAGGGCATGCAGAACAATACACAGCGATTACTTTTATTATTCACTGCGTAAATAACATGTTTCGTTTCAATTTTATTTGATATTAAACTATTGGTAGGTATTCGGAAGAGAGCCGTCATGGCTATTATCTGTCGTAGAATAGGGTAAATGACGCTTGAATTCCGACGAATTGTCCTCTTGCGCAATATTTACACAAAATCTTATGACGTACGGAAAAAACAGTGGTTTTGACACAATCTTTTATGGTCAAGTCTTTAAGTTAAGGAGGAATGCTAAATAAACATAGTATAAAAACAAATCGTTATTGCAAACCATGGAATAAGGTAATCTAAAATTATAATTTAACTATCAAACTTGCTATACCCACATATCAATAAGATCCAAAATTTTTAAATAAATAAATTAGTATAACATTTTATATAGACTACTATTTAAATTGTGACATCATCTTCCTATATTTTGTGTTCTTATATTTTAAACTAATATAAAATTTTCTGCATCTATAATATAGAAAAGGGTTTGTAATAAGGTTTTATGTTTGATTTTCATTCAAATGTATGCATGAAATAACTGTAGGTACTAATAGTAGTTTAAATGCAAACAATGATTAAGTATGAGGGATACACAATAGAAGTGAAGTATTTGTAATACACTGATGTGAAGTTAGGCACATAAGTGCTGCAGAATGTAAATGCCTTGTGTTGTATCAATAATTTAAATAACCATTACTACCTGACTTCAGTCTACTAAAAATAATTTGTAAGGTTTTTAGAAATTACCAGATGGTCCTGTAATATATTATGTAATTTATTTGTAAAACATCATACTGCAATAAATCACAAATAAATATGTGTACACAAGTAAATGGAACTAACAATAAACCCAATTAGTCCGACCAAGTGTTTGTGTGTTGTTGTAAATAAAACTCTAAAAGTTTAGGGTAAAAACATTAGGGTATATCTATAGTATAATACTTTTAGGGGTGTTATAACACCCTGTCGGAGCAAGTGGGTTAAAATGTCATTTCATGGATTTGTGACATTAGCATAAAAGGAGGAGCTTGGTGTCGTAGTGGTTAATGCTCCCGGTCTGCGATTGCTAAGGTGAAGCGACTTTCAGAAAGGCTCATCATGAATGGGTGACCAAAATTTATCAGTCCAGGTTCCTTTCTGTTTTGGAAGGCACATAAAACAGTTGATCCCTTGTTGTTGATGTTGGCTGCATTAGCTGTCGTTTGGCCAACAACACCGCCATTCCGCACTGGGCTCGCGTGGTGGTTAATGACCCTTTCTCCTTATCTAGGCTTGTGCCCCAGCAGTGGGTTTGTAAATGAGTCAATGATAATATAAATATTTTATGTATTTAGTTATAAAACATCATACTGGAATAAATCATATAATGTATAGAATTTAAAATCATTTATTCAGTTCAGGCTTCAAGTAGCTCTTGTGAATGTCACTATGCCATCGGTTTGTAAGTCTACTCTGGGCTGGAGATCTTGTAAGTACTGAGAAGAACCGGCAAGAAACTCAGCAAGTGAGAGAATGTGACCTTACACTCTAGACAAATGTTGAAAACCAGTTTAAAGCTACTTCTCAGAAATGCTGTTAATTTAGTTAAATTTTTTTTCTTAAATGATTTAACCGCAACTGAAAGAACAAATAGTAACACTCTGTATCAATCACTGACAAAAATAATATGAGTGACACATGACACACACACATGTCAATGCTAAACAGGGTGTGTGCATGTGTTAAGTATTAAAATCTTTCATAAGTAGAAAGATAATATTTAAATCCATTAGAAAATCATTAATATTTAATTGGTAGATTTCAAAACTGGTTATGTTAGGTTCTCTTGATATTTACTTAAATAGGTTTCTATAGTATATAAAGTAAATACCGGGAAATTTTTGGATACCTGCAAAAATTTTGGTTAATGGAAAGTATATTGTTTTACTATTTTGTTACATACCATTTCTTAGTTAAACGCTTAACGAAGAAATGCTTTTTAATAAGATAGAGAATTAAGAAGAAGAATTTAAAAACCAAACAACAATATTATAAACAAAAATAGCAATAATTTTAAAACTATCCAACACAATTTGTTATGAGGCATTTCTTTTTTAACTGTGTCGTTAAAGTCAATATTAATAAGACTAAAACTTGACTTGACTTAAAATTTTGAAAATATTGTTTAAACAAAATTAATAGCATTTTGAAAAGATATTGCAAGGACGGCTTTACTTCACTTTACTTTATTGATTTCTAAATTCTCCTACACATTGAAAGCTTGTTTGCAGGCGGCGAGAAACTTAAAGGGCTCCTCAAGCCGGGTGACCGAAACACCGTCAAATAATTTCTTGAGGGAATAGTATCACGCAAGGTTGTCCCCTATTGCCTAATCGATTCCCCGAGGGGATCGGCGGAATAACCCGAGTACGCCTCTAAGACTCGAGCTGAGGGTTTGACCGGGTCATAGGGGTGGTGGGAAAAAGTGCCCAGGTTCTTTTTTTTTTAACTTCCTCCAACATGATCGGAGACTTTATTTGCAATACTTTTTCATACCAGTTCTATCTTTTATGCCTCTCGTACTTTCAGTGCCCAGGTTCATGTGTTCTTCGTACTCGTGTGTTCTTCGTACTCTTTTTCTACGAGTCTGGTGTCTTAGGCCTACACAGTGTGCATGTGTAGTGTTCGGTAGGCTTATTTTTAATTACTAATTATCTAGCCCAAGAGAAGCTTCATTATGAAACTCGTTAAATGGTTACTAGACAACGGATAAACATACTTAAAATACTTAAATACATACCTTCTTATTATACATAGAAAACACCCAGACCCGAGACAATTTAGAAAAACAATAATTTCTAAATTGACTTGACCGGGGATTGAACCCGGGACCTCAGATATGGCGACACCATGAAACCCGGTGTATAAACCACTCGACCAAGGAGGTCGTCTGAATCTGGCAGATATGTATGTTCTTTATGGCGTGTTCTCCCTATTTATTTATTTATTTATTTATTTATTTATTTATTAAGAACAGTCAGCTAAAACTTGTACTAAATAAAAAAAAACTATGTAACATACAATAACATAAATGTTTATATAATTTTTAACGCAAATTTTGTTCGCAACAAAATTTGCGTTAAAAATTATATAAACATTTATAAATAGCTTGCCTACTTCTTAACTGATCTTTAATATTTGTAAAAATATTATGATCGGATGTTAATGACGGTAGTTGTTAACATTGAATGGGCGCCTTTGGCTTTCAAAGTAAAAAAGTAAATAGTGTTGAATAATTTCGGCGGGCTGGTTAGAACCACGATAGCTCAATTGGAAGAGCACCTGACCCGGTATGTCAGAAGGGTGCAGGTTCAAACCCTGCTCGTGGAAATTTTTTCAACATTTGTGTTTTTGTAATTTGTTCGCAACAAAATTTGCGTTAAAAATTATATAAACATTTATAAATAGCTTGCCTACTTCTTAACTGATCTTTAATATTTGTAAAAATATTATGATCGAATGTTAATGACGGTAGTTGTTAACATTGAATGGGCGCCTTTGGCTTTCAAAGTAAAAAAGTAAATAGTGTTGAATAATTTCGGCGGGCTGGTTAGAACCACGATAGCTCAATTGGAAGAGCACCTGACCCGGTATGTCAGAAGGGTGCAGGTTCAAACCCTGCTCGTGGAAATTTTTTCAACATTTGTGTTTTTTTTTTTTATACAATAACATCTTAAATGCTAAGTACAGCCTTCTATTTACTGAACGCCACGGCATGCATACGTGGAGAGTTTGTGTAAATTTTAAAAGAGGAAAAACTACATCAATTTTCTAAGTACATAATTAGTAATAACAAACTTAACAATATAAATAAGAGCAAAAAATATACAACTCATTTCAAATGCTAGTAAGAATTACGTAGGGTTTACGTAGCTTTCGGACATCAGTTTTCTAAAGGACATCATTTTTTTTGGGCCTTTTCTGAAAGTGCCGGCTAACAAAAAAAATGGTACGTTTTGTTAAAACTAGCCATTTGGAGTAATAGTTAATATTGCACAAAAGTTGTAGGATTGCTCTGAGCCAAGTTATAGAAGTTCGAAGATTCATCTGTAGATATGAAATATTATAATATTAAATGAAATATGTCAATGTCAGCGTTGGATCGCGACAAAACATTATAATGTCGCTGTAGCCTATTAAGTGTTGTATGGTGACCCAAGTTACTCTTAGAAAGCTGCTCCGAAAATAGATTAAATCTACTGATGCGTGGCAATTTTCTTGGTGCGTTAATAACATCCATCCATAGAAAAAAAAAACTTAAAAAAAACTAAAAAACTTAAAAAAAAACAAAAGAATAAGAAGAAGTAAAGAAGAAAGAAGAAGAAAAAAAAAAAAAAAAAGAAAAAAAAAAAGAAGTACTTCATACTTCTTTTTTTTTTTTTCTTTTTTTGGCACTAAATGATGATGATGATGATAGGGAAGGCTCGTGCCCCAGCAGTGAGGATATAAAATGAGCTGTTGATGATGATGATGATGATGATGTTCTTTCCCAGGTCATACCATGCGTGCACGCGATCCCCGGCGGCATGTACCCAGGCCGTATGATCCGGGTGCAGGGCAACGTACCGCCCGGTGCACAGAGGTAAATATATTACAATTTTTATTTAAACATAATATTGTTAAGTGTTCGGTTTTTATACTCTGTGGTTGGGTGGTTGGCAACATTGTCATCGGCTTCCGAAAATATCTTCTCGTAGTCCTTCTGTCAAACTATTAAAGAATAAATTTTTATATAATTTTTAACGCAAATTTGATTTGATGTTAATGACGGTAGTTGTTAAAAAGTAAATAGTGTTGAATAATTTCGGCGGGCTGGTTAGAACCACGATAGCTCAATTGGAAGAGCACCTGACCCGGTATGTCAGAAGGGTGCAGGTTCAAACCCTGCTCGTGGAAATTTTTTCAACATTTGTGTTTTTTTTATTTTTATTAAAGAATAGTTTTTTTTTTCACAACCGACCCGTGACCCTGTGGACTTCGTACCGCTTTGATAGTTTCTATGACAACAAAACAAATGAATCGTATTTCTATTTATTTATCATTAAGCATATTTTTTTCTAGTACTAAATATAGTCTTATGTTACTCAGCGCTAATGTAGCATTCTAATGGTGAAAGATTTTTTTAAATCGGTCCAGTAATTTTGAGTTTATTCGTTACAACCAAAATACAAAGCTTTCCTCTTTATAATATTAGTATAGATATCAAATTACTCCCTCCCCCCAGGTTCGCGATCAACTTCCAATGCGGCGCGAACACTGATCCTCGCGACGATATCGCCCTCCACCTCAACTTCCGCTTCGTGGAGATGTGTGTGGTGCGCAACCATCTCACCGCTATGAGTTGGGGCGTCGAGGAGACCAGCGGCGGCATGCCTCTCTCCAGGGGGGAGGCGTTCGAGGCTCTCATACTGTGCGAGCCGCAGTCCATCAAGGTAAGATGCAGTACCATCGGCTCTTAAACAAAAACACAGATAAGAGAAGACCAGGACTTCTTGGCGGGAAAGTGAAGCGTCATGTCTGCGGTTTTGTTTTATTTTCTAAAATTTGTGTTATGTCTAATATTAATGTGAAATAATGGTGGATTATTAACCGTTAAGTGTTCGTGAGTGTGCATAAGTGTTGGTAAATGAAACAAAACAGTGCAACGTCACTTTTCAAATTCTCTCAAGAAGCTCGCGTGAGGACTTAGTAAAGCCCCACATCTTTACTGAGATACTCGAGGGGTTGGGGGTATATCATTTCTCACTTCCCATTTCTAATATCATTCATCATCATCATTTAAGGAAATATTGTTTATTTATGTATAACTTGTAAGAAAATTTACTTTGACACTGGCTAAATGTGCTAATCGCACGAAGCCATCAACTAAAAGAAAAAAAAAGAGAAGACCAATGAAGTATGCTGCTGGTACTGCGCGCTGATACTGTGCCAGCTGCAGTCCATCAAGGTGAGATGCACTGTCATCAGCCCTCAAACAGGCACACATAAGCTAAGGAGTAAAGGAGACCGAAGAGGAAGTGCTACTGGTAACATTGTCATCAGCTCTCGAACAAAGACATGCATATACACCCTAAAGCACTAGCCATGAGCTGCAATGCGAGCTGCAGTCTATTAAGGTGAGGTTAATAAAGCTTTAGAGGCTTGGGGGAAGAGAAGAGGGAATGAAGATATGCTGCTGTCACTGCAAGCCGCTGTCTATCAAGGTGAGATGCAGCGTCATCAAGTTTTAAAGATAGACTAACGCATATACACTCAAACTCACTAGCCATAAGTAGGGGCGTGGAGGAGACCAGCTGCGGCATGTCTCTCCCCAGGGGGGAGGCGTTCGAGGCTCTCATACTGTGCGAGCCGCAGCCCATCAAGGTGAGGTTAATAAAGCTTTAGGTTCAAGGGGAAGAGAAGAGGGAATGAAGAGATACTGCTGGCACTGCATCCACGAACACCTGGAAATGCTCACAGTAAAAGAAGAAATCACTAATATCAAGACTACATACAGGAAACGGCTAGAAGCCCACCCAAATACCCTTGCACGACAGCTCACAATATCTAGCTATGTTAAACGCCTTAAAAGAAAAGACATCCTATAGCGTAGAGAAATATGAGTAGATACTCTCGCTGAACGAGAGAAGCATGCAACACGTCTTTTAAAAGTGATTGCACTGATTGCAGTTGCAACGGGAAAAAAGGTACTTACAAACGCACTAGCCATGAGCTGGAATGTAAAGCAGACTAATAAAGCATGTTGATCGCGAGGGCAGCGCTAATACTGTGCGAGCCACAGTCCATCAAGGTGAGGTTGATAAAGCTTTAGGTTCAAAGGGAAGAGAAGAGGGAGTGAAAATATTATGCTGCTGTTTATGCCTGTCTGACAAATAGAGCTACTAATATCGGGATGGTATACAATATGTATTGGCATGCACTGTACAAACTTTAGGGGTGGATTCTACACTCAAATATACATGATAAAAAAATATTTAAAAAATTCCAAACTCCATGTAGTAAATTGGGTACTTTGTGGTTTTTTCGTCATTTTTGGTGTTGAAAACCGACATATTTGTTTTTTTGTCCTATTGATTTTTGGTTACTTTACTGATTGTTATTTACTTGCGACTAGTTTCAACTTTTTTAGCTCCTGCAAAAATGGAAGACAACAAAATTAAAAAATACTGTCATTTCTAAACTAAAGAGCTTGGATTTTTTAAAGTATTTTTATTATTATGTATATTTAAGTTTAGAATCCACCCCTAAAGATAGTACAGTGCATGCCAATACAGATTGTATGATTTTTAAGGCGCTCATGCTTTGCGAGCCGCAGTATTTCAAGGTGTCATCAGGTTCTTAACAAACCAACGTACTAGCTATGAGTTGCGGGTGTAGCATGCCAATGAGGGTATGCGGCTGGTTAAGAGAGAGTCCTCTGAAGTGCTGGTATTGTGTCAATCACACTTAAACGAACCTGCCATTTTTGCTCTCCAGGGCAGGCTTTTGAGGCTCTCATACTGTGCGAGCTACAGTCAATCAAGGTAAGTTTATAAGGTTTAAGGGGAGGAGAAAGAAGATGTAACGGGGGAAGAGATACCAATAAGAGCAGGCCTTTGAGGCACTGATTCTCCAGCCGCATTAAGGTGAAATGAATTTAGGGAAGGGTAAAGGAAACCCATTTAGATGTGCAATAAGAAGCATCTATAGACTGGGTTCCCGAACTACTTTAAGAAATATTTTTAAAGAAATTAGTGTTCTTACAGTTGCATCTCAGTTTATTTATAATTGCATAGTTTTTGTGCGTTGCAATATCAACTTATTTATAAAACACGTGACGTACACAATTTCAATACTAGAAATAAGAAAAAACTTGTAATGCCACTGTTCAGGTTGCAAAAAGCTCTTGGCTCTTTCTTGGGGCAAGGTATACACTACTATATAAGAATCATGTAAAATATTCTTTACTTAAGAAAGGTTATTATACAGTCAAAGAATATTTAGATGACAAAACAGTCTGCCCCCCGACCGCCTAACCGATCGGTTTTACTACTCGTATTGTTTATGACGTCATCTTGCCACCTCGCACCGCCTATGAAAGCAATATCAAAGGCTATAGCTTTCGATATTGCTTTCATAGGCGGCACGAAACGACAAGATGACGTCATAAGCCACACACGAAGTCAAAGCGATCGGTTAGGAGGTCGGGCCCCTGGTTATAATAAAAAAATCCACTTTTTATTTTATTGGGATCAATCATTACTTTAATAATATCTTAGCGCTGATATGATAGATAGCCTTTATCAGCAGTGTCGTACAGTTTACAAACAATATCTATGTTGCGTTAAACATTTCATTAGGTTTTTATTTAGTGTAGCTTGAGTGTGTCATGCTCTCTTTATAGTCTCTGCGGTGGTGGCTTGTAACGTCGGGTCGTTACATTCCCTAAGATATGGTTGAGTGAAGCGATGGCTGATTCATATGTCATACTCGTGAACGGGTGCCGCCTGTGGAGGCTGGTCTGCTCGATTGCATACTATTATTTTTATTATTATTAACTATAAGTTAACTTTGTTTTTTACTTAGACAATTTTGACATTTATTAGTACTGTATGACATTGTGAAAATTTTAATTGGTAACTGATGTAAATTTGCAAACCTAGATATTATTATGATTTTCTCTTTTTTTTAACCTGTGTGATTGTCCTTTATATTTTGTGTTTTTATTTGTGATGGAAAGTGTCCTTTTAAGATAGGGCATTTTCCAATGTTTTTGACGCTGTAAGGGTGAAAAGAGCTGGACACTTGCTGAGTTTCTTGCCGGTTTTTCTCAGTACAAGATCTCCCGGCCAGAGTAGACTTACGAACCGATGATGGCGTAATGACGTTCATAAGAGCTATTTGTAGCCTAAACTTAATAAATGATTTTGAATTTTGTTTTTTTTTTTTAAAGTATTGAGGAAATTTGTCAGTTTGTAGTAGGCTGATATGAAGTCGTGTCTGTACCGACTAAAATAAAATAAAAAATATAATACTGTATCGCTCATTTGTATGCTGACTTGACCTTCTCTCGCCAACAGGTGGCGCTAAACGGCGTACACTTTTGCGAGTTCGCCCACCGCGTCCCCTACCAACGGATCTCGCACATTACCGTGGACGGGGACGTCCACATCCAGTTCATGGGCTTCGAGGGTGCGCAGCCGCCGCAGATGTTCATGGTAAACCAGCACAGGCCAGTTTATAGGGTACGTTCCGGATGCAGGATCGTTAATGCAATGCAACTCGGTTTGTTTGTGGAACGGGCTTTGTAAACGGTAATTGTAATGTCAGTGTGTTTTGTTTTTTTCTGAAGTAGTAGTGCATGTCCAGTTAATGGGCTTAGGGAGCGCAGCCGCAAATGTTTATGGTAAACCAACACAGGCTGGTTTGTAGGGTACGTTCCGGAAGCAGGATAGTTAATGCAATGCAACTTGGTGTTTTTGTCGAACGGAACGGGCTTTGTAAACGGTAATTGTAATGTCATTGTGTTTTTTCTGTAGTAGTGGTAGATGAGAGTGCACGTGCAGTTCACGTTGTATGTTTCGGATATACGTGGGTTGTAGTGCGTCTAATGTGTTTTGTGGAACGCTGTGGGCCGTGCAACTAGGTGTTATGTGAAACGGGCTTTGTAAACGGTAATTGTAACGTTAGGGTGTTTTGTTTTTTCTGAAGTAGTGGTAAATTAGGGAGTGCATATCCAGTTCATGAAATTAAATGAAATTAATGGGCTTCGAGATTGCATAGCCGCCACTAATGTTCATAGTAAACCAGCACAGCCCAGTTTACAGTAAAGTTACATTCCGGATAAAATGGATCCCCTGTAATGTCACTATTTTATTATTAAAGAGTAAACATTATATTATTTGAATTAGCAATAGATGTAGCCTTAATTTGAAACTAGTATTTGTGGAACGTGCTTCGTAAACAGTATTTGTGATGTCATCATTATTTTTAAGTGTTCAAATGGCATGTTGAATTAAATGCTTGAGCAAATTGTCGCGTCTTTATTTTCTTTTTTGTGGATTAATGTTTAATAAGGATAATTAATTAATGTTTAGTAACTGTCCAGGAGGCTTAGCCAAAGTAACATTAAGAAAACGATGGCGAAGTTCGAAAAGAATAAAAAGTATGGGATTAATATAAGCCGCGCTAAGTCACGTGGTCAATCTTATGTTAACACGTTACTTTGGCTACCGCCACAGTACAGTTAATCTAAATCTTTAGATTCCTACCTTTATTTTTGTTGCCGGTTTGTTTGATACAAACAATCCCAGGATTCCGGGATATGAAACACATGACTCCGGGATTCTCCTAGAATGTTGATTGATGACAGTTCCGAAGTTTAGGAACTTTACATATACAATCCCGGGATTTATGTTTTGGTCAAAAACCATTCTGGGAATAAGTCGTATTCCGGGATATAAAACACATGACTCTGGGATTCTCCTAGAATGTTGATCGATGACAGTTCCGAGGTTCAGGAACTTTACATATACAATCCCGGGATTTATGTTTTGGTCAAAAACCATTCTGGGAATAAGTCGTATTCCGGGATATAAAACACATGACTCCGGGATTCTCCTAGAATGTTGATCGATGACAGTTCCGAGGTTCACGAACTTTACATATACAATCCCGGGATTTATGTTTTGGTCAAAAACCATTCTGGGAATAAGTCGTATTCCGGGATATAAAACATATGACTCCGGGATTCTTCTAGAACGTTGAATGATGACAGTTCCGAAGTTTAGGAACTTTACATATACAATCCCGGGATTTATGTTTTGGTCAAAAACCATTCTGGGAATAAGTCGTATTCTGGGATATAAAACACATGACTCCGGGATTCTCCTAGAATATTGATCGATGACAGTTCTGAGGTTTAGGAACTTTACATATACAATCCCAGGATTTATGTTTTGGTCTAAAACCATTCTGGGAATAAGAAGTGAGTGTTTTTTGATTACGCTGTTGATAATAATTATAATATATATTTTTAATCTATACTATATCTATCTATCTATCTATTAAAATGCCCCCAAGCTAATGTTTTATTATTATTGGATAAAATGTAACGTTTCGCATCATTGTATGACAAACAGAAAATTATTCGTAAAAATTTGGTAGATAAAGCTGTCAGTGTCTATACGATAATTTTGTTTAATCAGGAAACTTTTTTAACATTATAGTTATAATGAAATTCATACATCAAGGTTTTGTACTTCATTTTTATTATTTATAAACTGATGACACAATAATTTGATAAGAAACTTAAGTAACTAAAATTATTACAAAACTAAAATATGGCGTCAAAAAATCCTAAACGTCGCTGTCGACTGGTAATGTACCCAAGAGACTGGCGGCATTGCCATTTGCCATTTGCATTCTATCTATTTGAAGTTATTATTCTAGTTTATTTTATTTGCACTCATTTTTATCTTCTTTCTTTTTTTATCACCCAAGGTTGCATGTAGGAGATTGCTCGTAAGCAATAAGGCCGTCTATTGTGTACTCTGTCTCTGTGTTCAGATTCTAGGTCAATTGTATTCGTTTTTATTTTGTGTGCAAATAAAGTTTATATTAGAATTATATTATTATCTGTTGTCTTCCAGGCGGAGCCTCCCGCGTACGGTGCGTATGGGGCTCCACCCCCGTCCTACGGAGCCCCCGGCTACGGCGCCCCTCAAGGTAAGGCTTCAGCGTGTATATAGTTAAGTCTCAATGAAAAAGGTACCTTATTCTGTGTCCATTAAGACTGAGTTATAGTGCGATTACTTTTGTCCTTAAGTATAGAAAACAATAAACCGCATATTGACCCCGAAAAGTCAATACTCTTAAGGTGGAGACAGACTATAGCGCTTTGCCGTAACGTAACATGTTCGATGCGAACATTCTTAAAGTCATTTCGTGTGTTTATTATAACCTATGAACTTTTAATTTAAAATAAGATTTTAGACAAATTTGAAACAGCTTTTTTGTATGTAGGAATTTATGGCAAAATAAAATAAAATATATAAAAAGTGCACTATTGTATGTAAAAGCACCAATATATTGCTGTCATTAACATAATCTTTCAGTTTTAACCACAGCCTATAAGAGGTTTTTTTTTAAAAATGGTTAAATTAAAAAAAATTTTTTTTTTTGCAATTATGATTTGAATTGAGCCCGCTCCCTTTAATACCGGGTCATGACCAACTAGGCTATCGTGGGACAGTTTTGTTCTCAGTTTAGTTGGTGGTACGCCTTGTTTGTCTGCCTGGCTATCTTAAACTAATCTAAATATGTCGCCATAACATTATTGTTGTGTTCCGGCAGCTAGAGATAAGATAGCCAGTGCCTCAGTAGTTGAGGATCCCGGGTGAAGTTCGCTTCCATCTTCGGCCTTATCCTTTAACATCAGGTGGCCAAGCACTCACCCAATTTCGTCAAAATCTTGATTATTCTAACCAGTCGTAAATTTTACTAACTTACTAACTATATTCTAGATTTAAGGTAGATACTTAAAATGCTTAGCTAAGTGATGTTTGGTATAAAAAAAAAGATCAAAAATAGGTGTTATATGTTTTCATCTATTAATGTCGCGGGCCATAAACCACCACGCGGCCCAGTGCGGGGCGGTGGTTGTTAACGATTGCTAATGCAGCCGGTACCGACGGCAAGACGTCAAGACGTGCCTTCCGAAGCACGGAGGATAATATAATAAGGATATAATAAGATAAAATATTTTAAATCTAATATTATGTAAAATAAACGCAAGTAGATCCGTAAAAAATGTTTTATTCAAATATAAATAAATCATTGTTATTAAAATTCAACACTGTTGTTATTTGGCACTGTCGGAAGGACAGTCAATTAGTCACCAGTTTATCAAGTGTGAGAATTTTAGGTTACCCGTTCAAAAATGGCATCTATATAAAATTTTAACAGTTATTTTTGAGATCGATTTCAGCAATGGGATTTAAAGGGTTATATGGTATTGCACCTCTGATATTTTTGAAAGTGTATCATCATTAACTTTTCGTCATCATCAGCTCATTTTATGTCCCCACTGCTGGGGCACGAAGGGGGGGGGGGGGTTCCCTATGGATGGAAACATTGCAGGGAGAACGTGTCGTAAACCACCACGCGGGCCCATTTCGTAACTCCTTATAGCTCATGCTAGCCTGGTACTTCAACAAACTCACCTACCTTCTTGTGGGTTTTGATAGCCTGGTACTTCAACCACCTCGCCTACCTTCTTGTGGTTTATGATAGCCTGGTACTTTAACCACTTCACGACCTCATCCCAAGAATAGATCACGCCAGGTATATCTCCTTGTGGGTTATTAAAGCCTTGTACTTTGGAATCTCTTGTCTCTGCCTCTCTATCTCTCTCTAGATAATTTTATGACTTACACTGCTGGGGCACGAGCCTTCCCTATGGATGGATCACCGCAGGGAGAACGGGCCGTAAACCACCACGCGGGCCCAGTGCGGTGCGGTGGTTGTGGCAGTGCGGTGCTGTGGAGACATAAAATGAGCTGATGATGATGATGATGAAGGCCTTGTGTAGACCGGTGATGAAATTGAATTGAAGAAAATATCACTTAGCTAGTCATCGTCCAAGCATGCTGTTTTTATTTTGCATGCTTTCATTAATAATAGCTTTATTTTTATTTATCTTTCTTAGGTTCACCATAGTTGTTTGTAAATAATAAATCTATTTAATGGGATTTTTTTTATAAGCTTAAAAAGATACTATGATATAAGTACTTATTTTAATATTTTGGGTATATTTTTTATATAATAATAATACAAAAATATCCTTACAGTTGCAAAAAAATAGCTCTGCGATTATTATCTAAATATATAAATAGTCTGTTTTTGAAAAAAAAATATCTATAAATATTTTTGATTTTTTCTAAAATCTTTAAAGTGCCTAAATGTGAGTGAAAGTGTAAAATCAAATAAGGTAAGTTATGTACAATAATATTTCTATGTATATTTGTGCACAATTTGTTAATATTATTTCTGAAATTAAAAATTATTCCAAGAATCTCTCTCTTATTTATGTAAATATTATGTTAAACGCGAACTCAAATTCATAGAATTATATTCTACAAATGTTACGAATTATTAAGACAATTTAAATATAAAGTTATCTTGACTTATTGATTATTTTAAAAAAACAATGTGTTGCAATAACACTGTTTTGTGTGGGCGTGTCTCTGCTTCAACTTGTTTTTTATTTATTTATTTGTATATTTATAAGTACTAACAAAATTAACAAAAAAAATGGAACTGGTATAAAATATGTATTTAGTGGTATCTGGTTATTTTATTTATTTATTTTTTCAAAATTGTGGTACTTTGTTTTATTTGTTGATTTTTAGTGGTGTTGGTGTTGAATTGTTTTTTGTTTTTCTTTTTAAATTGACATCATTATGTATACGTTTTGTTTCTTTTGGCGCAGGCTTCTACTGATTGCTTGGGTAGTGTGAGCAGCGAATACAATACGTAGGTAATTTTTTTTTACTTATATTTTTTATTTAAGTTATGTTATGATAAGGGATAGTTGTGGTTTGGAAGAAGATACAGTGAGAAATTTTTTGAAAAAAATGGTTTGGTCTTAAAGAATGAGTGGAATGGAGATGTGGGGCGGGACGACCTAGGCGGATGTTTCTCGACCAAATCGAGGACACCTACACTATTATAATAAAACTGAAGACATTGGTTTTTTGTTTGAACGCGCTAATCTCTAGAACTACCAGTCGAATTGGAAAAATTCTTTTTGCATTTGATAGCCCAACTTTTGTGGAAGGCTATTTAATATCACGTTAGGACCAAAAAGTCAGAATAAACGCTAAGCGAAAACGAACTACTAGCGCATTCGGCGTCGGTGGGTCAGGGAACAGCTATTCATACTAATATTATAAAGAGGAAAGCTTTGTATTTTTGTATGTTGGCAACGAATAAACTCAAGAACTACAGGACCGATTTAAAAATTCTTTCACCATTGGAATGCTACATTAGCGCTGAGTAACACAGGCTATATTAAAAAGAAATGTCCACCCGTGCGAAGCCGGGACGGGCCGCTAGTTTTAAATAAAGGCCAGCTCAACAGTAACTTAAACTGGCGAGTATGTATGAAGAAATTAATGAGAGTAGATGAAGCGAGAGTTATATATATAAGAATGGTAGCAAGTGACAAGAAATGGTCTCTGCCTACCCGTATGAGAGACAGGCGTGATGTATGTATGTATGTATTTATTATATTTTTAATGGTACAGACGCGTGCACACCTATCCAAAACTGTCAAAATTCTTCAATACATGTTCAACCATATTCCATTTACTTAAAGTTCAAAGTCAGTTAGTGGTTTGTGGCAGTTTGTGGCTTAGTCTGATGTATGTACAGGCGTGTGTTCCTTAAAAAGAGGTCTGTCGATACTACAACAATATTAATAGTATTGTTGTGTTCCGACAGTTCAGAGATAAAATAACCATTTCTTAAGAGCGTTTACGCCGCACACTAGCGCCGCCAATGAAAAAAAAACATATCTTAGAGATAGAAAATCAAATTATGTTCATTGCTATGCAGATGATAGTACGGTCCATGGAGGATATAACGGTCACCCAGCGGCAGGGCGGGTCGAAACCGAAGTGAATCGAGTTAATCTTGTCATTGAGCTCAATCGGGTATTGGACCTCATATCTAATTGGGGCACCAATAATCTGGTTGAGTTCAATGCCAAGAAAACACAGGTGTGCGCGTTCACGGCAAAAAAGTCACCATTCCTTCCCCTTCCAACTCTTCAGGGTACATCTCTACGTCTGCAGAGCAGTATCAACATGCTCGGTATGACGATACGCTGCGATCTGAACCAAAGGGACTACATCGAAGCCGTGATCAAAACAGCCTCACGAAAACTCGGAATTCTGAACAGAGTGCGGCGATTCTTTACGCCGGACCAGTTGTGCCTTTTGTACAAGACACAGGTACGGTCTTGCGTGGAGTATTGCTCGCACATCTGGGATGGTTCCGCTAAGTACCTTCTCGATGCCTTGGACAGATTGCAGCGTCGCGCTGAACGCATTATCGGCAATGCAGAAGTGGTAAATACTCTCGAATCTCTGCAATTGCGTAGAGATGTTGCGTCACTCAGCGTGTTTTACCGCTTATACCATGGCGAGTGCTCTGAAGAGCTCTTTGACCTCATCCCACCTTCTCCCTTTCTTCATAGGAGTACACGTGCTGCTCTTTGGAGTCACCGATTCACTGTCTCAAATATCCCATCGCGCACAAAGAAATTTAGTGACTCGTTTCTTTTCGCACCTCCAAAAGATGGAATAGTCTACCAGCACACGTTTTCCCTCCTTCCTATGATATGGGGTCCTTCAAGAGAGGCGTGAAGAAGCACCTTGTGGGCCGGCAGAGTGAAGTTGACTGATGCTACGTTTGTTTCCACGCTGCACCAGTTGTCTTCGCGTCTGGACTTCATTTCCACTTAACATCAGGTGGGATGGAGTCATTTGCCGAGCTAAGTATAAAAAAAAAAAAAAACAAACTATTTTAATGAAGTAATTAAGCATTTTAGTTAAATAAGACGTTACAGATAAAAACGGCCACTTTTAATATTTAACTAAACCATAACATGTCAAATGTTCATTAGATGACGTAAAAATGCTAAATTACTTCATTCAGATAGTTTGTTGAGCATAATTTGATTTTCTATCTCTATCTAATTACTAGATATGATTTTTTTTTCATTGGCGGCGCTAGTGTGCGGCGTAAACGCGCTTAAGTAGTTGAGGATTCCGGATAATTAGGCTTCCGCTTTCGGCCTTATCAACACTTAAGCGTAGGCTACACATGGAGCGCAGCGAAATAAAGCTCGTTTCGCACCTGATGTTGTTACCTCGATCTGATCCTAACCCTTCGGAGAATCTAGTAAGGGATATGGACACATTGCGTGATGAAATTTCCTCTAGAAAGGTGTGAAGAAGCAACTTGTGAGCATCTGAGAGAGAGAGAAAGAGATAGTGTGTGTGAGAAAGAGAGAGAGAGAGAGAAAACAGTTATTGACCACACACACTAATATACATAAAAATTATAATAAAAAACAAACAGGTCAATCATGACCCCGCCTTAGCTTGTGTTGTTGTGAACGAAGCGTGTCGCAACAACGCTGGTATCTGGATTCTGGATTCTGCTTCAGCTTAACATCGAGCAGAGCAAAGTCATTAGCCTAACTTTCTATAAAATAGAAAACAATTATTGACGACCTCCTGGGTCGAGTGGTTTGTACACCAGTTTTCATGGTGTCGCCATCTCTGAGATCCCGGGTTCGATCCCCGGTCCCGGTCGGGTCAATTTAGAAAGTTTATTTATCATTTCTTTGTTTGAAATGATTTTTCATAACAAAGAATAATTATTTTTAATAAAAAATTGTTTTTATTCAATTGACACTAAGAGTAATGCTATACCGCGCGCTCATTCATCGCGCTTCCCCGACTTCCTGTTACACACTTCTTGTCCCATTTCACGAAATCACTCCCACAACTTGCAAGAAAGCGAGAGGTAAGATGTTACACATCAAAAATGTGTTCAAACCGAGTAACATAATATAATGACGGTGATTTTGGTTTAAATAGTTTTTTTTTAAACAGAAAGTTACGATAATGACTCTGCTCTGCTTGATGTCCGGAGTCCAGATGCTCCACAGCTCAGTAGCCGTCCTCACCATGCCGACCCGCAAGTTGCTTTTTCAGGGCAAACGCTCGCTTAAAAAACTCCCATGTTGTACGGATGATAAAATACGTGTTTGTGATAATTATGTTTGTATAGAATTATATATTTTTTATTTTATATAAGTATAATTGAATGTTTTCCTTTCAGGTGCCTTTTGAACGACGACGTCAGCGTCAACCAGCGCAGACTGTGCACAACTCGGAACATATACATTTGTTTTCATTGTTATTATGTTGTAAGAATATATTAATCTCCTTTGCACTTATGAAAGATGTGATTTCTTGTAAATGTTAAAGTTAAACAATCATTTTGTATAATTATTATATTGCGTACTAAGTGTCGGTTTGTATGTAACCTTTGTCGTGTTGTAATCAGTATTGTCTTATTGTTTTTTTTAGTAATTTTGATTCAAGCTTCGATTTTTTTAATTAGATCTTTTAAAAAAATTTTTTTAAGGTGCTTTTTCTTCATAGTTAGACTACACGGAAAGTGTACGTATTTTATATATTAATTAAAATTAAAAAAAACTACGATTTTATGAATTGTTCCTATATTATGGAGAAAATGTAACAATAAAATTAATTATATTTTAAAATTTCCACTTTAGTAACGTTTTGCCTTAAACGTTGTGCATTTTATTTTGTAAGAATGTATACTGTAAAAATTCCAAAAATATTGATTTAGCTGAAAAAAAATTTAGGTTATTGGTCGAAATTGTGATATGGTTCAATAAAAGAGAAACTTTAAAAAATGCGACCAAAGAGTAGAATATTATAAATGTTTGTTATTGTCGATGTTCAAATGGAGTTCAAGCAAATATTTGGACAGTCATAATAATTCCTTATCCTTTTGTAATGAGCGATCTTCACTACTAAAGAAAAACTTATATTGTCTTTCGAACTGGAAAACGCGCTGTTAAAACAGGTTTTTAAAATACATTTAAGCTTGTACACACGTTGTCTTAGTGCTGGGTTAAGATGTGTTTATCTAGATGACTTATTCATTAGGCGAAATTGCTTCCACTCTTAAGTAGATCATATTATGCCACCTCCATCAATAATCATCAGTTTCCAGTTAATTTTGGTTATCAAATACTGTATTTTTTTGTTTTATTTATTATCAAATTTACATTTAGTAACTGTAAAGCATTTAAAACACTTACTTTTATATCAAAGTTGTTAAGGAACAAAGTAAACGATAATATTATTCCGGTAAAATATTTAAATAAATAATAATAATAACAGTAAAACTGTCTAACAGTATGCAGATTGAGAGAAATCTCGAAATATCACCAGAATAAAACCTTTGTAGAATTTTATAGACGCTACACCCCGGAAGTGACTACAAGGTGACAGCAAAGAGTCTACCCCTCATTAACTATGCCTTTTAGTATTCTGCTCTATGGTCGACTTTATTGGTTGTAGATAAAAAAAATCATCTTATTGTGCATTTAGATGTTGTATTTGAGAATTATGGTAATTATTTATAATGTGTACTATTTCATAATAAAGTCTGTATTGTTGATTTAATAGTTTTGTTTTTGTTTTTGCTAGTTTCATAAGGTAACTAGCCGACCGGCGGACTTCGTACCGCTTTGACAGTTTCCATGACAACAAAACAAACAAATCATTCGTCCGCTTAATAACACCCGTATCCCATGATGGACTCCTATAGCAGCGCCACGGTGTCTAATTGTAAATCTAAACCATTCTCGAATCCACTTAAACACACAGAAAATTTCACCCAAATCGGCTGCCGTTTAGAAGAAGTTCAATAACATACACACGCACAGAAGATTTATAAATATATAAAGATAAATAATTCAAGTAATAATTGCAAGAATGGTTCTTAGCTAGGTTTCTTGGAAAATTGGAAGCCGTTTTAAAGATAACAGATTTGAATTAAAATGTCTTTTTTTAACTTATGCCTTAACGGTGTAACGCTTCTGTGGCGGTGTGTGTGGCTAAGCGCTCAGGCTTGTTATCCGGATGTCCCGGCTTCAACATGTACATGTGCACTTTAATTACAGAATAATGTAACAACTCTATACTATGTTTTCTGCAAATAAAGATTTATTATTATTATTATTATTCAATGCACTCCAATTATCTAGCCCCAAGAAAAGCTTCCTTAAGAAACTCGAGAAATGGTTCACTAGACAACGGATAAACATACTTAATATACTTAAATACATATAATATACATAGGAAACACCCAGACCCAAAACAATTAACCTTTTTACCGCCAACAACTTCTATAGAAGTTCGAGATTTTTGTGCCGTCCACGCCAGCACTTCTATAGAAGTTCTTCTTTGTACCTACTTTATTAAAATACATTTATACGTTGGCGTACAGCGGGACATCGCGTGCAGGATAGTTGGGCGGTGAAAAGGTTAAGAAAAACAGGTATTTCTAAATTGATCCAATCCGGGGATCGAACCCGGGACCTCGGAGATGGCGACACCATAAAAACCGGTGTGCAAGCCATTCGACCAAGGAGGTCGTCAAAAAGGCGGACCGACGATCTGGGGAAGGTCGCGGGAAGCCGCTGGATGCGAGCACCACAAAACCGATCGTTGTGGAGATTCTCGGGGGAGACAGACGTCCAGCAGTGGCTGAGATGATGAGGATGGTGAATTGTACGGAATCTGAATTCTTTCATCAGGAACACTGCTGGATACTGCTGCTTGGTGGCAGAAATAGGTATAGGCGGTGGTTAACCATCCGAATTCTGGGAAGAATGCTCACACAAGATAAATCCCCCCCTAAATTCTAATTTTGCTTGTCCTTTAAATGCGAACAGCTTAATTCTGAATATTATTATCACGAATTTCGGAATAGCGCAGCTCGAAGCCTTTCGACGCATAATGCCAAAAACGCAAAACGCCATTGTTACGCAAAACGCCAAACACGTGTATTGCCAAATCCTGGTTATGCCAAACACGCATAATGCCAAAGCAGCATAAAAACTAAATACGCTAAATGCCAAACACGTTTAATGCCAAATCCTGGTTATGCCAAACACGCATAATGACAAAGCTAAACGAATTATTCCCCAAAGATACACTTTCCCCGTAGAACCACTTTTAATAAAACTGCGCTTTTATTCCTGTAAGATACACTTTTTTAAACCCTACCAATTTGTCCTCTTAGATACACTTTTAGGTACTGTTGTGTATAAAATAATTGCTGAAGATAAATAATTTGAATGTATATATCTTAGATGAATGATAGGTCTCGCTGCACTCGACGCAGCGAGACCTATCATTCATCTAAGGTATATATATACCACAGGCACAAACAATCTTTTACATACATGTTGCACTAGATTTAATATTTCCAAGATAAAGAACCAGGCTACCATAACTATGCAGGAGATTGCTTATTATTTTATAATCTTTGCTATATGTATATTGTGGTGGACTGTATTTTTTGTTGAATTAAAAACTCCTCTTCGATGTATTTAGTATCTTCTTTATTTCCCAGGTTGCAATTGAATACTGAACGTTGAACATGATTTTCATACAAAACTGCGCTACTTATGTCCGTTTTGGACGTATGGCAACTAGCGACGCGTTGACACAGTTGATTTTGCGACCGTTACAAAATCCCATACTAACTAGACAAACAAATAAGTGTACTTTAACGTGATTGGCTAATTCATGTTTAGACGTGTTTTGACAAGATCAAACCTAACTTATTCTTATTGCTTATTTCTACTTTGAGTTTTACATACAAAATAATAACAAAATAATCAAATATTCTTATTCTACATAGGTTCTAACTAGCTAAACTCGGCGTCCTCAACATCCTCCCCCCGGCGCAGCTTGCGAAGCCTCTTCTACCGGGAGCACGACGAGTTTGCTGTCTGGCCTCTTGAAGACTCCTGTCTTTGTCTTCACATCTGCTATCCGGATGCCGCCGTCTGGTCCTGGGTAGGTGCCTTCCACGATGCCCATAGGCCATACGTTTCGTGGTAGCGTGTTATCGGCCACTATTACGACGTCTCCAACTTGTATGGGTCGCCGTCCGTTGTCTCGTGGCTCGCCTCGCGGTATCAGTGTGGGCAGATACTCGCGTAGCCAGCGTCGCCAGAAGTGGTCGGCTAACGCTTGGCTGGCTCTCCATAGTCTTCGGTCCGCTTCGTCACAGGGTCCCGTCGTAGGCAGTCCATTTGATGATCCCAACAGAAAATGGTTGGGGGTGAGCGCCTCTGGATCGTGGGCACTCACACTGACGTGGGTCAGCGGTCGGGCGTTGATTGAGAACTCTGCTTCGGTCAATAGCGTTCTCAGAACCTCTTCGGCGGGTGCCTTTTCTCGCAGCGTAGCGGTGAGTGCGACTTTTACTGATCGCACCAACCTCTCCCAGGCGCCGCCTTGATTTGGCGCTCCGGGCGCTATGTAACGCCACTCCATACGATGTAGGTACCCCTCTTCTTTCAATATGGGTGCCCACTCGGTGTATGCTGCTCGTAGCTCTTGATCGGCTCCGCGAAAGTTCGTAGCGTTGTCGGAGTACATAAGCTTTGGCCATCCTCTTCTTGCCGCCATCCGTCGTAGTGCCATCACTGCAGAATCTGTGGTGAGTGATGAGACGAGCTCGATGTGCACGGCGCGTGACGTGAGGCACGTAAACAGTGCGCCCCATCTTTTCTCTCGCCGGCGTCCGATCTTCACCATCATTGGCCCAAAGTAATCCACCCCGCAGTTAGTGAACGGGCGATGGAAAGGGTCAAGGCGGGCGCGCGGCAAATCTCCAGTGGCCGGTGCTCTCGGTCTTGCTTTTCGTACCCGACAGAGTGCGCATTCCTTTTCTATAGCGCGTACTGTGGGTCTCAAATGTATTATCCAGTAGCGTTGTCGCAGGTCGTTAGTTACGCGTTCTCTGTTTGCGTGACCCGCGCAGCAGTGTTCTTTCAGAACGATCAGTCTTGTGATGCGGTGCCGTCCGTCCATAATGATTGGCCTCTTCATGTTGTCTGGCGCGGTAGCAGCTTGAATGCGGCCGCGTACTCTTAAGATGCCATCTTCTAACACCGGGTCGAGCTGAAAGAGGCGACTTCCTCTAGTGATTGGTTGAGCAGTCTTTATCTTCTTCATCTCATTAGGGAAGCTATCTTCTTGTGCTTGCTTGATGAGCTCTTGTTCTGCTCGTTCTATATGCCGGTATTCCAATCTGGTGGCCCTGTGTCGACATATGTCAATAAATGCCAACACTCGCGCAGTCGCTCGTACTAACGTTTCATATTTAGAGAAGCGAGTCGGGTCCGGTATCCAGCCATCCCGTCTTGGTTCCACTTCTGTCGTGTGTAGAACTTCTGGCTCTTCATCTTGATTGTCGTCTATGCGTTCGAGGGGCCATTCGTCTTCACGTTGATATAGGAAGCGAGGTCCCTGAAACCATCGATCGCTCGTACTTATACGATCGCTGGTCATTCTCGTGGCGTCGTCCGCTACGTTCTCTGTTGTTGGTAGCCATCGCCATTCTTCTTTATGGGTGAGTTCCGCCAGTTCGCCGAGTCGATGCGCCACGAATGGGGTGTAGCGTCGAGCGTCGTTGCGCACCCAATGAACTACCGTAGTGGAGTCAGTCCAGTACACGGTTCTTGATATTGTACTTCTGTGTTCCTTCTTGATTTGATCAGCAAGTCGCGCTCCAATGATTGCTGCTTGTAGCTCCAACCGTGGTATTGTTTGTGTGCGTTGTGGCGCCACTTTAGCTTTGGCGGCCACTAGCACGACTTTAACGTCGCCGTTGCTGTAGATGATTCTCCAATAAGCCACGGTTGCGTAGGCTTGTTCGCTCGCGTCGCATAGTACGTGTAGCTCCATTTGTTCGTAGGTTCCCGGCGAGTAGCATCTTGGAATTCGCAGGCTTGCAATTTCTTCAAGCTGCGATAACCACGCCGTGAATAGCTCTTGTGCTTCTGCCGGTACAGGTTCGTCCCACGATGTCTTCAGTCGCCATAGACTTTGCAAAATTATCTTCGCTCTGATGGTGAAGTGACTCTGTAGGCCCAGCGGATCGTATATAGACATGACCGCGCTGAGAGCTTCTCTCTTCGTTGGTGCACGCTGCCGACTTCGAACTTCCACTGGAACTCTGTTCATTGAAGTGTTGAATCCCAGTTCGTCTTTTTCAGCGTTCCACATCAGACCGAGGATCTTACTTTCTTGCTGATCTCCCCCCAGTCGCATAGGTGAGGTGGCGTATAGCTCCGTGGACACGTCGCGCAATGCTTCTGTGTCACTTGCGCTCCATTGTCTCAAAGTGAATCCCGCCGCTGCATGAACCTTCCTTGTTTCATTTATTGCAGCCCGAGCTTCTTGCTTTGTTTCATAGCTGGCAACGAAATCGTCCATGTAGTGATTTTTCGTTATTGCTTCTAATGCCCGTGGATACTCTTCGGCGTGTAGCTCTGCGTTGTGGTTGCGAACGAAGTGCGCCATAAATGGAGAGCTTGCTGCGCCGAATATCATACTGGTCATCTTGTAATGTCGAGGTGGACTTGTGCGATCTCCCCCTCGCCATAAGAACTGTTGGGCCGGTTGATCTTCAACACGTATCTTGACCCGTAGGAACATTTCTTGAATATCTGCTGTGACGGCGATGGCTTTCTCCCGGAAGCGAAATAGTATTCCGGGCAGCGATAGCAGCAGATCAGGGCCTTCCAGCAGCAGGTCATTGAGGCTCACGCCGTTACATCGTGCCGCCGCGTCGAACACTAGCCGTTGCTTGCCTGGCTTGTTAGGGTTGTGTACAGCGAAGTGTGGCAGAAACCAGCAGTGGGCGCTGTTCATCTCCGATCCGTCGCATGGCTCCGCGTACCCCTTCTTAAGAAGATTTTCTATCTGGGCAGTGTATTCGACAGCGAATTCTGGCGAGGCGTCCATCTTCTTCTCAATGTTCTGTAATCTTCGTAGTGCCGCGTGGTAGCTTGGTGGCGTGGTGACCTTGTCTTGTCGCCATGGTAAGCCAACTTCGTAGCCGTCATCAATTTTCTTAATTGTGTTCTGTACTATCTTCATTGCGCGCTGGTCGGCCTCACTGATTCGTGGTTCCCGTGCGACGCCCAGCGCTTCTATCTTGAAGTGAAACTCCACTAGGTCATGAAGCTGCTTGTCGTGCCGCTCTCTTGTATCGCTGTGCCGATCGGGCTCGTAGAGATGAAGCACGTTCTCATTCTTCATAATCATGTTGCGTGGTACGGTTCCGTGCACCACCCAGCCGAGTTGCGTCTTTGAGGCAGCCGGTTCGTTGGGGCCACCGATTCTCAGTTCCCTGGAGACAATACTTTCCCAGTGATCGGTTCCCACCAAAAGACCTGGACGCGCTCTCTCGTAACATATTTCTTCTTGCTTCAGATCTTGAAGGTGCTTATGTTGCAATAATTCTTCTGGAATTGATTGTTGATGCAACTTTAAATTCTTCATTGTTCTCGCTTTCAATTGGTATGCGTGATCTTCCTGCTTGCCGCGAACTTGCACGGTGACGAGCTTGCTGTTGTTCTGTATTTGCCTCATATTGACGCCATGGAGATGTAGCGGATGTGCAGGTCCTTCCGCACCGACTTGTTTGGCCAGATCCTCGTCGATTAGAGTGATTGTAGCCCCTTCATCCAGCAGCGCGAAAGTGTTCACCTCCCCCCGTGGTCCACCGATGACAACAGGGCACATCTTCAGAAGAACGGCACGTGGTCCGGCAGCTTTGGTGGTAGCTACCGACAACACGGCCTCGTTGCTCGTTGCTGCTTGTTCTTGTGTTGCGGTTGCGGGCTTCTCTTCTTTTTCATAATGAAGCGACGAATGGTGTGGACGTTTGCATTGTCTCACGCCGCATGGCTTGGCACGACAGCTGCTCCGCCGGTGCTTGTGATGAGCGCACTTGAAACATACTTGCTTTTCTTTTAAAAAGTCCCATCGCTGTTCAGTCGTCATTTCTTTATACTTCGGGCATTGATGTAGTATGTGCGCTTGACCGCAGCTCAGGCACGAATCTTGCACTTCTTCCACGTTGTACACGTTGTTAGCCTTCTTCCTTGGCATCGCAATTGCTGCAGCAGGTCGAACTTCTCTTCTTGTGTTCGTTGCATTCGTTGATGGAGGAGCGTATGTGTATCGCAACGCTCGGTCCGCCTCTTGCATTAAGAATCGCGAAAGCATCACGATCTCTGGTTCCGCCGTCCCTTCATTTTCGTAAGCGTAGTCACACCAACGTGATCTGATGTGCGGGCTCAGCTTATCCAGCACCTCTCTTGCCAGTAGAGGATTGTAGAGGTACCCCCGACGATCGATTGTCTTCAATACGCAGATGGTGTTTTGTAACCGCACGGCGAACTGATTGAGGTCAGTGGCTGATGATGATGGTTTCGGCGTCTTCCTTAACTCTTCCATGGCTCGATCGATGATAACTTCAGGTCGTCCGAAGCATTGTTCTAATGTTCTCATAATGACGTTCGGATTGGTGGCCGTATGTAGCAGTGCTGACACGACGTCTCTAGCTTCTCCCTTAAGGCAGCTTCTCAACCGTTGTACGTTCTCAGCGTCGGATATGTTGTACATTCTTGTGCTGTCTTGCATCGCCGCTTTGAATGGTAGCCACTCGTTGATAGCCCCGGAGAAAATAGGTAGGTCCATACTTCGTGTTCTAGGCCGCACCATCTTCTCTAAAGTTTCTGCCAGTCGATCGATTCCGCTCCTTGTTCGTGATGGGGTATGTGACGTTGTTTCTCTAGGCGTTTCGAAGCGTAGTTGTCGAACATCTTCTTTTTGGTTGCCTTGTACTTGTAGCCATTCATCAACTCGCTGGCGCTCTTCCTCCTTTGAGACGCGTCGAACCGGTTCATCGTGGACGCTATCGTCATCCTCTTGAATGGCCGACACTTCGGCGGCAAACCTCTTCTTTATTAAATCGGCTTCCAGTTCTAATTCTTTTCTTCTTATAGACGCTAGCTTCTCAGCGGCTTCTAATTCCGCCAGTCGCATTCTCGTAGTAGCGCTCGCCGTAGATCGATGCGAGCGCACAGAACGCGTCGGTGACGGGACGCGACGCCGTTCTTTTTCTTCCATACTGGGACCAGCCTTATGAACCATGGTGCCCCCTGGATTCGCCTTGCTTTGCCCCTGGTCTACATGTCTCGACGCAGGTGAAGTAGGTGCTTCCAGTGAGAGTCGCCGTATTCGCTCAATTTCAACGCGTTGCATCTCTTGACGCCTTTGCTCTTCCAGCTCCGCTATATCACCTTGACTTCTTGTGACAACCATTGCGATCGGCTAATGGCAACGAAGATTGTAGCTAGACGTCTTGATAGCAGCTCCAAACGTTGATAAAATATTCAGTACCGTAGACGACGAAGGCTTGAATATTTTCTTTCTTCAAAATATTTCTTGAAATCCGGCTTCTCGATGGACCATAATGTGTAATCCGGCTTATCGAAGGACCATAATGTGGTGGACTGTATTTTTTGTTGAATTAAAAACTCCTCTTCGATGTATTTAGTATCTTCTTTATTTCCCAGGTTGCAATTGAATACTGAACGTTGAACATGATTTTCATACAAAACTGCGCTACTTATGTCCGTTTTGGACGTATGGCAACTAGCGACGCGTTGACACAGTTGATTTTGCGACCGTTACAAAATCCCATACTAACTAGACAAACAAATAAGTGTACTTTAACGTGATTGGCTAATTCATGTTTAGACGTGTTTTGACAAGATCAAACCTAACTTATTCTTATTGCTTATTTCTACATTGAGTTTTACATACAAAATAATAACAAAATAATCAAATATTCTTATTCTACATAGGTTCTAACTAGCTAAACTCGGCGTCCTCAACATATATGTATTTACAAGACTATATTATTCTTTTACATTAATAAGCAATCTCCTGCGTAGTTATTGTAGCCTGGTACTTTGTTGGAAATATTGAATGTAGTGCACTAAAAATATTATTATTTAATATTTTTTTTTCATCTAAAAAACATTTCTATTTAGGTGTTCAAGCTGAAAGTGTATCTCTGGTGAATAAAAGCTTTAATTTTGGTTAATTATGATTTATATATTTTTCCTTTTTATCTAAAACACATTTCTATTTAAGTGCCCAAGCCTATAGGTAAGGACCTAATAATACCTACTTGAACCTTAAGTTTTATCTACAAAGGTTTTAACTCATTGAAAAAAAATAAAAAATAAAATAAAAAAAAATAAAAAATGTAATAAAAAAAAAAAAAAAATAAAATGTATTTCTTTCTTTTCTTTCTTTCATTGTTTACTGGTCACTTAATATTAATATTATTGCTATTTTACATGACAAGTGTGTGATTTTTTTCATTACGCAAAACGACAATGTGGCGTTTTGCATTTTTGGCACCAAGCATTTCGGCATTCTGTGTATTTGGTATTATGCGTATTTGCCATTCTGCGTATTTGGTATTATGCGTGGATTTTTTTTCATTACGCAAAACGACAATGTGGCGTTTTGCGTTTTTGACATTATGCGTCGAAACGGCCCGAAGATCTGAAAATTTTAATCGCTTTGCTCTCTTCGTTGCGCATGGTTACAAGTCTGACATATAACGTTGTAGTTCAAGTATCAAATAACGATAAGGTTATAAAAATCACGAAACTTATTCGGAATAATGAAATTTGGAATAAAGTTATTCGAAATATTTGGTTTGGTTTTAAGTCAATGATGAATTAACCTTGCATTATTTTTAGTTGCAGGTTATGCCACTTCCGCTGCTCCTGGGGTAAGTGTATCCATTAATTTACATTTAATTAAGGGACCAATTAAGTTAATTTCTTAACCGCCTCTGTAGTTTAGTGGTTAGGACCACTGGTTAGATCCAGAGGTGCCGGGTTCGATTCCCAGCGGGAAGTACATATTTGTGTACTCGGTTTGGTTGGTGGTAGGGCTTGTTTGTCCGCCTGGTTAGCTACCACCATCTTTTCTAAACATGTCGCAAACCTGCATTTAGATTAGAGCTAGAGATAAGATAACCAGTGCCTCACTAGTTGAGGATCCCGGGTGAAGTGCGCTTCCACCGTTGGCCTTATCATCACTTAACATCAGGTGAGATCAAGGCACTGAGCTTACCCGTAAGATAACAAAATAGAGATGCGCCGAATATTCGGTAATTATTCGGTATGTTCGGCGTAGTTTTCCATGTTCGTATTCGGCCGAATATTCGGTTCAATTGGCGAATAATTACCGATTATAAAAGTTGTACAATTTTAAGACCTAAGACTTGTAAAAAGACTATTATAAGTACCATAGTTTATAAAAAAAAAAAATACTTTTTTTTATTTTTAAGTGCTAATTACTGCACTGAAGCTAAATTAAATATTTATAAAATACAGTGAAAAAATTAAATGCCTACCCGACCCAGCCAGGAATCGAACCTGGGTCTTCCGCAATCCGGGCGGCTGCACTGACCATTATGTTACCGGGAAGTCTAATGTAACGTAAGCACAAAATTTTTTCACTGCTTTTAACAATAACTATTAGAGCGCAATAACTACTAGCGTGATTGATTCCTGACCTGACACGGTGCGGCACGAACCTATACAAACGTGTTTGGTTAGGTAAAGCGCGCTTAAATGAATCGAATTATTTGGCCGAATATTTGGTTCGTTTTATTGTATAAACCGAACATTCGGCCGAATATTCGTATTCGGCCAAACCAATATTCGGCCCATCTCTATAACAAAAGAAACACATCCATAGGGAAGGCTCGTGCCCCAGCATTAGGGACATAAAATTAAATGAGCTGATGTGATGTGGTCAAAAGGTTAAGGGTGTGCCAACCAAAAAATGCCAAAAATGCAGTTACGGTTAAGTAGATATAATTGAAAATACTATCGTATTAAATGAACAAAATATATATTTAGTATCATAGGGAACGTGTTTACAATTTGTCAGAACCATAAATTCATAACACGCTACAGTTTTTTCTACAATATCATTTAAAGTTGGGCAAAAATCATGAAAACGAGTGGCGGCGTTTAGTAAATTTCTTATAGTTTATCTAAATTATTGTAACTCTGATTTTGTCTAAACAATCATCAATGGATAAACTACAAATTGCTAGACTACATTTTCGATTCATCAAGTGGTTATTTAAATAATTATTTTTTTATTAAGCACCTTAAATTCCCCATACAAAATTAGTATGGCCGCGCGGCATCAAATAGATATGGACGACGACATTTCAAATAAAACATATGACACTTGTCACTTACGGACGGCGCACCGTTAACGAGTTCTCCGATCGGCAGGGTTACCAACCCCCCTACGCGATGCAGCAGCAGCAACGCGGCGGCATCGGCACGGGCGCAGCGGTGGGCTTGGGCGTGGGCGCGCTGGCGGCGGGCGGGCTCGCCGGCTACGCGCTCGGCGGTGGCTTCAGCAGCGACAGCCCTAGCTCAGAGGTACTGTACACGTGTTGAGACTTATTTAGGACTTTTGCTACCGCTCCGCCAAGATCAGTAGCGTTTAGCAGCAAGGCGTGCTGGGTACGGACGGCGCACCCTTAACATCATGTAGAGTGGAGTTGTTTGTCTACTATTCGATAAAAAAACATAAGAATAAGAATAAGAAGGATAAGAAATTATTTATTGACGATCACACAGACATAACAGAAAAAAATAAAAGACAATGAATGAGGAAACATTGAAAAAAAAAAAAAAAACTGATAATAATAATAACCACAGCAACAACAAGGAAGGATGGATGTGTGTGAAGGCCAACTAGGACCCTGCCTCAGCTTATGCCGTTGCGGTGCTGAGAAACAAACACCACCACAACGACGCTGGTATATAACATAAGTTATTTACTTAACTTACTACTAGTATTTACTAGAAAACATTCAAAAAAAGGTTAATTCATCTTTGTTTATGCTATTTGAAACTTCCTATCGACTTTAAATTGTGTATGGGATATATGTAAATGCTTAGCCAAAGTAACATTAAGAAAACGATAGCGAAGTTCAAAAATAATAAAATGTATGGGGTTGACGTAAGACGTGCTAAATCACGTGGTCAATCTTATGTCAATCCCATACATTTTATTCTTTTCGAACTTCGCTATCGTTTTCTTACACCCGTATTTATAAACGAGTAAAAGCTCATACTGAAGCTTAAGTAATTGTTTAAGTAAAAAAATTTATTCTTTAGTAAACCGATGAAGTTATAAACGTCAAAAGACTAGAATTCTTAGCCGAGCAATCTAGTTAGATTTCTCAAAGAATCCATAGTGACAACAAGCTTGTGACGAGCTTTGAGTTTTGAGGTTATATTCCGTGTGAAAGTTTGTGTTTTGTCTAAAATAATATAAGATTTATGATTTTGATAACAATTATAATATTTTTATTTAATTGATTGAGAAAACTTCTATTCTAATATAAACGTTACTTATTTATAAAATTAAATTACATCTTAGTGACATTTGTAAGAACAAAGTAATTAAAAGAAAGAAAGAACGAAAGAAAAAAAAGATTTATTGGTCGAGCATTTAGACCAAATGGTTGCCACTCAGCATAATGCCATGACATAGTTATGCCAAGGCGCTGGTTTTCTGTGGAACCATTAACTAAATTATGAGAGAAAGAGAACATAACAAAATATAAATTGATTTAAACTTAATTAAAAACAGTATTATCAAATATCTACCTATCTATGCACTTATTTGTGAAAACTAACAACAAACTACATATATATAAATACAACAATAAAATAATGGGTAAGAATTGCTAAGTAATAGCTTGTTTATAATAATAAATTATAAACTTTCCTACACTCACACCAATTATCTAGCCCAAGAGAAGCTTCGTTACGAAACTCGTTATATGGTTACTAGACAACGGATAAACATACTTAAAATACTTAAATACATACTTATTATACATAGAAAACACCCAGACCCTAGACAATTTAGAAAAACAATAATTTCTAAATTGACCCGACCGGGGATCGAACCCGGGACCTCAGAGATGGCGACTCCATGAAAACCGGTGTACAAACCACTCGACCAAGGAGGTCGTCAATATATAGAGTTTATAAATACCCGTACCGTATACCGTATACCGTACCCGTATTTATAGAGTTTATAAATACGGGTGTTAATGTTACTTTGGCTACCGCCACTGTAAGTACTTCCACTTAATTTAATTATAAGCCTATACTCGTATAAGTTTGACGCCCGTGTCTGTCCGTGCTATTGTACACACGTCCGCACATCAATTTATACAAATCTGACGAATTTCTTCAATAGATTTTAAACCATATGCCTAAGACATAAGGTTGAAAGTGTATTGACGAAATTTTACAGTTGTGGTAGGCTGATGTCCAGGCGTCTGTGTGTACCTCTTAAGAGCGTTTACGCCGCATACTAGCGCCGCCAATGAAAAAAAAAACATATCTAGTAATTAGAGATAGAAAATCAAATTATGCTCAACAAACTATTTGAATGAAGTAATTAAGCATTTTTCCGTCACCTAATGAACATCTGACATGTTATGGTTTAGTTAAATAAGACGTTAGTCCTGTAATGATCCAATATTTTTGACGCTGTAAGGGATAAAAGAGCTTGCTGAGTTTCTTACCGGTTCTTCTCAGTACAGTCGGCGGCAGATCAACCTACCCAAATCTGTCAAATTTCTCCAATGAATATTGATCATTTTAACCAAACAATAAAGTTCAAAATTGGTTGTAGAAATTTGACAATTTTGGGTAGGTTGATCTGCCGCCGTGTGTACAAGATCTCCCGCCCAGAGTAGACTTACGAACCGATGGCATAATGACGTTCATAAGAGCTATTGGTAGCCTAAACTGAATAAATGATTTTGAATTTCGAATTTTGTTTTTTTTGAGTTACAGCTAAAAACGGCCTCTTTTAACTATAAAGCCGTATTTAACTAAACCATAACATGTCAGATGTTCATTAGGTGACGTGAAAATGCTTAATTACTTCATTCAAATAGTTTGTTGAGCATAATTTGATTTTCTATCTCTAATTACTAGATATGTTTTTTTTTCATTGGCGGCGCTAGTGTGCGGCGTAAACGCTCGAAACGGGTGAACCGATTTTGGTGCAGCTTTCTTTATTCGTAAGCTTCATCTTTGGTGATGGTTCTTATTTATGTTTATTTTATTTATTTATTTTTATTATTTTAAACTTTTGAAACAAAATAATACATGGCGGACAGGCGTTAGCCTGAGGCATTTTCTACCAGTCACCCATAGGGTGGTGCAGAAATGACATGGTAGGTTTCATGGAAATAAGATAAACCGATTTTAAAATAATCAGCTATGAACATTTTGATTACCTAAATTGATTATTGTCTGTATTCGTACACACTACAACATGTTGAGTCTTTTATAAACGCTTAAATCTTTGTTACACATTATTGAACATATAAATTATCTTCGCATAAATCGCTGCGAATACCGCTTATAGGAAGCTGTAAGGTTCCTGAAATCCTGATAATATGTGGATCATTTTATGTTATGTGGTTAATATGTCTAAGAACGGATTGTTTTAAAACAGGTAATATGTTTTTAAGTACTTAAATCAAAATATCTAGTATCTTTTTTCGATATTCTACGGTCATGTGGGCGGGTATTACTCGTCAAGGTACCTATACACTCGATACATGTCAATCATATTTTTTTTTCATTTTTACCACTTTAATTGACGACCTCCTTAGTTGTGGCTTGCACGCCGGGCTTTGGACGGCGCTAACTTTGAGGTCCCGGGTTCGATTCCCGGTCAGGTCAATGTCGAAAACGAACTTCGATATTGTGTCGGGTCTGGGTGGTTGTGGTACCGTCGTCGTTGATTCTGATTTCCGAGAACAATGTATGTGATGTTGTCTAATTAAAATAAAAACATAAATAACTTGTTCGCTATTTAGGTTAAAATATTATTAAACTAACGCGATAATGATAAAATCAAAATAGATTAGGATTGCGTCGGTAATTAACGATTCGTCCAAGAAGTAGTGCGTTGATAAAAGTGTTAATACCAACATGGCCGCCTCATATACATACGTCAATAAAATTAGAAGGAAGAACTTCTTGGCTGAAAACTATTTGCAGTTTTCTTATATTTTTTAAATTTGGGATTAGGAATATTAAAGTGAAATAATGGTGGATTATTAAACCGTTAATTATTAGTCTTCGTCTTATGAGCGTTGGCCAATGAAACAAGACAGTGAAACGAAACTTTTCAAATTCTCTCAATCTCAAAAGTCTGAACAACGTACTTATCGTATTAGAGTAATTATTAACGGGATTCTTACCATGTTTATTATATGCGAGTATCCGATATTTCGGCACAGTTACATGCGTCATGATCGCGGAATTACTGAAGTTAATTCGGGTGGATTTTTATGAGCAGACAAAACGATCTACCCTCTTCCTTAGTCGTTCTTTGCGCTCGATGCCTGTACTTATCGTATCTTTTAATCTTTACTGACACTAAACGGGTTGGACGAATATTATTTAACATCTATCATCCAGCACTCAGAAATTAGTAATTACTATTATTTATTATATTAAACACGGAAGCCTTTTTTATACCATAACTTTTCCTAGGTATTTATAAAATTTATAAATACAGTGAAAAAAATTAAACGCCTACCCACCCAGCCAGGAATCGAACCTGGGTCTTCCGCAATCCGGGCGGCTGCACTGACCGCTATGCTACCGGGAAGGCTGACGTAAGCGCTGAATTTTGTCACTGCTTTTTTTAAATTTAGCCTCAGTGCAGCAATTAGCACTTGAAAAAAAAAGTAAAAACTTTTCATAACTTTAAAAATATACTAAACTTTTTAAATTACACAAACGTTCTAATATACTGCAATCATCACTAGAATTATACATTTCCTTTAATCTTTAGTAATGCATCTATAGCGATTCGAACGTGTGTGAAGCTAGGGCTTTAAATACCGTCGAAAATTAGGTACCGATATTGCTCAAACGAAGATACCGTTAAAAGCAAATGTAACGTTATTTGCACCGGTAAATTAACGAACCGCTCTAAGCGGATTGGCTAAAGCGCATTAGGTAACGAAAAAAGTAACGATACTTTACTAGATAACGTTACTCACATTACCACTACTAATTTAACTTTATAGAAATAACGTAACTTAACGATATTTATAGTGGGAACTTGGTAACAGTATCAAGCCCTTTGTAAAGCTTTTATCTATAAAGAAAAGCACCAAACTCTCAATAACTAACACGACCAAAGAACTCCTATTTAAATTGCAAACCCCGCTCAGGGTTACGCAACCTACGGCACAGAAGACACTACCGTTGGGGTAGATGACTATTTGCGAGCTCCATACCCTGAAACTCAACCAGTATCAGCTTCTGAAGAGGCACCGACTACCGAAGAGAGAGTTGAAGAAGTAGCTCCAGTAGAAGATGATGACTACTTGGAGAATGACAAACAATATGATGTGAGTTTAGACTGTGGCTTTTAATACTAACACATTGTATGGACTTAGCATGTGATGGAAGATGACTGAAAGCCTGCAGACTGGCGCCATCTCTATCGTTATAATCAATCAATTAAATATAAATAACATTTGCACTGCTAAAATTAACCAACGCAACGTGCCGAAAATACCCATTGTTCAAGCCAATCCAATGTTACCCATAGTTGCAAAGTTATCCAATATGCCTGAATTAATTTTTGAATCAAAGTAACCGAAAACGCAATAGCCGTAACTTGTTCCAAAGATATCCATTGTTGGAAGATAATTTATTTTTTAGCCAATATTGCCCTTTTGTCATGTCAAAGTTACCCAATTACAAAGTTACCCATAGTTGGTACCAAAAGTTACCCAATACCAAAATAACTAAAGGTCAAAGTAACTGAAGCTATTGTATCAGTAAAACTGCATGCTCTAAAGATGTTAATTATCACATATAAAAAAAATGGTTATTGGAACATAATTTCATTAGTAATTTTAATATTATTAAGTAATTTAACATCAAGGCATTTCGCTGTAAAGGAATACTATCTATTTTTTAGATGAGATTGAGATTTTTTAAAACATTAATTCTAAAACGTCACTTTATTAAAACTTACACGCATGTCTAATGAGGTGGACGAACAACGCGAGAACGAAATTCCAGCGTACACGGAAGAAGAGAATAAAGAAGAAGAGATTAAAGAAGAAGAGAGAGAAGTGACACCAGCAGAAGAGTCGGAGTATTTGGAAAACGACATTCAAGAAGATGTGAGTCAACGCCGCGTTTTGTTAACTGCATGATAGCATGAATTCAAAGACTTGAGGGTTGCGATGACAAAGTAGATCGTTGAAATGAAACTGCTTTTTCAACACACTTGCTCGTAAAGTGAGCCTTATTACATCGTTCTTAGGGCCATAAACCGAACACGTGCATAATAATATTACACACTAGTGCATAATAGAATTAACCTAGTACCTAACTGCAAATTATATGCGAGTAAACAGAGCATTTTTAATTTAACCGGCTAATACAGTTTTTTTTGTATCCACAAAGAGGTTTTATGCTGCTAAAAATCCATTTATATTTTTGGAATAAATAAATGTGTCCCTAATTAAGATGAAAAAGCATTTAATAATATCAAATTATTTATAATTCACAATAATTTGCTATAAAATATTTGTGTTTTATCACTAAAATTATAATTTTGAAGTAGGCTGTATGGCTATATGTAATTAGTCACCTTACATTTGGCGCGTGCAAAAAAAAACTTTTGTAGCTGTGTGATAAATCTATATATTAATACGTGAAGCAAAAACTTTGTACCCCTTTTTACGAAAATTGCGCGGACGGAGGAGTATGAAATTTCGCACACTTATAGTTTATATAGAGAAAGAGGTCAGAATGTTATTTTTTTTTAATTATGCATTAAAAATACATTAAATCAATAAAACAAACATTACATACACTATCATGTATTTGACACACACGCATATAATTTTACTCTTTTCAAAAATTTTTAAAATGGAAGAGGAGTGGCCGTAATCTGTCTGTCAATGCCAATCTAAACTCACATTCTACCTTTTTTAATTTTTCATTGCTTAGGATACAATCCGTGCAGCCTTAATTAAATTACGGTCGGATTTCCACTGGGCTACCACTGGGCTACCACTAGTAATTGTAAAAATGTCAAGTTTTAGTACAGAAGATGAACTACACAAGAAGTAAATGAGGGTACTAAAGAAGTGGCAAGTACCAAACTACCAATGTAACACAAACTGTGAAATGGCTTAAAAAAACAATCCAACATCGTTTTAAAAATTGTACATTCACCAATTGTTTTAATAATTAAACGATTTATGCAATGCATGTTTGTTTTTTCCTCGCAAGTATGTTGAAAAAGTGCGTATGAAACACGTGAGCAACTTGATCACTAGAAACTCAGTTGATTCACGCCTTTGCGTACGGCTCGGGCTGCAGCTCACAGCCTCGTGTGTAATGAGCAACTTACCTCACTTGTATCATAATATACTTTTACGGAACTACTCACGTATACAGGATGTTTGGTAATATGTGTATATTCCCAAAACACCCATGCAATGCAACCAAGCTCACTTGTATCATACATAATATGCGTTTACGGAACTACTCGCGTATAAGGATGTTTGGTAACATGTGTACATTCTCGAAACATAGCCATGCAATGCAACCAAGTATAAAGAACACTGTGATGACCAGTGATCGGAGTAGGTAGAGCTATTTAGGTTCATTGACCGCAAACATTGATGTTAATATGGATATTTCACGAGATTCCGACTAATACTCCGGGATTCGATTATTTGATACTTGTATAAATATAAGAAATTGTTACATAAAAAAATATATGTAGTTTAATTAATCAAGTTTCTATCTTTTTATTCAACTATCCTTAAACCCGTCCTTATATTTATAGGAAGTGTATGCTTTCACATTCATTCGGGGAATATCCATATTATTCTATCGTATGGCAAGTACATAAAATAGCTCTACCTACTCCGATCTATGGTGATGACATGCAAAATAATATTTTCGTACTTTTACTTTTCCATAAAAAAAACTCAAATTAATTTTATTAATTTTTTTTTGTTCACTCCTGCAATGTTTCGACTTCTGTTTATATTTGACGACCAAGAACAACGTATCAGCTTGAACTAGAAATAGAAATAGAAATATATTTATTTGCTTAAGAGACACGGTATACAATGTTGTTAAGTTATAGGCACATGCGTGTTCTACCGTAACGTCGGCATAAAAAATTTGTTTACATCAATTAATAATCCATCTAAAACAGCCCAAAAAACAATTAAAATTAAAATTAACAATACCAAAATAATAAAAAAACTTGAGAGGTGTCAAGGGACACCCGAATGGAATGAAGTTCCTTTCGATTAATTAGTGAAGGAATTGTAATAAAATTTTATTTTTTTTAAGTTATAATAATATTTTTTTTATTATTAACAAATATAATGTTATATAAACTTTATCAGTAGGTTTTTTTTTGTTTTTTTTTGTTTTTTTTTTTGTTTTTTTTTTTGTTTTTTTTTTAGCTTATAGTGCGTACTTGCTAAAAATACAAAAGCATTTATTATTATCTGTATATAATCTCTACTTACCTAACTCCATCAGCAATATCCGGAACTTGTGCAGAAACACTGTCAGGATTCATTATTATTATTATTTTTTATTATTTATTATTTACAAAAAACCTGTATACACTCAACAAAAATAATCGTCGAAATAGAAATGAAAATATCTGGCTTGCTTTCTATAAGAGAGAGAGAGACAGACAGAGAAACATTTTGACAGACAAAGAAACAGTTTGCACTGAAACCCTTGCAAGCTATTGTAAGCTGTGCGGCGACGCCGCACAGCTTACAATAGCTTACTATAGCAAAAATGAAACTCATTTTGAAAATACTGTATATTATTATTACAAAATATTAAATCAACGAAAAAAATATAAATAAATAAATAATTTACAAATAAAATTAACAAAATAATATTTCGACCGTGACAGGACTCGAACCTGCAATCTTCGGATCCGAAGTCCGACGCCTTATCCATTAGGCCACACGATCTTGTGATAACAATGGCGAAATTAACGTACACTTCTATTGATAAAAAAAGTGTCGTGACAACTTTTTTCGTAAGAATTTTTTCCGTCCAGCCCCCTTTCACAACGCGCGATAAGGAACTTCGTTCCAATTAGACATTACAATAAAATATTAAGGAATATTCCACATAATAATTATATCATTCATTCATTAGGCGAATTACTAGGTACTCATTTATTAATTATATTGCATGTTGTCACTTACAGAGTTGTCCTAGGGTTGTCACATACAGTTACAGTTTTACTTAGTAACAAAGAACCTCAATATCTTGGCCATGTGGTTCTTTTCAGTTATGTTTATTATTTTCCAGGGTTCTATGAACGGTACCCTTTCTGCCATATTCGGGATTGTACAGGTATTTCCAAACACCCTGTATAGTTCGCGAGGCTATTGAAATAATAAAAAAACATCTTAAGGCGACGCACCGCTAAACAATTAATCTAATACGGAGCGTTTGCGCCCCGTAACATAAGAAAAGCTGTATTTTTTTCTTCAAATTAAAACTACAAATTATTTTTAAAAAATGAACTAGCATATTGAAGTGTGTGTTAAGACTAATCTACTAAGAAAATTTAGATGCTTCAATCGGTCTGGTTTGCCTGTAAAATGCGAATCTATGTTTTAAAAGAGGTTACTTTGATATTTTTTTCTCTGTTATAAAAGTTGACAAATCGTGTTTCTGCAACTAGCAAAATGAAGTCAATTAAATGAAAAATCATGTCATCAAATATCACTTTCATATGTTTTGTAATTGTTGGGAAAAATCAAGATCCCCGCCACGTAAATTACCAATGCGTCGTCGCCTTAATTTCAATCTCTATTGATGAAGATGGTTGGAATTGACCACCGGCCTGGGATACCATCATACATACTATTAAATACCAGCTCCAACACCACACTGCCCGACCAAAGGATACTGTAAGCTCTGACTGCGTGAAACGGAACGCACATGATTAAATTAAAATATACAAGCTACCAACTGGTATACCTACTTTCCTCTATGCTACCAACTAATTGTGAGACGACCAACACCTTAGTCTCTCTGTGACCACGGACCCTGCAAAGGGTTCGAAACGTCAGGATAAACATTAAATAAGTAATGTGTAAAATAAACGCGAGTAGATCCGTAAAAGTTATTTCATTTCAATGTGTAGTGTTCGCGTAAACTTTAGAAAACAATTAATCTCATTTTCATAAATTTTTGGTTCAAATACGAAAGTGCCGGCCAAGAACAGAAAATACTTTATTCTATATTGTTTTCTAAAGTTTACGCGAACACTAAATAAGTAATGTGTAAAATAAACGCGAGTAGATCCGTAAAAGTTGTTTCATTTCAATACTTTATTCTGTTAGAACTTCTCCGTCTAAGTATTTATTCATAGAACACCAAAACTGTAAATACATTATTCTTGGTTCTATTTGAATTCGAAAATACAATATTTTCATCCATTTTCGATGGATTGTGAACTAACAATAACAAATGAATTGTTCTAACATAACTTGACATTTTCAACATCTTTTCTCGGTTCTTTTGTCTTTGCTCGCCGATAAGCCTATTAATATAATATAATGGGTCCTTACCTATGAAATTGGAGTTTTTTTTCTCACTAATTAATAGGTGTATTACTTTTAAAAGTCAATACCGGTTGTTAATATTATTATACACCTTTAATTAGGACTATGTTACTTAGGCTTCAGTAATAACAAAGATTATTAATTTTGTGTATTTATAGCCCAATTTTTTTTTAAATTGACTAACTTTTTTGTTAGCGGAATTGTCTTTTTGTTACATTGTAGCTTTGAAGGGACTTGATTTTTTTTCTTTTTAATGTCTGCTATATTTAGCTAGTGAAACAAACACACTACTCTACAATTTTTATAGTGTTAACATAAATAGATGCTAAGAAAAAAAAAATAGTATGAAAAATATAATTTTATAAAAAAATCTTCATACAAAACGTCAATTTCATAGGTAAGGACCTAATAAAATAATTTACGAGTTATAATAAATATATAATAATACGATACGATTTGGGAATAGACGTCATTCCTGTGACACGGAACGTTCATGTGACGTGCGAAGCTGACAAATTGAGTTAGTCTTGCCGTTACTCGCGCAGAAATTGTTGCACACTGAGAAAAATGGCTAATTTTTAACCCTATTGTTGGCATAGTGGATTAATTGAGACACTTTACTTACAAAAAAATTTAGAGTAGTGAAAAAAGATCATATTTTATACACAAAAATATATAAAATTCCAAAAAAAAAACTCTGCCAAGTGTAGGGTTAATTTATTCTTGTAACTATTTGGCGTTTCTAACCGTGAATACCTTTGCACGGATATTTTGCAAAAAAAATAATTCTGTCTTTATTTGTAAATAAACCTACCTTGTTCCCTTAAAATTGGTAAAAAGAATTAATGTATACACCACTCCCATGACCTTGACACTTTAACAACAGTATTTCAAACTATTTTGATGCTTGCATGCATATCTGAGGTGGATGAACGAGATAACGAAATACCGGAGTATACGCAAGAGGCTCAAGACGAAGCGGCTGAGCCCGCAGAGGACTCTGACTATTTGGAGAATGACGATGAGAATTAAGACTATGTGAGTTTGAGTACAACATTAGGAGACTGTACAAGGTGAGCTTCAGACATATTACCCTCAAGTAACGCACGCATAGACCCTCTCACGGACACGGCAGGCTATTACCGACTAGCGGCTCGTCCCGGATTCGCACGGGTGGGCATTCTTTTTTAATATAGCCTATGTTACTCAGCGCTAATGTAGCATTCTAATGGTGAAATAATCTTTTTAATCGGTCCAGTACTTTTTGAGTTTATTCGTTACAAACATACATACAAAAATACAAAGCTTTCCTCTTTATAATATTAGTATGAAAAATAACAACCAGTTACTAATGACCTGATTATTATATACATAGTGGCTAAGCATTGAATAAATAAATAAATAAATAATTGCACCGTCATGGCAATAATTGTATTAGAAATTAGGTTACATTTACAATAATCAATAATAATTAATAAAAATTGATTATATTACAATACCTATATACAAAAATAATAAAAAAAAAATATACTAGAACAATGAACCTATAACTAAAAACCTTAAAAAAATATATAATGTAATAACTAAAATATATTATTAAAAGGAGTCTCTAATAAAAAATAAAAATAATAATAAAAATAAAATAAAATATATATATATTTTTTAATTATTTTTTAATTTTTTAATTTATAATTAATTAATTAAAATAATTATTTATATCAATAGTTACGTATAACAATATTATAATTATTATTGTGACATTAATATTTGTAAATCAATTGCATTATCAAAAATATAATTATATTTCTTTTCTTTTTTATTTGTTCCATTAGATTGTTTAAATGGTTTGAAATTGTTAATAGGTAACCTTTATATAAAACAGACAATAAATAACAATTTTAAAAATTTGAAATTACTATGATTCCAGTCCTTGAGTGGCGACCGCGTACCGGAAAGCGCAGTGTAGGCCTCCAACAAGGTAGACCGACGATCTGGTGAAGGTCGCGGGAAGCCGCTGGATGCGAGCAGCACAAAGCCGGTCGTTGTGGAGATCCTTTGTCCAGCAGTGGACGTCTGTTGGCTGAGATGATGATGAAATACATTTTTTAATTTTAATTAGCCCTTTGATGCTGTTGCTCTGCCCTTGCAGGGTGTCACATGAATACCTTACTAAATATTCCACTTATTATTATATTGTAATGTGGTATGCAATAAATGATTTGAATTTGAATTAATACAATTGTAATGCGACAGCTCCGCTTGCGGTTGATAAATTTATATTACGGACTCAAATCGGTCAATGATCGCTCGCTTAGTCTATCTATCGTTTATCTGTGATTAAAATGTCTGTAATAGTTTACATATATTGACAATTAACAACAGGTGTGTGGTGCCGGGGATAAAGAATTGCACCACCCCATCTCTTCCCGTGGGTGTCGTAAAAGCCGACTAAGGGACCATTCCAGAGGATGGGCAGCAGCATCTCTCTGAGGTTACTCTCAACCTACTGCGATCGCCAACCCGCCTGCCAAGCGTGGCGATTATGGCAAATACCCCCATGATTATTTGGGGGAGGCCTTTGTCCAGCAGTGGACGTCTTTTGGCTGAGATAACAACAGGGTGCCTAAGTACCAGTTTCATACGCCATTCGGTCACGTAAACGAAAACGAGAATCTGTATGGCAAAATGTTAATTCTTCTCGTATGCCGCCAGGAGGCGCTGCTTCAATACCATACTAATTTTTGTTTTCGTTTCGTCAAATTCAAATTCAAATTATATAATGCATGCCACATTGGTGTACAAAGTAATTAAATAAATAGGTACAAAAGGTGTTAAAATAAACAATGTAGCGCCCCGTAAGGGCATAGCAAACAGAGGGAGTATAGCTAGCTTATTAAATACTGTATTGTATATATTTTTTTAACATTAAATAAATTAAAAATTGTAATACATGTAACGCCCTGTTAGGACATGGCAAATTTTAAGAGGCTGTTACATTATTAAGATTTTTTATATCTATACCATATTGACTTACGAATTATTATTAGATACTATTCATTACAAAATAAAAAATAAAAAAAATATAAAATTTATAAAATACAGTGAAAAAATTAAACGCCTACCCCCTACTTAACTTTTTTTCACTGTATTTTATAAATTTTATAAATATTTAATTTAGCTTCAGTGCAGCAATTAGCACTTGAAAATTAAAGTAAAAATTTAAAATAAATAATAACAAAATGATAACAAAAAAAAAATTCATCATCTCAACCAAAAGACCTCCACTGCTGGACAAAGGCCTCCCCCAAGGATATGAGGGGTATTTGCTGTAATCGCCACGCTTGGCAAGCGGGTTGGCGATCGCAGTAGGTTGAGGGTAACCTCAGAGAGATGCTGCTGCCTATCCTCTGGAATGGTCCCTTAGTCGGCTTTTACGACACCCACGGGAAGAGATGGGGCGGTGCAATTCTTTATCCCCGGCACCACAAAGGGAAAAAAAAAAAACTGAAAATAAAAATAAAAATTATTCCTCTTCTTCTTCTATTCTAACCAGTCCGAGGGCAGCTGTTCCGAGATTCCGTGTCCGCGAGATGTTGTTTACGTATGCGTTGCTTGAACGCGTTTGTATGAAGTTTAGCATTTCAGTCTCTTATATTGTGGTTTGGCGCTGTGTGAGGCCAGGCCACATAAATGGCGTCGGGCGCGGACATGGCACGGGAGGTTTCCACTTCCATTCAAATTGTGTACTAAGTGCATGGAAATAAAGCGAGTCGCGGGCGCCAAAATGGCGCGTCATACCACGTCAGAGCTACGACATACCGTGTGTCCTAAATTGCGATTTATTTCCATGCACTTAGTATGAAATTTATATGGGAGAGGAAGCCGCGTGCCATGTCCGCTCCCGACGCCATTTATGTGTGGCATGCGCCTGAGTAGCGAGCATAGAATGCACACAGCTTTGCTGACCGATGCTGTTTATAATAGGCTTTTCTGCAAGTTTTTACTCACATAGCTTTTTCATATTTTTGATTTCGTTTATATTTTTATTTTGCGATATCTCTATTAGAATAATAAGTCGTTGTAAATAATAAGAATATGAAAAAAAAAACTATTTACTTCGTCCCTATAGTTCCTTGATCATGCGCATGCGCCGGCGACTGTGTATGTGGCCAGAGGGCGTTGTTGTCGCTGCGCAGATTTTGCGTATAAATGGGCCGGGCGACCGTCCGGACCGCCACGCTCTCTTTGGGTCTATTTACCCCGACAATAAAACATCTAAGAAAACAAGAATACGTTGTCATTCCGGCACCCCATTTTACAAAAATGTCTTATTTACGTCGTCCCTTGAAAACAAAATTACTACAAAAACACAAATGCTGAAAAAAATCCACGAGCAGGATTTGAACCTGCACCCTTCTGACATACCGGGTCAGGTGCTCTCCCAATTGAGCTATCGTGGTTTTAACCAGCCCGCCGAAAACAAAATAAAAAAAATTTAACAAAATTACTTGTAATAAAATTGATTTTATTGTTTTCGTCCTTTGTATTTTGATAAGAAAATGTGCTGTTTTATGAGTTTTTTGTCCTTTGATATCCAATGATCCGTAGTCCAATGATAATCCCTTGTACCTCGATAAGAATGTACACATTTGTGGACATGATGAAGGACAAAGAAAATAAGTAAACACATCATACAAAACTGACAAAATTCTTCAATAAATATTCAACCTTATGCCATAGAAATAAAGTTCAAAGGGTTGTAACGTTGTCGTTGCAATTTACTCCACGGTATATTTTTGCTATGCACTTTATGGCCTCCTTGGTAGTTTTAAAAACTATCTGTCAAATTGTTTTGCACGGTTCTGAAAAAGAATACTTTGAATGTCATGTCGTTGTCATGGAATTTTATTGTATTTTTGTTATGATCAGTCTTTCTAAATTCCTCAGTTCAAAAACATTCTTTTATAATAAATAACATCGATTGTGCAATTACTAATGTTTAAAATATAATATGTGAAAACCTGTATCTGTAAACAGGTAATTTGATTCCTATAAGAAATATTTGTAAGTACATTTTGGCTTAGATTTTTATATACTGATTTATTGTTTTTCTCTTTTTAGGTTTTTTCTGCTTAATTATAAATTTTACCTAAAATAAACATTTACTGTGGACCTCCTGAGTTTTTGATGGCCTTCAGGCCACATGGCGCCCGAACAGGGACATGAACCCTGGACCCTTGGATTGACGAAATTTGACAGTTTGTGGTGGCAATAGACATTGAACTTTGTGTATGGAATACAGTTGCACATTTATTGAAGAAAATTGACGGTTTCGGATAGGTTTATGTGTAGCCGGCATCTGTACTATTTAGCATCGTCTGTACGTATGTCCTTTCTCGACTTTAAGAGAGTGAGCCCGCTCGGGATTGTGTGATTTGTGCATGTATTGCAAACTTTTCGGACCAATGCTGACTTTTCTGCAAGATTTGAGTTATTTTAACTGCACCGTGTTGCTTTATTTTTAGGGGCCGTCCATTAATAGCGTAAAGGGTGGGTGGGGGGTCCGAAAAAATCACCTATATGACAAAGGGGGGGGGGGGGGTTTAAGGAGATATCACGTGTATTTATTTTCGAAACCGGAATACATTTGTTTTTGTATTTTTTTCGAGGTAATTTGAGCAATTTCTGTACAAAAAACTTGCGTTTTAAATTACGATAACTCTTTTTTTTTGGTTTAGTTATTTACCCCTTTCCCTATGTACCCCTATGTACCCCTTTCTGATCGGACAAATTGTATAGTATGTACCTATATTGTATTTTTTTATCGAGTACCAAATTGTATAAGGAAGGATAAGAATTTATTAAAAGCAAGTTCAGTATTTGTGTCTAAATCAACTTTATTTTGTAAAGTTGATCGCTGATGGGCCATTTCCTGCTCGCGACGTGAACCATAGATTAAATTTCGGTGCGATATTCTATATATCATATAAAATATATCGATATTTGCTAATATATCGAGTCGATAATATTGATGTTTTCAAATATCGATTAGAAATATTTTATATTCTTTCTATTTATATTCTTGTATCTCATCAATCATACAGCTTTTGTAAATATTTTGAACCACCCGCCTCCTACGTGTGATAAAATCATTGAGTCAAAAGGCTAATACTAAATACATTAAATTAAGTTATGGTTAATAATACATTTTATTCAAAGAAAATATTTAATAAGTATATATTTTAACCGCCTCTGTGGTCTAGTGGCTTAGACCACCGGCTTAGACCCAGAGGTCCCGGGTTCGATTCCCAGCGGGGGGTACATGTTTGTGTACTCAGTTTGGTTGGTGGTAGGGCTTGTTTACCCGCCTGGCTAGCTACCACCGTTTTATCCAAATATGTCGCCATAACATCAATGTTTGTAACATTGTTGTGTTCCGGCAGCTAGAGATAAGAGAGCCAGTGCCTCACTAGTTGAGGATCCCGGGTGAAGTGCGCTTCCATCATTGGCCTTACCATCACTTAACATCAGGTGAGATCAAGGCACTGTGCTTACCCGTTAATATAAAAAATAAAAATATAATGTTAAACGGATTTACTTTATCTGATTTATTTAATTTTATTTACTTTTTATTTATTTTTATTTTAGGGTGTATTTTAGATGAGTATTTATTATTATTATTCTATACGTAACAACAACACTACTTTCAAAATAATTTCATTTTAGGGACGTTTTAAAACTTTAAAAAATAAAATAATTTGTGGAAAAACTGTGTCCTGATCCATTTGGCTACGGAATTAAAAGAAGCGAACTTGTTTTTATGGTAAAGGTGTAATGTTTATTCATGTGGTTCCTGGTCCTTAAAATATGAGAACTTTAAACAGGATACTATTTTGCTCAAATACAAATACTTTCTCTTTGACAGCTGTATCAAACTCAAAAAAATATACAAGTATCGACTTTTCATACTAACTGTGAATGGATTAGAATAAATATTTATTAGGCACACAATACGGAATTATAAAATTATAATTAAGTGACGGATGAGGCCGAGTGGCAAAGCACTCGGCTTTATCCCCGAAGGTCCCGGGTTCAATTCCCAGGTCGGGCAAAGTCTGTTTCGGATTTTTTCCGCCCGATTCGATTTTTTGTAACCCGCATTTGGCAAGCGTGGTGATTAAGCCCATCAATTGACTCAGATTACTGCATTAGAAAGCATTTTTTTAAAATAGATTTTGACATAGCTTCCTTAGAGAAAGTTGGTATTTAAAAAGAGCATTAGAATCTCCTGTTAAAATTAACCTTTTTAAGGATCTTTTGTGTAAGCCTACAGTGATGTCTCAGTCTTGTGTGCTGTGTTTGTGCTAAAGGGTAAGTAAATGTAATGTAAATATATTTATGTTTATTGACTTTAATTTTTTTCTATAAATGTTCAATTTTATTAGCAGGGAAGTAAGGTTTATTTTGTGTAGTAATTGTTGTCGCTACTGTCTTAAGGGAGGTTGCGGTTTTTTTCGTAATAACTTCAAACCTGATCAAAGTTTGACACTTTTGTGTATTATTGCCGTGGGTACACTTTAAAAATACGAAATATTTAATTCAAAATGACTACTATTATTATTATTATCACGTATTCATCATCATCATCGGCCTATCTTAGTCCACTGCTGGACATAGGCCTCCCCTAATGAGCGCCATAGCGCCCTGTCCTCAGCTTGACGCATCCAGCATCTGCCTGCAGTCTTTCGCAGGTCATCATCCCACCTGGCCGGAGGGCGTCCTACACTACGTTTACCGAGTCGTGGTCTCCACTCAAGAACACGTTTACCCCAGCGGTTGTCGGTTCTTCGCCAGATATGACCAGCTCACTGCCACTTCAACTTGCTAATTCTTAGAGCTATGTCGATGACTTTGGTTCTCTGTCGGATGTATTCGTTACGAATCCTATCCTTCAGAGAAACTCCGAGCATAGCTCTTTCCATAGCTCGCTGAGCGACTTTAAACTGGTGGACCAGCCCTACCGTGAGTGTCCACGTCTCAGCTCCGTAGGTCATGACGGGTAGGACGCACTGATTGAAAACTTTCGTTTTCAAGCATTGCGGTATGGATGACGAGAAGACTCGACGTAGTTTCCCAAACGCTGCCCAGCCCAGCTGGATCCTCCTCTCGGCCTCCTTCTCAAAATTATTTTTACCTAATTGCAGAATCTGCCCGAGGTAAGTATATTCAGAAACGATTTCAAGAAGGTGGCCATGTACGACGACCGGTATCGGATCAATGTGGCCATTGATCATGACTTTGGTTTTGTCCAAATTCATGCCAAGACCGATACATCGTGAGGCTGAAGCTAGGCCGTCCAGCATCTGGTTCAGCTCCTCTAGCGACTCCGCCATTAGGACTATGTCATCAGCGAATCGCAGGTGTGAGATGTAGTCACCGTTTATGTTAATGCCCTTCCCTTTCCAGTCCAGCGTCTTAAACATATCTTCCAACGCGCTTGTGAACAGTTTCGGGGATATGACATCCCCCTGTCTCACTCCTCTGCGCAATTGGATGGGTTTGGACTGCTGGCCCTGTACTTGGACATTCATGGTGGCGCGTTCGTAAAGACATCTCAACACCTCGATATAACGACAGTCCACTTGGCATCGCTGTAAGGATTCCAGAACAGCCCAGGTTTCGACAGAGTCAAAGGCCTTCTCATAGTCCACAAAAGCCAGACACAGGGGCTGATTATACTCTTCAGACTTCTGTATAATCTGCCTCACTGTGTGAATGTGGTCTATGGTACCATATCCTCCGCGAAACCCGGCCTGTTCCGGTGGCTGGAACTCGTCGAGTCTCCTGGCGAGACGATTCGTGACCACTCGTGAGAAAAGCTTATAGACATGGCTCAGGAGCGAGATGGGTCTGTAATTTTTAAGCAGAGTTTTATCGCCCTTCTTAAAAAAGAGCACCACCAAGCTCCCGCTCCACGCCTTTGGAGTTCTCCCACTGTGAAGGACGGCGTTGAAGAGCTTCTGCAATTCCTGTATAACAGGGGCTCCTCCAGCTTTCAAAAGCTCTGATGTAATTCCGTCCTCACCGGGGGCTTTTCCATTTTTAAGCTGTCTCAGAGCTAACACGATCTCGTCTTGACTGATGTCTGGCAGTTCGTCGGTGTAGTGGCGTGTCAGGGTGGCTCTGAAATCGTGGTCGTCGCGTCGGGAACGAGGGGCATGTGCAGCGTATAATCGGCCATAGAAATCCTCTATCTCGGCGGAGATCTCCGGCTTCGACAATACGGTCCTCCCGTCGTGCGTTTTAAGCTTCGTCAGGTGGCTCCTGCCAAGCTGCTGAGTGAATACTTTGGACCCTCGGTTTCGCTCTATCGCCTCTTCAATGAGGCGTGTGTTAGAGCTCCGAAGGTCGCGCCGTACCATCTTCGCAATTCGTTTGTTCAGGTCTGACCTCTCCGACGAAGTCGCTTGGGTGGTTTCCCGTCTTCTTGTCATCAGCCCGAGAGTCTCAGCCGAGAGTTTGGATTTCTTGCCAGTACGCTGTTTTTTGCAGAACTTAATGCCCTCGTCCCTCAACGTTTCGACCAGATTGTGTAGGGTCTCGTTAGCGTCATCAGTAGGTTCCAAGGTAACAAATCTGTCCCCGAGAAGCTGCTGGAATTTCTCGGTGCCCGCCATGATTTGGATTGGGTTAGGACGGAGCGTGGACTTCATCAGACGGTTTCTTTCAAGCTTCAAGTTGATATTCAGAGAGCCTCGGAGGAGTCGGTGATCAGATCCGGTATTGAACCTGTTGATCACTGAAACATCTCTGAATATGTGCTTGCTATCCGTCATGATGAAGTCGATCTCATTTTTGGTCACAGTATCGGGACTTTGCCATGTCCACTTCCTTTGAGGCTGTTTTTTAAAGAAGGAGTTCATTAAGAACAGCCCCTTTTTCTCGAGGAAGTTGACAAGCATTTGCCCCCTGTGATTCCTAACTCCATAACCATGCGGTCCTATCCGGGATTCGTTGCCAGTCTGGGTTCCCACCTTGCCGTTAAAGTCTCCCATAACAACGTTGAAATGAGCCTTAGTGGTGTTATGCAAGGCTTTGGATATGTCTTCGTACATATCCTCCACTTCATCATCTGAGTGTGCCGAGGTCGGTGCGTATACCTGAATGACCTTCATGCTGTAACGCTTTGACAGCCGAATGATCAGGTACGCTACCCTGGTCGACATACTGGAGATTTCTTCGACGTTGTTAGAGAGGACCTTATTGACGAGGTAGCCTACGCCACCCTGGGATGTTTTATCACCCTCGCGAAAGTAGAGAAGATGGCCCGAGTCTAGGGTTACGGTGTCCTCCCCCTCTACGAACTTCACATAACCCCAGAACATGCCATTTAATGTTCTCTAACTCCACTTCCAACTGCGCTAGATGGTGGTCAAGCCTCAGAGTGCGTCCGTTAAACGTTGCCAGGGTCAGTTGTTTGTGGCAGCCTGAGGTAGCCCGGTGATTCTTAGCACCCCCTGCCCCGCCGTTACCATGGCCGCTACCATGGCCAGGAATAGCGAGGCAGCCGGGAACTAGGGGCCGTTTCCTTTTTCGTACGATCACCATAAGGGGGGTAGTGCCCATAATCCCCACGCTGGGCATGCGGGTTGGGGATCGCAGTTTAGTGTGTGGTGATGGAGTTGTTCTACAGGGGGCGCTGCTGCCCGCCCCCCGGTTTTGTCCCTTTGTCGCCTCTTACGACACCCACGGGAAGAGTTGAGGTGGTGCAATTCTAGGCCGGCACCACACGGCACGTATTACAAAATACAGAATCTCAATCAAAATCTCAATATTCCGAAAAGAATTTAATCGCTTTGCTCGGTTCGCCGCGCTAGTTCACAAGCTTGCAGATGCAAATAAAATAAAATTTTAATAATATAATAAATTGTTTAAGAGCGTTTACGCCGCACACTAGCGCCACTAATGAAAATAAAAACATATCTAGTAATTAGAGATAGAAAATCAAATTATGCTCAACAAACTATTTGAATGAAGTAATTTAGCATTTTTACGTCACCTAATGAACACCTCACATGTTATGGTTTCGTTAAATAAGACGTTACGGCCACTTTTAACTATAACGCCATATTTAACTAAACTATAACATGTCAGGTGTTCATTAGGGTACGTAAAAATGAAAATTACTTCATTCAGATAGTTTGTTGAGCATAATTTGATTTTCTATCTCTAATTACTAGATATGTTTTTTTTTCATTGGCGGCGCTAGTGTGCGGCGTAAACGCGCTTAAGAGTACGAAATTAGGAATTATTTTTATGATTATTTAAGTTTGCAAATTTACATCAAGCCTTAGAAGGCTCCTGCATCAGACCTTTTAAGTGTTTGAAGTGTAAATACATAGGTAAACCCCGTTTTGTTTTTCGCAGGTGCACGTGGTCGACCACGGTGTCAACGTGGTAGACTTCGATCACGGCGTGAGTTTCGTCGAAGACGCCGGTGTCGACTTTGTAGACTGGTAGCCGATGACAGTGAAGCCATTCAAGATATTATATGAATCGTTGTGGAGCTGTTTTTCATATTTTGTTTATTATATTCATTTTAGTTATTTATTTATTTATGATAGGTACACAGACAGATTGCAGTCAATACACAGCCATATGAATTTAACAATATTGTAAGGCTAGACAGTAATCCATAAATAGCACACACAGCATGTTGAGTACGTATTACTTTATGCTAAGTACGTTAAAAATAGAACACAAAATGAAAATAATTAAAATTATATAAAAACAAAAATATATCGTTGATTATTTGCCAACGCAGGAACAACAACGTTAGCAGGAGTGGAGAAATTTGAAATATATCATATTATTGTGGTATTTATATACATGTTTGTGTACTCGGTTTGGTTGGTGGTAGGGCTTGTTCGTCCTCCTGGCTAGCTACCACCATCTTATCTAAATATGTCGCCATAACATCAATGTTTGCAGCATTGTTGTGTTCCGGCAGCTAGAGATCAGATAGCCAGGTGCCTCAGTTCAACTTGCGGGGAAGCAAGGCGAGGACGCCTAGGGAGGCAGAGTTCTGCTCCTCACGTCAGGGTGCAAAGTCAAAGACAAAGACTTAGAAAAGTGCTTTTGAATCGTCCAAAAATTGTGCCTAAAAAGTGCCTAGCGTGAGTTTTGTTTACTATCCGTATTGATTCGATTACGTTTGCGAAAATGAAAATTAGTATGGCATTGAAGCAGCGCCTTCTGCCGATATACGAGAAGAGTTAAAATTTTCATGGCGAAATGTTTGACGTTTCTCGTTTTCGTTATTGTGATTGAATGGCGGATGAAACACACACTAGCCACCTTAGACTCCGCTTTTTTTCTTCATTCGCCTTACTTTCTAAAAGATTTTTTTTATATACATAATTTAATAACTATTGTTTACTACAACATTTTAATGTTTTTAATTTTGTTTAAATGTGTTTTTGTGATAGCTCCTAATTGTGAGCAGTCAATTAAAGAAACCTTATTTTTTATATTTTATATCCTTTAAATATTGTGACTTATGACGATTATCCAATAAATAGATTGATTTATTTTACATATTTTTTTAAATAAAAATAAAATAAATAGTAAATATAATATTTTGTGTCCTTTAAATATTGCGACTTATGTTGTTTATCTAATAAATGAATATTTATACTATGTAGTTTGCATTTTACCCCGAAAATTCTTACAGAAACGTCTTTTCCTATAAATGCAAATCTATGTTTTAAAAGAGGTGACTTTGATATTTTTTTCTGCAACTAGCAAAATGAATGAAAAATCATGTCATCAAATATCACTTTCATATGTTTTGTAATTGTTGGGAAAAATCAAGATCCCCGCCACGTAAATTTCCAATGCGTCGCCTTAATAAAAGTTCAACCATATGCATTTTGACGAGTGGTTTGTACACCGGTTTTCATGGTGTCGCCATCTCTGAGGTCCCGGGTTCGATCCCCGGTCGGGTCAATTTAGAAATTATTGTTTTTCTAAATTGTCTAGGGTCTGTGTATTTTCTATGTATAATAAGTATGTATTTAAGTATTTTATGTATGTTTATCCGTTATCTAGTAACCATTTAACGAGCTTCATAACGAAGCTTCTCTTGGGATATATAATTCGTATCAGTGTAGGAAAGTTTATTTATATGCCATACACATAAAAGTTTAAAGTCTATTGATTCTACAGGTTCTATGTGCAGTCCTATGTGCAGGCGTGGCAAATTTTCTTCGTCATTAATTAATTCATACTTATCATTCCCTTTGAGATTCAATAGACATGCGGTTGAAAAGTGACGTCGCACTGTTTTGTTTCATTTCCCACACCACTAAGGCACGTTTAAAAACAAGTAAGTAATTGATAATATCACATAAAAATAAAATAAGACTTATATAGTATTCGACAAATTAATAAAAAAAACGAACGAACCTTACCGTAGTCGCATTATGATGTGTAACATTTGACATCTCACCTTTTGAAATTAATTAATATTAATTTCTTATATTAATTATTGTAATCAATAGAAAATAAAATAAGTATAGAATTAATTCTCTTTTTTTCTATTTTTTCCCTCTTTTTTCTTTTTTTTTCCTCTTTTTTCTTTTTTTTTCTTTTTTTCCTTTTTATATATATTTTTTTTATATTGTTTAAAAGTTTATTACACACGAAAATCAATATTACAATAGAAAATAGAATATAGATTTACAAATCATAAAGAGAATGCAGTAAATACTCATTAGAAGACATGTCACACTGTTATCCTGTTACACTGTTACGATCACATTTCTACGATCACTCCCACAAATATTACGACCTACAACGGACATTGAGCTTAAAGTGTCGATCAGTGGTGGCTTCACCGACTAACACGTAACAGTTACAAGATCACACTGTTACGACCCTACTTCCGTCCCATTTCCACGAAATCACTCCCACAAACTGAATATTTAAAAGGCGAGCAGAATGATGTGTAACCATCAAAAATCTTATATTTACTCTAACTTGCTCTTGACATACTAACTCACTATACAGAATGTTTGGTGATACCTGTATAGTCCCAAATATGGCAGATAAGGTACCGTGCGTAGAACCCCGGAACATAAGGAACATACCTGACCATCGGTTCTCTGCCTTTTCGCCGAAAATAGTTTGCCAGATTTTCACTTTTTCATTAATTGTAATATTCTAAATAAAAAATAAAAAATTAAGTTCCGAAGAACTAATACGAATTCTACGAGATGTGGAATCGGATGCTGAATCCGATGAAATCGGTAGTACATCGAGACCATAGACCAACATCCCTAATAAAAAAATAATTTCACGCTTATTTTACGTGCTACGGGCGCGGCGCCAAGGTTATTATTATTATTATATCTTTTAGGTTTATATGAAGACAACGGGATGACGTCATAAGGCCTTAGGGATGTTCTCAATTCATTATGGCTAAACTGATTTATGTTTTTGTTTTGTCATTATCTATAGTGTATTCTGCTTTTTCATATCAACGCTATTGTAAAATAAAACAAGACTTCGAAATACGTCATTATTTTATTTATCTGTAATATTTAAATGACTTTAACAGTATATTTATGGAAAGAAAAATAAAATATGTGTATAACATTTATTGATAAAATAATTACCCTCATCACTACATTTTACTATACATTTATAGCTTGGCGCTGGAGGACACATTGCGTTTTGTAGGTATTGGCGCTCAAAAGGTTAAACAAATTATTTGAAATGTGTTTTTTTATTGCAGGTGAACGTGGTGGAGAGCTTTGGCGACGGTGACTGGATGGAGTGAACCCGGGACCGCGCGGTCGCAGCCGAGCTCCCAGGGCTGTGCCACACGACCACCACTCACGCACAGCCCTAGCTGATATATATAACACACCATTAGTGATTGAGAAATATTTAAAAAAAGATAAGTTGTAGGGTTCCTATTGTTTGACAAATTGTTTTTGACAAAATTTCACTTTGCATAAAACGTTACGCTTCACAAGCAAATATTTTTACATAGGTTAGTGGCATTGGTGGTTGTCATGAACCAGTTATCGACAATTACGTACTTTATTCGTTAAAAATGGGGGTCAGCATCTGACTTTTAGCTTTAGCATCAATTTAATGCCGATCACCTGCCTCGTTGCTGTCATCCCGTAGTATTTCAATGAAAATCTATGTAATTTTTTGGCGACGAAAACTCTGTCGAACATTGGTCTTAAAGCAGAAACAGAAACAAACATTAATTGACCACAAGCACCAATTTTATATAACACAGAAGATACACATGAGAGAAAAAAAAAATAAAGCGAAAACAAATGAAAAAAAAATAAAAAATAAAATGTTAAATTAGATAACGTGCATGTGGCCAATTAGGTCCCAACAGCTTGTGCTGCAGTGAATGTAGCCGCTGCAGCGCTGGTATTCTGGTGGCGAACACTCGTCGCGTCGAACACTGATGCCTATTACACTACTACACGTTAAATTAAAAAAAAAAAAATTGGATTTTTTTTCGCAAGTATTTAGTTATACGTTTTCAGGTAATCCAAAGTAAATCAAAAGTTTGAAAAGGAATTAGGGCCTTCTTATTATACCTTACATAATCCTTGACTTTTACTATTTTCAATTCTGTATTGAATTCAAACATTTATTAACAGACAAGGATAGTCCTATAAAACTGTATAAAAAATTATGCGTATACTTTTCTAAACATAATAATATTATTGTGGAAATTTGATTTGTCATTCGATACATTTTATAACGAGCACCAGCGACTATATGAGATTTTAAAGAGAAATCTTTTTTATCATAATTAAATATAGCCTATGTTTACCCACAAGGTATAATAGCATTCTGTCAGTGAAGGATTTTTTGGAATTGTTCCAGAGATTTACCCCGGCATACAAACAAACAAAAAGTCACATACGTCAGTCGCGTAATTATTTGTGAAAAGTTTTTTGTCAAACGGCAGGCACCCGCGAATTCTGTTATTAGGTTCTTGTAAAATAATAATATATTATATTTATCAGGTACAACCTACGTAATCATGCGTAAAGATTGTTGCTTTTTTTTGTAAAATTACTTTTTTATTCTTTTAGATAGCGACTATTGGAGTTCATGCTTTCACTAATTAAAAAAAAAGTAATTTATTTTTAAAACTAAATTTTTCCGTTTTTTTTGTTTTCCTTAAATGCTTTTTTTATCTGTTACACTCAAGAATAGTACAATCCTTACTGTAAATGTTAACTAAAGTAAGTGCCTAAGTTTTATGAAAGAGTCGAGTTTTAAATTATTACTAGTTAATAATCACAATATAGGATAATCTTGCAACGTTTCACCGCTAGAGGCGTTTACTGGCACAGTAACGTAAATAATAGGTCCTTACCTATGAAATTGGAGTTTTGTATGAAGATTTTTTATAATATTTAATTTATCATAATAACGTTTTTTTTAATTTTCTTAGCTTCTATTTATTTTAACACTATAAAAAATGTAGAGTGTAGTGTTTGTTTCACTAGCTAAATATAGCAGACATTTAGAAGAAAAAAAATCAAGTCCCTTCAAAACTACAATAAAACAAAAAGACAATTCCGGAAAAAAAGTAGTCAATTTAAAAAAAAATATTGGGCGATAAAGACACAAAATTAATAATCATTGTTATTACTGAAGCCTAAGTAACATAGTCCTAATTAAAGGTGTATAATAATATTAACAACCGGTATTGACTTTTAGAAGTAATACATCTATTAATAAGTGAGAAAAAAACTCCAATTTCATAGGTAAGTGCCTATTATATATCAGTTTTAAGCAGAGTTCGAAACTTCGATCAATAATGTACGAGATAAAGGATTAACAAAACCTGCACCTCTAAGGTGGTCCTGTTTGCTCATACCTATACATCTACATACATACATCTGCATACATAAATCTACATACATCTTTTTTTTTTTTTTTTTTTAGAGAGAGACTGCTGATTGTTGAGGGGCATTTTCACCGGGCTTGTTTTAGGGGCGGCGAGGTACGAAAAGGGTACCTCAAGCCGTTTTGAAACGAATCACCTTCGGAGGATTTCTAGAGGGGTACGGCATCGTACACTTAAAAGTGCGCGTCCCCGTGCCCTCCCAGAGTCTCCGAAGGGTTCGGATCGGATCGGGTACATACATCTGCAAAGATGAATCTGCATAGCCATCGGTTGCAATGACCGTTGGATAGATGGCACTGTGCCGGTAAAAAGCACTCAAAAATTAAAAAGCAGTGTAAAAAATCAGTGCTTACGTCAGCCTTCCCGGTGGCATAATGGTCAGTGCAGCCGCCCGGATTGCGGAAGACCCAGTAAGCTTAGCCAAAGTAACATTTAGAAAACGATAACGAAGTTCGAAAAGAATAAAATGTATGGGATTGACATAAGCCGCGCTAAATCACGTGGTCAATCTTATGTCAATCCCATACATTTTATTCTTTTCGAACTTCGCTATCGTTTTCTTAATGTTACTTTGGCTACGCCTACAGGTTCGATTTCTGGCTGGGTCGGGTCGGTCGGTTTTTCACTGTATTTTATAAATATTCAAACTTACCTATACATTTCAATTTCTAATAACAAAATCTGAATAAACATTGAATAGCATCAACAACTTCAGCTTACTGTGAACCTTACAACTGAAACATAAAGATTAATTTAGGTTGCAAAATTTTTCAACTTAATATTTACTGTCATCGCCACTAACGTCTTTCAAGAGCTCATCGGGAATTCAGTACATCATTGACGGAAGGTTCGAAAGGATCAATTATCATAATAATTATCACGATAATAACAGTTGGATAATTAATTATCAATGTCTTTGCGCTTCTCGCAAATAAATTAGGAACCCCTGTCGTAACTTTCTCAACTTTATTTATCATTGTCAAAATAATAAAAAAAGCTTGTATGCTTACGGAGTGTGCTTGTGGCTCCCTCAGCGTTACGGTTTGTTATCTATGTCCTACCATTATGCAGCTGCTATGTAACTAGATAATAAGATATAGAACGTTACATTATTAATTATACATTATGTAACAAAAACTCGGAGCGATCGGTACCTATTTAATATGTAGTAAAAAAGTAAATAGCCTAAATAAATATTTATTTTATTGGACTACCGACATAAGATACAGTATTACATGTACATTTAGGTATATATAGCTTATATCTAACTGTTCTTAAGATAACAGGTAATCTCAGCATGCAAACAATGAAAGTATAGGTATTTGGTTCGCAAAATTATACATTGGTTATATAATATACATATAAAAAAAAGAAAAAAATATTTTAAAGGAATTATTCAGAGTAACTACGGACCAACCAAAGGAACTTCACAATTTGCTTGCTTGCTTCTCCGGGCTTTTTTGGGGGCGGCGAGAAACTTAAAGGGTTCCTCAAGCCGTGTGAAACGAGAGGGAACGGCATCACGCACTTAAAAGTGTGTGTCCCCGTGCCCTACTAGATTCTCCGAAGGGTTCGGATCAGATCGGATATTCCACGCATTACAATAAATACTTGTATGAAAAGGACACTTGCGGGTGGGTGTGTGTCTTGCATGCGGGGCAAACCCGCGTACGTGATTTTTTAATTTTAATTTATTTATTTATTGTGATAAAAACGACATACATCTATTACATTTAACACACAATTTAAATATATATATTATATTATGTATATATGTCAGCGTCGAGGTTGTTTGTAGGTAGAACAGTGGAGTAAACTCGGATTCGTTGATAACACAGTTAATCTTGGATCTTCAAAATAAAGACGCAGTCGTATTCCTTACAGTCACTTTAATGTTATTTTAACATCACAATTAAATTATTTAGAAATAGTTGCCCGATGCAAATGGATTTTAGAAACGAAGTGAGTTCTGCGCGTGCGTACTCTCCGGCCGCTACCGTTCAAATGTGTTCAGTCCGTTGTTGCGCCAACTGACGTTGACGTTCCGCGTACCATAGAGCATAGGCTGCGCAGACCACACTCAAGTATAGACTATACTTGTCGTTTCTAAGCGATGCTAGCGCCATGTCTCCGACATATATATATATTAAAATTTTAAAAAAATGCATGCTCATATGCAATGCAAATCAGAAAAAAAATAATAATATAAGATTAAAAAAATAACTACAAAATTGAAAAATACAATATATAAAAAAAATAAAAATAATCATTCGGCTCCTCGCTATCCGTTATGCCAGTAAAGCTCTATTGTGAGTGATGAAATCCGCACAATATTAAAAACACCCAGTATGACATTTGACACGTATACTTTGTCAAGGGTAATCAACATTTTGTTTCGTATAGATAATTTTTTTATTTTATTTTTGCATATGTTTAAAACCTGTTGCCATTCTCCCTTTGGTGTTTCCGTCGATAGGGAATGTTCGTGCCATGCCGGTCGTAATTCAAGATTGATTTCCACCTACGTGGATCGCTCAGAGGTTTTGTAACGTAGTGAATAATAATTATATTGTATGCGTGACATCATGATGATGATGATGATGATGATGCGTAAATTAACTAATTTGTTTTTTTTATATAAATTTAGTTTTTAAGTCAAATATTAATTTCTTATTTGTTATTTATCTCGAAACAAAAGGATGCCTTGAATTTGTGTTTTAATGAAAAATAGATTTTTAATTATTCCTATAGATATAATAGGAGCAAACTATGATTATTATAATGTTTGGATAAACTGAAAAATAAATTTATTAGATAGACAAAATTTTAATCTTAAATATTTGTATATATTATGTATTAATATTTAAAAATGTAACTAACTATATATTTTAAGATTGAAAAAAAAATTGCTGATTTACCTTCTTATGTAATTTATATACTTACCTAGTATTACCAAATGGCATCTATTATTTTAAGTATTTTAACTGCCTCTGTCACAGACCCAGAGGTCCCCGGTTCGATATGTATAGTCGACCATGAAATTGCTTTATCACTTTGACAAAAACTTCCATTACAATAAAAATTCAAAATCCAAAATCATTTATTCAGTTTAGGCTACAAATAGCTCTTATGAACGTCACTATGCCATATCGGTTCGTAAGTCTACTCTGGGCGGGAGATCTTGTACTGAGAAGAACCGGCAACAAACTCAGCAAGTGTCCAGCTCTTTTCTCCCTTACAGCGTCAAAAATATTGGATCATCATCATCATTGTTAATGATGACAACGTATCTGTCACTTGTTCTTTTAAACAAAAATAGAACTTGTTGTTTAATTGTAAGCAAACAAAATCCATTTCTAAGGTGGTAAAGCAATTTCATTGTCGACTATACATGGCGTGTTTTTAGTCTGCCTGGCTATATCTTGATCGGTCGCCATAACATCGCCGTTAGAGATAAGATAGCCAGTGCCTCAGTAGTTGAGGATTCCGGGTGGAGTGCGCTTCCACCATCGCCCTTATAGCTTAACCCTGGAAAGATAACCTTATTTTTTGCTACTGAAAAGATAAATATGCGCCTTAGAGGCGCTCAATTTTCAATATCAATTTTTTATGCAAATTTAAATAATTATTTTACTTTTTTATAATTTTGTGAAATGCTACATTATTAATAAGTAAATAAAACACAAAATTAAGTTATTATTTTTTAATTATAATAAAAAATTTGGCATTTTAAAAATCCTTTACAAAAATCAACAAAAATAAAATGTCTTCTGTAGAGGTACATTTTTTTTCAAATATGTATAACATTTATAGTTTTTTATCTTGCTAACTAGTGAGTTATGAAATATTCAGTCTCAAAAACAAAAAATTTAAAAAAAAAAAACAAATTTATGTACAGTTGTTGCAACAAAGTGGCGCCTTTCGAGCGCAACGTGTTGCCATGACATTGAAACTATGGTGCTTACTGAACAGGAGCGGTCGCCTGTCGGGAGTGTTGACCGGCGACTGAGTTGGCGCCGAAACACAAACTTGTACGCGCGTAAATTAGAAAAAGACAGCAATTTATTTGTTTTGCGGGCGCCTCTTATGGGTGCGCCGACAAAAAAATGCCAAAAATGCAGTTACGGTTAAGTAAATATAATTAATAATTAAACGAACTTACCTTGTGAAGTTCGATTATAATTATACGAGTATCACGAAGAAGATGATTACCAGTTAACATGCAGCAGTACGTAGTCTGATGCAGTCCTTGTCACATATTTTAAAGCTACTAAAGAAAAAAAAATATCTCTGTCTCACTCCCTGCCGCCCTACACAGCCGGTCGCCAGATGGCCGCCATTAATTTTAGAGGTAACTGAAATCAAATTTTTCAAAGGGAAATAGGAAAGAATGTATTCGAAGTTGGGTTGGGTGGGAATATGGTAATCATCTTCTTAGTGATACTCGTATAATTATAATCGAACTTCACAAGGTAAGTTCGTTTAATTATTAATTATACTTCGTATCTCTTCGAAGATGATTACCAGTTAACATGTAGATGTTTAGAGCTTCAAAAGAAAAATTTGATTTGTTACATGAAGAGTTCTTATGAAATCTTTGCAGACTGCCTATAATACATAGGAAAACAGTCATTTTAACAACAACATTTTAAGCAAATAACAAAAAGTGATTTATATGTGGGAATCGGGGTAGACATGCTGAGCAAAAGATGGTATAGTGAATAATTATCTTTACTAGGTATACTTTTGTTCTTAACAAATCAATTACATTTAATCTTATAACAGTAATTATCTTTGACAATTTATTAATAAGCCAACACAATAAAATTTTGACACATAAAAATAGCTAGCCAACTGTGGCAAACAGCCCAAGCTAAGACCCTAGGCTTTTACCACAGTTGATGTAATTTAATTTGTTAATTGTAAATCGCCGGAGGCTGATTTGACAATCAACGATAATAACTAATTCGATCCTCGAAATAGTTATCATTAATTGCCTTACTTGTGTAACGGAGCTGGGTGTTGGCAATTTTTGCAATGCCTCTATTTTGCGAGGATTGGGTTTGATTTGTCCAGCAGATATAATAAACCCCAAATACTCGATCTCAGTTTTCATAAAAGAACACTTTTTAAAGTTAAATGAAAAACCTGCTTCAGAGAGGGTTTTTAATAGTGTATCTAACCTGGCTAAACCTTCGTCAATAGTTTCTGATGCAGAAAGTACGTCATCCATGTAGACAAGAATTTTATCATCATTAAGCTCTTTAAGTGATGAATTGATAGCTCTTTGGAAAACCTGTGGAGCATTTCGAAGCCCAAAAGGCATAGTCAGATATTCAAACTGTCCGTTTGGGGTAACAAACGCTGTTTTGTCTACAGAGTCTTTATGAACCCTAATTTGGTGAAACCCAGAGGCCATATCAATACTAGAAAAATATTTAGCCCCGTGCAACTTATCTATTTGATCACTAATTAATGGGAGAGGATAACTATCAGGACGCGTATTTTTATTTAGTTCTCGATAGTCTACACACATACGATCACTACCATCCTTCTTTTTTACCAACAAAATGGGGCTTGCAAAGGGTGAGGAACTTTCTTGAATAATCTTAGCGTCTAAAAGGTCTTTAATTTTTTCATTAACAACTTCTAACTCAGCGGGAGAAAGTCTATAAGGGCGCCTGCGAACTGTTTTTTGAGGATCAATCAATTCTATTTTTAGCGCACCAGTTGTAACCTGGGTAGTTGGCAAATCATTTATAAATTTGTTTGAGTATTTTTTTAGAATTGTTATTAGCCTTTCTTTGTCAAAACCTGTTAAGTCAGTATCAATAGACTGTAAACTATTAGCAAACTTTGAACAAAAATTATTTATTTTGGATTTGGAAAAAACCAATTTATTACTGTTAATTTCGACAGAAACTCCTTTTTGTAGTATATCACGACCCAACAAAACATCATCGCTTAGGCAATCATCTGGCAATACATAAAAAATGATATTCAAAATCAAACCTTGAATGCAAGCCACACATTTTATCTGTAATGAAGAGACCACGCTATTACCGCCTATACCTTTTAAATTAATTTGCTCATGAAATCGTTCACCCTTAAGGAAACTACTTTTACTTTGTTTTATAAGACTACACTCAGAGCCTGAGTCAAAAATAAATGACAACCTCATACCACTAGCCTCCAGGGTACCGCAAACCGCTCTGGAGCATAGGTTAACCGCCTTGCTGCTTGAAGCGACGACGTCTTCTTTCTTCATATACCGCTTGGGACAACTGCTGGCCACGTGGCTGGTATCTTGGCAGATGTAGCATACGGTCGTCGTAGTCTTCATAAATCCTGTTTTGTTTGACATAGAAGTATTATTACTAGAGGATCGATATTTATCCCGACATTCAGTGCCACGATGTCCAACTCTTCCACAGAAGTGGCAAGTACCCCTGAAAGTCGTGGAAGGGCGGAATTTCTTTGGTTCCATTTCAGAGGAAGTCGAGCCATCATTATACTTTTTTAAGGTAAATCCTCTTAATGTTCGGAAGAGTTGATGTTTGTCGTTAATCACGACAGAGTTGAGTTCACGACGGATTTTATCGTCACATTGGGATAGTACTGAGATTACAAATCCGGTCATAACATGTTCAGGTAGCTTAGCATCGGGTATTTTCTCTATTAACTGCCATAAGCGCAAGCCTGCCTCTGCCGGACTGTCCTTGTTATTAAGGCGAAACTTAATTATTTGATCAAAATGATCTTGTATCATCATAGGTTTCGAAAAATTTGAAATTAAAATATCCTTAACGGTGGTCCAAGATATTTTGTCCGGTTGTATTTTTGTGAGGCAGGTAGCGGCACGTCCTTTAAGCGAGTGGGTGAGGGCTATTATTAAATCAACACCTTCCAGCCTGCGATTTTCGATAATCATTTCGCTCAAAGCGCACCAGTTAGTAATATCGGAGTCAGGCGTGTCGGGGTCGAAAGATACTAAAATAGTGGGTGACGATGAAAGGGTACGGTTCGAGTTCATACCTTCCGTAATTTTTTTAAATATGGCTTCCATGCCGGAAGAGAAAAAGGACATTTGCTGTGCCAGGATAGCATTGGTATCGTTATGCTGTGGTGGTGGATCCGATCCCACTTCTGATGTGGGAATAGGGGTAGACATGCTGAGCAAAAGATGGTATAGTGAATAATTATCTTTACTAGGTATACTTTTGTTCTTAACAAATCAATTACATTTAATCTTATAACAGTAATTATCTTTGACAATTTATTAATAAGCCAACACAATAAAATTTTGACACATAAAAATAGCTAACCAACTGTGGCAAACAGCCCAAGCTAAGACCCTAGGCTTTTACCACAGTTGATGTAATTTAATTTGTTAATTGTAAATCGCCGGAGGCTGATTTGACAATCAACGATAATAACTAATTCGATCCTCGAAATAGTTATCCGAAAGCGTCAAGGTTAAGCTAGCAGAGTACAACTTGTGCACCGAGCCACGCCAGAGCCAAGACTGCCCGACCGAGTCGTTGCACGGTCCTTTTATACGCGTTACAAAACAACATCGGATGACGCGCGCAGCTGTGGCGCGCCACGTGTGTCCGCAGCTGCGCGCCGGCCGGTCGGAGATCGGTGCACCTGTTGTTTACACTTTAGCGCTATAGAAAATTACAACGCCGCCGTCATATACATTATTTACAGAAAACGATACCCATCTAACTTTTCTAGTATTATTATTGTAAAAATGTACACACATTTATGTTTTATGTATTAAAGAAAAGAAAAAGATTTGCTAATTTGTTATTGTCTACAGATGTACTGATATCTCGATTATAATATTTACGGGAAATCTTGCCCGCAGTCCCACCCACGGTTAATCCAAAAGTGGCGCGCGGCCGAGGTGGCCGCGTGTGCTGCGTGCACTAAACAGACCTGTATACCACATATATTCCACTTTTATGCTAATTGTACTTTTTCTCAACTCTCATCATTCTAATATTTAAAGTTTTGTTTGTTTTGACTGTAAAGCCTGTGCTGGACATATATTGGGATTTTCTTTAATTGAAGGAAGTCGACAAGTGGTTGGTAGGCGCTGGGTCTGTATGTTTTAATTAGATCAATGATTTTTATTGATATGTAATACTTTTTAACAAGACATATGTTTTAATTTTTCATTAAACTTTGCATTCGCTGAGCAGATGCAATTGCAAGTAATGTAATTATTTTAAGTGATAAATTACAAAAACTTAAATTATCAAATGGGTAAACATCACTTTAATAATAGGACATAAGATTTGGGTTCCATGTATCATGATATTTTGGCTTAGAAGATCTTTACTCGGAAACGCCCTTTAACAGTCTAGTAATCATACCATGTGAGGATACTGAAGTGTTTAAACTATAGTTGATCTTGCCGTATCCACTAGCTCTTGATATTAAATGTTGTGTAAAATATATATAAATATACTTATCACAATAATTGTAATAATTAGCTTGGCAAAACTCCCGCCAAGTCTTTAAAGATGAGTTAAATTGATTCAACGTGGTTTCAGAAAAAGAAGCCATATTAAAAAAAAAAAAGACAGATGGAGCTCCTCTTTTCAAAAGAGCTTGCCGGATAATAAAAGGAGGATATAGCAATGACGTATTTGGCTCAAATATAATTTCGTGAGAAACAAACCTTTTTTGATACTTAAGGTGCCACTTCTGAAATGACCAGTGTGGCACGACAACAATGCCTTCCGCTTCCAATTTAATTTTTAAATATTTTTTTTTTTGGTAATGAAGTGACACGGTAGGAATGCGAAAAAAGTAAGCAATGCACTGGCATTGCTTACTCTTTTCCTGTAACTGTACTGGTAAATTCATTAATTCGGATTGAGGATGAAGCTTCCATGAAGCGCATTTCTAGCTTTTGTCATTTTATAAGCTGGTAAAAGGTCAAAGTTCGGCTAGCGAAATGTTCTTATGATTGGTATAAGCGCATATCCAGCAAGTTGCCATTCGGTATCAACATTTAACTGACGTGACGCACGATCGACACGATCAATCCGAATAAGTATATTAGACATAAATATGAGAAGTAAATGTTTCTAATGCATGGATATCAGCTTTTAATTCAAGTTGACCATATCATATTTGTTTTTTCGAATCAGAAAGAAACTACTTTCTACTTGTTATTATTGGAATAATAAAAACTAAATATTTTTCCCACTTCAACAATTTTGTGTAAACCCAGCCATAACGAACTGCTGGGCGTGCTAAGGTCAGAAGTTCAATAAATTCTGAAAGTTATCATAAAGTAAATTTGTTGGTATTGAGCAACTTAATTACCTTATACTTTATTCAAGATTAATTTTATCTGTTAAATATTTTGTCATTGTTGTTGTATTCAATAATAAAAAAAAAAAATGGACAATATGCTAGGCACTATCTGACACAATACAGGCCTTAGAAGCACAGAATAGATATAGGATATTTACTCATGTGTTAGAAGTTTCGTGTAAACAAAATGGTGCAGTACACAAAACAAGTAAAATACAAAAAAGTAGTAAGATTAATTTGTGTAAAGAACGATCTTCAATATTCATACATGCTAAAAAGTAAGTATATTGTTCTATTGTTGGCATGTTAGTCATTTTGATTCATGAGTTTCAAAACTGTACGGTCTTGCTCATCACTCATTGCTCATGGCTCATAAAACTCATTGAAAATCTTCAATTTTTAAGTGTTCATGATTAACCTTTTAGATTTAATATAAGCTGTGTTTGCCGTTCAGTTTAGAAACAGTAAAAATTGCTGAAATATATTAGTTTTGCGCACGGACTGCAAGTTGAAGTAAAACTAGACTTAGTAAGATTAGAAATGCAACCGTCAATAATTTCGGCCTCTTTTAGTGTACAGCTCTTGTTTTGTAGTAGGTTGTATTCTATTGGATATCTATTAAAGAATTTTTGTTGCCATTGACCAAGATAAAATTATAGGGTCGTTACTAACTAACTAACATTTAGGAACTAGGTACCTCTGAAGTAAAGTTCTCCTCCCACGATTTCGTTGCGTGGTCTTCGAGCTGTAGTTGTTTCGGTTGCAAAACGCCAAAGCTGGAGCCGCCTGCTCCTTCTCGGTATGGGGCACGCTCGTGACTCGGTGGCTGATGCTTGCGGCGCCCCCCTTACGTTTAGAGTCGAGCCGAGTAGATGACTTTAAATGTTCCGCAAAATCGGAACTTAACAATTATGCATCTATTCTAGTGTTGAAACAAAAAATTAAACAAAAGGCAATTAAACATACATAGCATTATAGTGTCTGTGTCGTTCACAAAACGATATACGTGAAGTAAGTACAAAATTATCCTCAACACGGTTTACGTGGAGTTTAGCAGACAATCCTCAACAATACTTACGTGGAGATCTGCAGACAATCCTCAACACGTTTAAGTGGAGCTTAGCAGACAATTCTCAACACGATTTACGTGGAGCTTAGCAGATAATCCTCAACACGATTTACGTGGAGTTTAGCAGACAATACTCAACACGACTTACGTGGAGATCTGCAGACAAGCCTCAACACGTTTTACGTGGAGCTTAGCAGAAAATCCTCAACACGATTTACGTGGAGTTCTGCAAACAATCCTCAACACGATTTACGTGGAGTTTAGCAGACATTTCTCAACACGACTTACGTGGAGATCTGCAGACAATCCTCAACACGATTAACGTGGAGTTTTGCAGACAATCCTCAACACGATTAACGTGGAGTTCTGCAGACAATCCTCAACACGATTTACGTGGAGTTTAGCAGACAATACTCAACATGACTTACGTGGAGATCTGCAGACAAGCCTCAACACGTTTTACGTGGAGCTTAGCAGAAAATCCTCAACACGATTTACGTGGAGTTCTGCAAACAATCCTCAACACGATATACGTGGAGTTTAGCAGACATTTCTCAACACGACTTACGTGGAGATCTGCAGACAATCCTCAACACGATTAACGTGGAGTTTTGCAGACAATCCTCAACACGATTAACGTGGAGTTCTGCAGACAATCCTCAACACGATTTACGTGGAGTTTAGCAGACAATCCTCAACACAATTTACGTGGAGTTTAGCAAACAACCCTCAACACGACTTGCGTAGAGATATGTGTATTCATTCCATTTCATTTCAATTCATTTTAATTAATTTAATTCAATTTACCTTAATTTTATTTGATTTGATTTAATTTAATTTAATTTCATATAATTTAATTCCATATAATTTTATTTTATTTTATTTTATATTATTTTATTTTATTTGATTTTATTTTATTTTATTTTATTTTATTTCATTCAATTTAATTTAATTTAATTTCATTTTTAGTTATTAACAATTTAAGGGCTTTTCCCAAACCCGAATAACAAGTGGGTAATTGTTTGTTTTGTCTGAGAACCCACATCTTTCTTTTGATTCGTTTTTGTGAAAGCCACTATAATTTCTAGATTAAGTATATGCTCACTCACACTGGGACAGTTTTCTAAAGTCATGGACGTTTTTAACAACTGTGACTATTTTCTTCGATAAATCATATAATAAAATATGTTACCTACAAGTGGAAACATGTTTGTACAAGTTGTCACTGAATGGTGCAGAATATAGCACTAGAGTTATCGCCCAATATTTTTGAAATAACTTAGTCAATTCAGGATACAACTACATATAAAATTACTTATACCCAAAACAACTCTAATATAAAATTCGTAAAATATTTCCATTCGTAAAGAAGGATACATAATGCAATAAATACTTATGACTATGATTACACTGTTATGTTATTATTTTAAATTTATCAATCTATATAGAATTCTATTGATGCTCAAATACAATACATGGAGCTCATGATATTTGGTCAGTGTAAATAAAAAAGGAAGTAGGTACGATAAACTCTTTTAAATAATTATGTTATTTTATACCATAATTAGATACTTGGACGCCCAATATAACCACAGTGCCAAAGAACAATTGAATTTCTATTGTGTCTGGTTTATGAACAACTAAGTAGTTAAGTAGTCGTTTTAAATTTGTATATTTTATTGTATCCTAGATTCTAGGATCTAGGACCTAGAATACTGTTCACTGGTACAAAAGCCAACGCAATAATATACCTAGCATCAAGCAGAATTTGAATACGCTTAAAACAAAAGCCGTCGCGACATGATGGCGCCGGCCGGCGCGGCGCCTATGCACTATTGGTGTCGCCGAGCGTGTGCATTGGCTTATTAGAAAATCTTTTAGCAAACAAAGGAATCCTACTTACAGTGTGTTCCTTAACCGTTTTTAATGAGATGACTCCTTTTAAAGATTCACTTTTGGAGGTTAATATTTTTCTACGATGCACATGACGATAACGCCGTGATTTATTATTTTGTTCTAATGAACATAATCGTCGTCTCTCGACCGCTTTTTTCCACTCATAGTAGCACTAATGATCGCGATTGAAGTATTACTAACTATTAACAACACGAACGTGTGACTTAGACCGCACAAAAAAACGTAATGGCGGCCATCTGGCGACCGGCTGTGTAGGGCGGCAGGGAGTGAGACAGAGATATTTTTTTTTTCTTTAGTAGCTTTAAAATATGTGGCAAGGACTGCATCAGACTACGTACTGCTGCATGTTAACTGGTAATCATCTTCGAAGAGATACGAAGTGTAATTGAAAATACTATCGTATTAAATGAACAAAATATATATTTAGTATCATAGGGAACGTGTTTACAATTTGTCAGAACCATAAATTCATAACACGCTATAGTTTTTTCTACAATATCATTTAAAGTTGGGCAAAAATCATAAAAACGGGCGGCGTTTAGTAGATTTCTTATAGTTTATCTAAATTATTGTACCTCTGATTTTGTCTAAACAATCATCAATGGATAAACTACAGATTGCTAGACTACATTTTCGATTCATCAAGTGGTTATTTAAATAATAATTTTTTATTAAGCACCTTAAATTCCCCATACAAAATTAGTATGGCCGCGCGGCATCAAATAAATATGGACGACGACATTTCAAATAAAACATATGACACTTGTCACTTATGGACGGCGCACCCTTATGCGCACATTATCTTTCTAGGGTTAACATCAGGTAAGGCCAAACGCTTACCCGAAGTTATATAATAAGAATTGTGTATTAGCATTCTACTACATCTTGGCCTTTTAGGGTATTGGTACAGCTTGACAGTAACCGGTGATCGACCCTCTATACTTTATTAATTCGAAATAGGGGTCAATAACTGGTGGTAGTTTTTAGCAACAATCGGTTACCGACCTCCTGCTTTCTTGTTGTCATAATATTTCAATGTAAATCTATGTAAATTTTTTGGCGAAGGAAACTGTCGAAATCTGGCCTTCTGGTACTGTTGTCTAGGTTTCTATAATGTTATTAGCGACAATTGAATAGGGTTTCAATGAGATTTTGTATTGTTACTAGCTGTGCCCCGCGGTTTCACCCGCGTTAATTAGCGAACAATCTATTAAAAAACTAGACGGACTTTTTTTAGAACTTTTAAAGGGGAATAATTTCGTAATACATGGTTTTTTGCGTAACTTTCACTGTTTACGCAGCGCACGCAAGGAGAGTTTAAAAATAATTTTTTTCCCGTTTTTGCAACATTTTTCATTGCTGCTCCACTCCTGTTAGTCATAGCGTGATGCAATATAGCCTATAGCCTTCCTCAATAAATGAACTATTCAACACAAAAATAATTTTTCAATTCGAACCAGTAGTTCCTGAGATTAGCGCGTTCAACCAAACAAACAAACAAATTCTCAGCTTTATAATATTAGTATAGATTTTGGTGACTCGCGCCACTATTATAATACACGATATAAATGTTTCAATTTGTTACTTTTTGTTTTAGCATTTATCTTCAAATCTAACGGCCATATTTGTTTGTAATATAAAAATATAGAAGTTAGTTTATTATTTATGATATAACTATTTGATTGATCTACTATGATAATTAGAAATGCAAGTAAATTATAATTTTTAGCGTTAAAAATTACTTACAATGCATAAAAGTACATATAATGTATAAAATTACAAACTTGTTGTTAAATTCAGGGCTCCGAACCGGTATCAGTTTTCCGGTTATTAAAGGAACCGGTCAAAGTAACGTTCGTACATGATACCGGTAATTACCGGTTATAAATAATAGTAATTTAGTAGATAATACCGGTTATAAATACTTTTATGAGATATTATGTGTATGTAAAACATTCAATTCAATATTTTAAGGAAGCATGGGATTTTTACCCACCCATTTAATTTCCTTTTGGAATGTACTTTTCCGATTACCTTGTAGTAGGAAATATAGTTTAGTATGCTGGCAACACTCATTTTTTTTTAGTAGATCTGTGGAATCACTAGCGTGTGTTACAATCGCACGGGAAACGTAATTATTGTGTTTGTAATTATGTAAAAATAATATAAGCATCTATTAAAAGGAATTGTGTTTTATTTGTCTTGGTGTTTTCATCATTATAATTAATTCGTTCATTTTCAGAAACAAACAACAATTTAAAGTCACATAAAAGCAGGCCCATAGATAATATCATACTTTATAAACTAACATACATACCCATAAATGTTTACTTTTTACTTTCAAGTGCTAATTGCTGCACTGAAGCTAAATTAAATATTTATAAAATTTATAAAATACAGTAAAAAAATTAAACGCTTACCCGGCCCCTTTGTGGTATTTCATCTGCAAAAATGAACCTGCATAGCCATCGGTTGCAATTACCGTTGGGTAGATGGCCACTGTGCCGCTATTAGTACTCAAAAAATTTAAAAAGCAGTGACAAAATTCAGCGCTTACGTCAACCTTCCCGGTAGCATGGTCAGTGCATCCGCCCGGATTGCGGAAAACCCAGGTTCGATTCCTAGCTGGGTCGGGTAGGCGTTTAATTTTGTCACTGTATTTTATTTTATAAATATTTAATATAGCTTCAGTGCAGCAATTAGCACTTAAAAATAAAAAGTAAAAATTTACTATAGCGTTGTGTTATCAAATTTGTGGTATTTCATCTGCAAAGATGAACCTGCATAGCCAACGGTTGCAATGACCGTTGGATAGATGGCGTACTGTGCCGCTATTAGCACGTAAAAAATTAAAAAAGCAGTGACAAAATTCAGCGCTTACGTCAGCCTTCCCGGTAGCATAGCGGTCAGGGCAGCCGCCCGGATTACTGAAGACACAGGTTCGATTCCTGGCTGGGTCGGGTGGTAAGCGTTTAATTTTTTCACTGTATTTTATAAATTTTGTAAATATTTACGTAGTTACCAATATACAATTTTTGTTTGTGATAAATAAACTTTTTTTATGTTAGTAGCTGTTATTTTGATACTTTCAGTGTCGCATTGGCGGTGCTCAAGTGTAGTATTCTTTAAATAAATTATTAGACTGTTTCTCAATGCTATGTGGAGTGGACGTTCCTACATTTTCCCAATATTGCTTAGTTCATTTAAGAAAATGTTAACTAAATTCTCCAATAAAGATTATAGTCCCAGGTATAGTACTTCGCGAGATTTAGGCTATGCCACTAAATGCAGGCGTCAGGATTGAGGGCCCAAGTTCTTTGATCATAACGGTTTTGTTTCACGTTTAAGAAATTTAAGAAACTTTCCTTTAAGTTTAACGAAATTTTAACTAATTTCCCTGTACATTTCGCAATAATTTGAAAAATGTTGAAAAATGGGCCCTCAATCCAGATGCACGTCACACAGGCCCTATGTGGGTTGGTGGGCTTTAACCGTGATTTAGCGCGGCTTATGTCAATCCCATACATTTTATTCTTTTTGAACTTCGCTATCGTTGTCTTATTGTTGCTTTGGCAAAGCCTACTGACAGTTTCTCGCAAAGGCCGACCGGGCTGAACTCTCCCGTGCTTCGGAAGGCACGTGTTGCCGTCGGTCCCGGCTGCATTAGCAGTCGTTAACAACCACCAATCCGCACTGGGCCCGCGTGGTGGTTTACGGCCCGTTCACCCTTTGATGTTTCCATCTATAGGGAAGGCTCATGCCCCAGCAGTGGGGACAAAAATGAGCTGATGATGATGGTAAAGTTGAAATAATAAAGACTGCTTCATTACCCTCATCTTTAAAACTGATGGGAATCGACGGTAATATAGGTGATGACTCATCAGATGAGGGTAATGAAGCAGTCTTTATTATTTGATGACATTATGCCCTGTGTGGTGCCAGGAATAAAGAATTGCACCAACCCATCTCTTCCCGTAGGTGTCGTAAAAGCCGACTAAGGGACCATTCCAGAGGATGGGCAGCAGCATCTCTCTGAGGTTACCCTCAACCTACTGCGATCGCCAACCCGCCTGCCAAGCGCGGCGATTACGCCAAATACCCCCCATGAGTATTTGGGGGAGGCCTTTGTCCAGCAGTGGACGTCTTTTGGCTGAGATGATGATGATGATGATGATGATGATGATGGGTGATGATATTAGAATCTTTATTGGTGTTACACTTAGTAATGGCAACATGTACAAATTAATAAATATTCAAACCATTGAGCATTAATTAGAAATATAAGAAAACTAATAACCTTAGATGTATGATTGGTCTCGCTGCGCTCGACTAGATACCGCCGGCGTACTTGTTAAATGCGGCAAAAAATACTACGCCGAAGTCGGCGTACCCGAGTCAGTCGCCTGCCGTCAGTCGCGTTGCAAACTGTGTGTGAGGTGCGCGTACCGAATGTTTTGTTAAATTTTGGTCATAAACCATTAAATGCCAGTTTGCGTAGTTAAACTGTGTAAAAATAATATTACAAGAAATAAGAAGGACACCGTTCTTACACACACTATAATATTGAGTTGCCGCATGTCGCACTCACGGAACTATTGTTTTTAGGTAGCGCGGTATCTAGTCGAGCGCGCGAGACCGTTCATTTATTTCATTTCTATTAAGTATCATTCATCATCATCATACAGGAAGAAAACATTGTTTAGTTATGTATTACTTGTAAGAAAAATTACGTTGACACTGGCTAAATGCGCTAATCGCACGAAGCCATCAACTAAAGGAAAAAAAAAAGCTTCTATACTTATATTTTGAAAAACTGCTAAAAACTGTGTAAAAACTGTAATCACGACACTATTCGTTTTTTTTGCAAAATATAAGACAACCTCCTCAGCCGAGTGGCTCGCAAGCCGGTCTCTGGTGTTGCCATCTCCGAGGTCCCAGGCTCGACTCCCTGTCGGGTCAATGTTGGAAAACGAACTTTTCTATGTTTTCTCGGGTCTGGGTGGTTGTGGTACCTACCGTCGTTCCTGATTTCCATAACACAAGTGCTTAAACTAATTTGAATCAGAGCAATGTATGTGATGTTGACTAATAATTACTTATTTATTTACATGGCGTAAGTCCGTCCTCCACATTGTTTACAGAGCTACTGAAGAACATGCTCGAGCTGCTGATTGGATCGCTGCTGTACTGATTACTGCATAGTAAAATTGGTAATTTACCTTACTTGGTATTTTATGATTTCTGAAGGTAATGAAGTTTTTTTTAGTAGGCAGTAATTCTATTTAGACGCCACGAAAAATAATTATAGTATTAGATATTTATTGATTAATTTTTAATAATTTATTAAATAAAAAGACAAAAATTAGTAGACTTAAAACTAATTATTAGTATTAAATTACAAATTACACTTTCATCAAATAACATGTCCAAATAAATTACAGTAATTACCAGATAAATTATATAAATCAATCAATCTCTAAAAATTACTAATTCAATTAAAATTGAATATATTAAATTAGAATTGATATTTTATTATTAAAATAGAATACAATTGAATAAATTAACCGAATTATAAAACACAAATACAATACAAACAGGGGTCGGGGCTACCGGGTAACATGCAGGCGAATCCAGTGCTGTAAAATAGCCGAATCCCACCTGTCGGCGATTGTACTCAGGATAGTGTGGCGGCTGGCTCGCACGCGCGCTTGCGAACTATGGCATGAAAACCATAGACTATGTATAATATTGGGTATAGATGTGGGTATAGATGTGCCTCTCATAGAATAAAAGATGGGAAACTAGGTTCCCTGTACAATAGATGGCGGTAGTAGACGTTTGCTTGCGCGTTTACGCTTCTTCCTGATAGATGGCGCTAACAAAAAACTAGTTAACCTTTTTTTTGTTGTTGTATAGAATTGCGCAGATTTAAAAGGAAGCTATTAGCCGATGGATTTTATATTAAAACAGACTTTTTCATAACAACAATAGAAAATTCGCTACATTTATTTTATAGAATACGATTTTGACAAGACATTGTCACAATTTGACAAAGTTGATAATAAATAGACAAGACGTCAAGAACAAACACAGTGAGGTCATGAATTTTTAGAGAGCCTGAAAAGAAAACTTAAAATTACGACAAAACCCGCGTCCTATTACTTAGGAATGGAGATAAATCAATGCAAAGACGGCATGATTGTAACCCATCAGGAAGCGTACACCAAGAAGGAACTTGAGCGGTTTAATATGGCTAACAGTAATTCTGTCTCAACGCCGATTGATGCCACAGAAAAATTTCTGCGTCACAGTTAGATGAAGAGAAAGGAAACGAGGAGATTAACTTCCCCTATCGCGAAGCCGTTGGTGCGTTAGCATACCTTATAGTTGCAACCCGTCCTGATATTGCATTCGCAGTCGGAGTAGTATCACGCAACTTGGAGAAGCCGACCAGAAATGACTGGAACAGAGTCAAACGAATATTTCGTTACCTCAAGGGAACTACGTTTCTAGGTATACATTACAAGCCGAGGACCCTGAAACCTGAACTGGAAGGATACAGCGACGCTGATTATGGAGGTAATGCGACTACCGGAAGATCAACGTCTGGTATCCTATGTCGATACGCTGGAGGTCCAGTGTCATGGGCGAGCAGAAGACCGATGTCAGTAGCACTGTTTGCTACTGAAGCTGAACTTGTGGCCGCCAGTGAAGGAGCCAGAGAATTAGTGTGGCTTATGAGAATCTTCGAGGATTTAACGAAGAAGAAGAGTATGCCGAATCTACACGTGGATAATGAAGCAGCAGTAAGATTAGCACACAACCCCGAGTTCCATAAACGGACGAAGCATATACGCATCCGACATTTCTACGTCAGATAACTTGTGTCCGAAGGAGCTATATTCGTTCAGAGGATTGGTACCAGAGACCAGGTCGCAGACATCCTGACCAAAGGATTGCCGAAGCCTACCTTTGTGAAGATGAGGTCTGCACTAGCATTGTTTTAGAGGGCGTATTGAAGGAGTTGGTAAATCAAACGAGTACGACATCATTGTTTGTTCTTGACGTCTTGTCTATTTATTATCAAAATTGTAAAATTGTGACAATGTCTTGTCTAACTTATTCTATAAAATAAATGTAGCGAATTTTTCTATTGTTGATATAAAAAGTCTGTCTTAATGTAAAATCCATCGGCTAATAGCTTCCTCGTAAATCTGCGCAATTCTATACAACAAGTATACGGCATGGTCAGCCTCTGTTTGATTCCATGCGTGGCGAGGATCTCACGCACTTCCTTATTATCAAACTCGCCTCCATTGTCACTCAGGAGCGTTTCAATCAAATGACCTGTATTTCGTGCTTCGACGATGAATTCTAGCATCTTCTGTTTCACTTCTGTTCGAAACCTCCGCTGTGCATAGTAGTCCTTGCAGTAACATAACGCGTGAGATTAAATAAAATATTTAATTATAGATATACTGTCAATACAATGAACGTTGTTAATAGTTGCTAAGGACATGACACAAGAGTTATTCTTCTTTAGCTGTCTATGTGGCTATAGAGCATATGGCATTATCAACGTGCCTACTTTCAACACCCCCACTTAATCCAATATGCTTTACACAAAACATTTGTTTCGCGCCACTGAGACCTTTAGTTAGCATATCTGCAGGCATAGCCTTTGTATCACAATATTCATTACATATTTCTTTATTATTAGCTAACTCTCGAACAAAATTATACCTTATGTTTATGTGTTTAGACCGTCTACCAATTGATGGGCTGTACACTAATTTATTAGCACTTTGACTGTCGCTATATAACACGATAGGCTTATCAATGTTTTCTGTTAATTCAGCTAGCAAACCCTTTACTGAAATTACCTCCTAGCCGGCGTGTGTAGAACAGTAACCAAGTCTTCTTCCTAATCTCATCAATCACGCCAGGGCGTACTTATGTCCGCGATTCGCGGCACTTGGGATGGCACGATGGCATACCTAAGAAGTATAAAAAATCACTTACAGCAATTGTTTCCCATATGAGCTTCAACAGCGACGGTGAAGGGAGCGCTTCCCTATATCGATTACGAACAACAAAGCCCAACTTTGGGCCTGGTCTTCTTGGTTTTGGGAACACTCGCACCAAACTATTACCGCTAGATACACAGGGGACCCTACTTGGGCTACCAAAACCACCTGGTCTTACAATTATATCCAAAACACGTAAAAAAACGGGAGCACAAAACCGTCGTCGCGTCTCGCACTGTCAACGACTAACCACTCTGCTGGCTCAAGGCGAACTTCCCTCTCACGCCCGCTCGCCTTTGATTTATAATAATATTAATTGTAAGATTGATAAACATATTAAAAACTTATAAATGAACATAAAAATCAAAAAGTTTTTATTTATTTCCGACGGCTATAACCTACGATCTCTCTATCGCTACTATAGCACGAAACGTTGTCGCAGCTGCTCGGTTAATGAGCTCTTTGTTAATATGCCGAAAGTTGTGGATAAAAGAAAGTTACTAGAAAATAACTAAACATAACTTATTAATTTAAAATGCTATCCTGTCACTAGATGGCGGTAGTACTACCGCCATCTAGTGACATTATATTGATAACCAGTTAGTAACTTGAGGTTCCTCTTACGGAAGATGGCGCTGCCGTATATAAAAATTTTATAATTATTCAATGTATGGAAGATTCACCCCTCTGATGAAAACCGTCTATCCGCGCTTCCGCAAACTTCGCTGATGCGCTGCAAAATCGCGGCAGCCGCAACAACATTCTGAGCGCATCATTGTACTGGACGCGAACGGCGCTGTATGCCCTTTGCGTATAATGACTCACAGACTGCACGTGTATATAGAAGGATTGACAGAAGGCTCTAAATAGCGTCACATTAACATTGTCGTTACACTGTGCAAATCTGCGAGCCAGCATGTTACATCGGACTGCCAACGCCCTCCGCTCCCGCTCAATATCAAGATCATCCTTGAGATCAGCAGCGACCCAATGAACCAGATACTTAAATGCTGTAACTTGGTTGTGAGGAGTTCCAGACAATAGGACCGGAGGCGGCACGTTGGAGTCACATGTAAATAAATATTTAATTCAAACATTTTGAATAAATTATTCGAAATGGACGTTGAAGGTAGTAAGATTTTGACATGTAAAAATATGTTTTAGGCTTAGATGAATGATTGGTCTCGCTGCGGACCTGCAGACCAATCATTCATCTAAGGTTTTAGGTAAGATTTTAAAACTTATACTCGTCAATCAAAAGTTTATCTTCTTCTTCTTCAACATTCTCAACCGTTATCCACCCAATGTAGGTATCTTCTAATGCACTCCACATCCTTCTATCTTGTGCCTTCCTCATCCAACTCTTCCCGCTACCAAGTGGAAGTGGGCAGGCCTTACGACGTTAACTGAAACCAAGCAGTGCTGGGAGGGAATTCCATTTCTTGGTGGTGTGACAGAGAATTGTAACTCTTATTTAGGTATGGGCTACACCAATGTCTTCCACCACAATCTTGGTATTCTGCCTTCAGGCTTTTATAATAAAAGTAAGTTGTGATCACGTTGAGTCGTTAAAGACTGTGCATGCCGTAGACATGACAGATGGGGGAGAAGATTGCTGGAGTGGAGACCTAGAGTTGGGCACAGGAACGTAGGCAGGCAACCAATGCGATGGACCGACGACCTTGTCAAGGTAAAGTTTATCTATACCTAACATAAATAAATTAAAAATATTTGACTTCCAAAGTACCTACATAGTTTCCTAAATACCTATTCTATCGGACATACGGTATGCAAGAGATCAGAGAAGTCCCATGCATGGTCCCATGAATACCACCACTCCATAGCTATTATAGTATCTGCTATCTGCCTCGCAATGTTTATCCTCGTCTTTTATATCTATAGCTTCGTGATCTTCTCTCTGATAGTGTTTTGTCAAAAATCTGTCATAATGCAGGTCTGTCAAATATTTGTTTACTTGTAAATAATATTAGTTAGATTCTCCCGTTAAGTTCTAGTGTCGTGCTCCATATTGGCCAATTACAGTGTTAAATAAAAGGCTAATCCATTTCTGGACAAAGGCCTCCCCCAAGGATCTTCACAACGACCGGTTTTGTGCTGCTCGCATCCAGCGGCCAACCGCGGCCTTCACTAGATCGTCGGTCGACCTTGTTGTTACCCTGCAGTTTCCGGTACTTGGATGCCGAGTCCTTTCCAGTCCAAAAGCTTGAAGTTCATCAGTTAAAAGTGTCGGAAATATCACGTCTCCCTGCCTCACTTCTCGTTATAACTGGATAAGTTTTGAGCTCTGGTCTTGAAGACGGACGGACATATCTATTGAATGTTTTCTTTACAAACACTTCAACACTTCGATGTACCGGTAGTCAATATGGCATCGCTGGCTGGAGAGACTAGCACGGCCCATGTTTTAATTGAATCGAAGGCTTTCTCATGGTCCACAAACACGTAAAGAGGCTGGTTATACTTTTCGGTCTTCTGTATAACCTGCCGCAACATACTATATATGGTATATGGTGCTGAAGCCTTTTCGGAAACGGGCTTGTTCGAAAGACCGGAAGTCATTAAACCTGCGTGTGAGACGATCCGTATGAATCTGTAGATGTAGATGTGGCTCAGAAGTGCTCTGTAGTTCCTCCAGGGTTTTGTCGCCCCTTTTGAAGAACAGTACAAACAAACCGTACGTGGCATGTTTGTGGCGTTCTGCCCCCACTCTGAAGAGCTACGAGTAGGTCTTCCTTCGCTTTGCAGAAGCTCGGCCGTAATTTAGTGAGTACCTGGTTCCTGTTCTTTAGCTGTTTGGGAGCCATACTAATCTCAGGCTGATGTTCGGGATGTCTTCGGTATAGTGCCTCGTTAACGTGGCTCTAGAGTCTTTAGCCAAGCTTTGTGCAATTGGCCGTGTGGATGTGTAAAGCTGTCCATAGAACTTCTCGACCTATTGGTCCAATAGTAGGAGTTGTTCGTTTGTATCACGGGAGTAATCTCAGAAGGTTTGGACGGTGATAAAAAAGTGACTCTATATGTTGTGCGTTGCTTCCTATAAGTCTTCTATTTTGTAGCTTAAGGGTGCGCCGATCAAAAAATGCCAAAAATGCAGTTACGGTTAAGTAAATATAATTGAAAATACTATCGTATTAAATGAACAAAATATATATTTAGTATCATAGGAAACGTGTTTACAATTTGTCAGAACCATAATGTCATAACACGCTATAGTTTTTTCTACAATATCATTTAAAGTTGGGCAAAAATCATGATAACGAGTGGCGGCGTTTAGTAGATTTCTTATAGTTTATCTAAATTATTGTACCTCTGATTTTGTCTAAACAATCATCAATGGATAAACTATAAATTGCTAGACTACATTTTCGATTCATCAAGTGGTTATTTAAATATTTTTTTTTAAAAAGCACCTTAAATTCCCCATACAAAATTAGTATGGCCGCGCGGCATCAAATAAATATAGACGACGACATTTCAAATAAAACATATGACACTTGTCACTTACGGACGGCGCACCCTTAACGAACTTTAAGGCGGTTCCAGATATATGTGCATGTGCACTAGCACGAACCGCATGCTACGCGCCCTCGAATGGCTTCGGACGCGTCACATCGCGTAAAAAGGTAGCACATGCACACAGCAGTGCTATTCTCTAAACAAAACAGCGTCGACCTCGACATTGAACTCGCTCATAACTTGCAAACGACTGACTTTATTACTTAGACTTTATTACTATTTAAAAGTAGGTTGAAATTCGTTTGCAACTTATGAGCGAGTTCAACGTCGAGTTCGACGCTGTTTTGCTTAGAGAATAGCGCTGCAGCATGCTCGCGATGTGTTCGCGAACAAGTGTTTTGACTGTCTTTTCATGCGAATATATCCAAAGTTGGTTACAAAATTGCGAACCGCACGGTTTGTGCACGTGCACAGCTAAAGGTGGGGTTGCCAAATTTACTCTTATAAACAATATTAGGTTTAATGTTTTTCACTACACTTTTACACTTTTACACTTTTTCACACACATTTTACTGTTGGACATAAAATGCACACTGTTTTCAACGGTTTTGGTATGCATGAATTATAATGACACCAAACCAATTTAACTGATAAGTTGTGCAAGAAGCAGTAAGATATATGTAGCTATATAAAACAAAAAATTTATTAGATACTGTTTATTTTCCTTCTGCGACCCCCTTAAACTTTATTTCTTGTAAAAACGAGTAGGCAACCTTAGGTCAAGGTACCAGGAGACTCTATAACTTTGGTTACATTTATTTTTCGATCCCACAGTATCCTCAGCCCCAACCGGGATATGGACCCCCGCAAGGATACGGCCCGCCACAAGGATACGGGCCGCCGCAAGGATACGGACCGCCGCAAGGATACGGCCCGCCGCAAGGGTACGGCCCGCCGCCGCCGCCGCAAGGATACGGGCCGCCGCAAGGATACGGCCCGCCGCCACCGCAAGGATACGGGCCGCCGCATGGATACGGACCGCCGCAGCAGCAGAGAGGTATTATAGTATTAGGCATATAGTAGTAGTATTTTAGGCAGAAATTTCGAAAAAAGCTAACTATTCATTTAAAATCGAAAAACAATAGCCAAGAACAATATATTTCAAGCACCAGCCCCCGGTTCTCGTAAAAACCGTAACGACATCGTAGCGACCTGGCTTGTTTCACACGTGCCTTAACCACAACACGTGGGCGGGCGCTAATTTGTATGAAAAGTATGAAAGGAGACCTTTCCAAATGGGCCCCCGTTGTACCGAGGTACACTTTATTTTAAAATATTCTCTACATTATGCAGAAACACTTTGTGATATAATTTTTTTATAAAACTTGCTAAAACTAGATTTTTTGGAAAATAAAAAAAATCGCCAAAATGGTCCTAGAAATCGTAAACATGAAACGAAACGTGCAAAATATGACTGACAGTGACATCTGTCATAGCGGTTTTTGGTGTAAACATTGTGGTCTTTTTAAAATCTCACAAAGAATATTATTAAAATAGGTCCAAAACATAGTTAATATTATTTAGTTTTCTACAAACTCACATAAATAATAAACATAGATCGTGCGTGCGTGACCGTCTTATTTTTTGCTGAACCAAAGCCGCTTTTATGCAGCCATAGAAACTTGCTTATTTTGCTCTACAGATCCCGGATAGAAAACATGTTTGTGTGATGAAAACGAATGTTGATATCATAGAATCTAGTAGGTACTGAAATAATTATTTAGAAAGGTCCGCACTTACACGGAACCATAAATGCTAATAGAAACAAGAATGTAATTCATGTTTACTACAGTTGACCAACTTGATTCATAAGCAGTCTTTCTAAACAAGACTTATTGTCAACCAACTGACACATCAATAATGCTTCTGCAAAGTCCTTCCCAACAGCACAAGCAGTTGTGTAATAGTCTATCTTTTACATCGGACCTATACATATTTCATGTCATAATAATCAATTGCATTGATTTTAAAAGCAACACAGTTCTACAATGACATAGAAATGGTTGAGCGCACCTTAGCTGGCAATGTAAAACATTATGTTGTTTGTTGGAATAAAACAATATACAATCTGTATCAAGCAGGGCCAGCCATATTTCACATACCTAATCAGTTACTTTTAGTGAGCTGGTACACATCAAAACATTTCTTGATATCTCGGTCATTGTGGAAGTACATACTTTTGAAAATAATACGAGTTTATCGACATCATGACAACATTATTCAATCAGCTGATTGGAGTAATGAACTCTGTCTAGTGTTACTACCTAAAGTTCACCTCTTTTGCCCCTGCTGTGAACCTAGTATTTTTGTGCCTATTGTGCCGACTCCGCCCGCTTTCAACTACCTATTTATTTTTGATAAAATTTTAAGGGTTCCGTTTTGTTATTTTTTTCACTAAGAACGAGTTACGACTACTTACCTACTTTTATTAGTTAGAAAAGAAAATTGAGACGTTCATTTAGTCAATTATTCTCTGTTCCTATCACCAGGTCAGGTCAGGAATGTGTTATCTATCAGGTCACTTCTGAGATTTTGAGAAAAATTAATGTAAATGTTATGTAGGTACCTGTAAAGTAATACTGTAAAAATGGTCAAAAAAGGTTTTTTTTTTGTTGACAACGTAAGCACTGGTTACATTTTTTAATATTCAAAACATTACAAGCCGTAAATTATTAAGTCTCAACAATAATTTCGTTGTTTTAGTTTTCGCTTTAAAAATACAACATCAGTTTTAGTTTTAACTGATTTAGTTAAAATTTTAAACTGATTAAACCAAACGCGATTACACTCGCCTGCGCTAGCGCTACGTAACGTAGGTACCTACTCCGCATACTACCCCGCGCGCGCCTAATTAATAATTTGAACGGTGATAAAAAATGACTTACCTACTAATTTAAAAATGGGTAACATAAGTGTAATTTTCGATCCCTAAAAAGGCGGAGTCACAAGAAAGTGTGCTCGACTCCGCCCGCTTTCAACTATTTATTTTTGATAAAATTGTAAGGGTTCCTTTTTGTTATTTTTTTCACTAAGAACGAGTTACGACTACCTACTTTTATTAGTTAGAAAAGAAAATTGAGACGTTCATTTAGTCAATTATTCACTGTACCTATCACCAGGTCAAGTCAGGAATATGTTATCTATCAAATCAAATGTAAATGAGGAGCTCGATGGCGCAGTGGTTAACACGCCCTGTCTGCGATTGCTGAGGTTAAGCAACTTTCGCAAAGGCCGATCATCGGATGGGTGACCAAAAATTTATCATCTCGAGCTCCTCCGTGCTTCGAAAGGCACGTAAAGCCGTTGGTCCCGGCTGCATTAGTAGTCGTTAACAACCACCAATCCGCACTTGGCCCGCGTGGTGGTTTATGGCCCGTTCTCCCTGTCCATCCATAGGGAAGGCTCGTGTCCCAGCAGTGGGGACTTTATGAGCTGATGATGATGATGATGAAATGTAAATGTTATGTACCTGTAAAGTAATACTGTAAAAATGGTCAAAAAAGGGTTTTTTTTGTTGACAACGTAAGTAATAGTTACATTTTTTAATATTCAAAACATTACAAGCCGTAAATTATTAAGTCTCAACAATAATTTCGTTGTTTTAGTTTTCGCTTTAAAAATACAACATCAGTTTTAGTTTTAACTGATTAATTTAAAATTTTAAACTGATTAAACCAAACGCGATTACACTCGCCTGCGCTAGCGCTACGTAACGTAGGTACCTACTCAGCGTGCGCCTAATTAATAATTTGAACAGTGATTAATTTAAAAATGGGTAACATTTGTGTAATTTTCGATCCCTAAAAAGGCGGAGTCACAAGAAAGTGTGCTCGACTCCGCCCGCTTTCAACTATTTATTTTTGATTAAATTTTAAGGGTTCCTTTTTGTTATTTTTTTCACTAAGAACGAGTTACGACTACCTACTTTTATTAGTTAGAAAAGAAAATTGAGACGTTCATTTAGTCAATTATTCTCTGTACCTATCACCAGGTCAGGTCAGGAATGTGTTATCTATCTAATCAAATGTAAATGAGGAGCTCGATGGCGCAGTGGTTAACACGCCCTGTCTGCGATTGCTGAGGTTAAGCAACTTTCGCAAAGGCCGGTCATCGGATGGGTGACCAAAAATTTATCATCTCAAGCTTCTCCGTGCTTCGGAAGGCACGTAAAGCCGTTGGTCCCGGCTGCATTAGTAGTCGTTAACAACTACCAATCCGCACTGGGCCCGCGTGGTGGTTTATGGCCCGTTCTCCCTATCTATCCATAGGGAAGGCTCGTGTCCCAGCAGTGGGGACTTTATGAGCTGATGATGATGATGATGAAATGTAAATGTTATGTACCTGTAAAGTAATACTGTAAAAATGGTCAATAAAGGGTTTTTTTGTTGACAAAATAAGCAAAGGTTATTTTTTTTTAATATTCAAAACATTACAAGCCGTAAATTATTAAGTCTCAACAATAATTTCGTTATTTTAGTTTTCGCTTTAAAAATAAAACATCAGTTTTAGATTTAACTTATTAATTTAAAATTTTAAACTGATTAATTCAAACGCGATTACACTCGCCTACGCTAGCGCTACGTAACGTAGGTTACCTACTCCGCATAACTACCCCGCGCACGCCTAATTAATAATTTGAACAGTGATAAAAAATTACTTACCTACTAATTTAAAAATATTGCTAGTTTGGGTAACTTAGTCTAATTTTTGATCCCTAAAAAGTACTAGGGCAACTCCTGGTATAGGCGGAGTCAAAAGAAAGCGTGCGCGTGTGTCTTTTTTCTTACGGGTTCTGTAGCTTATTTTATTTTTCTAACCGTTTTGATTGACCCGGTATAAAATGTAAGCATTCCTGAAATCCTAACTATTTGTATGAAATTTTATTAGGTAAACTAAGTTTAACTATGTTATATCACACAAAGTTTCAATACTTAACACATTCTTTTTTGTTTACAAAAATGTAATGTAAATAAGAATAACATTTATAAACATCGGTGACATACCTAAGTACTAAATAAAACTTACGTGTGATGGAAGATGTTATCACCAATTGACTAAATAAATAGCAACAAACATAAAAATAATACACATAATGCCAGTGAGTGGTATTTCGCAGCGCTTAAGCCAGTTTACACTTTGGTTGTACTTGTATTCTGTGACTTCGGAAGTATTAGTAGTACTAGTTACTGCAAGTAGACAGAAATGTCTACCTACTAGTCTAAAATCATTGCAAGTTACTGCACTGCACTGAAAAAAGTTGAACACCTCGGACGGGAATCGAACCACGCACCTTCCGCCACCAGCACCAACAACCACCAACACCAATCTCCACAGTCTTATCCAGAGTCCAGACTCATTTGTTAAGTGGTTAAAATGCAGCCGCCCGGATTGCAAAAGTAGCATAGTTCGATTCCCGCCTGAGTTGAACTGAACCTGAACTTTAACAATGCCTAAAATAATCTAAGCGTTATGAAACTCTAAAATATCTAAGAAGTGCAAACTTCTAAGATCTGATAAAGCAACGGGATAAAGCTAAAAACATACGCATCGAGCGCTGACAAAACCAGTCCTCGGTAGCGTAGTGGTTAAGGCAGCCGCCCAGATTATGGATTGTGCGTGAATCGATTATGTTTGACATTTATTGTTGTAAAAATTTATCTAAGCTTATCTATCAATAATTTATAATTATTCTCAAGTCTACACAATAATTATTTTCGATCCCTAAAAGTACAGGAGCAACTTCTAGTTAGAACTAGAAGTAGGCGGCACGCCCGCCGGCGCTGGCGCCGCCTTGTTAGGTTTGTTTGCCTACGATTTTTTCGCAGTCGTTTGTGAAAGCTTTCAGAGTGCATGCCTACTTTTCGTGTTTTTGCTTTTCGGTTTCAATTCAACTACCTATTAAGTGAATATGGCATTTTTAAGTAATCAGGAGTATTACGAAATGATTCTTTGTGTCGGGGCAGCTAATGGCAGTCTACGTGGTGCTCGTGAACTGTACCGCGAGAGATTCATCAACGGCAGACCAGAAGCTGAGCAGCGAAGCTTGCCATCGGCGGATTGCTTTCGACGAATGGTGTTGCGTCTCCAGCAGACTGGATCCTTTCGTGGGACGAGTCCGGAGGTCCAGCCAAATATGCGGGACCCGGGGTTTGAGGAGGCTGTGTTGGAGCACTTTCGAGACAACCCAAGGACCAGTACACGTCGATCTGCAGCGATATTCAACGTGGCTCACATGAAGGTTTGGCGGGTGCTCCGAGATGACGGCCAGCATCCGTATCATTTTCGGCGAACCCAGGAACTTACGCCTGCGGACTTCGAACCGCGTCGTGGATTTTGCCAGTGGTATTGTAATAAAGTGTTGACGGTTCCTGGTTTTGCTTCAACTGTGCTGTGGACGGATGAAGCAGCATTCACTAGGGGCGGGATAAGCAATATCCACAATGAGCATGTGTGGTCACACACGAATCCGCATGCGTCAACAGAGTCCAGTTTCCAACATCAGTGGCGAGTTAACGTGTGGGCTGGCATAGTTGGTGGTAGGCTGCTTGGACCTAAGTTTTTGCCCCAACGGCTAAATGGAGAGAACTACCTCGAGCACTTGACCAACTACATTGAAGAGCAGCTTGAAGAGTTTCCATTGGCAGAATATCATGCAATGACATTTCAGCATGACGGGGCACCACCACATTACGCGCGACAAGTGCGCGAATATTTAAACCTACGCTTTTCACAGTGGATAGGCAGAGGAGGGCGCGTGGCCTGGCCACCGCGATCGCCGGACCTTACACCTCTTGATTTTTTTTTATGGGGGCATATTAAGAGTTTGGTGTACGCCGTGGCTTGCGATACTGCCGAAGAAATGAAGGATCGTATCACAGCCGCCTTTCTGAGCATCACACCACAGATGCTTCAAAACGCAGAAGAGTCCGTTTTGCGCCGGGCGCAAACTTGCATCCAGCGACAAGGTGGGCATTTTGAGCCATTTTTGTAAACTGGTTATGTGAAGTGGAGTGGACTTTTTTATCACAGCTAGGGTGCTACACTACACCTCAGTGCTTCACTTTAGTTGATTTTAGTTATTTCAAAAACAAGTCATCCTAGGGTACTTAGTTCTAAGTAGGTGTATCTACCTTAGAGTAGTACGATAATTTATTCTGTGACTACACCTCAAAGCGCCTCGCTTTAGTTGATTTTAGTTATTTTAAAAATAAGTCATTTTATTTAAAGACCTATGTAGGTACCTACTCGTAGGTAAGCGTACCTACCTATCTACTTTAAAGTCGAAACAATGTGGCTGTAAAATGAAAATGTTTTTATTACTTTGATGATAATTACATAAGTACCTTAGAGTAGCACGATTATTTATTCTGTGACTACACTTCAAAGTGCTTCGCTTTAGTTGATTTTAGTTATTTCAAAAAAAAGTCATTTTAATCAAAGACCTATGAAGGTACCTACTCGTAGGTTAGCGTACCTATCTACTTTAAAGTCAAAACAATGTGGCTGTAAAATGAAAATCTTTTCATTACTTTGATGATAATTACATAAGTACCTTAGAGTAGTACGATTATTTATTCTGTGACTACACTTCAAAGTGCTTCGCTTTAGTTGATTTTAGTTATTTCAAAAATAAGTCATTTTAATCAAAGACCTATGTAGGTACCTACTCGTAGGTAAGCGTACCTATCTACTTTAAAGTTGAAACAATGTGGCTGTAAAATGAAAATATTTTTATTACTTTGATGATAGTTACATTATTATTATTTCTCATGGGGACGTCGCCAGCCGGACGGACGATCCACCCGAATTGTTGCGGGCCACTTCTGTACCTACTTAATACAAATTATTAAATCACGAAAGTAAAATAGCTGCCTACTTATCTGTCTTTGTTTTATTAGTCTAACAAATCCAAAAAGAAATGCCGCCAAGCAACTGCCGACAAAGAACCCAGACGGGTTGTTTGTGTCAAACAAAATGTGCCGTCAAAGGTTTTGACTTTCGCCGCCCGCGCCGACAGTAGCCGGCAACTGTTTGAGCGGGCGAACTCCAGTACACCTCCTGTTTGTAAAACTGTGTGCCTGGTAGGGGGTGTGGCGGCCAAAACTAGGGCACGCAGTTTTACAAACAGGAGGTGCAGTGTAGGCATCATACAGAGTTCATGACCCTGCTAGTGATGGGTTTAGCTTGTTTTGATTTTGAATTAACGTCAGTTTAACTTTGTTTGTAAATGCAAAACCAAATTAAATTGCGCTTATCTTACTAGGGTATTTATAGAAAGGGTCTATACTAGGGATAATTTGAAACCCTGGATTATGGCTGAACCTGTCTGATACACGTTGTATTTATTTTTTAATTTCTTTTATTATGTTTCTTCATTTTCTACATCTTCTCTGATTAATATATCATCAAGGAAGAATGCTGGAGCAGTTATATTTTATTGATATCGAGCCCACTCCATATACCACACAATGGTCATACATAACATGAGCACAGCAACCCACGGTACGTTTTCCTATTATACAATTACAGTAATAACGGTGAATTCTGTGCTCCCAACTATTGTGCTGCATATTTAACAATATATATGTATAACATGTTCGACCACTAATCAACCTCTCAACAGATACATTTCATTTTCAGAATGTGGTATATGGAGAGGCTCAATATCACGGCATACTTCAATTCCAAATGTTCCATTTAATCTAATGTGCTTACCATAATATGAGCGTGCCTGCTTAATTTGATAAGTTCCCAGTGCAAATAATATTAAGTCCGATTCTGTCATCACTGGAAACTCATTCAATAGTAAGCATTTATACTGTCAAAAAGACCTCACCTTCTATTAATATTACTTTCTATTATATACTCTGCCAAAACATTTGGTTGATCTAATCTGCTTAGGGCCACTTAGGGCACGCTCTAATATTAAAGTGGCATCTGGTCTGTCTGTGATGGGTAGATGGAAAGCATTTATCATGGCCCCTGCTATTCGGAAATCAGATATTACATGGGTAGCAGCATTATTATTAAAATAATTTCATTTTTTCATTTCATTTCATTTCATGAGTAAAATAAGATCTTTTGAATCGGTATCCAAACGCAGGTTGTCGGGAATCGTCAATATATCAATAGCAGCCAAGTTACGGGGCGGGGGTACCGAGGTCCAGTAGATATCGCCAAGTCTTCAGATTCAGATAAACAAAAGTCCAGGGAGAATAGCCGAGTCAAATAATCAAAACAATACAGATACACACGAAAAACACTCCAGCCAGAGCCAGGTATCTACCCTACACCGAAACGGAATGAAAAAAGGTTAATCTCAAGATGTCAAGACTGACAGACAAGACAAGTCACTCAGTCTTTTTAATTCGTTCGTTACAGCTCTGGCTTATAGTATTTTTTAACAATTTCTTCTGGGTGACAAAATAATCAAACGCACAAAATAATTTAAAACAGTTAAAAACACTTATTTTTGTTATTATTTATCATGTACTTGCTAGAAATCGATAAGCTTATGTAAAAATAATGTTTTAAAAGACTTTTATCTAAAATTAGTTGTGCCTGAGAGTAAGCTAACATCAGACAGCGAGAGAGTTGTGCTTGCCAGTTAAATTAATTCAATGTTGCAAGTAATCAAACCTTTCTAATGATGTTTTTGGGTGGTACAAATTGAATAAAAAATATGTTATATATATTTTTAGAATCTACGATTTTTTCCCTACATTTTGATACCTTTGAATCTTAGGTACATTCGGGGCCCTTGTTGTATGGGGCGAGGAAAGGTCTCCTTTTTGTATGAAGTTTTAGTTTTAGTATGAATAGTTGAATTCACACGGTCCACAGTTTGCCGTCATTATTGTCCGCGGCGGAGCTCGATAGCGCAGTGCTTAACGCGCCCGGTCTGCGATTGCTAAGGTTAAGTAACTTTCGCAAAGGCCGGTCATCGGATGGGTGACCAAAACTTTATCATCTCGAGCTCCTCCGTGCTTCGGAAGGCACGTAAAGCCGTTGGTCCCGGCTGCATTAACAGTCGTTAACAACCACCAATCCGCACTGGGCTCGCGTGGTGGTTTATGGCCCGTTCTCCCTATCCATCTATAGGGAAGGCTCGTGCCCCAGCAGTGGGGACATAAAATGAGCTGATGATGATGATGATGTGATAATGATGATTGACCGCGTGTTCGACACCGACCACATCGCTGCCACGTCGCAAGTCGCAACCACAACGCAACCACCAGTGACACCGCGAACTAGAGGCCGGCCTTATCGCAAGCACAACGTTGCGTTGACGCGACGACACTGCCACTGCCATCGACCACTAGCGACGACGCAAGAAGCCGTAAGAAGCCGCAGCGACACTATTTTCACGTAACCACACCACCAGACATTTAGAATAGAATAGCATAGAAATCATTTAATTCAGGCAACAAATTATGTACAGATGGTAAGTTTAAAAAAAGACTAAAAGAATTACTAATTAGCAAAACATACTATACAATTAAGGAATTCATTACGGATAAATCATAAATTATATTACAATAATAACAATAAAAATAATACTTATAATATAATAATAATATTAAACTAATAATAATGATAAATATTCTAATCAATACCTTATTTATATGCTTTTGTGGAGGCTTATTGAGAGTGGCAGAGGAGGTAAATTAAACAGCGGTGTCGTTATCGTGAGAATGCTTGTTTATTGGTAACACGCCCTATATTTATACATCTGTTAGACAGGGTGAGAAAATGTCCATCTTCCATCTCGTTCCAACGTTGACATAAATACTAGCGATCGACGAACGCCCGCGCGCCAGTAATAAATAGGTCGACGTGCGCGCCGAACGTATGCATGGCTCCCATATCACTCCCCCTCACGAGAAGCGTACGGTTCTCTTCACTACACGACCGCTTCTCGTAATGTAGGGTTGATGTGCAACTGCAGTGGTCGAGTCATGGTGAGTCGTCGTCGAGTGAGAGGTTGCTGCCGATGTCTGGGCGTTCGAACTGCTGGCCTCGGTATCTTTGTTTTCCTTTAAGATGTAGGCCGGTTACACTCGATCCAGTGACACAACTGCAGTCCGTAGTGGTAACTGGATCTTGTAGTACTTATCATACCTCTTTAGTACTTCATAAGGGCCGTCGTAGGGTGGAGTAAGCGACGGTTTGACTTTGTCGTTGCGAATGAATATATGCGTGCACGTCGCTAAGTCCTTGTAAACAAACGGCCGGTGAGTCGATGACGGTGCGCGGTGCGGAGTTGGTGTCAGTGACGTCATCGTGCGAGTGAGACGGCGCACTAGCTCGGCGTCATTGATTGTCGAGTCTTGAGGCGCAAAGAAATCAGAGGGTACACGAAGGGTCGTGCCGTATGTCATTAGGGCTGGACTGAGGTTGTTGTCTTGACGTAGCGCGGTCCGTAGTCCTAGTAGTACGGTAGGAAGTTCCTCTGTCCACTTCGTTGTTGCGCCGCGAGTCATAAGCGCGGCTTTCATAGTGCGGTGCCACCGTTCAACTTGGCCGTTTGACTGTGGATGGTAAGCCGTAGTGCGCAGTGATGCTAGTGATGCCGAATTTCTTCATGAGCGCGTCAAACAAAGAGGACTCGAATTGACGTCCTTGGTCTGTTGTGATGCGTAGCGGGCAGCCGAATCTTCCTATCCAGGTTACGTAGAATGCTTGCGCGACGATCTCCGCTGTGACGTCACGCACCGGTATTGCCTCGGGCCACTTTGTACAACGGTCGATTATAGTGACGCAGTATCGGTAGTCGTTTGATAGTTGTAGCGGGCCAACTATATCGATGTGTATGTGTTCAAAGCGCTGCGACGGTGGGAACTTTTCTATCGGTGTGGTAACATGCCGATGAACTTTAGCACGCTGGCAACTTGTGCAGGCTTTGGTCCACTGCCCTACATTTTTGTTTATTGCCGGCCAGAAGAATTTGCTTGTCATCAATTTTGTTGTTGTTATGACGCCCGGGTGACATAACTCGTGTTGCGCTTTGTAGGCTGCGTAACGGTATGTCGTAGGGAGGTAGGGTCGCGGCGTTGAGGTTGAAAGCTCGCACGTGATGGTTTGCTCTAGCCCGGGCAGCGTTATCTCTCCGAATTTCAAGTTGGTTTGCGTCTTTAATTTCTTTAGCTCTTCGTCATTGTTTTGGTCAGTGCTCAGCTGTCTGTAGTCGATGGTGGCGGGGCACTGTATCTCTTCCAGCCGTGATAATGCATCGGCGACCGTGTTCTCTTCTATATGATCTTCGAGCAGAACTGGCTAATAAAATGTAGTTGTCGTTCTCGCCGGGGTGTGTCGCTGTTGCTCGCTGATTTTGTTAGTGCATAAGCGAGCGGCTTGTGATCTGTGTAGATGACAACTTCGCAGCCTTCTATGAGTCTTCGGAAGTGTTTTACAGCTGCGTACATTGCAAGTAGTTCGCGGTCGTACACACTGTAGCGGCGTTGTGTTTCGCTCATAGACTTGGAGAAGAAGGCGAGAGGTTTCCATGCGCCGTTAATTTTCTGATTAATGACAGCACCGAGGCTGCGATCAGAGGCGTCGGTCATGATAGCAAGGGCGCTGCCGGCGACTGGATGACTGAGAATAGTTGCTTCCGAGATGCTTTGGCGGCATTTTTCGAAAGCTTCCTCTGCTTGCGGTGTCCAGTTGATAGGCGTCTTGTCATTTTTCTTTTTGTTGTGAAGGTACTGGTTAAGTTCGATTTGTAGCAGGGCTTGACGCGGCAGGCAGTCTCGGTAGAAATTTATCATGCCGAGGAAACGTCGCAGCTCAATCAGTCTTCGGCTTGGGGTACGTAGCGATGGCCTGGGTGCGCTCTTCACTAGGTTTGATTCCATCCGTCGATACCACGTAGCCCAGGAAGTTTATGGCTGTTTTTCCGAATTCACACTTCTCTGTATTTATTGTGACGCCGTACTGTTCTAGGCGTTGGAGTACCTGGTGCAGAAGTTGCTGGTGTTGCTCTTCAGTCTCTTCGCACAGGAGTATATCGTCGATGAAGCAGAAACATCCCTTTATCCCTCTCAGCACTTGATGCATGAACCGTTGGAAGGTTTGGCTTGAGTCACTTAGTCCGAACGTCATACAATTAAATTCAAATAACCCAAACGGAGTAATGATTTTATTTATTTATTTATTTATTTACTAAAACCTTACACTACCATTACAGGTTTTCTTAACATAATGCGATAGCGCGGCCATCCTTAAAAAACTAGTTACTACGTATATATCTATCTAAACTTATAAAACAAACGCATATTATAATACTTATTACCTAACATAACTTATTATATACAAAGTAAATTTTGCGAGTTCACTCAAGTGACCCCCGAATACGTCCATTTGGTCATGAACCCTGTTTAGTGTCTGTATTGCGCGGACAATCGGCGTCTGCGCTAACAGATTGGTCCTGGCGCGGGGTACGGCCAGCAGCAGCGGGCGTCGTCGCCTCCACACGTACCTGTCGGGCACGCTCAGCTGGAAGTGGCCCAGCAGCTCCGGGTGGTGCTCCAATCCGCGAAGCAGCTTTACCACATACATTGTGAGCGCAAAGTCCCGCCGCACCTCTAACTTATTGTACCCCACCATACCCAGTACAAATAAGGTAGGGTACATCAGTGGGTAAAAAGGGTACACCCCATAAAGTTTGAAATACAAGTGTCTTGTGAACTTGTTTTGAACACGTTCCAACATGACACTGTATTTCGCCTCATGCGGAGCCCATATGGCGGCGTTGTGTTCCAGGTGGCTGCGGACCAACGCATCATACAAAACTCTGAGCGTCGTAATGTTTTTAAACTGCTGCGATTGTCTTAGTACAAAACCTAAATTTCTGTAGGCCCTCTTACATATCTGGACAACGTGGTCACGAAAATTCAAGTCCGGCGTAATACACACCCCTAAATCTCGGACCTTAGATACGCGTTGTAATGGAGTAGCTTCGATTTCATATCCGCAAAGCACTGGGGTCCGCGCGCGAGTGAACGTCATCACCGAGCATTTGGAGACATTGAATGGAAGACCGTTATCGCGGCTCCACTTCACCACTTGGTTGATGTCCTCCTGCAAATGACAACAATCCGCCTTATCCTTAACCTCCAGCAGCAGTTTGAGGTCATCTGCAAACAACAAACATGAAGCGTGTTTAACGACTTCCGGCAGATCGTTTATCATGATGATAAATTCCAAAGGCCCCAAATTACTCCCTTGACTTACGCCGGACCTAGTATAATACAAGTTAGATTCATATCCGTTGTAGTCAACATATTGTTGTCTATCTTGCATGTAGCTGACGAAAAACTGTAACAGGTGTGATGTAAATCCAACTCCAGCCAGCTTCCTTAACAATACATCATTGTCTACACTATCGAACGCCTTTTTGAAATCAAAGTAGGCTGTGTCTACCTGCACGCCCTGGCTGTTTTCGCTGCGTCTCCTTTAGCAATAGGGATCCAATAGTACGCTGATTTTAAATCGAGCTTGGAGAAGATTTTCTTATTGTGAAGTTGATATGTGAAGTCTTGAATGCGCGGAATTGGATAGCGGTCAGGAAGCGTGTCCGCATTTAGTCGTCTGTAGTCGCCACATATTCGCAATCCACCGTCTTTCTTCTTCACGACGTGCAAGGGGCTTGCCCAGGGGCTCTTAGATGGCTTGCAGATGCCCATCTCCAGCATGCGTTCAAATTCCTGTTTCGCGGCTTGATACTTGTCCGGTGGTAAGGGGCGCGGGCGGGCGGAGAGGGGTTGGCCCGTAGTTTCTATGTGGTGAACGACATCATGCTTGCTCGGCTGTTTCAGTGACATTGGCCGGAGTACATCAGCATATTGCTTCAGGATCTTGTGGTAGGCTTGCTGGCTGCTGACGACGTGGACTGACTCGGTACTCGTTGTTACTTCAAACGCGTCGATGGATAACTCGGTGACTTTGTCCACTAGCCTCTTCTTGTCTAAATCGACCAGCAGCTTGAAATGCTGCAGAAAATCGGCACCCAAAATAGAGGTCTTCACATCAGCTACCACAAACGTCCATAAAAAACTGCGGCGTAGCCCAAGGTTCAGTCTAATAGTTTTATCGCCGTACGTATTGATCGGTGTATTATTTGCTGCGTATAACTTGTAGGCGCTTGCGATGTTGTTATTGTTTTTTCTTTGTGTGGCGGCTAACACTGAGATGTCGGCGCCTGTGTCGACGAGGAAACGTTCACGAGTGTTGCGATCGAAGACACACAGGCGATGACTGGTACTTAAGACACCGACGTCCGCCACGGTCGATGTCGATCTTAGTTTTCCGCGGTCTTCGTTCTCCTGCAGCAGGGTGATTCGCATCTCTTTGCTTTATCACCGAAACGAAAGTGATAGCGGCACTCCCAGTGGGCGTCTCCAGGTTTCGGCGCAGGCCCACGCTGTGTTGACTGCGAGCGTGAACGGGATCGCGAGGTGAATGGACGGTGACGATTTCTTTGTTGCGGCCGGCGGCGACTTCGTAGTTCGGCGATCTCCAGTGTTAACTTTTCTACCTGTCTAGCCAGGTCTTCAATTTGTGTAGTGGGTGTCGGCGAGTTTGACACTGTGACTGCAGCGACGCTGGGACCTTCCGCATACTCCACCATCTTATCAGCCATCGCAGCGAGGGTATCCAGCGATGACTCCTTGTTTACCGAAAGCACAACTCGGACTTGCGCGGGTAGGTGGTTCAGCCACTCGATTCTTAGGCCTTTCTCGGTTATCATCCCGCTCGCTAGTTCCCGCATCTTCCTTAATTAACGGCTGGGAGGGCTTTTGGTCGCCCAGTTCCAGGCCGCTGATGAGTTTCTGAAAGTTTTTCACGTCCGACTGGTCATAAGCTTCAAGTAGGCGCTGCAGCGCTATTCTCTAAGCAAAACAGCGTCGATCTCGACATTGAACTCACTCATAACTTGCAAACGAATGTAGACTTTATTACTAATTAAAAGTAGGTTGAAATTCGTTTGCAAGTTATGAGCGAGTTCAACGTCGAGTTCGACGCTGATTTGCTTAGAGAATAGCACTGCTGCTTCACTTTTTCATATTTTCCACTGGAGGGTGGGTTGTATAAGATGTCCGTCAAATGTTGTAGGTCCACCGTCTGCAACTGTTGTAGTAGGTACCGAAAGTTTTGGTCGTCAGAAATCTTCAGCGGGTCGATCACGGCCTCGAACTGGATGAACCAGGCGCGGGGAATTTCGCGCCAGAAGGGGAGAAGTCTTGATTGTACGGAGACAGCGCTGACATCCAGATTCGCCTCAGCACAGATTTTCGCTTGCTGTAAGTAAGTAAGTAAGTAAGTATTTATTTATTTGCCTAAAAAAAACATGGACAAAAAGGTCTATGGCTCAGTGTTTGCAGGAGACCCACAAACCCTGTTATTCTGCCATAGCCATAAACTAATACTATAATAAACTTACAATATTTAATCTACATACATTATTCTATGTTTATTTACTTATATTTGTAATTGAAATTAGCTCACTAGCTAATTTCGCGCTGGCACTCCAGCGCCTGCTCATGGAGCAGCCAGTTGCGACAACTCCCGCGAAACGTTGGTAGCGAGAGATTAATCCCTGAACGAACTGGCGGCGGGAGGTTATCCAAATTTTGGCTGCACTAACCAATTTCAGTTTGGGGATCAGTAACTGATATCCCCTATCTGTCCTTCTGCCATTGTTAGGAGCTCCACACTATCCTTGTTGAGCGTGTATCAAATGACTTAATAAAATCACGTCGGGGTCACCAGATGTGGAGGCTTATTGAGAGTGGCAGAGGAGGTAAATTAAACAGCAGTGTCGTTATCGTGAGAATGCTTGTTTATTGGTAACACGCCCTATATTTATACATCTGTTAGACAGGGTGAGAAAATGTCCATCTTCTATCTCGTTCCAACGCTGACATAAATACTAGCGATCGACGAACGCCCGCGCGGAGGATTGGCCCGGCGGTCGCGTGAGCTATTGCATTGTAGCCACCACGCATTGAGCACGAACCACTCTCCAGCCACTCCCTGCAAACGATAGTCAGACCGCTGCGGTCCAACCCGGCCTCCCACCAGCGGGTCTCACCGGGAAGGACCTACAGCGGGCTCCCTATCGCGCGCAGTTTGGTTGCTCAGACCGCCGTCCCAAGCCCTCCGCGTAACGCATCACCATGCCGTCGAGCCCATGCGTACGCAAGCCCACAAGGCCGAAAACGTTCCGCCGCCAACCCCCATCGGAAATCTTCTCAGTCGTGCGGAACCTACTAGAAGCCACGGCACACGCCCGTGCCGCGCCTGCCCAACCCGCGCCGTCGACCTCGCGCGCCGCCGCGCCCGCGCCTTCGCGTCCCGCGGACGCTCTCGCGGCGTCGCGCCCCGTGGCCGCCAGCGCGTTCTTCGACACCACCACCGTGGCTGCGCTCCATCGCAGCACGACCACGCCCGCCCATGCCCGCCCGGCGTTCGCACACGCCCGCCCCACGGCAGCATCGATCGCGCGCTCCGCGACGTCGGCTCGAGCCACCGCGCGCGAGCTCGCCGACACCAAGCGCGCACCGCCTCCGCCTACGCCCACCGCTGCGAAGTCGCCCACCGTGAAACCTGCGTTGGCAGGCCCCTCCTGCAAGCCTTCTATAAAAGAAGGCCACACCCGGGAAGGAGCCACGAAGGCCAACGAAATAGGAGTCAATGCGCCACCGCTCCCGCAACGCCACCCCCGTGACCCACGCACACCAGTGCCCACGCCCACACCCAAGACATCCCAAGACTGGGCAACGATGTTGCCACCGACCTCGCCTCCGCCCACATTGCCGCCGAATTGGACCAGCCCACCGAGCCAAAAAACTCCGCCCGCCTCTTTCACCGCCGCTGTCACGGGGTCGCTAGTTGCGAAGCCTGCTTCGCCTACCCCCGCGCCACGGCAAAGTTTGAAGAGCGCTACACCGCCGTCACCGATGGACACGGCTCAGGCGCCTCAACCCACATCTTTCAAGAAGCCCCAGCGATTCCCCCCCATTGTGGTGGAAGTGCTGCCAAATTGGAGCCAGCATTTCCGGGAGCTCCGCCGTTTACTGGGACACCCGCCTAACGCAGGACCATACAAGCGAGGTATTAGATTCTTGCCGAAGTGCGACGAAGAGTTCCGCGTCATCCAACGCTACCTCAGCAAGCTCACAGGAGTCTCATGGTTCTGCTACTCGTTGCCGGCAGAACGATGCATAAAGATAGCCATCAGGGGTCTCCCCAACAACACAGACCCCGCCGACATCGAGTGCGACCTTCGGGAGCGTGGTTTCACGCCCGAATATGTCAGGCAGATTCGCGCCCGCACAGGCAGGCCCGGATGCCTATTCTATGCCCAGCTGCAACGCGACGCCACGAAGATTCCGGCAATCTATGAGGTCGCCGAACTAATGGACATGCCAGGCATCACAATCGAAGCTTGGAGAGGCCGAAAGGGCCCAGCACAATGCCACAGGTGCCAGTCCTTCCGCCACTCGTCGCACAACTGCCACCGCACGCAAGCCTGCGTCAGATGCGGCGAGGAACACGCCGCTCGCGACTGCCCACGCCCGCTCGAAGCTCCGCCCACCTGCGCAAACTGCGAAGGGGAACACACGGCCAATAACATCAACTGTCCTGTTTTCCAAAAGGAGGCGCGCAACAGGAAGGCCGGCACTACAGCCCTCTCCCACCACATCCCGGCGACAACGTCAACAACGGAGCCGAACGCGCCAGAATCGCTGATGGCAGCAGCGAATGACGGCACTAAACCACCATCGAAGCGTAGACGCCGCCGCCAAGCAAGACAGCGAAGCCCTCCGCCACCGCTAGACGTCGCCCCGGCACCAGTTGACGGCGCCGCCCCGAAAGAGGTGGAGCCTAAACAGGATGGGAAAGCGACCGCAGCAAGGCGTACACCAGACGACTCTGAAAAGGATGCCATTACAAACTGCATCAAGGTGCTGCAGTCTGTCCTCATCGCCATCCAACAAGGCCTCAACCCTGTCCCCATCTTACTGAGGGGTCTAGCGGACTTATACTCCACATAGACAACTCAGTAAAATGACTCCCCCCTCCCCTCCGTGCATCCCGTATCCGCGCTTACGCCACCGGAATACCGGCGCAAGGCGCAAGCCCCGCCCAACCCCAATCTCCAAACCTCCTACCCAATTACCGACACCTGGCCGCTGGCTTGTAGGCAACAGCCTCGCTAGCGGCGAACAATCAACCTGACAAGACAATGAAGACGTCGCTGGCTCGTAGGTCGCTCGCCGGGCCTCCAACCAGCTGGAATCATCCGGCGGGTTCGTACCTCGCCAGCGACACGAACAACTGGACGCCACCGAACTTTCACACCCATTGCCCCAGCTCGCTTCCGCGACTGGCGTCTGACTCCACCGAGAAGGGCCATCGCCCTGTTGGGTTTCCTCGGGCCCCATGCGGGGTCGTGAGACGACTGACTGGCGCCCGCGCGCCAGTAATGAATAGGTCGACGTGCGCGCCGAACGTATGCATGGCTCCCATACTTTATTGGTAGGTATGCACTATTTATGTAATTAACTTATTGAATGCAATTTTATTTTAATTTAATTTATTTACGAATTATCATGACTGAATGTAATATAATATTTTTTTAAAAAAATAACTAAGCGCCCACTTATGTAAACGACCAGATTTGCAACACCCTATAAACAGGGTCCATGCACCTATTACTAAGATTTTAGCCCTAAGTCTAATGTTGTAGCTACATGTGCAATAAATTAATAAATAAATATGTTACATAGAGGCCCGCAATTTAAATACCTTACAGACTAACATACATACAATTTATATATAAAACTAAATCTATGCTACACGTTAGGACGGCGACGTGCGACGCAGCGTGGTGTCCGGTAGCCGGTCTCGGAACCGCTGGAACATGACACCCTTCGGCCAAAACTCTTCTTTTATGAAAGTCGGCAGGTCGGTCGGTACTCTCACTACAAATGAATTCAAATTCACATTGTGAAATAGAAATAGAAATATATTTATTGCTTATTAAGTGTATATAAAGATCTTATTCTAGGTAAAATGTAGGTGGCTTATAAACTTAATTACCCTTTTCAGGTATTGCAATTCACTTAAATTAACATTAACAATTCAAATTATGAAAAATATGGGTCAAAATATTCTGTTAAATTATAGAAGGCTTTTCCCATTAACTAGGTTTTTAATCTGATTTTAAACAATTTGGAGTTTGGGACTCCAACCGTTCGACCCTCAGTGTGAATTTGGTTTGATCCGAACATACTCTACAATCTCCTCTGCCTTCGTATGTATTCGTAACATATGTTAAAGATACAAGCGCCAGCTCAGAGTAGGGTCTGCTGGGCCCATAGAGCGGACAACCAAGCTGGCAATGTGGAAGTCTCCTATTCAGGCGGTACGCCGAGATCGACTTGTTGCTATTGAGCTACTTTAGCTGACCGCTCCTCGGGGCGGCTAACAGGACAGCCCACGTTAATCCATATGATTATAAAATAGTATAGAAACTTAAATTAAAAAAAAAAAAACAAAAAATAAATTAAAAATACCAAAATAAAAAAATGGGCAAAATGTCTGGCCAAATAACCCTTGGCAAAGGCCTCCCCGCCTTTGTCCAGCAGTGGACGTCTTTTGGCTGAGATGATGATGATGATGATGATGATTTACCCGAGCTTCACCGGATGATCCTCAAATCTATAATCTGTCAAAAGGAACAAAGGGGCAGTGGCGAGGAAGGTCCGGGAAAGACAGGGGTCCCTTAATATCCTACTGTAGGCTTAGCCAAAGTAACATTAAGAAAACGATAGCGAAGTTCGAAAAGAATAAAATGTATGGGATTGACATAAGCCGCGCTAAATCACGTGGTCAATCTTATCTCAATCCCATACATTTTATTCTTTTCCAACTTTGCTATCGCTTTCATACTTAATGTTACTTTGTGTGTGGTGTGGTTGTGATACGTGGTGATACAAGTCTTCGATTCATTCGATTCATTCGATCACGTTAACGAAAACGACAGTTAGTATGGCATTGCAGCAGCGGACGCCTCCTGGCGAAATACAAAATCCAAAAGATTAACCTTTTTACCGCCAACAACTTCTATAGAAGTTCGAGATTTTCGTGCCGCCCACGCCAGCACTTCTATAGAAGTTCTTCTTTGTACCTACTTTATTGAAATACATTTAAATATGTTGGCGTACAGCGGGACATCGCGTGCAGGATAGTTGGGCGGTGAAAAGGTTAAAAATACAAAATTATTTATTCAGTTTAGGCTACAAATAACTCTTATGAACGTCATTATGCCATCGGTTCGTAAGTCTACTCTGGGCGGGAGATCTTGTACTGAGAAGAACCGGCAAGAAACTCAGCAAGTGTCCAGCTCTTTTCTCCCTTACAGAGTCAAAAATATTGGAAAGTGCCCCATCATAAAAGGACACTTTCCATCACAAATAAACACACAAAAAAAATAAAATAAAGGACAATCACAACACACAAAACCAACAACAAAATAAAATAAAAATAAAAATAATTTCGTTTTCGTTAACGTCATCGAATGTTCAATGAAACACACTACTAGGCACCCTGTGCTCTTAGCGAATTCACAAGAGTTGCTTTGTTTAATGTGTCGTATGGAGTGTAAAGTATATTGTTACGTATTTTAGTCATATTATAGCTGCACCATTAAATTAAGTAACAAAAAAAATAACCTGGAAAAATCTTAACACAGTAAGTAGTTATATAAAACAAAGTCGCTCCCGTTGTCTGTCTGTATGCTTAGATCTTTTTAACTACGCAACGGATTTTAATGCAGCTTTCAGCATTGGAGAGGGATTCAAGAGGAAGGTGTTTATATGAATATAATTTACCTAAATATTTCATAAAATTTAGACAGGACAACGTGTGTCGGGTCAGTTAGTAATATATACAGGGTCTAACAAAATCAATAAGCGAACGTTTAAGGGCGGTATCTATAGATCATTCTAAATACAATGACAAAAAATGGGCTCCAGTTTTATAGTGATTTTTCAAAGTTATATTTTCTAACAAACTATAAATCAATTAAAACAATGCACATCATGAAACATGCTGTATCTTTACAAACACGCACGCAAGCGTCAATAAAAAGGTGTACAGATACACGCACACCATTTATACACACACGGCTATCTTTGTGTGCGTGTAGTACAGCTGTACGGGTTTGGAAAGGGTGTATTTTTTTGGTGAATTATGATAATGTATTGTTGATTATCTCGGTGACGAGCCTGTAGTTTTGAACCAAATTTGGTAAGCATGCTCAGTGTGATGTATAGATGCTCTCCTTAAACGTTCGCTTATTGATATTGTTAGACCCTATATATAGGTAATAAGCAAGCGCGTACCTACATGTCACTGAACTCTATATAAACGGCTGGACCGATCACTTTTTGTGTTTGAGTGTGTCCCTGGATGGTTTAGATCATGGATGCACAGACTTATTAAGACTAGGGGCCACTCGGGCAAATTATGAACTGATGGTGGGCCACCAGAAGTATAGGTAATTAAAGACAATGAAAAATTGATAATAATGTATTCAAATTGAAAAAGAATTTATTAATTTGAAGCGTGGCACTGCATAGTGCTTACAATCTTTTTTATATTTGGCTCAAATTTACTTGTAGCAACACGTAAAACTGCTTCCAAACTTTCATTTGCAAGGCGGTTTCGATTTTTTGTTTTATTATTATTTAGGATTGAAAAGGTTTGTTCACATATATAGGTAGAACCAAATAAGCTTGCACATTTCAGAGCGTTTATGCGCAACTCTTTGTACGTATTTTTATCAATGCAGCGGTAAAAGTTCAGCAAGTCTCCTTCGTTGAATTTGTTGCGTAAATCTTGGTCGTTCTGAATGTCGATAATTTCTAACTGCATTAACTCTGGCGCATTTTCAACTGAAATCGTGAAAGGATTGCTAAATATGTCCAACAGAGGTTTCACTGTTTTAAACTCCGAAAATCTGTCTTGAAAAGATTGAATCAAAATATCTAGCTTTTTTACATAACTGAAATTAATAGCAGTTTTTTTGAATTTTTCAGCCATTTTCTTATAATTCGGAAAATGATTGTAATTTCCAGAATTCAATTGCGATCTGAAAAGTGTCAGCTTGCATTGAAAGGATGATACATGTGCGTAGAGCTGGGATATCAGTTGATTTTTGCCTTGAAGCCGTGTGTTCAAGACATTCAAATGATTTGTAATGTCAACTAAAAAAGCCAAATCACACAACCAATCAGGACTTTTAAGTTCCGGGACGTCCCTTTGCTTTTCCGCCAGAAAAATATCAATTTCTTCTATTAAATTTAAAAATCGTTCCAGTGTCAATCCACGACTTAGCCACCTTACTTCTGTATAATACAGTAAATCTCCATGTTCGCATTCAATGTCATCAAGGAATTGTTTGAATTGCCTGTGATTGAGTCCTCGTGATTTTATGAAATTCACAGTCGAAACTACCACTTTCATGACATTTTCAAATTCAATTTTTTTAGAACAGAGGGCTTCTTGGTGTATAATGCAGTGAAACTGCATGAGATCTTCAGCGTTTAAGTTTTTTTCTTGCAAATGCTTTTTCAACAAAGTAACTAGCCCAGAATTGACACCAATCATCGAAAGAGCACCGTCAGTCGAAACTCCCGATAATTTCGATAAGTCCAAATCAGTTTTTGAACACTCGTCCAAAAGTACATTGAGTATATCAACTCCTCTGGTTTGACCTTTCAATGAACACATTCCTAATAACTCTTCGAAGACTTCAAAATCTTGAGTAACACCTCGTATGAATATAAGAAGTTGAGCTGTGGAACTAATATCAGTGGATTCGTCGAGTGCTAATGAAAAAAAATCAATTATCTTAGTTTTTTCATTTAATTGTTCCGCAATATTATCTGACAAAGACATAATTCGTCTTTGGATGGTCATACGATTCAGTTGAATTTTCTCAAACTTTTTTGCTGCTTCTGGACACATTTTCTTAGCGGCAATTTCTATGCATTCTTTTACAAAATCCCCATCATTGAAGGGGCGACTCCGCTTTGCTATCATTCGAGAAATTTCATAACTAACTTCTGTAGCTGTTTCTGTATCTTGAATGGGATTTGTAAACATAGCTTGTTGACCAATAAGCTCCCGTTTTAAAGACAAAACTTTTTGCTTTCTTAATTCGCCTGTAAACTTCGTAAAAGTAGGATGCTGCGTTTCATAGTGCCTTTTTACATTATATTCCTTTGCAATCGCAACAGAATTCTTGCAAATTAAACAAACGACTTTGTTATGCGACCATACAAAAAAGTATTTCTCAGTCCAAATTTCTTGAAACTGCCGATTTTCATCTTTAACCTTACGTTTTTTACTAGTTCCTGGCATGTCCATGTTGCGTTTTAATCCTGACTAGGATTACCACAGCACCTAAAACCAATTACAGTTCCTAATTAATTACCAAAAATAATTGATAAAATATGTAGATAAAATTAATAACAGTTTTACTTACGATTTCACAACACAATTATACACGGCACTTGACGGGAAATCTACGTTGAATGTGGATCAAAATATATTATAATTATGACACCGGCTAGTCGAGTTAAAATCTACACTAGAACTAACGACACTTTACTCAAATTAAAACCGAACTGTCGGTCGCTGCGGTTAGCGTGGCTTTTATACCACGCGCATAGAGTCGAAAACTGTCTGGAGAAATCTCGAAACCGACTCTGGAAGCTTCGTGTATCTACCTACGCGAGCTATCGGGAATTTGGGACTATTGCTATCTCGCTCGCTCGAACAGTATAACGCGGCGCGCTTCCTCAAGAAAACGAATTTAACCGAGATCAGCACGAACATTACCGACCGCTGTTACCGACGCATGCACGGCGCACCGATAAGATTGATAGAGCGCGCGCGCGAGATTCAAATTACTTTTCGAACATTTGTTATTGGTTTTATTCTGGAATAGAACTCAATATTTTCGAATGTACGAGAGTATTATTTTTGCTGTCGGCGGGCCACCAGTATTCGACCGGCGGGCCGCATGCGGCCCGCGGGCCGTAGTCTGTGCATCCCTGGTTTAGATAGATAGATAACTTTTATTGCAACACTATAAAACATAAACACGAACAAAAGAAAAACAATAATAATATTACAAAGCTACAATTTGGCGGTGTTATCGCTTTCAAGCGATTTCTTCCAGACAACCAGTCGGATGGAGAGAGCTAATTAACTTTAAGATCAGAGGTGAAACTATGAAAACATACTAGAACAAAGTGTGTTTTATAAATGAAGATTTAGATTGCAATAGGGTATTATGTTTATTATTTTTTAGCCATCATGGGATACGGGTGTTCACTCAAGCGGCGGAAGACGCGAGCCGGGCCGCTAGGCTTGCTTCACACGTGTACCACAATCACACCACACTCGCGACTAAAGGTGGTCAGGTCAAGCTGTGGTTACGTGTGAATAGTGTCGCTGCGGCTTCTTGCGGTTTCGTTGTGTTATACAAAATGTTTGCGATATGACTGGCCGCTAGTTCGCGGTGTCGCTGGTGGATGCGTTGTGGTCGCGACGTGGCTGCGATGTAGTCTTTACAAACGCGGTCAATAATGACTGCAAAATGTGGCCCGTGTCAATTCCACTATTAACTTTCATACAAATTAGCGCCCCCCCACGTTATGTGGTTGTGTTACCTGCGAAACAAGCCTTAATTCAACTACCTATTAATAAAATATTTTTGTTTTGTTGATATAATTTTTAACGCAAATTTTGTTGCGAACAAATTACAAAAACACAAATGTTGAAAAAAATTCCACGAGCAGGATTTGGACCTGCACCTTTTTGACATACCGGGTCAGGTGCTCTCCCAATTGAGCTATCGTGGTTCTAACCAGCCCGCCGAAATTATTCAACACTATTTATTTTTTCACTTTGAAAGCCAAAGGCGCCCATTCAATGTCAACAACTATCGTCATTAACATCCGATCATAATATTTTTACAAATACTAAAGATCAGTTAAAAAGTAGGCAAGCTATTTGTTTTGTTTATATAATTTTTAACGCAAATTTTGTTGCGAACAAATTACAAAAACACAAATGTTGAAAAAAATTCCACGAGCAAGATTTGGACCTGCACCCTTCTGACATACCGGGTCAGGTGCTTTCCCAATTGAGCTATCGTGGTTATAACCAGCCCGCCGAAATTATTCAACACTATTTACTTTTTTAATTTGAAAGCCAAAGCGCCCCTTCAATGTCAACAACTACCGTCATTAACATCCAATCATAATATTTTTACAAATACTAAAGATCAGTTAAGAAGTATAGACCGATAGCGCTAGGTTTTGAGGTTTCAAAAATATTAAAGTTGTCCGTGTTTCGCATATAGTTTCCGGACCTTTTGCCCAACCTAATACATTAGTTTGTGTCATCCTAGGTACTTGCAGGTAGAAATTTAGGTATTTGTCGCTTTGATCTTCTTTGGACGAAAAGAAAATTAGAGTTGAAAATTTTACTGTCATGATAATAACGAAGTAGTAACTGATGTACATAGACAATTTGTGTCATCTCTGTCCACGAGAATCCTGATATTTAACCAGTACCTAAAACGTCGCCCAACTAGCTCTGAAAGAATATTACAATAGGTTAAATAAGTTTTACGCGTTTTAGAGTACTGATATCTGTTGTTCAAAATATTTTGTGTCGAATTCATTCACGATATTTATAGATATTTTATTTTTTATTACAAAACCCTGTAAAAGCCACAAAAGAAAGTGCAAGTTATTAGAGTTTACGTGTTTTTGATTATTATGGTGTAATAAAACACTATTCATAATTTGTGTTGTTTTTATCCACGAATTCTTATTATTTAAAAAAAACAGATTTCTAAGCACGTAGGGCGAGCGCGGGGAAGAGCGCGGGCGCGGCGCGTCGCGTGTTGTTTGTTTACATTCGGTCTTCGTATTCGGTGCAAGTTGCGACAAGTGCGTTTGTTATTCGATTTGATTGATTTAAAAGTTAATGAAGCTGTGAAAGACTAAAATGGAGGTTGAAAACAATATATCTATACTAATATTATAAAGCTGAACTTGTTGGTTTGTTTGGTTCAACGCGCTAATCTCAGGAACTACTGGTTTGAATTGAAAAGTAATTTTTGAGTTTAATAGTCTATTTATTGAGGAAGGCTATAGGATATATTACATCACGCTATGACTAATAGAACGCGGGTGAAACCGCGGGGCACAGCTAGTGTGTTATATGTGGTCTCATACTGGACGTTAATACAGTGATTGTTAAAGAAAGAAGATTAATAAAGTTCATAGAATCGAGCATTGTAAGGGATGACGGAAAAGCAGACTGTTTTAAGGCCCGTACTTAAATACAACTACACAAATCCTGCCGAAACACATAATCCGAAATGTATTAAAGCGGAATAGGAGAGAAAAAAGAAAGAATCTGAAATACTAACAGAATCAATCAGCGACTTCGATTTCCAATACAAGTGCTTGTTTAGCGATAAGGATGCGTCATCGAATTTGAACAATAACATCTCTACGCAATTGCAGAGATTCGAGAGTATTTGCGACTTCTGCATTGCCGATAATGCGTTCAGCGCGAAGCTGCCTGCAATCTGTCCAAGGCATCGATAGGGTACTTTGCGGAAACTTCCCAGATGTGCGAGCAATAACTCCACGCAAGACCGTACCTGTGTCTTGTACAAAAGGCACAGCTGGTCCGGCGTAAAGGATTGCCGCACTCTGTTCAGAATACCAAGTTTTCGTGAGGCTGTTTTGATCACGGCTTCGATGTAGTCCCTTTGGTTCAGATCGCAGCGTATCGTCATACCGAGCATGTTGATACGGCTCTGCAGGCTTAGAAATGTACCCTTATGTGTATGGAAGGAATGGTGATTTTTTGCCGTGAACACACATACCTGTGTTTTCTAGGCATTAAACTCAACCAGATTATTGTAGCTCCAATTAGATATGAGGTCCAATACCCGATTGAGCTCAATGACAAGATTCACTCGATTCACTTCGGTTTCGACCCGCCCTGCTGCTGGGTGACCGTTATATCCCTTATGCACCGTGCTATCATCTGCATAGCAATGAATATTTCCAAGTGGAAGCATATCATTGATATGCAGAAGGAACAGCGTAGGGGACAGAACGGGGCCTTGAGGGACCCCAGCGTTCACTGACATGAGCCGCGAAGCGCATCCATCAGATAGAACACGGATTCTGCGCCCATGCAGGAAGCCAGCGACCTAGTTGCAGAACTGAGCAGGCTGACCATATGCCGGGAGCTTGGAGAGGAGAGCTTTGTGCTAGACCCGATCAAAAGCCTTGGCTATGTCAAGGCTAACAGCCACCGACTCACTACGCTTGTCAATAGCCTCACCCCATAGATGTGCAACGTACGCTAGAAGATCACCCGATAACCATTTCGGCGGAAACCCGTATTGGCGATCGTGAATTTTGGAGTGTTCTTCTAGGTAGTGGACAAGTTGTTTATTTAAAATGCGCTCCATTACTATGCACAAAACTGAAATTACGGCTATAGGGCGGTAATTCGATGGATCTGACCGATCTCCTTTTTTGGGGACCGTTTGCACATTAGCTTCTCTCCAAGATTTCGGCACACAACCTGAAGAGAGCGATAGACGGTAAAGGTGCGTTAACAGGGGGGGCAACTCCGCTGCACACATTTTTAGAACTATTGGAGGGAGGGATGCCATCAGGGCCATTAGCTTTCCGGACATCGATTGACTGCAGCTCCGCACGAACATCATACTGCCTGATTTTAAAATCGGGCATAGCGTGGCCACAGTGAGAAATTGTAGGTGGCTGTGCATTGCAGTCATCGACTCGGGAGTTAGCCGCAAAGAGTTTGGCCAGAAGATTGACCTTCTCCTGCGGGTTGTGAGCTAAAGTACCCTCTGGACATCCCAGTGGTGGCAGCGAGGGTTGGTAGAAGTTCGATTGCACGGCTTTGGCCAGACGCCAGTAACTGTAGCTACGGCTGCCAGTAGGATGCGTCAGTAGTTCTTGGCTCTTTTGCAGGACTTGGTGGCATTATTCGCGGATAATCATATTATATTATATTCGGTTGAACCATCGGTTCCGCCTGCCTTTGCTGATGAGATAGGAGTGCGGAATATAGTATTCCATCCCTAACACTATCTTATCAGCAATTGCAGTCGCACTAGCTGTCAGGTCCTTCCCACTGAAGCAGCGCTGCACCCAAGGAACGGATGCGAAATAGTCCCGTATACCATCCCACCCCAATCTGCCGACGAGTAGTGCCAAATCTGGCGTTTCGATATCGCTGAAGGCGTTAGTGGGGCCAGAGGCACTTTACTGAATACCAAGCAGTGATCCGAAGATCCTAAAGGAGCTCGAACCTCTACTCGATAACCAGCTGGGTGACTCGTCAGCAGAAGGTCCAACAAAAAGGGCGCGTGATCGACTATATCTGAGATCCTGGTGGGCTGGTTCACCAGTCGAGTCAGGTCGTGTGCGAGAGCGAATGTGTGGGCAGTTCTACCAGCATAGTCAGCAATGGAGGAACTTAACCACAACTCGTGGTGAACATTGAAGTCCCCCAAAAACACCAATTCCGCTTGTTAGAGATAAGCCAACAGTTCGGAGCCGTGTCCACCGGGCTTATAGAGTGGACAACCAAACTGGCAATGTGGTATCTCCGTCTAGTTAGGTGATTCACCGATCTACACTTTTTCAAGTTCGGTTCCTAGCGGGCCAAGCCAGCCAAAATGAAACATTAAGAACCTATACCCTATTAAAAGGAACAAAAGAGGGCGGTGGCGAGGAAGGCCAGGGAAAGACGGGTTCCCTAGATATCCGGCGATCACGGGGCTCGATCGGAGCCTCCTCTCCGCTTGTCACGCCTGCTAACGCTGCTGTAGTATGTATTGCCCGGATCGTGCCGCTTCACGCGCAAGCACGATGTCACCACACACCAATACTCAATCTCCCGTGAGAAGTTATAACGCGGACACAAAACTCGCGTTTCTAAGCTGGGGTTCCATTCAACCACGCAGCCGGATTTGCCCTCGTTAGGACATTACAAAATTAAGGCAAACTTTACAAAATTCTCTCTCGATAGAGGTTTTATCAAATAATATTAACAACAATAAACCGCGCGGCCACAATATTCAACGTGTCTCAATGTGACATCCGAACACCGCTGATGGAAACCGCTCCTGCGCATCATCTAGTACCCGACTAAGATGTTCCATAAGTCGAGTTGTCTCTATGTCGCCTTTATGGGATCGGTAGACGCAGGCGTAGACACAGCTATGAGAGCCCAACTTGATGTGTACCACAAAAAGGGAAAAGGAAGTGTCCTCCAGCAGACAGCCCAGACGGCGACAGCAAACATCTTTCCGAGCGAGCAAGCAAACTCCGGTTTTGGCTTTGAAGGATTCTTCAAGCACAAAGCCCGGATAGTGCAGGTAGCTGATGTCGGCCGGACAGATTATTTGCGTTTCCGTCAAAAACAACATTGCTGGCCGTGCCGTCTCAAGATGGTGGTGGACGGCATTGAGGTATGCATGGAGTCCGCGGATGTTAGTGAACTCGTCCTCAAACGGTATGGTGGTGGTAGGGGGGGGAGGTGCACCGCTGTAGAAGCAGTTTTAATGTTAGGCACTGTCATGGTGGAGAGAAGGACGGAGACGTGAATCGAGGAAATGCTACCGCGATGCAAATAGTCAATGTGCAGCGGCCTGTTTCACCAGGGATCTGCCTACAGATGGGCAGCCTCACGAGCTGGTTAGGCTCGCTTTCTGTACTGTGCCACGGGCGGTTAGCGGGACAGCCGTTTCTACGGGTCTCCCTGGTCGGCGGGTTAACAAGGTCCTTTTGGCACTGGTTCGACGGAAGCCTCCACAGACGAAATGCATCGCAGCACCATCCACTCGAGCTCTGGTTATACGCTGGCTGATCCCGAAACGCGACCGACAAGCGGTCACTTGACGGGTTTTACACCATGCGTACGTAACTATTAAGTAATCTGTGGTAATACAGTAGTCACTAACCAGACGGGCAAGCCCTACCACACAGTGGAGCATTTGGAAGCTCGAAAATCCGTTAGTCGCCTCTTACGACACCCACCAGAGGAGAGGGGCGGAGCTAATAGTATTCTTTCTCCGTCTCCGCACGGATGGAACTTTGATCTGGGTGGGGCGTGGGGCTTGCTTGTACTTGCTGAGTACTGTTTAAAGTAATTTGTGTTATACATATTATTATGTACTATCGCGAACTAACTCGATTGTACCCATAGGTACAACAGATACATGTAATCTTTGGAGTTCCACCATCAGAAACTACTCCGTCATACTGGTCAAGTGGTTACTATCACCACACATAAAAATGTCGACAATTTTTTTTTACATTGTATTAATTTTGTTTTGTTGTCTGTACACTACCAACTCGAAGCGGGGCGCGCCGGGCGCGCGCGAGACATACCGCGAGCAGAGGTATAACGAAAAAGCGGTAGGTAGGTATGCCGATATTCCGAAGCACGAAGGAGTTCGAGATGAAATTTTTTTGGTCACCCATCCGATGACCGGCCTTTGCGAAAGTTGCAACTGCGCCATCGAGCTCTTCGTCCATCGTACAAAATTCGCACGTCATTATTGTTATCTCTATAGGTAGGTACCTTCGAAGGTAGGTACACATTTGTTTATTACTTAGCGGAGATAAGAGTCAATTAATACTCATATGATAGGCATGTAATTTATTTATGAACACTTTGCATTGAAGAAATCGTACCGAACGAACGTGTGTGCGTGCGTATGCCTCCCGTCCGCTGTCGCCTGCCCGCGTCCGCCCGCTTCTACCGAAACTATTGTTTTTGTGTTTTATTCATTTAAATATCGTGCATGAAAACGGCACAAATTTACAAAGTCGATTTTTCGTGCATATAAGATATTGAATATGTGAACTCTAATCATTGTAATATTTTTTTAAAGCGTTTGTAGCTTGAAAAAGTAAAATAATAAAAAATCTTAAAATTGCGTGGCCTAATTTGGCACAAAATTATTTAATGGGCTTATGTAAGTGATCTGAGATAGGAAATAGATATTTAATCAATTATAATTTTTTTTTGCACTGTTTTTACATACTGACCCTAAGTCAGTTTGCACTGGACGAAGATGACACAAACTGTGTTTGCACACTCCGCAGGCTATCCTAGATATGATACCATCATAATTTTAAACTTTAAATTTATTTAGCCACTTTTAATTTGAATAAAAAAAATCAACCACAAATCATCGAATTGCTGAAAATGCAAGTGACAGTTGTGACACAAAACGCAATAATAAGCTTTATAGGTACAACTGTATCCACAAGCAAAAAAAAAATAACTTTAGAATTTTTTAAACTTATGCCCTCAAAATAGCCTAGCGCTATCGGTCTAGTATGCAAGCTATTTATAAAATGTTTTTGTTTTGTTGATATAATTTTTAACGCAAATTTTGTTGCGAACAAATTACAAAAACACAAATGTTGAAAAAATTTTATGATCAAAAATATTATGATCGGATGTTAATGACGGTAGTTGTTGACATTGAATAGGCACCTTTGGTTTTCAAAGTAAAATATAATAAATAGTGTTGAATAATTTCGGCGGGCTGGCTAGAACCACGATAGCTCAATTGCGAGAGCACCTGACCCGGTATGTCAGAAGGGTGCAGGTTCAAATCCTGCTCGTAGAAAAAAATTTTCACCATTTGTGTCAACTATTAGTTTTCATAAAAATTATATAGCGCCCGCCCACGTATTGTGGTTGCATGTAGTGTGGTTGGGTACGTTTGAAACAAGCTTTATACACGTATAGACCATTGCGTAAGTGAGGTGCATTTTATAGTTGTCAATCATCGCTTTAAAATTATGATACTCTTCCTCAGGTCAGGACAGCGGCATGGGTAAGTTTGCGCAGTGCGCTGGTTGCATGGCTTGCCTAACATGCCTCTTCTGTTCATGCTGCCAAGCCCTCGGCATGGGGGCGCAAGGGTTTGGGGGAGAAAACGAGGAGGGTTCAGAACACCATGACGATAATGCCGGCAACGACGACGGTGGTGGGAACGATTAGCGGTTTTAACAGTCTAACGTGTTATGAACGAGACTTTGTATGGTCTCTCAAGTCACCGTTTGTCGCCAGGAGACGCTGCACCATTATTGGGTGCCTAGTCACATATAACATTCGGTCACGTTGGCGAAAACGAATGTTAGTAAGGTACCTACCGGAGCAGCAACCCCTGACGGGAAAATTTAAAATTTTGCAAATTTTTGTTATTGTAAACGTAATCGAACGATAATGGATAGTAGGTGTACGAAACACATACAAGGCACTCTGGAGGCAAACTGAGAAAACGAATCTCTCTACTTATGTTTATACAACCTTATTTTTAGTTTAAATATTTTCATTAATTTAAAATAATATCTTGAAAACTCACGAAGTTACAAGCTTTTTGTGCTGTCCCGTTGTCCTCGTGCTAACGTGCTCGTGCGTCACAAACTGCATGCGACACTGCACTTATTGATTAAGAGCGTTACGTTACGGCCACTTTTAACTATAACGCCATATTTAACTAAACCATAACATGTCAGGTGTTCATTAGGTGACGTAAAAATGCTAAATTACTTCATTCAAATAGTTTGTTGAGCATAATTTGATTTTCTATCTCTAATTACTAGATATGTTTTTTTTTCATTAGTGGCGCTAGTGTGCGGCGTAAACGCTCTTAATTACGTATTGGTAACGTCGCACTGTACGTAGCTTCCGGGTGACTGACACGGGGGTCACGTGCGTGCAGCCGGTGCGTGCCTCGATTGGTGCGCTGCGACCTTATGCTCTAGGCTGCGACCTTGCGCCCTTTCGCATCTACGTGACAAGCGAAGCGCGCGGCCGGCGCACGAGTGAGATTTTTTTTAGTAGGGTGTACTTTATTTGAGATTTTGTAAATATTATTTGGTCAAAATTTAACATTCTATTACTGATTCTGAACAAACAGTTTTCAGGTTTCGTATAAACTAAAAATAACGTTGTATACTTAATTATTTCATTCCCCAACTTCACAGCAACAACAGAAATACATAATATTTTAGTTAATAAACAATGAAAAATGACAAATATTTTTGAAGTGAAAACTTCTTTAGCGGCGTTGTACACTTTATTTGTAATGGGTAAAAAATGTTAAATTCGCGTCAGGACACGTGACTCGCGTCAGGACACGTGACCTGATCGAAAATTCGTAAGACGGATGGAGTGTAGACAGCCGGCGTGGCGCGGCGTAGGAGAGGAAGTATCCCCCTCTCTTTCTACGGCGCGGCGGAAATGTATGCCTGCTGTTTCGTTTAGGCGGCGCAGGGCGCTTGCGCGAATAAATTGTCATGTTTGTGTACGATAGCGCAATAAATAAATATTGTATTCTACCACATAAATGATAGTACTTTTATACTGATGATTGAAGCAATTCGTGCAAAATTATTTCCTAACCATTCCAAAATATCAAAAATGCACAACGTTAATATTCAAGTTTTCACTTCTGCCGGCACTCCCGGAGTGCAACCCGTCGTTCTATCAAAAACTAAGACTGTGATCATTGAACAGGGTGCCTACTGCCTAGGTCGAGTTTCATTTGCCATTCGATCATGTTAAGAGCGTTTACGCCGCACACTAGCGCCACGTTAGACGTTACGGCCACTTTTAACTATAACGCCATATTTAACTAAACCATAACATGTGACGTGTTCATTAGGTGACGTAAAAATGCTAAATTACTTCATTCAGATAGTTTGTTGAGCATAATTTGATTTTATATCTCTAATTACTAGATATGTTTATTTTTTTCATTGGCGGCGCTAGTGAGCGGCGTAAACGCTCTACGAAAATTAGTATGGCATTGAAGCAGCGCCTCCTGGCGGCATAAGAGAAGACTGACAATTTACCATACAAATTCTCGATCTCGTTGACGTGATCGTAGAATAGCGAATGCATATCGCACTAGACACCCTGATAGGTGTTAATATACAGGGTCTAACATGATTTTGTTAAGCTAAGCGAACGTTTAAGGGCGGTATCTATACATCATTCTGAATACAATGACAAAAAATAAGCTCCAGTTTTATAGTGATTTTTCAAAGTTATGTTTTCTAACAAACTAAATCAATTAAAATAATGTTGCACATCATGAAACATGCTGTATCTTTACTAACACGCACGCAAGCGTCAATAAAAAGATAGTGTACAGATACACGCACACAATTGAAAAACCATTGTATGACATTCATACACTCACGGCTATCTTTGTGTGCGTGTAGTACAGCTGTACGGGTTTGGAAAGGGTGTAGTTTTTGGTGAATTATTATAATGTTTTGTTAATTATCTCGGTAACGAGCCTGTAGTTTTGGACCAAATTTGGTAAACATGCTCAGTGTGGTGTATAGATGCTCTATTTAAACGTTCGCTTATTGATATTGTTAGACCCTATATTTTTTTTTTTTTTTTTTTATACATAGCTCAGCAAATGACTCCACTCCACTCCACTCCACTCCACTCATATGTAGTTATTTTAGGTGACTGTAGAGGTTTTGTTAGGTATCATGTTGTTTTTATGTTGGTTTTGTGAATCTGTGTGTTTTTTATTATTCGTTAAAATCACTATGGTATTGTAAATAAACAAATGTGCAACTGACCGTTACGGTTAGGTATATATAATTTTACGAAAATTTTGTTCCAAACAAATTTAAATTTGAAAAATTCCTATCAGCGGAATTCGGTGCGAATATTGGCATGTTATCTTAATCAGATCTACACGCGATTAGGAATGCGTTTACAAACTCTTTAACCATACGTGAAGATAAGAAATTATGTGGCGACCGCAGGCCGCCACAGCATATATTGATCATACTAATCTTTGCATAGGTACTAATATTATAAAGAGGAAGCTTTGTATTTTTGTATGCTTGCAACGAATAAACTCAAAAACCACTGGACTGATTTAAAAAATTCTTCACCATCAGAATGCTACATTAGCGCTGAGTAACATAGTCTATATTAAAAAAGAAATGTCCACCCGTGCGAAGCCGGGACGGGTCGCTAGTGTCTTAACATAATCATGAATATGCATAGCTTGCTTAATTTTTAATGTATCATTATTAAAATATTTATATAATTTTTAACGCAAATTTTGTTGCGAACAAATTACAAAAAAAAAAAATTCCACGAGCAGGATTTGAACCCGCACCCTTATAAATAGCTTATAAATAATTTTATAAATAGCTTGCCTACTTCTTAACCGATCTTTAGTATTTGTAAAAATATTATGATCAGATGTTAATGACGGTAGTTGTTGACATGGAATGGGCGCCTTTGGCTTTCAAAGTAAAAAGTAAATAGTGTTGAATAATTTCGGCGGGCTGGTTAGAATCACGATAGCTCAATTGGGAGAGCACCTGACCCGGTATGTCAGAAGGGTGCGGGTTCAAATCCTGCTCGTGGAAATTTTTTCAACATTTGTGTTTTTGTATCATTATTATTTTTGTAAAAATATTAAGATCGGATGTTGATGACGTAGATGTCGACAGTGAGTGAATAAATTGTACAGCCTTCTGTTACTGTTTTTATTATCGTCATATGCTTGTCTACGCGTCCACCACACACCACGGTAAGGAAGACTGCCGAAGGTAAGTAAGCTTCAACAAACGCTCGAGCAAAGCAAAATTCAAAATCATTTAGTTAGTTTAGGCTACAGTAGCTCTTGCGAATGTCACTATGCCATCGGTTCGTAAGTCTATCTACTTGTACTGAGAAGAACCGGCAACAAACTCAGCAAGTGTCCAGCTCTTTTCTCCCTTACAGCGTCAAAAATATTGGAAAATGCCCCATCATAGCAGGACATTTTCCATTACAAATAAACACAAAAAATATAAAGGACAACCATAACATGTATAAAAAAACAAAATAAAAATTCAAAGTTAACAAAGGCTATAGCCGGGTTTCCATAGTAAGTCGGCCCTTACATCAAATGGGCTCGGGGATTTTTTTGTGCGTACCTCTTGTAATGAAGAATATTTTAGCCGAGTATGACCATCCTACTTGTAATAGTTCAAGTTATTTTTAAATGTTTGTTTTTCTGGATGTATTCGAGCGATTTGCTTCAAATTTTGAAATGATGTTCTTTAGATAGATTTGCATTGCCACCCAAAAAACGAATACTAGAGTCTGTCTAATGAATCGAGTCCCTCGCTATTTTATGAAGTATAAGTATGACAACATTACAATTGTCACTTTGAAGTTACGAATTACGAGTCTGGTGCATTGCGTTTTTCAATAAATTGCGAAAAATAATGGCGAAACCAATTAAAAGTACCACAAGAAAACTACTTTTCACTATGATAAATAAATACGAAGACGTGAAGAGCGATTTAAACTCGAATTGTGAGTTGAAAATGCAACAATTAAATGAAATTGCCACGCTTACAAGTTAGTTTATTTTTATCTGTTGATAAGATTGATTGTGATTTTTTTATATTATTATTTATTTATTTTTATATTATTTATTTTATTTTATTATTGACAATAAAGCAACAAAGGTTTATAATTAATGTTAGGGAAGACAGCAGTGACGAACATGACGATTCGGATTCCATTATATCTTGCTGGATTGATTATGAATCCTCTTGAATGATGTTGAGATACAATAATTATGATATAATGTTTTTTAATGCGACAAAAAAATATTTCCTAAAAATAATAAAAAATATACAATAATATTATTTTCTTTTATTTGTTATATTTTAATCTAGAAAAATTTACAACTAGAGTCATATAAAAGCATGATGTTCTATCGCCAAAGTGAGAAAGGATACGTTTTAAGAATGTAAGTCTGTGAGTCTGAGTGTAGGTATATAATATATTTTTTTGGATTCCGTACCCAAAGGGAGCCAACGGGACCCTATTACTAAGACTCCGCTGTCCGTCCGTCCGTCTGTCCGGCCGTCCGTCCGTCCGTCTGTCAACGGGCTGTATGGCTGTCAACAATAGCTTACATACTTACTTACTGTATGTCTGTCAACAATAGCTTACATACTAAAACACAATTTACATTGTTTCTGTAAAAAAATAAAAAGTGTCAAGATGGTTTTTTCCATGAAATTCAATGTTTACACCTAAAAGATTTTTGAAATTGCCGCTCTTTTCTAGTGCCACTTTTCAAATTTTCCAGGCGGTACTTCCTACAAAAAAACAGCAGAATGTGTGGCCAAGTTGTGTATTCAATCGGTGTTTTTCAAGTTAAATGTCTTTGGGGTTTTTCAATGTAGTATTACTTTACATTACCGACTTACTATGGAAACCTGGCTATAGCCTGACAACCACTGACGGAAACGGATCGGTACGTTTTCGTTTCGGTACCGCCTCAAAGTGTCTAGTGTGAATTTTGTTTACTATCCGTATTAATTCGATTACGTTTACGAAAACGAAAATTAGTATGGCATTGAAGCAGCGCCTCATGGCGGCATACGAGAGGAGTTCACATTTTGCCAAACAAATTCTCGTTATCGTTTACGTGATCGAATGGCGAGTAAACCACGCACTTGTCACCCGGTACAGATTGTTTACCGAACGCATGTAATCAAATAAGAGTTTTTAGACTGAGACGTTTCGGTACTGATTTTTTACTGAGCGCATATGCGCACCTTTGCACAAAATCTATACAGTGGCGGTAGCCAAAGTAACATTAACCTATTCACTGCCCAACTATCCTGCACGCGATGTCCCGCTGTACGCCAACGTATAAATGTATTACAAAAACAAATGTTGAAAAAATTTCCACGAGCAGGGTTTGAACCTGCACCCTTCTGACATACCGGGTCAGGTGCTCTTCCAATTGAGCTATCGTGGTTCTAACCAGCCCGCCGAAATTATTCAACACTATTTACTTTTTACTTTGAAAGCCAAAGGCGCCCATTCAATGTTAACAACTACCGTCATTAACATCCGATCATAATATTTTTACAAATACTAAAGATCAGTTAAGAAGTAGGCAAGCTATTTATAAATGTTTATATAATTTTTAACGCAAATTTTGTTGCGAACAAATTACAAAAACACAAATGTTGAAAAAATTTCCACGAGCAGGGTTTGAACCTGCACCCTTCTGACATACCGGGTCAGGTGCTCTTCCAATTGAGCTATCGTGGTTCTAACCAGCCCGCCGAAATTATTCAACACTATTTACTTTTTACTTTGAAAGCCAAAGGCGCCCATTCAATGTTAACAACTACCGTCATTAACATCCGATCATAATATTTTTACAAATACTAAAGATCAGTTAAGAAGTAGGCAAGCTATTTATAAATGTTTATATAATTTTTAACGCAAATTTTGTTGCGAACAAATTACAAAAACACAAATGTTGAAAAAATTTCCACGAGCAGGGTTTGAACCTGCACCCTTCTGACATACCGGGTCAGGTGCTCTTCCAATTGAGCTATCGTGGTTCTAACCAGCCCGCCGAAATTATTCAACACTATTTACTTTTTACTTTGAAAGCCAAAGGCGCCCATTCAATGTTAACAACTACCGTCATTAACATCCGATCATAATATTTTTACAAATACTAAAGATCAGTTAAGAAGTAGGCAAGCTATTTATAAATGTTTATATAATTTTTAACGCAAATTTTGTTGCGAACAAATTACAAAAACACAAATGTTGAAAAAATTTCCACGAGCAGGGTTTGAACCTGCACCCTTCTGACATACCGGGTCAGGTGCTCTTCCAATTGAACTATCGTGGTTCTAACCAGCCCGCCGAAATTATTCAACACTATTTACTTTTTACTTTGAAAGCCAAAGGCGCCCATTCAATGTTAACAACTACCGTCATTAACATCCGATCATAATATTTTTACAAATACTAAAGATCAGTTAAGAAGTAGGCAAGCTATTTATAAATGTTTATATAATTTTTAACGCAAATTTTGTTGCGAACAAATTACTAAAACACAAATGTTGAAAAAATTTCCACGAGCAGGGTTTGAACCTGCACCCTTCTGACATACCGGGTCAGGTGCTCTTCCAATTGAGCTATCGTGGTTATAACCAGCCCGTCGAAATTATTCAACACTATTTACTTTTTACTTTGAAAGCCAAAGGCGCCTATTCAATGTTAACAACTACTCGTGGAAATTTTTTCAACATTTGTGTTTTTGTAATTTGTTCGCAACAAAATTTGCGTTAAAAATTATATAAACATGTATAAATGTATTTTAATAAAGTAGGTACAAAGAAGAACTTCTATAGAAGTTGTTGGCGGTAAAAAGGTTAAGACGACGCATTGGTAATTTGCGTGGCGGGGATCTTGATTTTTCCCAACAATTACAAAACATATGAAAGTGATATTTTCATTTAATTGACTTCATTTTGGTAGTTGCAGAAACACGATTTCTCAACTTTTATAGCGGAGAAAAAGATATCAAAGTATCCTCTTTTAAAACATAGATTTGCATTTTATAGGCTAACCAGACCGACTTAAGCATCTAAATTTTCTTAGTAGATTAGTCTTATCACACACTTCAAACTTGTAGTTCATTTTTTTTAAATAATTTGTATAAAAAGAATAAAATGTATGGGATTGACATAAGCCGCGCTAAATCACGTGGTCAATCTTATGTCAATCCCATACATTTATTCTTTTCGAACTACGCTATCGTTTTCTTAAGGCGACGCACCGCTAAACAATAAATCTCATACGTTTTGATACGAGCGTTTGCGCCGCGTACCATAAGAAAAACCTGTTTTTTTTCCTTTAAATTAAAACTACAAACTGCATACTGCAGTCTTCTATATGTCATCACCATCGTCATAATGAGCCCACATCAGTCCACTGCTGGACATAGGCCTCTCCCAATGCATGCCACTGAGCCCGATCTTCAGCTACTCTCAACCAACCACTGCCAGCTCTTTTACTTACGTATATCGTCGCAGATGTTTTTGGCGTAGCCCGGATATTTTTAGCACCCCCTGCTCCGCCGTAACCATAACCGCCGCCTTGGTCAGGAATAGCGGGGCGGCCGGGAACAGGGGCCGTGTTTTATGTTGGCTCTGCATAAGGGGCGTTGCCCAATAATCGCCACGCTGGGCATGCGGGTTGGCGACCGCAGGACGTAGCCCCTCGAAATGGTGACGCTGCTGCCCGTCACCGGCCTTTGTTATTTTGACTACGCCTGGTTTAGGATGGATATACCGTTATCTGCCGGTCGTCATTTCCTCGTCCGCTGATCAGCGGGATGCATCAAGAGCAGGTGAGGTTGACTTACGGCACTAAGATAGTGTTTGTGCCCTCTCTTACATCCCCATCTTCAGGCTTGTTTCCCTTTCGGTCCATTAGGTTGAATTCTTAAAATGTTGAATTCCTAGAATGTTGAACTCTCAATTAGTTGAACTCCAGAATGTTGAATTCTCATAATGTTGTATTTTTGAGTCCCACAATGTTGAATTACGATAAGCAAAATGTTGAGTTCTTATTTCATTAAGAGCGTTTACGCCGCACACTAGCGCCGCCAATGACGTTACGGCCACTTTTAACTATAACGCCTTATTTAACTAAACCATAACATGTGAGGTGTTCATTAGGTGACGTAAAAATGCTAAATTACTTCATTCAGATAGTTTGTTGAGCATAATTTGATTTTCTATCTCTAATTACTAGATATGATTTTTTTTTCATTAGTGGCGCTAGTGTGCGGCGTAAACGCTCTTAAATGGCACAATGTTGAAAAAAATAAATATTTTTAGTGCACTAGATTTAATATTACCAACATAAAGTACCAGGCTACCATACTATGCAAGAGATTGCTTATTAATATAAAATAATAATATAGTCTTGTAAATACATATACATATAGCAAAGATTATAATAATATTCTTTTATATTAATTATGCAATCTTCTGCATAGTTATGGTAGCCTGATACTTCGCAGGTATCACAACCACAATACGTGGGCGGGCGCTAATTTGTATGAAATTTAATAGTGGAATTGACTCAGGCCTCATTTTGCCGTCATTATTGACCGCGTTTGTAATAGTAATAGTAATAGTAATATCTTTATTTGTAAAGACTACATCGTAGCCACGTCGCAACAACAACGTAACCACTAGCGACACCGCGTACTAGCGGCCGGTCTTATCGCAAACATTTTGTGGGTAACACAACTGTAAGGTTCGGCAACGGATAAATGAAGATAACACAAGTAATTGATCTGAGATTAGAATATTTATTGATTAATAAAAAGGTTACATCATTATTTATAGGTTTAAAAACGTACATGTACGTTTTTGCACACTTAGTAGGCAATTCCATACACACACCACACCACACGTCCGGGGGAGTGAGATAAAAAATTAAAATTACATTATTTTTTTTAACTTGCTTTGTATAATTTAGTTCTATTCTTATGAATAAGTTTTTCAAGGTATATAATACTTTATTAAAACATTTGGTTCAACATCTTTTAAAAGTTCGTATGGTCCTAAATACAATGGATCTAATTTACTTTTACATGCTTCATTCTTAATTAATATAAAGTCACCTTGCTTATAACTAACGCTGTTTACATATGAGTCATGTATTTTTCTTATCTCCTTACTCTTATTTAAATTAAGAGCGTTTACGCCGCACACTAGCGCCACTAATGAAAAAAAAAAACATATCTAGTAATTAGAGATAGAAAATCAAATTATGCTCAACAAACTATTTGAATGAAGTAATTTAGCATTTTTACAGCACCTAATGAACACCTCATATGTTATGGTTTAGTTAAATAAGACGTTACGGCCACTTTTAACTATAACGCGATATTTAACTAAACCATAACATGTCAGGTGTTCATTATGTGACGTAAAAATGCTAAATTACTTCATTCAGATAGTTTGTTGAGCATAATTTGATTTTCTATCTCTAATTACTAGATATGTTTTTTTTTTCATTGGCGGCGCTAGTGTGCGGCGTAAACGCTCTTAAGTCTAGCATCTAGTTGCGGCTTTTGAAGTCTGTATTTGAGTTCATTAGGATAATCGTGAAAATTGTACAATGGATCTATTGTGTCAGTTAAGTTACTTGGAATGTTACATCGTTTTCCGAATACAAGTTCATAAGGACTAAATTTCGTTTCTGTATGTATAGTAGTATTGAATGCAAAGCACCAGTAGGGTAACCATGATGACCAATTTTGGCTATTATTTTCTAAATTTTTATGACTGTTTTCAAGAGCTCCGATTGTCTGATGGTGATAAGCAGTTGATTTTATATGGGAAATGCCATGCGCGTGTTAAATTAAGTACCGAGTTACGGACACGGGTTGCAGTGCAATAGTCCAAGATGAGTTCATTAACTTTTGTGATCGTGTTCATCGCCTACGGTTCCTGTAAATCAACTAAGATTTTCCAAGATGGGAAACTACCACCACTACCACTACTACTACCAGAAGATAACCAAGCAAAGACCAACAAAACTAAATAATCTTGACTCAAATTGGCCAAAATAGCGAGGCAAACACGCATATCGAGCAATTGACGCTCCACGCATCCACGACAACCATCATTTTGTTATGAGTAATAAAAAAGAGAGAAAATTGTTAATGGAGTTTGCCAAAAAAATAGTGACTATTGTCAACAAAAGAAACAAGGATGAATAAATAATAAATGTTTTATGTAATAAAATTATATGTAAGGCAAAGCAAGACCACATGTGTGGCAGGATTGTATTTTTGGGATAAGAAAATTTTGTATATAATAAGATATAAGACTCGAAATGAAAGATGTAAATATAAAGTAAGGAAACTAAAAAAATGAATGTAAGAAATATTTAGATAATAAAAAAGTGTAATATAACAATAAGAAATGTAAAAGTTAAGAAAAGAAAAATGTATTAGATATAAGATAAATATTGTAAAGAAAAAGAAAAAGAAAAGAAAAGATAAAAGAAAAGATAAAAGAAAAAGAAAAGATAAAAGAAAAGTAGTTGAGCTCTTATAGCTCCAGTTCATTTAACCCCAAAAAAGAAAGAAAAGAATATAAAAGAAACAAAAAGTCCTGCAAAAATAGCGGGGAGTAGCTGCAAAAAAAAAAAAAAAAAAAACCATCATTTTGACCATTATACTGCTGCTGATGACATTACTGATCCTGGCAGGGTCGCCATGTAAGGTTCGGCAACGGATAAATAAAGAGAACACAAGTGATTGATCTGAGATTTGAATATTTATTACTATTTAAACTATCATGGTCACTTGCAATAGAGTAATTATTAACGGGATTCTTACCATGTTTATTATTTATGAGTATCCGATATTTATTGATTAATAAAAAGGTTACATCATTATTTATAGGTTTAAGAACGTACATGCACACTTAGTAGGTAATTCCATACACACACCACACCACACAACGCAACCGCAAGAAGCCGCAGCGACACTATTCACACAACCACAGATTGACCACCTTTAAGGTGGAAACATACTTCTAAAACGCGACGCGACACCACGTGTCGACACCCGATGTGCACCGTGCACATTACCAACATGCTACGTGATGCTACAACACGCTTCGCTAGTGTCATAGCTTCGTGAAGAACTTATGTAACAAAAAATATCTTAATACCGGGAATGTTCTCGAAGGACTGACGCGTGGCGTCCGTCGGGTGTTAACTAGAAACACACTGCGTGCCAAGCGTCGGGTGGCGTGTGTGCCCCCTCTCCCGGCAACACGCCGATCTAGACCGACTGGATGTTTCCGCGTGGGAGTGCGTGTCATCACATGGTGTGTTTTCTATGTGCAACTGACCATAATAAATGTATGGGATTGATTAATACTGACACGCGTCGGATGGCGTGACGTGGCGTCACGTTTTAATAGTATGTTTCCACCTTTAGTCGCGCGCGACCGACGGTGTGGCGTTGTTGTACTTAGTACGTGTGTAACAAGCCTAAAGCGTTACAGTCCCTACGTCACTTTTTAAAATCTATTTATTAATACGTGAATACATATAGAATTTGGTTCCGACAGAGAACCAAAGTCATCGACATAGCTCTAAGAATTAGCAAGCAGAAGTGGCAGTGGGCCGGCTTTAACTGGCGAAGAACCGACAACCGCTGGGGTAAACGTGTTCTTGAGTGGAGACCACGACTCGGTAAACGTAGTATAGGACGCCCTCCGGCCAGGTGGGATGATGACCTGCGAAAGACTGCAGGCAGATGCTGGATGCGTCAAGCTGAGGACAGGGCGCTATGGCGCTCATTAGGGGAGGCCTGTGTCCAGCAGTGGACTAAGATAGGCCGATGATGAATACGTGAAGCAAAACTTTTGTACCCCTTTTTACGAAAATTGCACGGTCGGAGGAGTATGAAATTTCGCACACTTATCCGGGGGTAAGTGTGCGAAATTTCATACTCCTCCGTGTTTTGTTCCCGTCATGTAAACTTCATTTCATATTAGAGTAAAAGAGACAAAACACGGAGTAACTACTCCAAGCTTACACTTTGTTTATTAAAAGCCCCTTATAGTTTACTAACGGCCGCTCGCGGTTTCACCTGCGTGGTTCCCGTTCCCGTGAGAATATCTGGATAAAAAGTATCCTATGTGTTATTCCAGGTTATAAACTATCTGTTATACCGAATTTCATCCAAATCCATCCATCCGTTGCAGCGTGAAGAAGTAACAAATATACGAACATACATACACACAAACTTTCGCATTTATAATACTAGTATAAAGGATATAGAGAAGGGTTTTCCGCCTAGGAGTAGGTACAGAATGTTAATATTTGACACAGACGCATTACTCTTTTCAAAAATTTCAAAAATGGAAGAGGAGCGGCCGAAATCTGTCAATGCCAATCCAAACTCACATTCTATCTTTTTTAATTTTTCATTGCTTAAGATACAATCCGTGCAGCCTTAATAAAATTATGGTCAAATTTCGACCACTGGGCGACCACTGTTACCTATTATTAATTTGCAATATTATTTTTCTTTTTCGTATGGTTGTAATTGTATTTGGAGAGTAACAGTTGCAAGTAAGCCCTTAGCATTAAGCCCTTGCCGAGTTTCTTGCGGCTTCTTCTCGGTACAAGATCTCCACCGTAGGGTTTACAAAGTCTGGTTTTGAATTGACGTTCAAAAAACATTTGTTAAAGTTCATTTTAATTAAAAAAAAAAATATTTTTTATTGTTTCAAGGCCTGGCACCTGGTTAGATTAGAGAAATGAAAGTCAACTCCTCAGCAGTTGAGGATCACAGGTGGAGAGTGATTATCAAAGATAAAAGCCAAAAAAGTTATTTAAGGAATTAATAAATAAAAAAACTGTTACATGTTCGCAATTATTTAATTGAATATTACTTGCTAGATAATTTTAACGCTAAGGTCGACTGAATTGAAAAATATGTTTGAAAAGTAGACAAAATCAACGTTTCGTAGTCCCCTGATTCTTCCTCCAAAACTGGTACGATTTAATGACTTTTTTCATTAAATATTACAGAAAGAATTGGCTGTGTCCATATGTTTTCCTTTTTTCCATAAATTTATTGTGAAAAAAGATATGGCCCTTTAAAAACCTTAAAAATTAGCCAGATTTTCCGCTGTGTTTCCCAAATTTGACGAGATTATATAAAAAAAAGCAAAACATAGGGACACAGCCAAAGCCTTTCTTTAATTATTAATGAAAAAAAATATTAAATCGGTCCAGTTTTGGAGGAGAAATCCGGGGTCTACGAAACATTGATTTTGTTTATTTTTCATAGATATTTTTCAATTCAGTCGACCTTAGTATTTCCTCGAATTCTATTATGAAACTTCTCTCGATTATTATTTTTAAATTAATTTAATTAATATTCGTCATGGAACGGATAATCTGGGTGCTCCACACTGAAAAAAAAATAACCTAAATTAGAAAAATTCTAATAAAATAACCAAAACGAAAATTTTGTTGAAATAATGATTTACAAATCGAATATAAAAATGAAAAAAATAATAAAGCGCACTTGCGGCTCCCGGCTGTGGGACAGTTTACAAGGAGCCGTACCTACCACCAACCACCAACCCAACCATACGAGTAGGTATACAAACATGTCATCATCATCATCATCAGCTCATTTTATGTCCCCACTGCTGGGGCACGAGCCTTCCCTATAGATGGATAGGGAGAACGAGCCATAAATCACCACGCGGGCACAGTGCGGTGCGGTGGTTGTTAACCTTTTCACCGCCCAACTATCCTGCACGCGATGTCCCGCTGTACGCCAACGTATAAATGTATTTTAATAAAGTAGGTACAAAGAAGAACTTCTATAGAAGTGCTGGCGTGGGCGGCACGAAAATCTCGAACTTCTATAGAAGTTGTTGGCGGTAAAAAGGTTAACGACTGCTAATGCAGCCGGGACGCGTGCAACTTAGTGTGCCTGTGAGTGAATGCGTGTAGCGTACGATACGAGGGCCGGCCGCGAGCCGCATCATTGTGTGCCTTCGACATTCATTGCGGTTTGTAACTTAAAACGTCTCTTTTTAATTGAAAATGGGAGAACAATTTTCTTCTAAAGGAACATTATCTTACTATATACTTACTAAATTTACTAATAATAACCTTTCTAAACAGATTCCGCAAAAACCGTAAAAAAAAAACCTGCACCCTTCTGACCCGGTATGTCAGAAGGGTGCAGGTTCAAATCCTGCTCGTGGAAATTTTTTCAACATTTGTGTTTAAGTAATTTGTTCGCAACAAAATTTGCGTAAAAAATTATAACAAAACAAAATCATTCGTAAAAAAAAGTGTTGACTTTGATCCTCAATAACTCCTTAACTATCAGGTTCCCAGGTATGGCTCCATACAAGAAAATAATAGTAATGATGGGAATAATCCGTATTTTTCGTTTTCGTTAAGCTTCTATTCATACACAGTATAGTTACTTGGTTGCATTGCTCGATGGTGCAGTGGTTGGCCTCGCAGGCTTGTTACCGAAAATATAGATATTTATAAGAATTGTATTAGCTGTTAATAGTTGTGTTGTAAAAATGTTCATTATTAATTAATGAAAAGTTGGCAAAAATTATAAAAAAGACATCCTGTCGTATTACTCACTCGTGCATACTGCAGACCCTGCCGCCGCACTCCAGCGCCGCCACCTGCTGCAACTCCTCAGCTGTCAGCTGGAAGTCCAGCACTTGGAGGTTCTGCGCGATCCGCGTCCGGTTCACGGACTTGGGGATGACTACTATGCCGCGGTCGATCGCGTACCTGGAGTTCGATAGAATTTATTTTACTAATTGCTGCACTGAAGCTAAATTAAATATTTATAAAATTGAAATGAAACAACTTTTACGGATCTACTCGCGTTTATTTTACACATTACTTATTTAATGTTTATCCTGACGTTTCGGACCCTTTGCAGGGTCCGTGGTCACAGGGAGGCTGAGGTGTTGGTCATCTCATAATTAGTTGGTAGCTTGTATACCCTCATTTAAATTTAATCAGGTGCGTTCCGTTTTACGCAGAAAGAGCTTACAGTATCTTTTGGTTTGGCAGTATGGTGTCGGAGCTGGGATTTAACATTTTGTATGATGGGATCCCAGGCTGGTGGTAGATTCCAACCATCTTCTCTATTAAAATTAGGATGTTTTTTAATTTCAATAGCCTCGAGTATCATCCTAGGGATGAATCGTTGTTGTCTAACGAGTATTTGTGGTTTATCAAATCTGATGTAATGGTTGGGCCCCTCTAGGGAATGTTCGCATACTGCAGACTTATTTTCGCGCCTATTTTGGATAGATGGCGCACTGTGCCGCTATTAGCATTCAATAAAATTAAAAAAAAGCAGTGACAAAATTCAGCGCTTACGTCAGCCTTCCCGGTAGCATAGCGGTCAGTGCAGCCGCCCGGATTGCGGCAGACCCAGGTAATTTTGCTATACAAATCAGGATATTTTGCATCTAAATCGGTCCAGCCGTTTAGAAGGAGTTCAATAACATACACACGCACAGAAGATTTTTATATAGTATAAGATCCATTGTAAAAACCTACCATCTTATTATGTAAACATTATGGAATGCAATAAAGTATTGAGTATTGAGATAAATAAATAAATATAATTTTGTGAAAATACCCTATTAAAACTCACCTGATAAGTACTTGCGCCGAGCTCTTTCCATATTTAGCAGCTATATCCTTAAGCGCGGGGTCGTCCATAAGAGATGGGTCCCCAGGCTTGGCCCACGGGCGGTCCGGCGACCCCAGCGGTGAGTACGCAGTCACCACGATGCCTTGCGACTTGCAAAACTCTAACATCTTCGCCTGATTCAGGTAGGGGTGGACCTCGATCTGAAGATACACGTTACTGTTTGATGGACTTCAAAAACTTCCATCATCAATCATAATCAGTCCACATCCAAAAAGAAGGAGAATGCAGAAGAATTAAGCATCATTTAAACGCCTCGGTGGCCGAGTGGCAGAGCGCTCGGCCCGATACCCGAAGGTCCCGGGTTCAATTCCCAGGTCAAGCAAAAAATATGTATTATCGGATTGTTTCCGATGCATAGCCCGGGTTTGTGATCACCAACCCGCATTTGGCAAGCGTGGCGATTTTTAAGCCATTACCCATCAATTGTAGCGATGACTTGATTTCAGTGATGGAGGCCTTTGCCCAGCAGTGGGACAATTATAGGCCCAATCTTCGGCTATTCTCATCCAACCGCTCTGCCAGTCGCTTTGCGTATATCGTCTGACAACCTCCTTGGTCGAGTGGTTTGTACACCGGTTTTCATGGTGTTGCCATCTCTGAGGTCCCGGGTTCGATCCCCGGTCGGGTCAACTTAGAAATTATTGTTTTTCTAAATTGTCTCGGGTCTTGGTGTTTTCTATGAATAATAAGTATGTATTTATGTATTTTAAGTATGTTTATCCGTTGTCTAGTAACCATATAACGAGTTTCATAACGAAGCTTCTCTTGGGCTAGATAATTGGTGTGAGTGTAGGAAAGATTATTCTTTTTTCCAACCCCCTCCAACAATCTAGGAACTATTAGATTGGGGAAAAAGTCTTTTCGCATATAGAATGTATGAACTTGTAATAAAACCTCTTTGGCAGTACTATTTGTATCTGGCTGGTTTTGGTATCATTAGAAGTTTAAATTTTAAATAAGATAATTACAAATTCAAATTAGGATTTCATTTGTTTTTCTTACTGTCAAGATGAGTGAATCCTCAGAATAATAACTAAAGCTATAGAAACCGGACTAAAATAGCAAAGGTGTCACCAGATTTGTGACGTCATATTTGAGGTAATGTAGTAAGTGACTTTATAAAGGACTCAAGATTTTTTTTGATCACCGATTATCTGATGACCGTTTGACATAACAATACAAAAAATAAAAACTAAGTGTCAACCATTTGTCGCACTCCAACCTCCTTTTCTAGCCATAAAATAGAATGGAACTAAACATAGTTGCACGATTTTTATTTTAGCCATCCTTCTATAGCTTTAGTTATTGTTCTGAGAGTAGACCATCAACCATAGATAGCCACAAACGTCAAAATCAAAAAGATGATCGCACAATTGTTAGTTTATCAAAACAAACACTGGACAAGCCAACCGTTGAGGTTCTAAAAAAGGGGCTAAATTTCGCCGTAGGTAATGGTAATGGTAGATCGCAGGATACCGTATGAAAGCATCATCAAAAGTGTCAACCATTTGTCGCACTCCAACCTCCTTTTCTAGCCATAAGATAGAACGGAACTAAACATAGTTGCACGATTTTTATTTTAGCCATCCTTCTATAGCTTTAGTTATTGTTCTGAGAGTGAATCTAATGAAGAAAATCGATACATTTTAAAATTTTACTACAAAAAAGGTAAAAATGCAACGCAAGCCGCGAAAAAATTTTGCCCCAAAATTTCTATAGCAATGGGATCATGTCCCTACCTACAAGATGGCAAAAAGTTATCGAACAAAATGGCACCTACATACTTTAGTTAAATGTAAATAAACTATATTTATATTTTGACGACCTCCTTGGTCGAGTGGTTTGTACATCGGTTTTCATAGTGTCGCCATCTGTGGTCCCGGGTTCGATCCCCGGTCGGGTCAATTTAGAAATTAATTTTTTTCTAAATTGTCTTAGGTCTGGGTGTTTTCTATGTATAATAAGTATGCATTTAAGTATTTTAAGTATGTTTATCCGTTGTCTAGTAACCATATAACGAGTTTCATAACGAAACTTCTCTTGGGCTAGATAATTGGTGTGAGTGTAGGAAAATTTATTTATTTATTATTTATTTAAAAAAATGTTTTAAATTTTCTTAAAAAATGCGAAGAAACTTTTTCCCCAACCTATTAAAATGCCCCCGTTTGCGCGATCCATCACACGGACTGAGGAACCCTTTAAGGTTCTCGCCGCCCCCAAAGAGTCCGTTGATGCTGAAAATGCCGCACGAGGCAACCATCAAACACCCCAAAATAACTGCTCTTTGATAAAGAAAACAACCTATATCGTCGCCGTAGAGCGAAAAGTCACTTAGTCGACATTTGGCCAAAATTGATATAATGATAAAACAGCCTGGCTATAATAAAAAACATATATGTCGGAGACATGGCGCTAGCATCGCTTAGAAACGACAAGTATAGTCTATACTTAGTGTGGTCTGCGCAGCCTATGCTCTAAGGTGCGCGAAACGTCAACGTCAGTTGGCTTGGCGCGACAACGGACTAGACACATTCGAACGGGAGCGGTCGGAGAGTACGCACGCGCAGAACTCACTTCGTTTCTAAAATCCATTTACGTCGTGCAACTATTTCTAAGTTATTTAATTGTGATATTAAAATAACATTACAGTGACTGTAAGGAATACGACTGCGTCTTTATTTTGAAGATCCAAGATGAACTGTGTTATCGACGAATCCGAGTTTGCTCGACCGCCCTACTACAAACCAGCCTTGCCGCCGACATATACATAATACTACTTATAAACAGTGTCCTGCAGATAACAAAATAGCGTTGCATTGAACATTACAATTAGTTTTATTTTTATTATTATTAACTATAGTTCCTAGACAGGTTTTGACTTTTACTAGTACTGTATGATATTGTAAAAAATTAAACTGGTAAATTATGTTTTTGCAGACTTAAATATTTTATTTAGTTATTTTTAATTTTTTGTGTTTTTTTACATGTTGTGATTGTCCTTTACATTTTGTGTTTTTATTGGTGATGGAAAGTGTCCTTTTATGATAGGGCATTTTCCAATATTTATGACGCTGTAAGGGAGAAAAGAGCTGGACACTTGCTGAGTTTGTTGCCGGTTCTTCTCAGTACAAGATCTCCCGCCCAGAGTAGATAGACTTACGAACCGATGGCATAAAATGACGTTCTTAAGAGCTATTTGTAGCCTAAACTGAATAAATGATTTTGAATTTTGAATTTTGAATTGAGTTAGAAGAAACATTATCAAATTCTCCAAATTTTTCTGCACAATTTCAACCTTGTTGACATTTCTAGGTGCTTATCTGTTCTTTAATATATGAAACCATAAAATTTGAATTATCCCATACTAAAACTAAGTTATGATTTTTTTTTGTTTTATAAAATTTTAAACCGCCATAAACTCAAACACGCTTTAGACCTATTTAGTGGTTTAATGCTCTAAGCCTATTTAGTGACTTTTCGCTCTACGCCGACGAATTAAGAGCGTTTACGCCGCACACTAGCGCCACTAATGATAAAAAAAACATATCTAGTAATTAGAGATAGAGAATCAAATTATGCTCAACAAACTATTTGAATGAAGTAATTTAGCATTTTTACGTCACCTAATGAACACCTGACATGTTATAGTTTAGTCTTAGAATAATAACGCCTAGAACGATAGTGTCAAACAAAGTTCGTCAAAATATTGAGGCACAAAATACTCCGTCGTGTGCGTCAGCGGCTTGTCATTACACACACAACCGTACGAATAAATGTTGCAAGCGAAATGGTAATTTCCCCAAATTTGGGGTAAATAGGTTAGTTACTAAACTCTTAGTTATCTTGTTTCATAGTTTAAAAATTGTATTGTTGTTACATTTGTTTTTTTTTATTACTTCAAATTTCTTATGTGAAAATAGCCACAAAGTCAATTGTCACAAAGAGAAAATTGTCTTCTATATTTAACGGCATACATTAATAATATTAACTGTTATACACATTAAGATGCCTTCATTTCAGTTTGTAATTATTATTTAAAAAGTAAAAATTGAAAGATACATATAGCTCACGCTTCAATCCCTCAGGAGGGGTAGGCAGAGACAATGGACCGCCACTTCTCTCTTTAACTATTTGGAAGCATAATTTTATCTCATTATGCATTGAAGATTATTTCGAGCCTTTAGTTAGATGGCAGTGAAGCTACGACTACCACAATTTTCATATCATTAACTACTTCTTTAAAGATACTTACTTATTATAACTCTAAAACATTTACATGTAATGTAAGTAAATGTAACAATGTTTGGTGATAAATAAGATTGCCAATATTTATTCATTTACTCTTTATTGCACAAAAATCAGTCTTATTAGAAAAAATAACTGTTGTAACATTTTTTTAGCATTTCAGTTTAAAATCCTTGTAGCTGTTACTGTTTTCTAAATAACTGGCGCTTTGATAACAGCAATCGTGATAAATTGTCTTTCTTGGACTCATAATAAAGTCTTATTTTTAAATAACGCTCCACTATAAGGTCGCGCTAGGTTCACTGGTAATTATTACACATAAAAACAACTCTAAATAAAAATAACTCGGAACACAAAGTGGGATAAAAGTTTTCCTACATCTAGCAACACATACATAGGAAGTACATATTACAAATTTTTGAATAATAATATCGTGTTTTACGAAATAATAGACATTGATTAACGGTACTGACAGGTGAAATGTAATATTAGTATCCTTTTTGCTAGATTCTGACTTGTTAAAGCATCCTTTGATGGCACAAATCGTCATTATAAACAAAAATTGCGGAGCTGCTTACGACACGACGTGACCTTGAATACTAGCGAGCCGTTCGGCGTTCGGCGAACCAAGCCACATATGGCTTGGTTAAACTTGCCTCAATCGCCGTGCGCGTACTCGGCTTCTAGGCGTTATTATTCTAAGAGTTTAGTTAAATATGGCGTTATAGTTAAAAGTGGCCGTAACGTCTTATTTAACTAAACCATGACATGTGAGGTGTTCATTAGGTGACGTAAAAATGCTAAATTACTTCATTCAAATAGTTTGTTGAGCATAATTTGATTTTCTATCTCTAATTACTAGATATGTTTTTTTTTTCATTGGCGGTGCTAGTGTGCGGCGTAAACGCCCTTAAGCACATTCATGGTGAAGATTTGAAAAAAAAACTCCTGACCTGTTGAACAGCTGGCTTGATAGTAGCAGCAGCGATCACCCTCTCCAATTGCCGTTTGTTGAAGTTGGAAACGCCGATGCTCCGTACCAGACCCTGGCTGACGAGTTTCTCCATTGCTTTCCAGGTTTCCAGGTAGCCTGAGGTGCTGGGGATCGCCTTGCCCGCCTCATCTTTGGGGAAGAACTCCTCACCTTCCTATGGCCAAAGAAAGTCATCATCATCAGCATTACAACCGCAATTTCGCAAAGGCTGGTCATCGGATGGGTGACCAAAGATTTATGATCTCGACCTCCTCCGTTCTTTGGAAGGCTGCATTTTAGCAATCGTTAACAACCGTCAAACCGCACTAGGCCCGCATGGTGGTTTGCGGCCCGTTCTCCCTGCGGTGATTCCATCCATAGGGAAGGCTCGTGTCCCAGCAGTGGGGACACAAAATTGGCTAGAGAGAGAGGAGAGGGGGGAAGAAGAGCGAGAGAGAAATAAAAAAAAGAAATAGACAGAATGTGTCTAAAGTATCAAGCTATCATAACCCACAAGAAGGTAGGTGAGGTGATTGAAGTACCAGGCTAGCATGAGCTATAAGGAGCTACGCGCTGGGCCCGCGTGGTGGTTTACGGCCCGTTCTGCCTGCGGGAAGGCTCGTGTCCCAGCAGTGGGGACATAAAATTGGCTAGAGAGAGAGGGGAGGGGGGAGGAAGAGTGAGAGAGAGATAGAAAAAGACAGAATGTGTCTAAAGTACCAGGCTATCATAACCCACAAGAAGATAGGTGAGGTGGTTGAAGTACCAGGCTAGCATGAGCTATAAGGAGTCGCGCACTGGGCCCGCGTAGTGGTTTACGGCGTGTTCTCCCTGCGATATTTCCATCCATAGGGAAGGCTCGTGCCCCAGTAGTGGGCACGTATATGAGCTGGTGATAATAATTAAGGGCTTTTTAATCCTACAAACCTTATATCCTTGAGGCCAGTGCATGAGGTACAAATCCAGGTACGACAGGCCGAGGTCCTGTAGCGAGGTCCGCACTGCTTTTTCCACCAGGTCAGGCTGGTGGAACGTACACCACAGCTTGGAGGTGATGAACAGATCTTCCCTGAAAATGGAAACGGTACGTGTGAGATCATGGGTTTATTTATTAAACGCTTATTTGCTTTATTCGCTTGGGCAACTTCTCATAAAGGCAAATTCTCATATAGGCAACTGTAGTACAATAACCTACACAAATACTTTGTTGAGTGCGGATCGAATGTCATACAATTTGTTGCCTTATTGGCACTGGCCAATTAACACCAATAAGATTTGCACCAATACGTTCATAATCATCACTACATAGTATAAAACAAAGTCGCTTCCGGCTGTCCCTATGTATGTATGTATGCTTAGATCTTTAAAACTACGCAACGGATTTTGATGCGGTTTTTTTTAATAGATAGAGTGATTCAAGAGGAAGGTTTATATCATGTATAAATACATGCATGATGCATAATATAGTAGAGAAACACTGATAATTTTAGAGGTTTCACATTTTTTGCGCTTACATTGCAAACGCTGGCTGAACCCTACGAGATAGATCAAAATAATGTACTACAGTATTGTACACCTTAAAAAGGTCTACAAAAAAGTCAGCGATGGTATATGTATATCTCTTAGGGATAACCCACAATAATCATTTTTTATCCTTTACTTTTTACGAGAAATAATGGCTTTATTACCAAGCGATTTTAAGCAATACAGCATTAATCCTTATCCAATTAAGTATCTTAAATACATTGTGCATTTAATATAGACCAATGTTTTTTTCCTACACTCACACCAATTATCTGGCCCAAGAGAAGCTTCGTCATGAAACTCGTTATTTGGTTACTAGACAACGGATAAACATACTTACAATACTTAAATACATACCTACTTATTATACATAGAAAACATCCAGACCCGAGACAATTTAGAAAAACAATAATGTCTAAATTGACCCGACCGGGAATCGAACCCGGGACCTCAGAGATGGCGACACCATAAAAACCGGTGTACAAACCACTCGACCAAGGAGGTCGTCGAAATGTAATTGAAATGAATATTTTCGAAGATATTAAAGATTTAAAATGCAGGGACATAGATAGCGGTTGCGTGTATCAGCATAGCACCCGTGCGAAGCCAGGGCGAGTCGCTAGTTTACTTATAAAATGAACTATAACCTTAATCTAAATTACAATCTTAAATGCAATCTTAGTTACAGGTGTTCAACAAAAGCAAAAACAATGATGAACTTTATTTATTACATAAAAAGAAGCTTAAAAGCTTTGATGAGCACAGCGCTTTGATCTCACCTGATGTTAAGTGATGATAAGGCCAATGGTGGAAACGCACTTCACCCGGGATCCTCAACTACTGAGGCACTGGCTATCTGATCTCTAGCTGCCGGAACACAACAATGCTACAAACATTGATGTTATGGCGACATATTTAGATAAGATGGTGGTAGCTAGCCAGGCGGACGAACAAGCCCTACCACCAACCAAACCGAGTACACAAACATGTACCCCCCGCTGGGAATCGAACCCGGGACCTCTGGGTCTAAACCGGTGGTCTTAGCCACTAGACCACAGAGGTGGTTAAAGGCTTGCCTTATTAATTGAGATTGAATGTTGATGACGTAGTTGTCGACATTGAATTCGGCTCCTTTGACTTGCAAAGTAAAAAAAATGTAATTTAATAATATGTAGTGTTAATTCCGCTAACTCACTCGTTTATACAGCTTCTTTATCCCCGTGTGGTGCCGGGGATAAAGAATTGCACCACCCCATCTCTTCCCTTGGGTGTCGTAAAAGCCGACTAAGGGACCATTCCAGAGGATGGGCAGCAGCATCTCTCTGAGTTTACCCTCAACCTACTGCGATCGCCAACCCGCCTGCCAAGCGTGGCGATTACGGCAAATACCCCTCATATCCTTGGTGGAGGCCTTTGTCCAGTAGTGGACGTCTTTTGGCTGAGATGATGAGTGTTAATTCCGCTAACTCGCTCGTTTATACAGCTTGGATGCAGTACGCATGCACCGCCCTCCCGCCCGCAAAAAGTATGCACATGCAGGAGAAACTGTTGACGTTGTTGTTGTTGAAGCTGTTGACTGGTCGAGAGCTGCGCACCGACTGTTACGACTACGTTTTTTTTTTTTTTTTTTTTGCTGCAACTCAGGGGAAAAATCTGCAACCAGACTACTCTGGGGATTGGCCATGCCATCACTAGAAGGGCAGTGCCAGACCCAGTAAAAACCTCTGAGGATCGCCTTTAGCCTTTAAGGGGCCATTAAGGCTATCGGAATACGCACGCAACCCGACAGGGCGGGGAGCGCGGTAGGCGTTACTCAGAGTGAGGCGCCTCTCCGAAACTGACTGACTACAGTAAAGCTGTCTATGTCGGCTTACTGAACTATTAACCGGACCGTCTGCAGTGAAGCTGCCTATGACTGTGTCTACTGACTTAACTAACTGACTGCGTCGTGGGTTTTAAAAAGATAAAAGTACACAGCAGCACTTTTCTCGGGGTTCACTTCGATCCGCCATTTGCGAAACCAAACGCCGAGGGTGTTAACGGCCTTTTGGAGTCGGTTGTAAACCGCGGTTTTGTCTCTACCAGACGAAAATAGCGCGGTGTCATCCGCGAATAGAGCTAGCTCTACACCGGGGGACTTGGGGATATCGTTTGCGTAAAGCGCAAAGAGGATAGGCGAGAGCACGGATCCCTGCGGAACGCCGGCTCGAATAGGGTGCGGGGCGGAGAGCGTTCCTTCGACGCGGAAGCGAAAAGAGCGACCCGACAAGTAGTCTCGTATGATGTGCACGAGTCTGTCTGGCACGCCGAGTTTGTACAGCTTATAAATTAAGCCGTTGTGCCAGACTTTGTCGAACGCCTTCGCGACGTCGAAGAAAAGAGCTCCGGTGCCCGTGTGACGGTGTCTATTGAAACCGGAAAGGATATGCTCCGTAAGGCGGTGCAATTGGTGAGTACACGAGTGTTTGGGCCGGAACCCAAACTGCTCGTTGATAAGGAGGTTATTGGATAGGACGTAGTCCTTTAATCGGGAGACTAATACGCGTTCGTACAGTTTTCCCAACGATTTGAGAAGACTGATGGGGCGATAACTAGAGGGGGCGGTACGCGGTTTACCGGGCTTATGAATACCTATGACCACCGCATCTTTCCACGCAGCGGGAAAGATGGCGTTAGTCATGGCGCTATTGAAGATAGCTACTATTAAAAGGATGAGCTGAGCGGGTAAGATCTTAAGGATCTTGTTTGAAATGCCGTCTGCCCCGGGGGCACTACGGGGTTTAAGACGCTTAATGAGCGTTTGCACCTCATCTTCCGTAACGGGCGGGAGGGTCGCGGTGGGAGGGAGGGACGAGAGTCTTTCGACTTCGCTGTCTACCATTTCGATATGGTTCGAAGGGACTGGGAGGGTGCTAGGCGAACATTGGGCCTCGAGGCTGTCGGCAAGGCACTCGGCTTTTTCGTCGTCGTCAAAGACGACCGAATTGTCGGGTTTCTTAAGAGGGGGCATGGATGTGACCGTATCCGACTTAAAGGCTCTCGCCAACCGCCAATACGCTTGGTGAGAAGGCGTGATGTCTTTAAGAAGGCCATGCCACTTCGACTCGCGGAGCTCTTGTATGCGCTCTCTAGCAGCGCGCTGCAGTGAGCGCATACGAGCCCGGTTGTCCGAAGTGGGATAGGAGTCGAAAGCGCGAGTGGCGGCGTTCTTTGCCCGCAATAGTCGCCTCATATCGTCCGGCAGTTTGAAGCGATGGTCAACCGTCGCTACAACCCGCCGGGACGATTCGCTTATAGCGTTAGTGAGGTGACTGCCGAGGGCGTCGATCGCGGCCACTGTCTCGTGAGGCGAGTCAATGACGTCCGGAATTTGGTTTAATGACTCACTGGCGGTAGGTTCGAGAAGCTTCTCGAGCTTATCCCAGTCAGTCACCACCTCAATGACGGGGGTGGGGTCGGTGGGGGGGCCTAAATGTAAGACAACCGGCCTATGGTCGGAGGAGAGCGCGTGGATCACTTCTATAGAACGCAACCGCAAGGTTACGTTCTTTAGAAGTGCCATATCTAGCGGGTTGGGTGTGAAATTCTCAATTAACGGATAGTGGGTGGGCTCCATAGGCACGACGATATCGAAGAGCATTGACTCAGCGAGGTGGCTCAACACCCGACCGTTACGGTTGGTTGTATTGCAACTCCACTGAGCGTGTTTGCTATTGAGATCGCCGGCAATAATGACGGCGGTGTCCATGGCAAACAGCGCTTCGAGATCGGGTTGTTTCAAAAGCTTATTTGGGGACAAATAAGCGGAAGCGATTGTGATAGACGCGTGGCCTGTCATGCCTAGCCGACAGACCGAGACCTCTAGATCGGAAAGTTGAGGGGGATCGAGCGGGACACAGTGAAGTGACCGCTTGTAATAGATAAGAGTGCCGCCTCCGCGGCCATCTCTATCATTACGGACGAGGTTGTAGTTTGACAAGCGAGGGTCTCGGTAAGAAGGTTTCAGGAAAGTTTCCTGTTTGAGTAAAACGTCGACGGAGTGTTCGGTTAAAAACTCGGACACTTCGTCGCGTTGCTTTAAGAAACCGTTCGCGTTGAAAAACGCAACCGTTAGGGATCGGGGTTTAATTCTCGAATTGGGCGTATTATTCATTACGGTCCACGGTCCACTTTTGGACATGATCACGTCCCTTTTCGACTCCCTAAAGTCCCAACTTTAGGGAGTCGAAAAGGGACGTGATCATGTCCAAAAGTGGACCGTGATCGTTAAAGATCGCCGCCATGATAGTGGCGGGGCAAGCGGACGGGTCGGACGAGGCTTCGCGCAGCTTCTCCACCATCACTACGATTTCGTCCTTGTAACGGTATAACTTTACAATTTCGACTGCCGTAGACATGGCGGTGAAGCTAACCGGGCAAGCACCAACGGTCGCGGCAAACGGGTGCTGCGGGCGGGCTTTGGGTTGGGCCTTAGGGGCCTTAGGGGCCTTAGGGGCGGGGGCCGGCTTGTTAGCCGGTTGGGGCTTGGCCTTAGGGGCCTTGGGCTTGTTAGCCTTGGCCTGAGGGGCCTTGGCCACAGGGACTGCGGCCTGAGGGGCCTCGGGAGGGCTTTGCTCCATAGGAGTTGGGGCCGGAGGCGGAGGCGGAGGTGGGTCACGAGCCGGGCCAGCCGCGGGAAACTCGGCGAGCGAGTTTAGCGCGGGGGCCTGCGCCGCGAGCTTAGGAGCTAGCGGTGTAGTCCAAGCGTTGCGGGGCGGTGGTAAGGGGGCCGCGGGGCGGAGCGAAACTTTCGCGATCTGCGAAGGCGGAGGGGCTTACGGCTACGCAGCTCCCGGCCCATTTATACAGCGCCATCGTTTGACATTTGTGACGTACTACCCGCGACAATACGTAATAATGGGGATGGAACTAAATTTGTTTGGTCATTCAACAGCGCATGACTGTCATTATTATTTTTCATTATTTCTAATTGCTCCAACACACAAAACCGAAAACTTTTATTACAAACATGCAAAATATTATAGCTGTTATTGTCGCACAAAGAATGGCCGGTATCAATTAAATGTTTTGCGAAATGTGATTTATCTGGATGGCCATTCCTATACGCGGCAATATGTTCCTTATATCTAATGTCAAAATTTCGGCCTGTCTGACCTACATAGACCCCATCACAGTCGTTACTAATTAATTTATAAACACCGGATTTTTTTGAGTTTCAAACTATATAAAGGGTTTCAAAATATACTTTATAAAGGGGCCGGGAGCTGCGTAGCCGTAACAGTCGGTGCGCAGCTCTCGACCAGTCAACAGCTCCTGAGGATGCCCCGTGGAGGGGCGAAACACGTGTCGGGTATCAGTGTTGGTGTGCATTTTCGCTTGCACGCATTGTTTCTCCTGCATGTGCATACTTTTTGCGGGCGGGAGGGCGGTGCATGCGTACTGCATCCAAGCTGTATAAACGAGTGAGTTAGCGGAATTAACACTACATATTATTTGAATTACATATTTTTGTACTATGGATTTCCGCAAAATAACGCCTGATTCCATTAATTACAAAGTAAAAGTAAATAGTTATTGTTCATTAACGCTTGTGGAATGAAACACTTGTTTGTCAGAAAGAAAATAAGTGAACAGAAGAGAAGAGAAGAGATAAGATAGGATAAGATAACATGCTATAAGATAAGATAAGAGAAATATCTCAGGTTGAATGAACGAATTAGTGATGAACATCCAACAGAAGCAATATCCTATTAATATTATAAACGCGAAAGTTTGTAAGTATGGATGGATGTTTGTTACTCTTTCACGTAAAAACTACTGAATAGATTTAGATGAGATTCGGCATACAGATAGTTTATAACCTGGATTAACACATAGGATAGTTTTTATCCCGATATTCCCACGGGAACAGGAACCACGCGGGTGAAACCGCGAGCGGCCGCTAGTTAAATATAAGTTTATATTATGCAGGTGATAATACGAAATTAACATAGATTCAAGTGATACTGTTCTAAGAGATGGCAGATAGGCCTCTGATTTTAGTTATATTACTTTAACTTTATAATAAAACCATTTTAAAACATGATAATTTTGTAAAATTTGATGGTAGGCAGGGGCATATTATTTTATTTACCATATCTTATTTTATATGATCTCATCACATCTTATCTCAGCATACCGCATTACAACATATCTTATTCTTCTCATCACATCTCATCATCACTTATTTTTTAGCATTTATTCTCATCGTATTTCACCTTATCTCATCACACCGTACCTGATCTCATCTTATTTTATCTCTTCGTATCTCATCTCATCCCAACTTATCTCTTCGCATCTTGTCACTTCTTATCTTATCTCTTCTCATCTTACCTCAGCTTATCTCATTTCATTACGCCCCATCTAATTTCACCTATCTCATCTCATCAAAAGCTATTTTTTAAGATATCAAATTTTGACTTCTACGGCTGTGAAAAGATACGTCATGGTACTTACGCTTTGATTTAACGAATCAGTGATGACTTCATAAAACTTCTAACACTTCTATTGCTTATTTTATTTAATATTCCTTCCAATACTAAATAAAACAACTTTATATTTAGCAGGTGGTAGTACGAAATTGACAAATAATAAACAGGGTTTGAAACTTCAGATACCTACCTAATTATATCCAAATCCAAAATCCAAAGTAACCTCTAAACACTACTTAGTACCTGCTATAATTTACATGAATACCTTTTAATTACAAAAACATAAATGTTGAAAAAATTTCCACGAGCAGGGTTTGAACCTGCACCCTTCTGACATACCGGGTCAGGTGCTCTTCCAATTGAGCTATCGTGGTTCTAACCAGCCCACCGAAATAATTGTAATTTGTTCGCAACAAAATTAACGTTAAAAAAAAAAATATAAACATTAACCTTTTAATTGTTTACTAAAGTACGTCGATGAAATTAAGTGTAACTACTTATTCGTAATACCTAATTACAATAAATAAAAAATGAAAATAAAAATAGATTAAAAAAATATATATATTTTTTAACATAAGATTTTTAATAAATAGCATTTATCTGACTGAAATCCAATAGATCACGCACTGTTTCCATCCCTTTTGCTTGTATGCAGATCGGCAGTGCGCGTTGTTTCATTAATGATAACATTATCAGTACCTAATTAATGAGCTAGGAACAGTCTCCTATTCAGAGATAAGGCGTAAGAGTGGCTGTTTATCAACTGCAGAATGAAACTCTACATCCGAGAGTAATTAGAATTACACACTGCATACTAGTGTTCTATAGGTACCACGATAGTAATGGAATGACTTACTATTTTTTTTAATTCTTACAACAACACAAATATGAGAATGAATAAAAAAAAAAAGGTTTTCGGTATGTATCAAAAACGTTTTTAATTTACATTGGATTAGAAACTCCTTTTGGGCAAAAGATTTGCTTGTTTTAGAAGACTACGCTCTTCCATAGATTCAAAAACAATGTTTGTTAGAAAGAAAAGTAAGTAACATTAAACCAACCTCAGAATAATAACTAAAGCTATAGAAACCGGACTAAAATAGCAACACTCATTCATTTGTTCGTACTATTTTAACTAATGAACTAAGTGATGTATTGGAAAGAGATCGATTGTCCCTTTTCTTTCGTTATTTCGAAAGTGTCACCAGATTTGTGACGTCATATTTGAGGTAATGTAGTGAGTGACTTTGTATAGGACTCAAAGATTTTTTTTGATCACCGATTATCTGATGACCGTTTGACATAACAATACAAAAAATAAAAACAAAATGTCAACCATTTGTCGCACTCCAACCTCCTTTTCTAGCCATAAGATAGAACGGAACTAAACATAGTTGCACGATTTTTATTTTAGCCATCCTTCTATAGCTTTAGTTATTGTGGTGGACTGTATTTTTTGTTGAATTAAAAACTCCTCTTCGATGTATTTAGTATCTTCTTTATTTCCCAGGTTGCAATTGAATACTGAACGTTGAACATGATTTTCATACAAAACTGCGCTACTTATGTCCGTTTTGGACGTATGGCAACTAGCGACGCGTTGACACAGTTGATTTTGCGACCGTTACAAAATCCCATACTAACTAGACAAACAAATAAGTGTACTTTAACGTGATTGGCTAATTCATGTTTAGACGTGTTTTGACAAGATCAAACCTAACTTATTCTTATTGCTTATTTCTACATTGAGTTTTACATACAAAATAATAACAAAATAATCAAATATTCTTATTCTACATAGGTTCTAACTAGCTAAACTCGGCGTCCTCAACAGTTATTGTTCTGAGATACCAACGAATATAGTTATTATTCCGTTGGTATATTAACTTTATGCATTATACCTACTAAATTATAAGAAAACAAATGAGAAAAACGGGACGGGATGACCATTGGGCCCTGGAAGCTTAGCAGGCCGTTGGCGGCCACCCGTGCCTCCCTCGCATGCCACCTCACATCACGTGGGGGCTGCTGCGGTAAGTGCTGAAAATCGCAAACGGCACAAAATACGCAAATCTGGGTAGAAATTATTTTGTTCCGTTTGCGGTGGAGACATTGGACCCAGGGGGACATAGGCAAGGCAGCTTGTTAAAAAATTGAGTGCTCGCCTTGTTGAAGCCTCCGGTGATAAAAAGGATATGGCAGCATACGAGTGTGGGTGTGTGTGTGTGGGATACCTTTCGTTGACATAATATTTATTCCTAAAATAGTTTGGCATAACGAATTTGGCATATGTTTTTTTGCATAATATTACTTTGGCATAATTGATTTTTTGCAGCATATGTATACACCGTCACTTTTTGAACGTTTTAATCCTGCAGGTGAGTTGAACAGACCATGAAACTGAACCATTTTTCCCAAGAAACATAAGCCAAAAAACGAGACGTTTTAACTTTTCCGTGTATAAACCATGCTCGGTCAATAGAGCCTTTTTAGTATGGGAATGTTTAAAAAAATCTCAATCTCAAAAAGGTCAGATCAACCCACCTGCCGGATTAAAACGTTCAAAAAGTGACGGTGTATATATTAGGACTATTAAATTAGGTCCTTACCTATGAAATTGACGTTTTGTATGAAGATTTTTTATAAAATTTTATTTTCATACTCAACGTCTTCTTCAACGTTTTTTTAATTTTCTTAGCACCTTTTTATGTTAACACTATAAAAATTATAGAGTAGTGTGTTTGTTTCACTAGCTAAATAAAGCAGACATTAAAAAGAAAAAAAATCAAGTCCCTTCAAAGCTACAATGAAACAAAAGGACAATTCCGCGAACATAAAATCTAGTCAATTTAAAAAAAATATTGGGCGATAAAGACACAAAATGATTAATCGAGAGACTTCTTGGCGGGAAATTGAAGCGTCATGTCTGCGGTTTTGTCTTATTTTCCAAAATTTGTGTTATGTCGAATATTAATGTGAAATAATGGTTGATTATTAACCGTTAAGTGATCGTGCGTGTGCATAAGTGTTGGCAAATGAAACAAAACAGTGCAACGTCACTTTTCAAATTCTCTTAAAAAGCTCGCATGGGGACTTAGTAAAGCCCCACATCTTTACTGAGATACTCGAGGGGTTGGGGGGTATATCATTTCTCACTTCCCATTTCTAATATCATTCATCATCATCATATATGGAAATATTGTTTATTTATGTATTAGGTACTTGTAAGATAAATTACTTTGACACTGGCTAAATGTGCTAATCGCACGAAGCCATCAATTAACAGAAAAAAAAAATTATTAATCATTGTTATTACTGAAGCTTATGTAACATAGCTAGTCATAATTAAAGGTGTTTAATAATATTAACAACCGGTATTGACTTTTAGAACTTTTAGACCTTTTAATAAGTGAGAAAAAAACGTCAACTTCATAGTTAAGGACCTAATATTTATGCATAATTATAATTTGCATAATGTTTTTAGGTAGTCACATAATAGTATTTCGACATATTGTTTTCTAAAGTTTACGCGAACACTACACATTGAAATGAAACAACTTTTACGGATCTACTCGCGTTTATTTTACACATTACTTATAATTAATGTTTATCCCTCAGAATAATAACTAAAGCTATAGAAACCGGACTAAAATAGCAAAGGTGTCACCAGATTTGTGACGTCATATTTGAGGTAATGTAGTGAGTGACTTTATAAAGGACCCAAGATTTTTTTTGATCACCGATTATCTGATGACCGTTTGACATAACAATACAAAAAATAAAAACTAAGTGTCAACCATTTGAGGTTTATCCTGATGTTTGACGTTGACGTTGACGTTGACGTTGACGTTGACGTGGACGTTGACGTTGACGTTTGTTGACGTTTGATGAATTAAAAGTAATGTGTAAAATAAACGCGAGTAGATCCGTAAAAGTTGTTTCATTTCAATTTATTTCGACATGTTAGGTTAGGTTTTCCTCATACGTCAACAGAAAAAAAGGTTAGGTTAGGTTACGTTAATTATGGTTTGTTACCATTATGCCTTTTTAAAATTAAGGTTGTGAATTTCATGCTTAAACATGATTATGGCGATTGTATGTATGATTAAGAGCGTTTACGCCGCACACTAGTGCCACTAATAAAAAAAATATATATAAATAAGACGTTACGGCCACTTTTAACTATAACGCCATATTTAACTAAACTATAACATGTCAGGTGTTCATTAGGTGACGTAAACATGCTAAATTACTTCATTCAGATAGTTTGTTGAGCATAATTTAATTTTCTATCTCTAATTACTAGATATGTTTTTTTTCATTGGCGGCGCTAGTGTGCGGCGTAAACGCTCTTAAAACAATGGGGTGTGTCACTCAAAACTTTTGTAGATGGCGCTCTCGGCAATGGTACCATAATGACAAGTTGTGACATTTGTTTTTTTGCGAATTTATTATAATTTAGCTGGAATTAATGTATTCTACACTGTCAGTGGCTCAATTATAAGATGAATTACGTAAGCGAAAACATCTTTAAAAGGAAAGAAACACTGATTTAATAGAGAGGTGAGTAAGGGATAGTCGTAAAATGACTTGCTGAATTCAGAGTTTTCGACAATCATACGTACTTTATGTGACTTTAAGGTGATTTCTATTCAATATTGTGTTTATTTGTCGCAGACTGGAATCGTACGACCGAAATTATAATTTTGGTGCTATAAAAGAAGACTGTCTAAATGACAAATATGATCATCCATCTGCTGAGACTTTCAAGGATATGAATGCTAGCACAGCTTTGACACCTCTGTCAAAACATAGTACCCAGGAATTTATAGAAAGATTTATAGAATAGAATAGAAAGATTTATAGAAAACTGTTAATTTCCAATTTTTCCTCTTCAAATCCTTTTCCCATAGTTTACAACGTTTCTTGTCTCGTCTCGGAAAACGATGGACACCTCGATTTTTGCAATTAAAAGCCACACAATGAGGAATTATCGCAGTATTTATGAAAATGATAACAATTTTTTTATGAAACTGACAGTTCAATTGGGTACCAACGCTAATGCGCCACCTGGCGGGAGAAAAATCGATACACCCCATTATGCTAAATTTGATATGGCTAATAATATTATGCGTAATTATCATCATATAGTATAAATTACCATATGCCAAGATATTTTATGGTTTAAATTTTTATGCAAATGGATAGTGAACCTGTGTGTGTGCACCGTATAGTCCGTCAAGTAAATTTTTAACTACATTAGTTGTCGCCCGCGACTTCATTCGCGAAGACTACACTATCCCACAGGAACCTGATACCGGGATAAAAAGTATCCTATATCTTAGTCCGGGTCATGGTCTGTCTATGTGCAAAGTTTCATCCAAATCCGTTCAGCCATGTTCACGTGATGCGCGATCAAAGAAATAGACAAACAGATAACAGACAAACAGACAAAAATTCTAAAAACTGTCAACTTTTTTCGAATATCTTCCATGAGTCTATGATAGTCTATGTTAGTCTATGATATCTTCCATAGCTTTCGACCCTTTAGCTTAATACTTATTATATGTATAGATTTTCATTGGTTTTGTTGCTAGCTATACATTCTCTGTAGTTGCTGACACTAACGCGTTTGAACACAAAAAATAAATAAATACTCACACAAATAAATAAAGTCGTTTGGAGTTGGTGGAATAAGAAAAAAAGATTTTGGAGTTGGTGGGTGGGACATACTGTATTGAGTTTTAAAATTTCGAGAACAATACATTTGGAGCTAGCGGTACTAAGCCAAGCTAAGGCTAGATTTCAATGAAATTCCATATTATTTTTTGGCGACGAAAACTAATCTCAAACACTGCGATGATACCCGATCCGATCCGAACCCTTCGAAGGATCTAGTAGGATACGGGGACGCGCACTTTTAACAACTTCCCTGTCCCCATACAACTCATTTTGATAATGCCCCACGTCCATAGGTTTTTTTATTGTTACGCTAAATAAAATCATTATAATATCATAGAAAATAACTTTCGTAATTTATAATAAATAAACTAATTTTATTTCGGTTTTTTTTTTGAGTCCCATATGACTTACGAACGCAGGGCGATAAATTTTCTTTACCACGTTCAATGACTCATATGTGAACACACCTCAGAACAATAACTAAAGACGCACACATCCAAGTGCATTTTTGAGTGACAATAACAATACATTATCCGTCAAATGTCAATCAACTGTCATAACTACAATTAGATTAGAAAAGTTGAATGTTTATTTGAGGTTATAATTGATAGTTTATTGGAAAAAGGTCTATTTGTGGTTCAAATGTCTTGTAGTGATTAAATGACAAATATTAAAAAAAATTGCGAAATTTTCTTTTGTCATTGTAAACATTAGGTTTTTTGCTATACGTCCACGTATGATTTAAAAAAATATCATGTCACGTTTATACCGAAAAATGTACCTCAAACTGTATAGAGAAATGAGTCACCTGTGACTCATGAACTTATTCTAATACGTTCCTGTGAGTCATATATGACTCATTGGACAGGGAAGTTGTTAAGTGTCCCTCTAGAAAACCTCTGAAGGTGATTCGTTTCACACGGCTTTTTCACTCGCCGGTTTCACTCGCCGCTCCCAAAAAAGCCCGGTGACGCTGAAAATGCCGTTTGAGGCAATCAGAAATCTCTCTAAAAAAAAAACTACTGCGATACAAAGGTGTTTTTTTTACGTATACCTCCTGACACCTCGATGGTCTAGTGGGAGAGCGCTCGGCCCTATACCCCAAGGTTCTGGATTCAATTCCCAGGTCCCTGTATGACATTGTGGAAATTTAAACTTTTACCGGATGTAAATTTGATAACTTAGATTTGTTTATTTTTTTGTTTTTTTACATGTTGTGGTTGTCTTCTATATTTTTTGTGTTTATTTGTAATGGAAAGTGTCCTGCTATGATAGGGCATTTTCCAATATATTTTTTTTGACGCTGTAAGGGAGAAAAGAGCTGGACACTTGCTGAGTTTCTTCCCGGTTCTTCTCAGTACAAGATCTCCCGCCCAGAGTAGACTTACGAACCGATGGCATAGCGACATTCATAAGAGCTACTTGTAGCCTAAACTGAATAAATGATTTTTGAATTTGAATTTGAATTTGAATTCGGACGGAAGTGTGTTCCGTTATTTTCGATGCATAAGTAGCCCGGGTTTGCGATCACCAACCCGGGTCATTCATACAATTCATTCATTCATACATACCCAAGCAACAAAATTTGGTACTATAAAAGTTCTGAGAACGTTTTAGAATGTGCTATTTAGTGTACATGATTAGCACTATAATGGTGTTGTAAACGTTTAAAGAACCCCAAATAGGCCCTAGTTTTATCACTGATTTATTCTATAAACATTAGATAAAGGCTCTCACGGTGATAAATCAGCTGTGTAGTTGAAACCTAAAGTGCCGAGAAACGCTTTTTGGTACTGAAATAGTGCTATCTGCAGCATTTATGTTACAAATTTGCAATATTAAAGTAACTAAAATATGTTGATAGTGTCTTTTTGCACCGTAAATAATTCCAATGATCTTTTTTATCACAATTAATCAATAATTTTTTTCGTGTTTGGTCGTGTATCGTCGTGAGTGTTACAAACATCAACAAATAACAATAACAAATATTATCATGCTTTAGTTCATTCGCTGATGTAATAAAAAGGAAAAGGACTCTACGCAGTTCTGCCGTAACTAGCACTTGCGAAATTAATTGTATTGATAAAATCATTAATGCCGATTTCAAATTTGAGGCTCGCTGACGTTTCGGACACAGTGTCAGAATTGACACTTTTTCATTTTACAATTTTTTTCATAAAATATCTGACGCGATCAAATACTATCATTTATTTGTGTCTACTGACGTACTCACAAATAAATGATAGTATTTGATTCTGTGTGAATATAACACTACGTCCAAGGACGTCGATGCGTGTATGTGTGGAGAGGAAGAGATAGCAATATAAATTGCCTACAAAATACGTAATATGACAGTGAAAAAAATGGGATTGCTTGCAATATGAAAGTAGATACAACTCTATAAGATACTTACCTATAACCAAAGTCGTCGTGGCTGACGTAGTAACTAAAATCGTAAAAAAAAATAGCCCGTCCTCTGACGTTCTATCACAACGGGGTGGCCACAACGCATCAGTTTAAATTTCCCGCCCTTTGACGTACTGTCACTTTGCCCAGCAGTGGGTCAATTTTAGTACTATACTATACCTCTTGACCACTCCATCTGCGATCTTCTCGGCCAACGCAAGGCCCACCTCCTTCTCGTTTTGGTAGATGTGAGCGCAGTCGATATGCCTGTAGCCGACGTCGATAGCGTCCTTGACAGCTTGCGTCACCTCACCCGGCTGCGACTGTGGAGGCCTCAGAATATTAACTAAGGTTTTCTTGGCGGAAAAGTGAAGAGTCATGTCTGCGGTTTTGTTTTATTTTCTAAAATTTGTGTTATGTCGAATATTAATGTGAAATAATGGTAGATTATTAACCGTTAAGTGTTCATGAGTGTGCATGAGTGTTGGCAAATGAAACAAAACAGTGCGACGGCACTTTTCAAGAAGTCCGCCGCGTGAGGACTTAGTAAAGCCCCACATCTTTACTGAGATACTAGAGGGGTTGGGGTGTATATCATTTCTCACTATTCATTTCTAATATCATTCATCATCATCATAAAGGAAATATTGTCTATTTATGTATTACTTGTAAGAAAAAATACTTGACACTGGCTAAATGTGCTAATCGCACGAAGCCATCAATCAACTAAATATAATATAATATTAACTAAAGCTAATAGTAGGAATGTTAAAATAAAAAACGTGCAACTATTTATTTATTTATGTTACCTATGTTTTTTAACTATGTTTAGTTTTATACAGCCTGGCTATAATAAAAAACATAATAATACTACTTATAAACAGTGTCCTGCAGATAACAAAATAGCGTTGCCTTGAACATTACAATTAGTATTATTTTTATTATTATTAACCATAGTTCTTAGACAGGTTTTGACTTTTACTAGTACTGTATGATATTGTAAAAAATTAAACTGGTAAATTATGTTTTTGCAGACTTAAATATTTTATTTAGTTATTTTTTATTTTTTGTGTTTTTTTACATGTTGTGATTGTCCTTTACATTTTGTGTTTTTATTTGTGATGGAAAGTGTCCTTTAATGGTAGGGCATTTTCCAATATTTATGACGCTGTAAGGGAGAAAAGAGCTGGACACTTGCCGAGTTTGTTGCCGGTTCTTCTCAGTACAAGATCTCCCGCCCAGAGTAGATACACTTACGGACCGATGGCATAAAATGACGTTCATAAGAGCTATTTGTAGCCTAAACTGAATAAATGATTTTGAATTTTGAATTTTTTTGAATTTTATTATTTATTTAATCATAATCTATATTAGGTATATTAATATTATAAAGCTGAATAGTTTGTTTGTTTGAACGCGTTAATCTCAAGAACTACTAGTTCGAATTGAAAAATTATTTTTGTGTTGGATAGTCCATATATCGAGGAAGGCTTTAGGCTATATAACATTACGCTGCGACCAATAGCAGCGAAGCATCAGTGAAAAATGTTGCAAAAACGGGAACAAGAGCCTAAAAAATAAAAATGCTGCCGAAAGTCACTATTCCACGCGGATGAAGTCGCGAGCACAGCTAGTTACTTATAACTATCTTTACAGGTTTTTTTATACCTAATACAAACATCATCAGCTCATTTTATGTCCCCACTGTTAGGGCACGAGCCATCCCTATGGATGGATAGGGAGGACGGGCCATAAACCACAACGCGGGCCCAGTACGGATTGGTGGTTGTTAACGACTGCTAATGCAGCCGGGACCAACGGCTTTACGTGCCTTCCGAAGCACGGAGGAGCGAGAGATGATAAAGTTTTGGTCACCCATCCGATGCCCGGCCTTTGCGAAATTTGCTTAATCTCATCGCATTCGCAGACCGGGCGCGTTAACCACTGCGCCATCGAGGTCCTCGATACCTAATTTAGTTGCACTAGCCAGTTCGAAAAAGGTTTCTTTTATAAATCAAAATCATGTATGTACGAGTTTTTAATTAAATCGGACTCATGTGAGACTATCATCTTTTTATGCTTATTTTTATTGAAGGGATCCTGATGAACTAGTGATTTCACGAGGATCCCCTGGGGGGTCAGGCTAGGTTATCCTGGTGGACGAACCCCCTAATACAATAGTGCAGCTAAAATAAGACTAAAATGCAAAACAATATACTTTCACTCCTTCCATCACTTCAAGCTCGCCCGATCTTTTAAACCCCGCCCAATCCTCTAAATGCCACTACACCGTTTAGGCCCAAGACACCGTACTCGTAGAACAAGGGTACGACGAGCCGGTTCACACGCGCTCTATACCAGGTACAGATATGTACCTGGGCGCTTCTCCCCACCCACACGACCCGGTCAGCCCGAGCCGAGGTCCGAACCTTTAGAGGCAACCGGCGCGGCGGCGCCCTCGGGTTGTTCCGTTCCCCGATCCGATCCGAACCCCTTGGTTCTCCAAGGGCACTTCTAGTAGGGCACGGGTTCCCCCTAGAAAACCTCCGAAGGTGATTCGTTTCACACGGCTTGAGGAACCCTTTAAATTTCACGCCGCCCCCAAAAAAGCCCGGTGAAGCTAAAAATGCCGCCTGAGGCGAGTATTCCGGCGACTGGGCCCGCTCTTATCTGGGCCCGCGGGCCCACTCGCCGCCGGATCGAATTATTATAATATTTTTATTCCCGCAACTGGGCCCACCGTCGATATTCATATAAGATCTATTGTTTAGATCGAATTCTAGTACAGTTGGAAGAAAACGCATTCGAAATAAAAATAGTTTTTAAGAAAATATTTTATATTTACATGGATATTGAGTAAAATTTAACATAAAATCATAAAAATGATGATGATGAACATAAAATCAACAAATCTTAGAGCAAAAGGCATAAACTTGGTCAAATCACATCACAACTATAAATTTTCTAAGGACGGATCTTCCATGTAAAAGATAAAAAAATTATTTATTTATTTATTTAACATAATTAAACGGGCGTAACCCAATTACATAATTATGAATAGTTGAGTGTATATAAGCACTAATAGCAAGTATAGTTAAGCACTAGTTCACAAACAAATATCTATTTTGTTAAAAAAATTCTTAAAGTTGTCCACAAACACGTCAAAATCCGGGTAAGCCACAAGGAGTGCGTTAAGTGCCTGAAGCATGCGACACAGCGGTGATTGAAAAATTTAAAAGATAAAATATTTGTTTATTTATTTATTTAACATAATTAAACGGGCGTAACCCAATTACATAATTATGAATAGTTGAGTGTATATAAGCACCAATAGCAAGTATAGTTAAGCACTAGTTCACAAACAAATATCTATTTTGTTAAAAAAAATCTTAAAGTTGTCCACAAACACGTCAAAATCCGGGTAAGCCACAAGGAGTGCGTTAAGTGCCTGAAGCATGCGACACAGCGGTGATTGCGCATGCGCCACTGTGCTTACGACCGGATCGAACACGCAGATATTTATCAGGCACAAACAGGCGAGACAACTGCTCAACACATTCGGGCGAGTCCACACCCCCACGAAAAATCGCCACAGCAGTTGACAACTCAATTCGAGCTCTCCTACCTTCTAGACATTCTTTATACCTATTTAATACTAAATATTAAAAAAAATATATTTTCTTTAAAAAAAAATCGAATTCGATGCCAACTGTACTAGAAATCAATCTCAACAATAGATCTTTTGCATATTGATGGTGGGCCCAGTTGCCGGAATAAAAATATTAAAATAATTCGATCCGGCGAGTGGGCCCATGGGCCCAGATAAGAGCGGGCCCATTCGCCGGAATCAACCCGTAAGCTCTATCCAAAAACAAAAAGGAGCGCTCAACCAAACTAAATTATACTCAATACTTACTAACTATCTTGTTTTAACACCTATCTAAATACAAATATACAGGGTCTAACCAAATCAATAAGCGAACGTTTAAGGGCGGTATCTATACATCATTCTGAATACAATGACAATAAATGGGCTTCAGTTTTATAGTGATTTTTCAAAGTTATGCTAAATCAATTAAAATAATGCACATCATGAAACATGCTGTATCTTTACTAACACGCACGCAGGCGTCGATAAAAAGATAGTGTACGGATGTATACACGACACAACGGCCATCTTTGTGTACGTGTAGTACCGCTGTACGAGTTTGGAAAGGGTGTATTTTTTGGTAAATATTGATAATGTTTTGTTGATTATCTCGGTAACGAGCCTGTAGTTTTGGACCAAATTTGGTGAGAATGCAGTGTGATAAAAACGTTCGCTTATTGATATTGTTAGACCCTATATACATAATAAAATGAATTGCCACATATATGACGGAAGACGGAGCAACACTTGAGAACGGCTCGACTCGACCGACTCCGCTGATTTATTTTTATTTGTGTTCGGTCAGTTTGTATAAAAAAATAAAAAACTTTGTTGAGTTTGCCTTAGATGTTAATTATAAAAAAAAACCGACTTCAAAAATCAGGAAACATAAATTAAAAACAGCTTTACAAAGCAAGAAATATTATTAAAAAATGTCTATTGAAGTCGGGTGATTGGTGGTCGGCTGGGGGACAATTTTGTTTCATTTAAACTTTTATAGTTGTTCCATTATCTCCACTTTTTTATTGTAAAAGCCCCACCGACTTCAGTAGACATTTTTTAAAACTGACATGCGTATCTAGGTAATTAATAATATGATTTCAATATTATTATTTGCTTTTTAGAGCTGTTTTTACTTTAGCGGCACAGCGCGCCATCTATCCAACGGTCATTGCAACCGTTAGCTATGCAGATTCATCTCTTCTCTCATCTCTATCTCATCAATATTATTTCTTGCTTTTTAGAGCTGTTTTTACTTTGTATCCTGTTATTTGAAGTCGGTTTTTTTTTGTAAAAAATATTTTTTGAAGTCGGTTAAAAAGGAAAGGAATTAACCGTCACGAGATACGGATGTTCAGTGTTCACTGAAAATGACGAAGTAGCGAGCCTAGTGTGGGTTTGGATTACGTTAACGAAAACGAAAAAATTAGATTAGTGGTGGCATTGAAGTATCGCCTCCTGGCGACATACGAGAAGAGTTATTAAAAAAATGACGTTATTTATGCCATCATCGGTTCGTAAGTCTACTCTGGGCGGGAGAGCTTGTACTGAGAAGAACCGGCAACAAACTCAGCAAGTGTCCAGCTCTTTTCTCCCTTACAGCGTCAAAAATATTGGAAAGTGCCCCATCATAAAAGGACACTTTCCATCACAAATTTACACACAAAAAAATAAAATAAAGAACAATCACAACACACAAAAAAAAAACAAAGTAAAAAAAAAATTCTTAAGTTTGCAAAAAATACATTTAAATTTTCACAATGTCATACAGTACTAATCTAATTCCGAAATTGTCTAAGAAAAACAAAGTTAAAGTATACGAGTATAATAATAATAAAAATAAGATAAGCAAGCAAGAGGTAATCTAAGAACTTAATATTGTTTGTAAACTGTAGGACACTGCTGATAAAGGCTATCATATCAGCGCTAAGATATTAAAGTAGGTGCTAAGATAGATCCAAATAAAGCAAAATGTGGATTTTTATTATAGCCAGGCTGTTTTGTCATCTAAATATTCTTTGACTGTTAAAATTTGGATATACCTACTAGTTTTCGTTTTCGTAAACGTAACCGAATGAACACGGATCAGTAAACAAAACTCACGCTGCGCATGCGCACCCATGCCACTTAAGAGCGTTTACGCCGCACACTAGCGCTACTAATGAAAAAAATAACATAACTAGTAATTAGAGATAGAGAATCAAATTATGCTCAACAAACTATTTGAATGAAGTAATTTAGCATTTTTACGTCACCTAATGAACACCTCACATGTTATGGTTTAGTTAAATAAGACGTTACGGCCACTTTTAACTATAACGCCATATTTAACTAAACCATAACATGTCAGGTGTTCATTAGGTGACGTAAAAATGGTAAATTACTTCGTTCAGATAGTTTGTTGAGCATAATTTGATTTTCTATCTCTAATTACTCGATATGTTTTTTTTTTCATTGGCGGCGCTAGTGTGCGGCGTAAACGTTCTTAATTAGTAGTCAAATCTTAGTCAAATATAAAAATTGTGACTTACCTTCCAAGTCCCAAGGCCCAGAACTGGGCAAGTGTATCCATTGTTGAACTTGATAACAGGCACTGTTGGCATTTCACAAAATTAACTAACCAGTTATATTTATTAATAATTAATGCAAAGTTTTAGTTTTTAAACTGGCAGGCGCGTCCGTCCTCTTTGCTCGATTTCGCGAATGTAAATGAGGAAGCTTGCTGTTGCTGTCCAACCTATTTCTGTTGTACGCGGGCGACCACGATTTGTGACGTGCCAGTACACACGGCGGCAGATCAACCTACCCAAAACTGTAAAATTTCTACAATCAATTTTGAACTTTATTGTTTGGTTTTATGGATCAATATTCATTGGAGAAATTTGACAGATTTGGGTAGGTTGATCTGCTGCCGACAAGCCTTACAAGCTTAGCCTTACAAATAAACAAATAATAAGTTCCGAATAGTTGTTCCGTGTTTTGGTCCCGTCATGTAAACGTCATTTCAAATTAGTGTAAAATAGACAATACACGGAATTACTATTCAAAGCTTAATTGTTTGTTTATTTTTAAGAATCGAATTATAAGCCGCGTTTGTTCATAGAAGCACTTTATTATAATTGGTAGTCTACCTAATTGGGGATAAGTAATGGCTGATTTACACTTATTAAGTTGTTAAGTAGGTAACTAAGTTTTAACTTAATTTTAAGTGAATTATATTTAAGTGTATGTCCATACGTATTTAAGTAGTTAAGCTCTTTAGTTCACTCAACTCAAGCAAGATGGACGATCAATCACGTAATGAAGTCGTAAATTCTGTGCTTAAATTTGTTATTAGTGAGGTTTTGGACGAAGTCAAAGGTGAGATAATTAGAGAAATAACCATACCCAAAAGACTGTGGGTGAGAAATTGGATAAATAGAACAAATTGAACCCAAGTGCGTCACTACACTTATGCATTTAACTAAATTGTGCCTGTCCAAACGTGTCAAGTGACAAGTTCCGCCCACCAACTTAACCGAAAAATAGACAAAATTCTAAATATCTTGTTTAGTTGTTAACTAAATTTTAACTTGCAACTTGCTACTAAATTCTGTGTTTACATGCACTTAATCACTTAAAACTAAGTTAAAATTTAGTTATCTACTGAACAACTTAATACGTGTAAATCAGCCATAAGACACCAGCTTACGTTGAAGAATTAAGAATGTATATAGTTATTTATTTACAATGTTCATTTTTTAAGTATAATTTTATAGTGTTATGAACTGGCGACAATAATACAAATTTACTTTCTAAAGTTGAAGCTAAGGTCACTAAGGTGCGCTATAATCGCCGTTGTGCAGCCGATCGGTAAACGGCGCGCGCGATTATATATTGGCAGACGTACGCGCGGAACAAGTAACATTGGTTAAAACCCGTGATTAAGTATTTTTATTGTATATTTGTTAAGAATCGAGAGAGTAATCACTTGTGTATTGACTGTAAAGTCAATAGTAACACGTTTTTATTGCTCGAGAACTTAGTCTAGACAATATCTAAATCTTTCACAGCACGATCGAATTTTTATTATGAAGCACCTTGGAGTGTTTTTTGACAAAGGTGCCTTAGGACAGAGTTAAAACTAAAAAGTTCACTCGGATGTAGCTTAGTTAGACGGCCCGATTAATGTAGTAGGTAACTTTTATTGAACTTTTTTAGTCACTTAATCAAAAAAAAATCAAAAAAGGAATGTCCTTCAAAATCATAATTTATGGCCACCGCAGTCTTTTAATAATAGTCTGCACGTTGTTTTTACAATATTGACAAAGACGTCATTAAACACTCATAGGCCTTTGCAATAGACAAACAATTCTCATCACTATCAATCAAGCTGGTAATATTTTATTTTTTAGAGAGTGAGCTGTTGGCTTCAAACGGCCTTTACAGCTTCACCGGGCTTTTTGGGGGTAGCGAGAAACGTAAAGGGTTCCTCACGCCGCCGCGTGACCGAAACACCGTCAAAGGGTATAGCATCGCGCAAGTGTGTCCACGTACTAGACTAGATTTTCGGAGGGTTTGGATTGGAACGGAAGCGGAAATAACCGGAGTTATGGTGCGAGCACGGATCTTACCGATCGATAAATTTATCAGTCGACAAAACCGTTTACCTATCGAATTTTATCTACAACCGCTAGCATGGGACTCGGATTGGTAGGTTTTATCGTGTTCTATTTTAGCGATATTTAAAAATGGCAACACGGGAATTTTATCGTCCCATTCGTTCATCATTCATTCGAATTTTATATTTTTAAATATTAGTGATTAAATTCTCTTTGGAATTTTAATATTATCCATTTATTTATTTAATATTATTTTAATATGTCGGAACCAAAACATCCTACCTAATATTTACTCATTTGTTAGTGGATTACTTTTAGTGGATTACTTGCTCCATGCTTTTGTAAAAAGCCGTCGGCAATTAGGGCCCTATCAGCAGCGGTGCTGGGAATCAAATGTAAACGGGCAAAAGACGTCGCACAATAACTTCAGAGACCTCCTTCACAACTTTGCAAACTATGCATTGTCCCAACGCAACGCCAAGTTATATTCTTGCCCAATGCACCGCTGATAACTACCGAACGGCATGAAACTGCACAGCGGTGAGGACCGGCAAAAAGTAGATTGTTGAGGTTAGATTTAAAATATGAAATAGGAAAAGAAAAAACTAAATTCCTGCTACTTACAAGTTACAACAACATGGACGGGCAATCCGCTTGATCTAATCAGTCGGATGTCGCCCCAAATGCTTTCGATAACCACAAAGGCTAATTCTCGGGATATGCGAAACAACCTCATGAATCAGAATCTGCTAAATCCATGGGGTTGTTTCTCTGCCTCAGATGGCGCCGGACAATGTTAGTTTCTTCGCGACGTCGCTGTTGCGTCTCTTCTGCAACCAGAAAAAAGGGCCCGAAATCCATTTTTTCACGACCGCCCAAGAAAAGTGTAATATTTAGTAACTTTCCAATGGCGTCGATAACTTTATCTACCAACTTTTAGATGCCGATAAATTTATCTACATATCGATATAATTTATCCACAAGAAATGTCACTTTCGAGTCCCATGCTAGCTTTTAAACTAAATAGATAAAATTTACCGATGCTGCCGATGTTAATTTGTCAACTTGAACTGTCAAATTTTATCGTCTAATGTCACTTTATCAGTCGATAAAAGATCCGTGCTCGCGGGGCTGTTGTACAAACGCCTGCGCATCAACCAATCAGTTTTGGATAACTTCAATAAATGTTCAACCATTTGCATTATGTTGTTTTGTCTATTTAATTACTAGTTTAGGTTCATAATTAATATTGTAATGTAATTTATTGGGTCCTTACCCATGAAATTGACGTTTTTTTCTCACTTATTAATAGGTGTATTACTTCTAAAAGTCAATACCGGTTGTTAATATTATTATACACCTTTAATTAGGACTCAAGCGGACGAAGTCGAGCGGGCCGCTAGTAGGTATAAAGATAAAGATAATCACTGGGTACATGACCTATTATTTTAGAATGACGATGTGTATTTTTTGGTTAATTATGATAATGTTTTGTTGATTATCTCGGTAACGAGCCTGTAGTTTTGGACCAAATTTGGTGAGCATGCTCAGTGTGATGTAGATGCTCCCCTTAAACGTTCGCTTATTGATATTGTTAGACCCTATATACATAATAAAATGAATTGCCACATGTATGACGGAAGACGGAGCAACACTTGTGAACGGCTCGACTCGACCGATTCCGCTGATTTATTTTTATTTGTGTTCGGTCAGTTTGTTATATTGTCAGGACAAGGTTTGTATAAAAAAATAAAGAACTTTGTTGAGTTTGCCCTAGATGTTAATTATAAAAAAAAACCGACTTCAAAATTGGAATCTCGCAACTGCTGCACTCAGACTGTTCCGAGATGTTCCGAGATCCGTATCCATGAGGTTGTCTATGTGTGCATTGCGCAGACGCGTTTGTTTTAATACTTTTACATGTTTACTCTAAATGTTTACTGTTATTTTAGAATCAGTAGGTTTCTCAGCTTAAATCATTATTTAATTTTGTCATCGTGCTTATCTGTTATTGAAGATCATGTTTTGTGTTTCACGTATCCATTTTCACTTGTCACAATGACTATAATGGCTGATTTACCTACACTTATTAAGTTGTTAAGTAGATAACTAAATTTTAACTTAATTTTAAGTGATTCATTGCATGTAAACACAGAATTTAGTAGCAAGTTGCAAGTTAAAATTTAGTTAACAACTAAACAAGATATTTAGAATTTTGTCTATTTTTCGGTTAAGTTGGTGGGCGGGGCTTGTCACTTGACACATTTGGACAGGCACAATTTAGTTAAATGCATAAGTGTAGTGACGCGCTCGGGTTCAATTTGTTCTATTTATCCAATTTCTCACCCACAGTCTTTTGGGTATGGTTATTTCTCTAATTATCTCATCTTTGACTTCGTCCAAAACCTCACTGATTTAAGCACAGAATTTATGACTTCATTACGTGATTGATCGTCCATCTTGCTTGAGTTGAGTGAACTAAAGAGCTTAACTACTTAAATACGTATGGACATACACTTAAATATAAGTCACATAAAATTAAGTTAAAATTTAGTTACCTACTTAACAACTTAATACGTGTAAATCAGCCATTAAATATGTCACTTAAAATTAAGTTAAAATTTAGTTACCTACGTAACAACTTAATACGTGTAAATCAGCGATAAGTCGCGCGAATACGTCCGTTCCCGGTCGCACGCAACGCATTGCCTCTGTGGTGGGAACGGGACAGATGTCGCGGCTCGGGTTGGATTGGCGAGTTTGCATTGTATTTGTTGCTTTTGTTATTAATATTACTTGTATTTTTCGTGCGGATTCGGTGTTTTGGAGTAAATTTAGTTTGTTAAAGTCAATGTTTGCTAATTTTGTTAGTATGTACCTAGGTATCTATCTTGTTCAAGTACTGTTAAATTTTTAATGATAACTTAGGGAACTATAGGTTTTTTTTACAATCAATTTTAGTAAATATTTATAAATAATGTGTAACGGTTTGTTCCTAAACAAATAAATAAAAGAAAAGAAAACACTAAAGTCGACTGAATTGATAAATATGTAGGTATGAAAAGTAGACAAAATCAACGTTTCGTAGTCCCATGATTCCTCCTCCATAACTGGTACGATTTAATTACTTTTTCATCAAAAATTAAAGAAAGGCTTTGGCTGTGTCCCTATGTTTTCCTTTTTTACGTAAATTAATTATTAAAAATATGAACCTTTAAAAAGCTTAAAAATTGGCCAGATTTTCCGCTGTGTTTCCCAAATTTGGCGAGATTATATAAAAAAGCAAAACATAGGGACACAGCCAAAGCCTTTCTTTAATTTTTAATGAAAAAACACACACGAAGGGTTCCGTAACATTATCTATAAAAACGGCAAAAAAAAGTCATGTCGGTTGTATGGGAGCCCCACTTAAATATTTATCTTGTTCTGTTTTAGTATTTGGTGTTATAGCGGCAACAGAAATACATCCATAGATACCCCACACGTATTGGTTTGATGAAAATAAATTTTTGAGTTTCAGTTCTAAGTATGGGGAACCCCCAAAATTTATTGTTTTTTTTTTCTATTTTTGTGTGAAAATCTTAATGCGGTTCACAGAATACATCTACTTACCAAGTTTCAACAGTATAGTTCTTATAGTTTCGGAAAAAAGTGGCTGTGACATACGGACGGACAAACAGACAGACAGACATGACGAATCCATAAGGGTTCCGTTTTTGCCATTTGGCTCATCGATTAATCGATGATTTGGCTACGAACCCTAAAAATAAATTAATTGGTTCAGTTTTGGAAGAGAAATCAGGGGACTACGAAACTTTGATTTTGTCTACTTTTCATACATATTTTTCAATTCAGTCGACCTTAGCGTTACCTCTTAAGAGCGTTTACGCCGCACACTAGCGCCGCGCCACTAATGAAAAAAAAAACATATCTAGTAATTAGAGATAGAAAATCAAATTATGCTCAACAAACTATCTGAATGAAGTAATTTAGCATTTTTACGTCACCTAATGAACACCTCACATGTTATGGTTCAGTTAAATAAGACGTTACGGCCACTTTTAACTATAACGCCATATTTAACTAAACTATAACATGTCAGGTGTTCATTAGGTGACGTAAAAATGCTAAATTACTTCATTCAGATAGTTTGTTGAGCATAATTTGATTTTCTATCTCTAATTACTAGATACTTATGTTTTTTTTTCATTGGCGGCGCTAGTGTGCGGCGTAAACGCTCTAAAGCTTACATGGTGGTGCTTCCTTATTTTATGTCCCTACTGATACCTTATTTATATCATCAGCCAAGGTTCGTCAATGGTTAAACATTATCAACACACATCAGAGACACGCCACAGCATACACAAATGTAGTAACTCGTTCTTGCTTATATTTTAAGTAACTAACTTATAAAAGAGAAAAATACACTGGCCTGCAAAATTAAGTATCACACTTTTAAAATTGCAATAACTTTTTAAGTACACAAGATATACTTTCGAAACAAAAAGGAAAAATGTTACTAATGTATAATTTACTTTAGTTTCAAAGAAAGTTGATAAAAATTGCTACAAAACGTTTTTTATTTAAAAATCTCTAACTTCTATAGTTTAGAAAATAAATAAATATTAAAAGTGTAGTACTTAGTTTTGCAGGCCAGTGTATAAAGGAGTAGTAATTCTAAATTATGTTTCCATCGTTTTCTTGCTAAAATTCATTAAAGATCACTATACAATTTGTAAAAAAAAAATAGAAAATCGGAAAAGGGTACATAGGTATAGTTACATACAACTTTAACAAAAAAATAATAAAAAATATTATTCATTCATTCAAATAAAAGAGTTATCGTAATTTAAAACGCAAGTTTTTTTGTACAGAAATTGCTTAAATTACCCCAAAATTTTGCTTATTTTATAAATGCTCACTTATTATTTTAAAATAATTATAGGCTTATGTTTAAGTAACATCTTCTTTACCTTGTGTTTAGTTAAATGCTGTTGAAACATTGTTGAATAAATAAATAAATAAATAAATTAGGTAAATAGAACTGAATCTTGAAATAAAATGGGCTGATGATAACAGAAACATTACAGAACGGTAGCAATAAACTACAACATAAATACAATAAAAACATAATAACAATAATATCAACACAACAATCAGCCAACTAGCACCCTGCCTCAGTTTTTAGCTATGCATTCTTTACAATTTATCATTAACTACAACATAAATTTAATAAAAACATAATAACAATAATATCAACACAACAATCAGCCAACTAGCACCCTGCCTCAGTTTTTATCTATGCATTCTTTACAATTTATCATTAACTACAACATAAATACAATAAAAACATAATAACAATAATATCAACACAACAATCAGCCAACTAGCACCCTGCCTCAGTTTTTAGCTATGCATTCTTTACAATTTATCATTAACTACAACATAAATACAATAAAAACATAATAACAATAATATCAACACAACAATCAGCCAACTAGCAGCACCCTGCCTCAGCTTTTGGTTATGCATTCTTTACAATTTATCATTTAGGATTTTTTGGTAATAAAAATAAGTTACCATTGATATAAGAGAAAAAGGAGCATATTAGTAATTGATATCTTAGAGTGAGAATTATTCAATGACCACCGGTTCATAAATTGCGTTTCAGGCACTCGGTAGTTATAAGTTACTGGTTGTCGGTCACACTGTGGCGTTCTATTAAAAGTCAAGGCCGATACGTTCTAGTTTTTCCACGTTGAAATTTGCATAGTGTAAATGAACTGTTCACTGCCATTTTTTACTGGAAAAATATTCCTAAATATTCCGATATCACATAACACCTTAGCTTTTTTTTTGTGTATTGTTTTACAGCTCCGGATGAAAGTGTTTTATGACTGTTATGTCATGGTGGCACTTCACATGGCTATTGGCATGTATTCGCGTATTTGCCATATTTGGCAAATAACTGCCATGTGTGGATGATATGTGTGACAAATATTCGTCTCATTTGCCTATTCGACAAACACGGCAAATACCAAATACGCGTTTCCGTGCGCTTGTCGGTTTTTGGACACACATCAAAGGGGTCAAATAAGCAAATAAGCAAAGAAACCGTCCACACAATGGCCATGTTCAGAAGCGCGCGCGCCGTCGAACACGTTCGTTGCAAAATGAGGAACAAGTGTTGAGAATGAATTGGGACAACGCAACAGTGTTAAAATTCTTGGAATTATATTAAATTAATTCCTGTATGGGACCCTCTAAATGACTACCATAAAAATAACATGCATTCAAATAGTAAAATCCTGCAGCAAGTTGAAATACGTTCATGTTGGTGGTGGACTTGGCTATTTGTATTCGCGTATTTGCCATATTTGGCAAATAATTGCCATGTGTGGACGGTCGTATTTGTTGGTATTTGCCATATTTCAAATATGTCAAATATTTGACAAATACAAAGAACACCAAATAACAAATACGAATAGCCATGTGAAGTGCCACCATCAGGGTGTCACGGATAACCTAAAACCACATGAGTAAATATTTTATCTACTCTGTGCTAAAACTGTGCATTATTCAGTATCACGGAATACAGTTCAGGGTGCCTAGTGTGAGTTTTGTTTACTATCCGTATTCATTCGATTACGTTTACGAAATCGAAAATTAGTATGGCATTGAAGCAGCGCCTCCTTGCGGCTTACGAGAAGAGTTAACGTTTTGCAATACAAATTCTCGTTTTCGTTAACGTGATCGAATAGCGAATGAAACTCGCACTTGGCACCATGTATAGTTAGTATAGTTAAATAAACATTATTTATTCCAAGAAAAACATCTACCCCCGTACAAATAACTGCCTCTGTGGTGTAGTGGTTAAGGCCACTGGGCAGACCCAGAGGTCTCGGGTTCGACCCCCAGCGAGGGGTACATCGTACATGTTTGTGTAGTTGGTTTTGATGGTGTTGGTGGTAGGGCTTGTTTGCCCGCCTGGCTAGCTACCACCATCTCATCAAATTATGTCGCCATAACATCAATGTTTGTAGCATTGTTGTGTTCCGGCAGCTAGAGATAAGATAGCCAGTGCCTGCTGCGCGGCATGCTTGTGGGCCTTGTGGGCCTTGTGGGCCGGCAGGGTGAGGGTGACTGATGCTGCGTTGTTTTCACGCTGCACCAGTTGTCCTTGCGTCTGAACTCCATTTCCACTTAACATCAGATGGAGTAGAGCCATTTGCCGAGCTATTAAAAAAAAAATAAAAAAAATGCTGTGTCATGTAAATTCATAGTATGTTTAACAAAACTATCATGTTTCAAGAAAGTTTTATTGCATGCATAAAGTAATATAACTCAAATCCGTACCATGACTTGAGCATATCAAAATTGTTTTATTCCTAACTAGCTGTGCCCCGCGGTTTCACCTGCGTTCTATTAGTCATAACGTGATGTAATTATAGCCTTATAGCCTTCCTCAATAAATGGACTATTCAACACGAAAATATTTTATCAATTCGAACCAGTAGTTCCTGAGATTAGCGCGTTCAAACAAACAAACCAACAAACTCTTCAGCTTTTTAATATTATAAGTATAGATAACGAATGAATGGTTTAAAATTGTTGTCTATTCCCTGCTTGGCAATACCGTAAAGCATTAAACCGTTAATAAAATGTCACTTCGTAGTGATATACTTATAACGATCTAAACACGTCCATCAAGTGGTTTTAAATAAATTCTTGGGCTAATTATATAATCATTATACCCATGAAGTGTTGAGTTAGAATTGTTTTATGTTAATTCGGGTTGGCTTTAGTAATTTAATTCGTGTTGAACGTAAAATAGAATGATTTTGTAACAATTCAATTGTATGATTGACAGAGCTCTTTTAGTTTTCTTTGACTGTAATAAATTGAATTCTGCTTATTTTGCTTGTGCAAATTATTTCAGATTGATTTTTTATCTTGCTCTTTTATCTTCTCTTACCATATCGACCCCTTAGGTCTAGTGTTTAAGACCATCGGCACCGGTCTTTGACTCAGAAGCCCCGAATTCGATTCCCAAGGGGGCTTAGACGGCAAATCGGCCACAAAAAGACTGAACCTAGCCCGAATTTCTCCTTTTAAAATTTAGACGTAGGCTTTTCGGGCAATGTTGCTGGACGTGTAGCCGAATTTATTACTCGCAACAACTAATATTATAAATGCGAAAGTTTGTGTGTATGTATGTTCGTATATTTGTTACTTCTTCACGCTGCAACGGATGGATGGATTTGGATGAAATTCGGCATACAGATAGTTTATAACCTGGAATAACACATAGGATAATTTTTATCCAGATATTCCCACGGGAATCACACTATAAATATACTAAAATCGACAATAAAAAATGATTGTTCGTTTTGTTGTCATGGAAACCAAAGAGAATTTAATCACTTGATGGAAACTGTCAAAGCGGTACGTACGAAGTCCGCCGGGTCTACTAGTTACTCACAATAATTGATGTAGTAAATTCGGCCAAAATTCTGGTGTAGGTATAGTCGACAATGAAATTGCTTTACCACCTTAGAAGTGAATTTTGTTTGCATATAATAATAAAAAAAATTAATAATAATAAAAAGTTTATTTAACAACATTAACATACAATGACAAAGTGTTTTCAAATTACAATTGAAGTTAATACATGCTAAGGTTGTATCGACTAACGCTTCCAATTTAATGCAGTTACAGAGATCTCTACCAAGGCTAGGCCTGTCTTGTAGACAATCTATTGTCACACGTTGTCAGAGTCTGTTTACGCGACTTTCGTCAGACAATGGACTATTAAAATTAAACTTGACTTTTCAGTGATTGATTGAAATTTTGATATTTATTTAATAAATATTTACAACTGACTCAAGAATACACTATAAAATTTTAATTATTAGTAAGTAATCAAATAATTATAAAATACAGTGAAAAAATTAAATGCCTACCCGACCCAGCCAACTGAAATATTAATTTCTCCAATAAATTTTGCATAATTCTAGTAGCTACATCAGCCCCCCGACCGCCTAACCGATCGCTTTGACTACGCATATAGTTTATGACGTCATCTTGCCACCTCGCACCGCCTATGAAAGCAATATCAAAAGCTAAAGGCTTATAGCTTTCGTTATTGCTTTCATAGGCGGCACGAAACGACAAGATGACGTCATAAACCACACACGAACTCAAAGCGATCGATCGGTAAGGCGGTCGGGCCCCTGGATTTTGGTTGAATTTAGGTACTACAAAAACACAAATGTTGAAAAATTTCCACGAGCAGGATTTGAACCTGCACCCTTCTGACATACCGGGTCAGGTGCTCTTCCAATTGAGCTATCGTGGTTCTAACCAGCCCGCCGAAATTATTCAACACTATTTACTTTTTACTTTGAAAGCCAAAGGCGTCCATTTAATGTCAACAACTACCGTCATTAACATCTGATCATAATATTTTTACAAATACTAAAGATCAGTTAAGAAGTAGGCAAGCTATTTATAAAATGTTATATAATTTTTAACGCCAATTTTGTTGCGAACAAATTACAAATTGAATTTACTACATCAATTATTGTAAGTAGTAAACTCGGCTATACGCCCTGCAACATTGCCCGAAAAGCCTACGTCTAAATTTTAAAAGGGGAAATTCGGGCAAGGTTCTCTATTTTTGTGGCCGATTTGCCGCTTAAGCTGGTAGCAGGGCTTGTATTAAGTCCGCCTGCCTAGCTACCACCATCTTATCTAAATGTCGCCATAACATACATTTTAGTAAAGTTGTTGTGTTCTGACAGTTAAGAGATTAGGTAGCCTTTGCCTTAGTAGTGGTGAGGTGATCACTAACATCAAGGAGGTAACCAGGAGCTCTTATAGTAGTGCTAGTGGACCCGGCGGACTTCGTACCGCTTTGAAGTTTCCATCAAGTGATTAAATTCTCTTTGGTTTCCATGACAACAAAAGAAACAAATCATTTTGTATTGGCAAATTAAATTGTCGTTTTTAGTATAATTATAGTGTGATTCCCGTGGAAACATCGGGATAAAACTGTCATAAGTGTTAATCCAGGTTATAAACTATCTGTATGCCGAATTTCATCCAAATCCATCCATCCGTTGCAGCGTGAAGAAGGAACAAATATACACACAAACTTTCGCATTTATATTATTAGTGTGATTATTGCAGTAGTTCTTTGTGAAAACGAGACGCGTGTAGCTTGTAAGGGACAAGCTACACGCGTCTCGTTTTCTTTCGTTATTTCGAAGGTGTCACCAGATTTGTGACGTCATATTTGAGGTAATGTAGTAATCTAAATAATTGAAAACAACAACATAGTATTTCTTTTGTCACTATACAATGTTATTTTTAGTTTATACGAAACCTGAAAACCGTTTGTTCAGAATCAGTAATAGAATCGATTTTAATTTTTTTTATATCATGTTACATTTTGACCAAATAATATTTACAAAATCTCAATTATAGTATACCCTACTAAAAACACAACGGGACAGCACAAAAAGCTTGTAACTTCGTGAGTTTTCAAGATATAATTTTCATTTTTTTTTGTACTGATACTTTAAATGAAAATATTTGACCCGTGTTTCGCTTTTCGTATAAACTAAAAATAAGGTTGTATATTTATTTAACATAATATATGTTAATTTGACAATAAATACACAATAAAACAATCCAAACCATCAATTGCACTATCAAACAGTAAACTCATTGAAAATAAACAATTTGAATGAATTTTAATAATGAAAGAAACAATACTCGCATAATACTAGTCTTTTACATTTTAATTTACTTACCTTACTGCCGTACTCAGAGACGTCAATTAAGTTTTAATGACAATTAAATGTCTTTCCTTCTCTATTTAGCACTATACACAAGAAAGTGACAGCAAGAGACAATTGTCTTTAAAACTTAATTGACGTCTCTGAGTACGGCAGTTAGTGATATTTATTTAAAGACGGGCTAGGGCCAGTATGTATACAGAAAAAGGTTAAATCATCTTTGAAAAAACAATACGATATAATTTTTAGCAATTACACAGAATTTGTTATCAGAAAATATGATTTCGTAAATATTAACATTAATTTCAAAATTTGATTTTTTATAATCAAGTCATCTATGCCAATCGTCTGCAAAAAAATAATTTCACATTGAAATAAATGTTTAACATGTATAAAATATAAATCAAAAGCTTTTTATTAATGAAATTACTAACCGGATTTTGGTGCGAGATGGTTTGGCAAGTTAAAAATATCTGTTGGTATGATATCCTGAAATTACATTATTTCTTTATTTTTATGTACGACATTGTCTTAGTGTTAAATTTTTGAAGAGTTTCTTAAATCTGCAGACCTGTGCTATGTTTTCCTTCACAGGCACATTAGCACTTCCTGTAATACTGTAAAATCAAGTTCTGACCGTTCACCGTTTAAGTTAGGTTTCTTTGCAAGTAATTGCTAACATGAATTGAATGAATTAATACATATTATACCATTTCCGTTCATTTTCCATTTTCATTTTTTTTTTAATGTTTTGACCGACGATCTGGTGAAGGTCAGCACAAAACCGGTCGTTGTGGAGATCCTTGGGGGAGGCCTTTGTCCAGCAGTGGACGTCTTTTGGCTGAGATGATGATGATACCATTTCATCAGATCCATCCGTAATAAATAGTGTAGGAACCGCATTTTCTCTAAGTCGCGTTCATTTCACATTTCCCTTACATACAAATGAATCCATAGTAAAATGCTTAGAACAAATGTGAATAAAATGCCATTTGAAGTCTAATACGATTTATCCACTATTATCTTTCCATTCGTTTTTAGCATGGACATTGTGGTCTTTAGGAAATCTGTAAAATAAAAGTATCGATATATATCGATTAGAAAAGTATGCACATTGTTTACGTCACTATTATATGATATAGATAATCCGATGCCAATTCTGAATTATTGCTAAATCTGCTATAAAAATTAAATTAACAGCTGGTTATTGCTACAAAATGGTTCTACCAAATTTTATTTTTATTTTTATTTGCTTATCAGTTCACATTCGCCAAATAATATAGCAAAAACATATCGATTGAAAGTCAATAGTCCATGACTATTTTCTTTTCGAGATTACCTATTAGAAATTGCAGCCCCCATAAGTAGGTACAAAGAAATAGTGCCACATAGACCACACACTCACTATTTGTAGTAATCCAAAGCATTCGTGCAATCTAGATAGAAATACTATTAAAATCTGAAATAATTATGAGATACTAAGACAATGTTATTGTCCGACGTTATTGACAGTCGATACTATTAATCTTCTTCTTTTTGTGCAAGTCAAATATATCTAAAACGAACTGTCAGCTTTTAAATCAATGTACTCTTGAATATGGCCGGGCTTGGTCGGGCAAAAGGACTCGAGATTTTATTTTTCTGATGACCGAATGACATAACAATACAAAAAATAAAAACTAAGTGTCAACCATTTGTCGCACTCCAACCTCCTTTTCTAGCCATAAGGCCCTCAGAACAATAACTAAAGCTATAGAAGGATGGCTAAAATAAAAATCGTGCAACTATGTTTAGTTCCGTTCTATCTTATGGTTAGAAAAGGAGGTTGAGTGCGACAAATGGTTGACACTTGTTTTTATTTTTTGTATTGTTATGCCAAACGGTCATCAGATAATCGGTGATCAAAAAAAATCATTGAGTCCTTTATAAAGTACACACTCATAGAGCAACACGAGCCTCCGGCGGACCGGAGGGGAGTAGCCATACGCAGGCGTTCCCCTCTGTCAAAGTACAAGTCCACGCGGACCTATGCGTACAATAAAACTAGTTGCAGCCGCACTGCTCACTAGACTGAATCTAGTTGCGCGGGTAAAACGACGTCCTAGAAAAATGCCGAATTGTTCAGTTTATTGCTGCAAAAAGAGATCTGCCACGTCAAATTTACAAAAAGATGGCGTTACCTTTCATATGTAATTAATTTAGATCACATTATTACTATGTATTTCTCTTTATTCAAAAAAATACAATAATAAGCGGCCGTGTTGTTTTGGATTTGTTTACCAACTGAGGCCGCTTGCCCTCGTACAATATGTGGATCGGTCAAACGACTGATCCGAGTCTGTATCCAAGTTTACGCTGTCACTGAGCGATAGTGTTGTTATCATTTTCATCGATAAAAATGACAAAGGTAAAGTCTAGACAGCCACGTCTCTCGTGCATTTAATCATTTTTAGATTAGGTAATGTTTTCTAATATAGTGAAATGTATTTTAATATAGTATAATAATGATACGTATCTGTTAAAATTGATTCAAGTTAAATATAAAACTAATTAAATATTTTTTTCTAAAGTTTTTGCGAACACTACACGTTGAAATGAAACAACTTTTACGGATTTACTCGCGTTTATCTAGTAGGGCACGGGGACACGCACTAGTGCGTGATGCCGTTCCCTCTAGAAAACTTCCGAAGGTGATTCGTTACACACGGCTTAAGGAACCCTTTAATAAAAATGTTTACTAATAAGATATGGCACTAGGCATAAAGATGCGCTCTACCACAGAATAAATAATGCTCTACACAGTTATCAAAGTTTTATTCATGCACAAACGTTTTGAAAAAATAAAAAGGCTCAAAGTCACTCAAAGAGCAATGAAGAGGGCTATGCTCGGGGTTTCTCTGCGTGATCGAATCAGAAATGAGGAGATCCGCAGAAGAACAAAGGCAACCGACTGAGATGATGATGATGATGATGATGATGATGATGATGATGATGATGATGATGATGATGAACAAAATCATATGAAAGTAAATAATTACTGCAGATATGTAGAAAAATATGAAAAACATAATATATAAGGTTTCAAACAACACAGATATTATGTATTTATAGCTTCACTTTGACCTTGCATATCTCGGCTTCTATATTACTTAGGTCAAAAACCTTTTTGCAGCCATATATCTCAGTCGATGTACTATTAAACTAGAACAATTATTTCAGTGGCCGCTGAAAAAAAAAATCAAGCCAACCTCCATACAAAATTACCCAAACCCCTTTAAATCTATGAATAGCTATCCGTTTAAGACTGCCTTACGTAACTGGTTACTGTCGCACATATTTTATGATATCAACGAATTTTTTGATATTAAGAATTAGTTATAGTGATCGTCGCTAAGGTATACCTACTATAACTTATTAATTAATTAATTTAATGTTATCAATAATATTTGCATGCCATTTTGTTTCGGCAAAACAAGATTGTTCTCATTATTTTATTTTACCACCATGTATACCATGTTTTTATGCAATTAAATAATTTATTATTATTATTATACTCTTTATTTATTTTTTCCTTAAAACTAGATTTTTACAATATTTTAATATAATAATAATAAATCATTATAAAAACCTAATCCTAGAGTACCGCCAGCAGCGGGGCAGGGCCCAAGCTACCGGTGGTCAGGGCTGCAGAGTGAGGAACCTCCTGACAATACGTGCCGTGCCAAGGAGTACTGCCTTTTGCATCTGACCCTTGACCCAACCTTTCAGCGAGAGCCTCTCTAGGTGTTGATCGAGGCTCTTGGCTAAAAGACCGCTTGCCGAAACGACTATCGGTACAATAATGGTTGAATCCACATCCCACATGGCGGTAACCTTATTATTATTATTACTATGTTAGACGATTATGCGACGAAATTTGCACGCCCTGCGAGTTTTAAATACAGCAGCGACTGGTTGTTTTTCCAAGAGCCCCCTAGAGTTCCCTATAAATAAATAGAAATAATAAAATAAAATGTTTTATTTCAGACAACTGAAGTCCATTATGTTAGTTACAATTTACCTTAAAAACACAAATAAAATAATAAAATAAAAGAAACAAAATAAAATAATTAAAAAACACAAATAAAAGATACTTGACAAACGAATTGTAACCAATGATAGTACGTACCGTAATATGCTGCTTTACTTTAGTATAGTTACATATTTATGCAAATAAAATACTTGATTAATCTGATAAAAAAAATTATGTTGTCCATTGACCAAGAGAATGCCGTGTACACTTTCATATCTAAGTATATAAACTTTCAGAGTGAATAGGTAATTAGGCCGTGAAATCACAATAAATCACAAAGTCGTTAAAATAAGTTTTATAATGAAAAAAGTTCCAATAACCCAGAGCCGTATACAAACTTCTTTCTGTCTTATGTTCTAGCAAAAAACAAGATATGAAAAATATATTTGGAAAATTTTGAAAAGTGAATTGTGACGGTCACCATTTGTTCTGCCACAGCAGACGCTTTCAACCATCCCATCCTACCATGTAAATTTTCAAGTAACCAGATAAACATTAAGAAAAATTTCAAGTTCCATAACAATAGTAAAAGAAAAATAAATAGCACAGAACCAATACAAAACATGGCTCTCGTACTGAGGAAGGCGGTACTGCCAAGAATGCTAAAATGCCTAAAAGGGCGACAAATAGCAACAGCCCCGAAGAATAATCCTGCACCTCTATGTAAGTTCAAGTGTAATATTTAGTAGCGTATTGTAAATACATATTATTGTAGTGGTTTTTCACAATTTGTAATAGCATATAAATGTACCAAAGTCGCAATTATTAAGTATTATTCATTTGCCATAGCCACCGACGAAGTAAAGACAGCGATGTAAAAATAAATCTAAGTTTTAAAATACTGTATCGTGGTGTCTCATCCATCATACCTACATAGTATTTCTTGGTCGAAAGGTTATCACCAGTAGCGTTAATAGTTTAGAAAGGTAAGTGTAGTTAGTAGTAGTTCACTGATTTGCGTTTATTTTAAAAAAAAAAAAACGACTATCGTGTCAAGTGCAGTCAGTTGACGTTTTCATCTGCTTGCAGCTGTCAAACGGTAAACGTCAAATATTTGAATCGTGTTTGTCCATTCCCTCCTATCGCCGCCGGCGCCGGCGAGGTTTGTGTTTGTTATTTTGGAGAACGGCGGTCGCCGTAGGACCTCCAGCCTTTAATACTCGGCGTGGCGACGCGCGTCCGTCGTTCTTCCGAATAGCATTCGCGGCCAGCCGGCGGCTACCTTGCCGAGTATTAAATGTTGGGTGTCCTTTGCAGCGGCGGTCACCTTCGGCGTGTCGATGTTTGGGTCTCCGTTGACTGGCCGCACCTCCATCCTATGCTGCGGTGACCAAACGGGCTCTGTGCGTTTTTTCGCTGAGAAAAAAGACGATGGGAAGAAGGAAGGGGGATGTCCAGCTTGCGGTTGTCCCTGCCCCTGCGGACCGTGTGGACCCTGTGGTCCCTGTGGTCCCTGTGGTCCCTGCGGGCCATGCGGGCCATGTGGACCCTGCGGGCCATGTCGATGCCCTTGCCCTTGCCCATGTGGACCCTGCGGACCGTGTGGGCCTTGCGGGCCTTGTGGGCCTTGTGGGCCATGTGGACCTTGTGGCCCCTGTGGTCCATGCGGACCGTGTGGTCCCTGCAGATGCCCGTGCCCTTGCCCATGCCCATGTGGTCCCTGTGGCCCCTGTTGCCCACCGAAGCCAAAGAAGTGCCAATGTGGCGCGTGCGTGTGTGCAGCCACTGATCCGCAAGTCCAAACGGCCAATGCGGCTGCAGCTCCTCAGCACCAGACTCCAGCGGCTGAAACGCCAAAGACAGATGAAATCAAGAAGGTTAAGATACCTTCACGCCTCTCCGCCGCTGGCGTGAAAGTGGTGCCATGACAATTACAAGACTTTTTGGGATAATCTACCTACCAAATAAGCACAATTTATTAAATCATTTATTTGTTGTATGGATATAAATATTATGAATTTTGAATAAATATACGAATATATATGTCAAAGCAAAACTATTTTATTGAACGAACCTCTTATCTGTTTAGGGAGAGATTTCTAATTTTGATGGAGGTGAATAGAATAACGTACCTTTGCAGCGAAGGCAGTGCTATGCCGAAGCTTGAAGAAAGACAAAGGGGCCCTGTGCATGGGATACACGAAGATCGGCAAATCGAAGCGACTGTCGCCACTGAGGGAGTGCCCTGAGCCGCGCAGGTCGCTGCGGGTGCGGCTCACCATGTCGTGCCCTACATTTGTTCCTGAGACGAGACAGAAGATGCGCGTGTCAGTCCGGCACTTTAGCCCTCCCAGAACTAGGCCAGCACGTGCTCTCAATTATTCTCCGGCATCTCCATTCCTCGCTAGCTTCACTCCACTTCTCCAACCGACAAATGGCATCGCAATGTCTAGGCGCTCATACTCAAAGCCCTGCAATTGCGGATGTCCCTGTCCCTTCCCCTGTGGTCCGTGTGGTTGCGCTGGTGGCTGCAGCTGCTTACCACCACCATGTAACGTTCCAGCTAAATGCGTACAGTACATGACAGGATATTATTACTACCCTTATGGCACCTGGTTCTGCGGACCGTATCACGTAACCGGCACTTGTTGTCCTGTCGGCCCTAACGGCCCCATCAACCCTTGTGGCCCTTGTGGCCCTTGCGGCCCCTGTGGCCCCTGCGCTCCGAAATGCCCTGCACCCAGTTGTATCTGCCCTTCAACCGTTTGTCCAGGTTGTCCAACTATTTGTGCCCCTGGTGTATGCCCTATGGCCGTTATGGGCAGTCAGCAACCTGCTGTTCGCGAACTACCTAAAACTGGTGTAATGCCTGGAAATCAAATCAAGTATCCTCTATCACAAGACTCTACTAGGGAAACTACTAAGTCTGGGATATCTAGGTTTTTCCCTTTTAACAATTCTGCCGGAGCACCTCAACAGAAAGATTCTAAAAGAACTTTACCTACGACTACAGTGCTATCTTCATTCATTTGTCCCTACAGTACTCAAGCGAGGCCTTCCCACAGTCCAGGGTTCTATTACGATACCATGCCCCAAGTGGAGCGACCCAAGTCTTCCAGCAATACCACTGACCACAATCGTTCCACTCACCTCGCGTCTGGGCATAGAAGTTTCACCGACACTTCCATACAAACGAGTGACACTAAATATAAAAGCCCATACCATACGCGATCTAAACAAGCTTGTCCACCCTTAGAAAAGCCGAGAACTATTATGACACAGGAGCAAAGGGACAAGCCCAGAATCAAAGCGGGCGCGTTTGACTATGCCTCCATCCCAAAGTATAGAAAACCCTATCCACGTCCTAATACTGATATCGAATTCAAAGCTTACGAATCTTAATCATAACCTTCGAACATATCGACTTATTTTACTACAATAGTTATTTTTCCCCACCAATAAGTCCCTAAATTTGAATGAAAATGTACATTGGCTTCATCCAAGCGTCTAAAACCGAATACACAAGCAATAGAACTGTAAAACGCGCCCTCTATAAACTGAATAAACCACTTAATCCATCAAAGTTAGTTTCATTTCTCTATACCTTTTGATGAATTTGTAGGTTTTATGCTGACATTACAGTACCCACTCATCCTTTCAGTAAATGCCACCAAGAAGATGGGCTTGAGAGAGCACATATATAAGGCACACCTTGAGGCACCATTGATGAAATATATGCAGATGAAGCCAAAGACCGAAGATGACCCGCCTCTGAGAGCCCCTGCCATGCCCTGCCGGAGTATGTCCTGCCCAAACCTGTACACTACACAACCAGAGATGAGCTCTAAGCATCACCACCGTTTACTAGAGACCAAGTCTGCAGTATATTTCGAAGAGAAACGATGTCCCAACTACTTCAGGCCCAATCCTTTAATGCACCAACCCTTACGTCCCGCGAAGGCCCCACCGGCTGCCAACATTGAAACGCCGATCGCTGAGCAAATCGGAAATGACCCTTTGAATGCCTTGATGAGGTTATGTTCTTGCCCTTGCCCCCCTACATGCTGTTCTCCTTGCTGCGGTCCTTGTTGCAGCTGTTTACCGCCACCCTGTAACGTTCCAGCTAAATGCGTACAGTACATGACAGGATACTACTACTACCCATACGGCACGTGGTTCTGCGGGCCTTACCACATACAGACAGGACCATGTGGCCCTTGCGCGGGGCCTGTCCAACCGGGCGGTCCGTGCGGCCCGAGTGCTCCTAACCCAGGCGGGCCATGTGGACCCTTTGGTTGCGGCCCTTGTTCACCATGTGGTCCTGGGTGTTGTGGACCTAGCTGCGGTCCATGCGGTCCATGCGGCCCATGCGGTCCATGTGGTCCATGTGGTCCATGTGGTCCATGCGGTCCATGTGGTCCATGTGGCCCCTGCGGCCCCTGTGGCCCCTGCGGCCCCTGTGGACCTTACTGCGGCCCATGTGGTCCATGTGGCCCCTGCGGACCCTGCTTGCCTTGTGGCCCTTGTGGACCATGCTGCCTTGTACCTGACCTACTCAAACTTTGTGGTGGGTGTGGGCCATGTGGACCATGTGGACCATGTGGGCCCTGTGGGCCCTGCGGATGTGGTCCATGCGGGTGTGGACCTTGCGGAGCCTGCGGACCTTGCGGACCTTGTGGACCATGTGGATGCGGACCATGTGGATGCGGACCATGTGGATGCGGTCCTTGTGGATGCGGACCTTGTGGATGCGGACCTTGTGGATGCGGACCTTGTGGATGCGGACCTTGTGGTTGTGGACTCTGCGGACCCTGCGGGTGCTATGGAGGTGGATGTGGCCCTTGCGGATACGGTTGTGGCCCATATGGCTGTGGACCCTGCGGATGTGGCCCCTGTATGTGTGGCCCCTGCAGCGGATGTTACTGCGGCCCCTGCTTAAACTGCGAATGCCCGCCGTTTCCTGTATGCGGGCCAGTAAAACCAGGTGGGCCTTGCGGACCTATAGGCTCTGATCTTGGTCCTACCCCGAAATGCTGTATCATGAGCTCGACAGAACTGGCTCCTCACAATCGAGGAGACGCCACGTGTTTTTGTGAGGAATGTCGCGCTAGCAGGTCTGCGGAAACCTTGTCAGGACGTCCTCCAATTGAGACTTCGAAATCGCTGCCGCTACCGCCTGCACCGAAATGCGACAACAATCCTAATGCAGTACGGACTCATCCCTTCAACAAAATCACACCCAAACTCCATAGCCAATCTACTCCTCCGATCAGTAGCGTTATGGGCCGTTTCTTAAGGCATCCTGAAAAAGTTGGAGCGGAGAAAGCAATAAAAACCATACAGGACTTGAACATACAGGAAAAAACGATAAAGGCATCCACGAAACGATATCCAGTAAGCTACGTCAAACCATGATTTTATTTAAGAGCAACTGTTTCTTAAGATAAGTAATAAAAAATTAAACATCTTTATAACTAAATAATCTTTTATACATCGTCAAATGGTAAAGTTATAAAATAAAATTTAACATTTTTATTACTCAAATCTTTATACGTAGTCAGCAGAACGGTTATAATATTATAGAATAAAGTAAAACTTATTTCATACTAAATAACCTCTTTTTTGTTTCCTATTCTCTCCATCACATTCTTGAAAATCATCATAATCATCTTCGCTAAAAGACGTCCAGTGCTTTGAGCTGCTCGTTCAACTGTTCGTCCACTTGGTCAAACTAATTTGTCCAACAGGAATAATTTCTCCCAATGGTCAAACTTTTCAACCGTTTCTTGGTGGTCATACTTTCGGATAATGGAAAATACAGTCCAGCATATATATAATTTTATTAATTTTCTGTAAATAAAAATACCCAGTGTGATACTGTCATTACTTACTTTTTATTAACCTTTTTACCGCCAACAACTTCTATAGAAGTTCGAGATTTTCGTGCCGTCCACGCCAGCACTTCTATAGAAGTTCTTTTTTGTACCTACTTTAATAAAATACATTTATACGTTGGCGTACAGCGGGACATCGCGTGCAGGATAGTTGGGCGGTGAAAAGGTTAAAGGGGATCCTGATGAACTAAAGAGTTCACGAGGATCCCCTGGGGGATCAGGGTAGGGGATCCTGGTGGACGAAACGAAAAGTTTGATCATTGGGGAGAAATTATTCCTGTTGGACAAATTAGTTTGACTACCCAGTTTGACCAAGTGGACGAACAGAGGGTTTCCACGACGTCCGGTTTTGAGCTGCTCATTAATGGGTTACGGTTCACAGTCCAAGCCAAATCGTAAGATATGCCCCCAAGCCCAAGTAGGTTTGCAGTTATACCATGGTTATACATTAAAAAAAACTGCTGGCCCTCATGTCCCGGTACTTTTCTGATAGCTTAGTTTGTTCTATCAAGTCCACTTTTGTTAACTCCAAACCCTATGAGTCCCACCTAACAATAAAACTTTTAAAAACTTTCAGCCTATAACTGACCCACTGCTGGGCAAAGGCCTCCATCATTGAAGTCAAGTCATCATTACAATTGAAGGGTAATGGCTTAATCACCACGCTTGCCAAATGCGGGTTGGTGATCACAAACCCGGGGTATGCATTGAAAAAATCCGAACACACCCGACCTGGGAATTGAACCCGGGACCTTCGGGTATCGGACCGAGCGCTATGCCACTCGGCCACCGAGGCGTTAACTTACTTGTTAATAAAAGAAGAACTAAAAAGTTAAAAATAATTTAATATAAAAATGTTTGTGTTTTTATCACAGACCCAGTTTTTTTATAAATTAAAACTTACATTTTGATGGAATATTAAGCATATTTACACTTGCTACTTTCATTATTTTTCTTTTGCAATGACAATGTACCAATCTTTTATATATATAAAAATTGGGTCTGTGATAAAAACGCAAAGATTTTTATATTATTTTTTTTTAACTTTTTATTAACAAGTAAGAAAAGCTTGTTTTTGAAAGTTTTTTTCTTTTAATTTTATTTTTAACTTTTTAGTATTTCTGAATGACATGCATAAACACCCTCATACCCCATATAGCCCTCGGCCGGCACGTGCTCACCTTGGCATTGGGTCATCCGTCTAAATCCATTTAATCAAAGACCGAATACACATTCATAACAAACGGAACGAACGAACGAACGATATCATTTTCCCGAGTTCCTATGGCCGTCTTCTAGCTCCATCATCAGACACTGGTTACCATCTAGCAACAAAGGAGTACTCTGCATGCATGACGACTCATACGAGCCCAAACTCGATGGGATTGTGTCGTTTATTTACCGAGTTCCTATGGCCATCTTCTAGCTCCATCATCAGACACTGGTTACCATCTAGCACCAAAGTACTCGTCAAGCCGAATCATACGAGACCAAACTCGATGGGGTTGTGTCGTTTAATTACAGAGTTCCTGTGACCATCTTCCAGCTCCATTATCAGAACTTGATTACCATCTAGCCAAAATACTCGTCAAGACAAATCATACGAGCCCAAACTCGATGGGGTTGTGTCGTTTATTTACCGAGTTCCTATGGCCATCTTCCCGCTTTATCATCAGACCCTGGTTACCATCTAGCACCAAAGTACTCGTCAAGCCGAATCATACGAGACCAAACTCGATGGGGTTGTGTCGTTTAATTACAGAGTTCCTGTGACCATCTTCCAGCTCCATTATCAGAACTTGATTACCATCTAGCCAAAATACTCGTCAAGACAAATCATACGAGCCCAAACTCGATGGGGTTGTGTCGTTTAACTAACGAGCTCCTATGGCTAGGTATCTTCCGTCATCATCATCATCAGACCTTGAATATCACCTAGGGATATAGTACTCGTCAAGATGATTTCGAAGAGCCCAAACACGGTGAGGTTAATTTATTGCATTCACCAGTTCCTATGGCCACCTTCCGACTTCACCATCAGACCAGCTCCATGGTACCATAATAATGCATTGTCATCCTAATTACATAGATGTACCAAATTTCATGGTACCATAATAATGCATTGTCATCCAAATTACATAGATTTACCAAATTTCAGGTCAATTGAACACCGGGAAGTGGGTCAAATTAGGCATGCAAAGATTTGTACGCCACATACATACGTACAAACCCTTTCGGTCCATAAGGTTGAATTTTTAAAATGTTGAATTCCTAGAATATTGCACTCCTAGAATGTTGAACTCTCAATTAGTTGAACCCCAGAATGTTGTGTTTTTGAGTCCTAATACAATGTACGATAAGCAAAATGTTGAGTTATTGCATTGAGGCACAATGTTGAAAAGAATAAATATTTTTAGTGCACTAGATTTAATATTACCAACCTAAAGTACCAGGCTACCATAACTATGCAGGAGATTGCTTATTAATATAAAACAATAATATAGTCTTGTAAATACATATACATATAGCAAAGATTATAATAATATTCTTTTATATTAATATGCAATCTTCTGCATAGTTATGGTAGCCTGGTACTTTATGTTGGAAATATTAAATCTAGTGCAATATGTATGTAAAAGATTATTTGTGCCTGTTTTTTACACATTTAAATTATTTATCTTCAGCAATTATTTTATACACAACAGTACCTAAAAGTGTATCTAAGAGGACTAATTGGTAGGGTTTAAAAAAAGTGTACCTTACAGGAATAAAAGCGCAGTTTTATTAAAAGTGTCTCTACGGGGAAAGTGTATGTCTGGGGAATAATTCGATTTTATCATAAGTGGCCAATCAATACAAGTAGGTGATTTCAGTGAAGAGGTTCAACATTACAGGAATTCAACATTTTAAGAAAGTAGATTTATCATTTAACATTTTACTTATTCAACATTATGAGCATTCAACATTCTAGGAATTCAACATTTTAAGAATTCAACCTTATGGACCGAAAGGGGGGTACAAACAAACACGTGAAGTTAATTATAAGCTTGTAAATAAAAAATAACTGACCTTCAAGTCCCGGTGCTTTTCTGATAGCTTAGTTTGTGCTATCAAGTCCACTTAGTATAAAGTATACGGGATGAATAGCCCACATGGGCTGGTGGCTGTGGATAGTCACAGCCCATATGTGGGCTGTGGACAGTGAACCTGTTAAGAGCGTTTACGCCGCACACTAGCGCCACTAATGAAAAAAATTACTTCATTCAAATAGTTTGTTGAGCATAATTTGATTTTCTATCTCTAATTACTCGTTTTTTTTTTCATTGGCGGCGCTAGTGTGCGTCGTAAACGCTCTTAACTGTCTTTCACGCTTTGACAACTTATTCCCGTAATACGTTCTGGTAATATCGACGAATATGGATGATTTAGGCCCTTTCGCTTCTAGGCCCGCCAATAAAAACTTCAGCGATTCATAACATGTCCCGATTGCGATATGTCCCGTTTGCTGTATGTCCCGTTCGCGATAATTATGTCCCGTTCGCGGTATGGCACTTTCGCAGTAGGTATGGCCCAGGCGCAGTGCATTATGTCGATGGGTCCTATGTTTAAAGGCCAAAGTGACAATTTAACCATTTTGACTTTTTGGTGGTAAATGTTTCCTTTTAATATAATTAATGATATGCACTAAAAAAAAATACAAATATATTGGTGGAAACACTGTTTTTTGTAAGAGTAAAAGGGCTTATGTAGCTCACTTTTAAACGTACAAGGGCTTAACGGCTGTTTGAGACTTGCACGCGGGCAATTCCCGCGTCTTTGTCGGTCAATCTGTCAGTTAGATACTTTTACGTCACACTGAGCAACGGTCTCGCTGTGTTAACATCGTCATACTGTTATTGTGTTTCAAGTAAAACATGACGTCTAATAAGTATCGTTTTAAGTTTAGTAGAAGTCGAAACTGTTGACACATTTAATATGAAAAATTGTAGCAAGAAAATTACATTTTGATTACTTTTTTGCTCTTAAGTTTCAGATATTTCTTTAAAAATAAATAAAAAAAAGTAAACGTATGCTCTTAGTTTCATTGATTTCTATGGCGTAATTGAGAGTTCTGAACCATATTTCACCAATGTAAGACCACGTATAAGTGTTAATGTAACTTATTACATAAAATACTTACTTAATCAATATTTATTTTGGTGATTTATTTATATTACAACAAAAACAAAAATTTCGCATATTGTAAGTCCAGAAATACGCGATTTAAATAAAATAATATACCACGTAAATCGTCCAAAGTGACACTTAGGCCTTTTTACTAGTGTTTTGGGTAGAATAAAAGTACAAGAAATTAACGAATAAGGACATATGTGCAATAATAAAAAAATAAAAAGTGATCTTACCTGAATCGCCTCTCCGAAGCACTAGGTATATGTGCATGCACATACACCTAATGCTTCTGAATGACACACTCAGGTTTATGACCAATCACGTTCAGAATGCTGTTGGTGCTCCCACGAACCCTGCGCATCAGTGACGCGATTCTTCTGCACATTATTGTGTGGAAGTCGTCCATGCGAGCATCGGCGAACATACCTGAGGCACTGCAGTAGCGTGGCAGCCTGAATAACTTCCTAAATGCATTATTATACTGCACACGGAGAGCGTTGTATGCCCGCTGCGTATATCTAACCCACAGGGCGCACGTTTTTTTTTTTTTTTTTTTGGAGAGAGACTGCTGGTTGCCGAGGGGCATTTCCAGCTTCACCGGGCTTGTTTTAGGGGCGGCGAGGTACGTAAAGGGTACCTCAAGCCGTGTTGAAACGAAACACCTTCAGAGGATTTCTAGAGGGGTACGGCATCGCACACTTAAAAGTGCGCGTCCCCGTGCCCTTCCAGAGTCTCCGAAGGGTTCGGATCGGATCGGGGAGCGGAACCACCCGAGGGCGCCTCTAAAGGCACGGACCTCGGCTCGGGTAGACCGGGCCGTGGAGGAGGAGAGGAGGAGCTCCCAGGCACATGATTGTGCCTGGCATAGAGCGCGTGTGAACCGGTTCTTCGTACCCTTGTTCTACGAGTACGGTGTCTTGGGCCTAAAACAGTGTGCATGTTTAGTGTATTCTGTAAATGTGTGCTGTCATTTGGAGGAATGGGCGGGGGGGCATTCGCAACTGTAATTGCGTCGTCGGGCTCGAGGGCGCACGTGTACAGAGACTGGCAGTAGGCCTTAAATAAGGTGATTTTGACCTCTGCAGTACAACGCGCGAACTTGCGAGCCAGCATGTTGCAGCGGACAGCTAACGCCCTCCGTGCCCTCTATGTCAGAGTCATCTTTTAAGTCCTCGTTAACCACATGGCCGAGGTACTTAAATTCGGTTACGCGTTTGAGTGCCACACCACCCAACATCACAGGTGGAACGACCTTTGGTTTATTGGAGCCCGCCTTAAATACAAGCAGCTCGCTTTTAACCACGTTATACCTGAGACCATGGGTCAAAGCGCAGGCCTCACACAATGATAAAAGGCGCCTTAGAGCGCTGATTGATGGGCTCAGGAGAACCATATCGTCAGCGTAACTAATACTATACGGCTGCTCCTAAGCCCGTCAATCAGCTCGTTCATATATAGATTAAAAAAAAGTTTCAAAGTTTCATTAAATTCGGCTTAATCATGTTAAAAATATATCACATTGAAACTTTGAGCGCTTCTCCTGAAAAGTTATTATTTTGCACTTTGGCCCTTGTACATAGAACCCATCGATGTATGGTCCGAACGTGATGTCTCGTTCACCGTACGACTCTTTCGCGGTATCACAGAATAAGTAATGCGGTATGCATAATTTAAGCCTCTCGACGCATGCTGTATTACGCATCTTGTCCAATACGCGTTTAGTCAAATCTTCGCAAATGGTCCAATACGCAAAATATTCAAATCGCTAATTGCCCTTTACGTAGAATATCCAATAAACACGCTGATAGTCCAACACGCAGAACGTCCATTTAAACGCAGAACGTCCACCACGCTTAACGTCCCACACGCAAAGTGCTTATTTCGCAAAATGTCCATCATGCTGAATGCAGAATTGCACTTAGCCCGCGGGCTAAGAGGACCCTTACCGGTAAAATATAGTGGTCGACTGAACCCGCGAGTTAGCCGATTAGTGTGTGGGTAGAGTCAATACGATAAAAAACAAAGTGGGCAACTGAATCTGCCTAGGAAAAAAAAATACCTATGGCCCAACTGACGAAAACTCGAATCCTTGTTTGTGCCGTGGGTGCTTTTGAGACACAACTGATTGATCCGTGCGTCGGGCAAAAAACTGTACCTACTATAAGGTAGACCGCTTAACTGAGTCCTCGCCTGCGGTAGGTACGCGGGGCGGGAGGTACGTCGAGCCTCTGCCACGCGTACGAGCGTTCTGCGACGCGGCGATCGGATTTCTAGTTCATTGCGCGTTATACTACGGCAGACATACAGACAGCAGTGATAGAAAAAACGCAATGAACTAGAAATCCCGTTTGCCGCGTCGCAAAGACGTCTGTAGTCGTGGTCGAGCGGTAAGATGGTACACACGTGATAATTTTTACAAGATTCATCTGAAAATAAGCAATTATAAATAGAAGTGCCTGCCTATCTAGTTAATCAACTGTTTTGAGAAAAATAAAAAATAAATCTGTTTTTTACTTTGCAGCCGTTATTTATTATAGAATATTTGATAAATGCAATGGTAATGAACTTGTGTACTATTTATTAAGCAATATCAAAATAATAAGTCAATCACTTGTATCCATATCAATATCACTGGAACTTGATTCTTCACTTTCGAAGCAGCCATCATCAGAATCATCTGAATCGTCCTGCACGTTAAAAATAAAATCAACAATATCATGTATTAATTATCAATTGTGTAAAACTGAGTGGCTTTTCTTCTCACCACGCCTTTTGTGAAATCGTCTATTCCCATTATTTTTTTGCGAATCTGTTTTGATCTACTCGGTGATTGAAATTTTTCGTTGTCTTTAAATAATTGTCCTTGTTGTACAATTCTAGATATAGACTTTTCCGATAGTCCTGTAACTTTTGCTTCGGTTTTGTTTAAATGAATATTTTGTTGATATTCAGCAGAATTTGGATCCAATTTCTTTTTTCTAAAATATTCGTATACGTTAAAAAGCCATTTGCTTGCACTGACTATTAATTTTATGTCCGAAGATATTTCGACTCATCTTGGGAATATAATACCTCCTACCTCCGCGCCCTTGTACGCCGCAGGCGAGGACTCAGTGACTTTGATAATCGAATCGATCGAATCGAAGGGCGCGAGTAAAAAAAAGTATTGTAATATTGCATGATTTGGTACGACACAGGTAATTTTTTTTTGTAAATGTACTTATATAAAGGCTGTGCAGTTTCTTTCGCCCATTCTTCCATTCTTCTCCATAGCTAAAATATAGACGCTCTGAATGGGTAGTAGGTAAAAAAATGTTCGGACGGACGGTTTAAAAGTAGCACCTATATTTATAATTGCTTATCTTCAGATAAATCTTGTTAAAATTATCACGTGTGTATCACTTTGCCGCCATGCCAAGACCACTGACGTCTTGCGATGAGGCGAGCGATTTGTAGTTCATTGCGTTATTTCTATAGCCGTTGACTATGACTGACGTTGTATAGCGCGCAATGAACTAGAAATCCGTTCGCCGCGTCGCAAGTCGCTCGTGTTCGTTACTCTGCCACTACGTACCTTCCCGCCCCGCGTACCTACCGCAGGCGAGGACTCAGTTAACCGGTCTTGCTATTATGATTACTTAACTGCTTTGTGTAGGTATGTATGCATTTTTTTAATATTTGGTTTTTTAGTTGCACTAGATTTAATTTTTCCAACATAAAGTACCACTATGCAAGAGATTGCTTATTAATATAAAAGAATATTATTATAATCTTTGCTATCATCCTAAGCTATGTAAGATAGGTATATTTATTAGTGAATTTACAAGACTATATTATTCTTTTATATTAATAAGCAATCTCCTGCATAGTTATGGTAGCCTGGTACTTTATGACTGGCCTTTGCGAAAGTTGCTTCAGCACTTCCAGACCGGGCGCGTTAACACGCTCGCTGCGAAGTCATTTTTCGTAGACTTTCAGCACATGAGTAAATAACCTACAGAGACCAAGCCATGTCCAAGTCATGTCGTCATGTCGTATGGTGTCTTACTGTGGGCTACAGCAGCTGATGTTGAATCTATATTTATTTTGCAGAAACGAGCAATAAGAACCATTTATAGACTAGGTTCCCGAACTACTTTAAGAAATATTTTTAAAGAAATTGGTGTTCTTACAGTTGCATCTCAGTTTATTTATAACTTAGAATAATAACGCCTAGAACGATAGTATCAAACAAAGTTCGTCAAAATATTGAGGCACAAAATACTCCGTCGTGTGCGTCAGCGGCTTGTCATTACACACACAACCGTACGAATAAATGTTGCAAGCGAAATGGTAATTTCCCCAAATTTTGGGTAAATGGGTTAGTTACTAAACTCTTACCCCCTTACAAATAAACACTATTTAAGCATTTACTTAGTTAATCATTGTTTTGTCAACGTCACACAAACGTCGTTCTCAATTTGAGAAAAAGAGACAAAACAATGATTAACTAAATAAATGCTTAAATAGTGTTTATTTGTAAGGGGGTTAGTTATCTTGTTTCAGAGTTTAAAAATTGTATTGTTGTTACATTTGTTTTTTTTATTACTTCAAATTTCTTATGTGAAAATAGCCATAAAGTCAATAGTCACAAAGAGAAAATTGTCTTCTATATTTAACGGCATACATTAATAATATTAACTGTTATACACATTAAGATGCTTTCATTTCAGTTTGTAATTATTATTTAAAAAGTAAAAATAGAAAGGTTCATACATATAGCTCACGCTTCAATCCCTCAGGAGGGGTAGGCAGAGACAATGGACCGCCACTTCTCTCTTTAACTATTTGGAAGCATAATTTTATCTCATTATGCATTGAAGATTATTTCGAGCCTTTAGTTAGATGGCAGTGAAGCTACGACTACCACAATTTTCATATCATTAACTACTTCTTTAAAGATACTTACTTATTATAACTCTAAAACATTTACATGTAATGTAAGTAAATGTCACAATGTTTGGTGATAAATAAGAATGCCAATATTTATTCATTTACTTTTTATTGCACAAAAATCAGTCTTATTAGAAAAAATAACTGTTGTAACATTTTTTTAGCATTTCAGTTTAAAATCCTAGTAGCTGTTACTGTTTTCTAAATAACTGGCGCTCTAAATAACAGCAATCGTGACGCTCCACTATAAGTCGCGCTAGGTTCACTGGTAATTATTACACATAAAAACAACTCTAAATAAAAATAACTCGGAACACAAAGTGGGGTAAAAGTTTTTCTACATCTAGCAACACATACATGGAAGTACATATTACAAATTCATGAATAATAATATCGTGTTTTACGAAATAATAGACATTGATTAACGGTACTGACAGGTGAAATGTAATATTAGTATCCTTTTTGCTAGATTCTGACTTGTTAAAGCATCCTTTGATGGCACTAATCGTCATTATAAACAAAAATTGCGGAGCTGCTTACGACACGACGTGACCTTGAATACTAGCGAGCCGTTCGGCGAACTAAGCCACATATGGCTTGGTTAAACTTGCCTCAATCGCCGTGCGCGTACTCGGCTTCTAGGCGTTATTGTTCTAAGATTTATAATAGTTTTTGTGCGTTGCAACATCAATTCTTTTACTAAACACGGTGATGTACACAATTTCAATACTAGAAATAAGAAAAAACTTGTAATGCCACTGTTCAGGTTGCAAAAGGTTCTTGGCTCTTTCTTGGGGCAAGGTATACACTACTATAATAAAATACTTAGTACTGTACAAGATTTACCTTTAGATAAGTTTAAAAAACATGTAAAATCTTCTTTACTTAAGAAAGGTTATTATACAGTCAAAGAATATTTAGATGACAAAACAGCTTGGTTATAATAAAAAAATAAAACTACTCTTTATTTTAATTTTTTTTATTGGGAGCAATAATTACTTTAAAAATATCTTAACGCTGATATAATAGCCTTTATCAGCAGTGTCCTACAGTTTATAAATAATATTTATGTTACGTTAAACTTTTCATTAGGTTTTTATTTAGAGTATCTTGAGTGTGTCATCTTATCTTATCTTATCTTATCTTAGTGGGGCCTGCCGAGGTTTCCACCTTTCAGTAACACTTCGACCCATTGGGATCTTTTGTGCAACCCCATCCTTTCACTCTTCCCCCTCTGTAAAGATAGATGCCATAAGTCTGGCAACGTCCTTAAGAGCGAAGAGCCTGAAGTCCTCCGGTTTCGGATAGGCCGACCCCAGGAGTCCCATTCTTTTCCTAGCCAGAGAGTCGCAGTCATACAGTAGGTGCTGCATTGACTCGGTTTGCTCTCCACATGCCCTACACAAACTATTTGTTGAAAGGTGCATTCTGTGAAGCATTTGTTTTGTGGCATAATGCCCTGTCAAGGCACCGATGGTTAATCGGGCCTGCCTTCTGCTGCCTCCGCATATGAACTTACTCCGTCCTAAAGCGTTTTCGCCTAGGAAGGATTTGGAGTGTTTCATGCCCGGCTGCTCTTTCCATTCGATGCCGTGCCTGTTTATGATGTAATCTTTTAAGGCCTTGTTGATGGTACTTTGTGCAAGTGCCACGAACGGCTCAGGACCAATAAGCTGGGTTTCTGAGCCCTCCCTGGCAAGTGCATCCGCCATCTCGTTGCCGTGGATTCCCATATGGCCTGGGACCCAGATCAATCGCACCTTGTTATGCCCACCTAGCTTGTTTAGAGCTTTTGTGGTTTCCAGAACAAGGCCCGAGTCGATTCGGGGCGATATGAGTGACTTGAGCGCGGCTTGGCTGTCACTCAGGATGAATATATTGCGCTTTTTAATAGCTAACTCTATATTCTGCTTTGCGCATAGGAGAATTGCGAAAGTTTCTGCTTGGTAAACAGTAGCAAATTTTCCCATGCTTTGACTATGCTTGAAGTCGTTATTATAGACGCCTGCCCCTGTGCCCGACTTCATTTTTGATCCGTCGGTGTACCAGATTAGGCTGTCTTTTTCCGGAGACGGTGGCCCTCGTTTCCATTCGTCCCTGGTTGGAACATAAACTTTAAATTTCTTTTCGAACACGAATATGGGGGATATTTTATCGCACCCCATTTCCATGATCCTATCAGGAATGTCACTTGGTTCCCATTTTGTGTGTCTGGTCAGAGGTTTAGATGCGTCCCATAGTCCGGCCACCTTTATTCTATGTAACGCTTTTTTTGCCTCTGTTTCTATTACAATGTGCAGGGGTGGAAGGTCTGTGAGGACCTCCAGCGCTGCCGTTGGAGTGGTTCTAAAGGCGCCAGTGATTGCTAGACAAGCTGTTCTCTGCAGTTTGCTAAGAGCATTCCTACAAATCTTCAGCCTGGTTCTGGGCCACCAGACGATGCTGCCATATGTGAGGATCGGTCTCACCATCGTCATGTAGATCCACCTAATGATTTTGGGGTTGAGTCCCCAAGTCTTGCCATATGTAGACCGACACATGCCAAAGACTCTGTAAGCCTTGGCTACGGTTGTGTCCACATGCTGTTTCCAAGTAAGTTGCCTATCCAGCGTTAAGCCTAGATATTTCACTTCTTTGGACCAAGAGAGCCGGGTGCCATAGAGTGTTAGGTTACCCAGTCCCGTAGTGTTCCTCATTCTTGTAAAGGGGATGGCTGTTGTTTTCCCCGGGTTTACAGAGAGGTGATGGGCATTGCACCATTCCTCCAGCAGACCTAGGGCACGTTGCATTAACCCCGATACCGTAGAGGGAAATTTCCCACTGACTGAGATGACCAGGTCATCCGCATAACCCACCGTATAGAATGGTCCTTTATTCAGCCTTACTACAATTGAATCAACCACAAGGCTCCACAGAAGAGGCGAGAGAACCCCTCCTTGTGGGCATCCTCTAGTAGTTCGCGCAATTAGACTGTCACCTAGCAGTTCAGAGTTAATAATTCTACCCTTTAACATGCATTCAATCCAATTACAGATCGGTTGTGGCACACCATGGTTCTTGGCTGCAACTTTGATGGATTCAAAGGTAGTGCGATCAAATGCACCTTCGATATCTACGAAAGTGCAGACGCAAATCTCCTTGTTTTCCAGCGCAGATTCCGCTCGACTCACCACATGATGAAGAGCAGTTTCGGTTGACTTCCCCGCCTGATATGCACACTGAAGTCCATGGAGTGGGAATCTTTTCAGAGGTCCCGCTCTGATGTATTTGTCTACCATCTTCTCCAGGGTCTTCAGGAGAAAGGATTGCAGACTTATAGGCCTAAAGGCTTTGGGTTCTTCATAATCTGGTTTTCCCGTTTTGGGTATGAAGATAACCTTAACACGCCTCCATGTTCTGGGAATATGTCCGAAAGCTATGCATGCTTTATACAGCCTGCAGAGATGGGGTCCCAGGATGGAGGCGCCCTGTTGTAGTAGAATGGGATAAATGTTGTCAGGTCCTGGCGCCTTAAACGGCTGAAAGCTCCCAAGAGCCCATCTAACCTTACATTCATCCACTACCCTTTTCGCTGTTATCCAGTCATATTTGGAAGTTCTCCTCTGCTGTTCCTTCCAGCTGATTGGATCATGATCGTCCTGGATGACTTCTGATCCAGGGAAATGAGTGTCAAACATGGCCTTCAATGTCTCACTCCCTGTCTCTGTTCGTACTCCATCTTCCTTCCTTAACGTGGTTAATGGAATCGCCTTTGTTGTAGAGATAGCCTTGGATAATCTCATTGCTTCCGGAACAGATTGTATCTGGTCACAATGTTTCCTCCAGGCAGATCTCTTTGCCTTACGTACCGCACTACTGTACCGTGTTAAGGCCTCCTTGTAGTCGCTGAAGTCGTTCCTCGCTTTCGCTTCGTTGAACGCCTGTCGTGTAGCTCTTCTAATGCGAGCCAGTTCCGGGTTCCACCATGGTACCCTCCTTGTCACTAATTTCGTCTCTGGACAGTTATTTTGCCATGCCGTCATCAGTGCTTCTGTAATTCTGTCAGCTTCAAACTCTATGTCCAAGGCTGAGTTTAATTTACAGCTGGGACCATCCAGCTCCATTCTGAGGTCCTTTTTGAAGCCCTCCCAGTTAGTGTTCCTGGGGTTCTTCCTACGCACAGTCTCTATGGTTTCACCTAGTCTGTACCTAAAGCATATGTAGTTATGATCGGAAAGGGAGACCTCATCCGACACATGCCAGTTTGTGATGTTCCTTACCGCTCTATTGTTAGCAATGGTTACGTCGATCACCTGTGCCCTGCGGGCGTTGAAAAAAGTAGGCTTGCTACCTTTGTTAAGTAATTGCATGGGTGAACTTACCAGATATTCCAGAAGCTTCTCCCCCCTTTCATTGGTGTCTGAGCTGCCCCAGACGACATGATGCGCGTTCGCGTCGCAGCCGATGACGACATCTAAGTTTTCTCGGTTGCCGTAGGTTACCAGTTCCCGTATCCGTGGTGATACTGGGTCTGCCTTCTCGTAAGGGAGATAAGCTGACGATAAGATTACCGTTCGCTTTGTCCCCCCCTCCCCTGTGTGGATCCTGACAACTGTCAGGTCCCTGCAACAGAACTTGATTAAAGGCATTGCATGTATGTCATTTCTGACATAAATGCAAGTCCTCATGTTATTAGTGGAACAGTTATGAAAAAGAGTACCAGGAGCTCCACCTAAGCCCTTTATCATTCCCCCATATAAGTAGGGTTCCTGAATTAGGGCAATATCGAACTTGTTAATTTTAAGCTCGCGTGCCAGAAGGGCAGTCGCGGCCTTACAGTGGCGCAAATTAATCTGTACACACCTTAGTCCCGCCATTTCCTCGACTATTGGCCGTCTTCCGAGCTAGGTTCCCCCTCCGTTGTCGCCTGCGCGCCCAACGGGGAGGACCCCCCCAGAAGCAGCTCGTCTATGGCGAGCTCTCCCACAATGTCTTCAGATCTTGGGGAGGAGATCCCACCACATTCCATTGGTGTCATCTCCTCTCCAACATCCCCTACCGCAGCGACTAGAACACCCGGTCCTGGCTGCACCTTTGTCACTAGTGCGCTTTGGGAGCACTCACCCTCAGTCACTCCCGCCACGCCCACTCCTTCACTATTGCCTTGGGCCTCGACAGGCTCGCCCGTAAGCTTCTCCTCCAGAAGCTTAAAGACGCTCCTGTCGATGCCCGTGTAAAGGCAATAGCCCTCCGCTTTGATGAATGCTGCAGAGGCACCATCCATCAGTATGACCCTCCGTACTGTCAGACCCTCGACCTTAGTGTCGACGATCTTCCAGCCCGAGGTCTTCAAACCGGGATGACATCTCTGCAGCATTCTCAAAACCCTGCCCGTGTCAAGGCGGCTGACGTTTCGGGACTTCCATGCCATCTTTACAGGCTTTGGAAGGTCCTTCGCATCGACCACCCTGAGCAATACGCCTTCGACGGTTAGGCCGTCCTGTGCTCGAAGCCATTCCGCCGAGCCACTCCCTTCACAAGTGAAGAGGATGGCTCCCGCCGAAATGCCTCCCATACTAAGTACTGGGATGGGGTCAGGTGTGGCCTCCAACAGGTCCCAAATGGTTCCTTGGATGGCCACATAGTGACTCTCCCCCAGCATGGTTGCCGGGTAGTCATCAGCAACGATGGCCATCTTAAAGGCACTTACTGCTCCCGCGTAAGACCCGTGAGTCTTAACGCGTTTAGCATCAAGCGCCGCCTGGCTCTCGTTGCTGACCTCCCTCTGCCGCTTAGAGCGTTCCACCGCAGCCTGCTCACCTTCGGCTTGCTGCCTAACCAGCTTCGCCTTACGCTTGCGGTGGCCCGACCTGTGACCTGACGCCCTGCCCTCGCTCACCTTCTCTACATCAGGCCGAGGACCAACAGGCAGGATCCCATCAGGACCCAGTACCTGCAGCCCCGATGGTCCGGCGGTGACGACGGGATGGATCCCATCAGGACCCCGTTCCCGTTGCCCCACCATTCCACGGCCCTCCATAGGGGATTGCTGGGCTGGTGCTGTAGCCCCTCCACCATGCAACGACCTTCCACCTGCTTGGTCCCCTCGCACAAAGGTCGACGGGTTCGGCCCCCTAAGGTACCCAAACCCATCTGACCCTGGCATGGAGCCCGACTGCAGTGGATGCCGTGCCGGAGCACCGGACGCCACGCCTTTCCCTCCACGGTTTCTGCCTCGTCCGCTAGGCAGATTCGGTCCCCGAAGGTGTCCGTCTCCACTTCGCTTCGGAGTAGTCCCGTCCTTTAACGCGCCTGCCCCCGTAGGGGCGCGGTGCGCTTTCGTCCCTTGCGGGACCTTAGTTTCGCCGCGCATAGCGGCACTAAATACTGGCAAATCTTTTGCCCCCCCCAGATACAAGGGGCAGCCTGAGCCCGAAGGCCCAGGGAGGGGTTCTCCGGCTCCGCCGGTACCCTCCTGGGGTAATTTTGTGTTCGAAAATGTGCCATTATTTTTGTTTGACAATTATGGAGTTGAGGTTGTCATCCCTCCGGGACTGGGGTAGGAAATAAGGAATGCGGGAAGGAGTGGAATTATGTGAGTGGGATCATGGGAAAAAAGGGTAGGGTATTGGCCCGCCGTGCGGGATATCACTGGCGGGTTAGCCCTCCACTCTTCGCTACTGAGGCCGCAAGGTAGATTAGTGAGTGTGCGATGCTTGCTTGGTGACCACAGCATTGCCCGGGGCGGACGACCCACCGCTGGGTGGGTTCGCCGCCTGCCTGTACAGGTGGTCGACAGGACAAGCGGCGACGAGGACAATCTTATCTTATCTTAGACAATTTTTGACCTTTATTAGTGCTGTATGACATTGTGAAAATTTTAACTGGTAACTGATGTTTTGCAAATGTAGATATTATTATATTTTCTCTTTTGTTTTTTTTAATATGTGTGATTGTCCTTTATATTTTGTGTTTTTATTTGTGATGGAAAGTGTCCTTTTATGATAGGGCATTTTCCAATATTTTTGACGCTGTAAGGGAGAAAAGAGCTGGACACTTGCTGAGTTTGTTGCCGGTTCTTCTCAGTACAAGATCTCCCGCCCAGAGTAGACTTACGAACCGATGGCATAATGACGTTCATAAGAGCTATTTGTAGCCTAAACTGAATAAATAATTTTGAATTTTTGAATTTTGAAGCTTAATTAATGGAATCAGGCGTTATTTTGCGGAAATCCATAGTACAAGAAAAATTAATTTAAATAATATGTAGTGTTAATTCCGCTAACTCACTCGTTTATACAGCTTGGATGCAGTACGCATGCATATTCTGATAGGGCTGACACCTGTTGCACGTTAAAAAAATTATGGAGGAAAAATAAAATAAGGTAAACAAGTTGTTCCGGACGGACAATTATAGTATAAATAGTAATAAGATTTAATAGCTATATGTAGAAATTAGTTCTAGAAAAGCGTCGTTATTACGTCGCAAATTAGGTTAAAATTAGTTAGAACCACATAAGCTTTGTATTTATGCGCTTATCTTTCGTTAACAATAGTTTAGAGATAGTTAAAATCATAAATAGAACGAAACCTACTAAAGAAGTTTCTAGAAATGTGTTCCAGAAAAGTATGGAAAGTTATAGAAATATCTAGAAACTTCCTAGTAAGTATCGAACCGATCATAGAAAAGTCTAGAAACATCGTCGAATATTCTAGAATATAATAGAACATCTAAATGACAGAGACAGCAACATGTCAGAAAGAGAGGCATGTATTTCGCTGGACTATAAATACGCGGGACTTTTCTATGGTCGGCAGTTGATTCAGACAATTCATTCAGACAATTGAAACAGATTTATTCAAACGGAGCAATCGGATTCAGTAATAGTTCGTCTTACGATTCAGTGATCAATAGATCGCCTTACGAATCAATAGTAAATAGATTAATATAGTTCTACGGGTATAATAGTAAATAGTAATAGTGAAAGTGTACCCATATAGTGTAATAGAGAATAAAGGCTGAACGCTCAAGTGTTTACTTCGTACTACGGAAGTTTCATTTCGTCACCATCACACGACCTTCGTAACTTGGCTATAGCAAGATATAATTGCGCAATCCAGCAATAGGTGCATAAGGGACTTACAGTATATAGTATTCGTAATAGTTCAGTCCCGCACACAAGTACTTAATAAAACGTGTATTTCAAAAGGTATAAAATAAGGTTTTTTGTTTAAAAATTTTGTACCATCACAAAAATGAAAAGTGGTGTGACAAAAATGAAAACTGTAACAAAAAAATAAAGTAGAATTATTAGTGTAATTTCACAGTAATAAAAAAAAACGTGTGATTGAATTATTTTTAAATACTGAAAAGCGTTTACTAATAATATTTAAATAACTTTCCTTTTCAAAAAAAACAGTACCTATCAGTTTAGCTAAACATATTTTTTTATAAAAATAAAATTGTTAGAAAAAGAAAACTTATAGAATACAGTGATTTTGTAGTTTCAAAACCAGAGTTAAAATGACTTATATTTGAGACAATATCTAAATCTCAATGTCTGTATGAGACAAGAAACAAAATATATACAAACTATATAACAAATCATAAACACAAACTTTAATCTTATTCAAGTTAACAATAAAAATGATGACTGCTCTTCGTCAAAACTTAAATTAAAAATGAATTATATTTCCAAACGATATAACAATTTAAAAACACAAACTTGAAGCTGACTCCGGTTAAGGGGATAAGACAATAAACGGTTTCTTACCACACTGTGACACGTTTCTGTGGTAAGTTAAATAAAAGCTTGTAAAATCGAACAAGTTCCCAGTAAATATCACCATGCTAGCTGTTGCTCGTGACTTCGGGCTAGAGTTGGGCATTTCGTAACTAACCCTACTTTGTTTTATATATTTAAATAAAACACTAATTTCCCTTAGGCACGATTTTTCAATCTTTAGATAAATAAATGTAAATGGGTCAATAAACTATTTCTTGTTCAAAGGCCGTCCACGGAGTATATTAATCACTCACTCTAAAAAAACATGATATTTTAATTTGAGTCGGTAATGTTTAAAAGCAGTAAAACTAGCATTGTATTTGTTGGAATGTTACCCAACACTAGTAATGTACAAAGACAACACTAGCCGCGCACTATACCTACAACGGTCTATTTAAGCTTTGGGCGCCGGCTTGTCTGCCCTCTCTCTTACCGGCAACGCACATAAAGACGGTCCTGTTTTTCTCTGTAATATTAATGTGTAAAATAATAAATCTCATTTGCTCACTATTTCAATCAGCATTATTATTTCAACGTGGAACAGCCACTACAACCCCGAGCGCACCCTACCGCGCCACATGGTCCTTCGAGAGGTAAGAAGAGCAGATGGTATTTTGGCTGAGAAGAAACATACTGCGCCACATGGTAGCAACAGCAGAGAACAGAAGAACAGCTCCGTACGTAAGGTACCTACCTACGCAGTGCGCAAATCTATTGCCGGCAAGGCGCAGCATATTTCGCACCGCGGTAAATCATAAAAATTATAAAACCGCGCAGCGCAACAATTAGTTACATCCACATTCCACATCATCATATCTGCATACCTAATGGCGGCAGTACACTCTCGCCGAGACACCACGAGACAGGCCGAGTGCGAGAGTGTACAGGGAGCTCTCGCTACCTCTCGGGCTGTCTCGCTGTCGCTCGCCTGCTCTCGGTCCCGTGTCGGTTTTTTGCGCACGAGTCAAAGGGCCTCGCTCTCCCTCGCGAGACCAGACGAGCGCACCCAAGTACACTCTCGCGTCTTTAGTCCTTTAGACCATCCACCATCGCCGCTTACGCCATATCTTATTTTTTTTTGTGTGTGCAATCAACAGGTATTTGTATAGAATAGATTTATTTATTTCAGGCAACAAAACAGTGTACATGATGGTAAAATACAAAGAGGCCCATAGATATAGATAGAGACCTTACAGACTAACATACAAAAAAATAATATACTTGTATAAATTAAAAACTATGCTACTCGTAAAGACGGCGACGTGCGACGCAATGTCTACGTCCATCCTCTCGGCGTTCACAACTGCGACTGAAGACGCGAGAATGTACAGGGTCGCTCTCGTGCATGGGGCTGTCGCGCGAGACATTCGGGCGAGGCTGGGCGAGAGCTCTCGGACGAGAGTGTACTGCCGCCATAAAACTACGAAAATACGCCGAGACCGAGAGGCGCCGGGCGTGACCGTGCAGGGGCACGCGAGACGCGCGGGGAGCCGTCACACGGGGACCGCAGCGAATGTACTTCACGAACTGCAGTGCGGCATACCTACGGCCAGGCAAGCAAGACCGCGCGGCGAGAAGATCTGCATTCATTCGTATCCCATGCACTGCGCACACGCATTAGTAGCTCGCGATATTTTTCATTGTAGTTTCGTTTTATGAGATCGCTAGTTTACATTTTTAAGTGGTTTTTTTTTTAATAGTTATTGGGTTTAAAGTAATAAATATTTGTAAGAAAATGGAGCTGAAGGAGTTAATCGCCGAACGTGGATATTTAAAAGGTACGATTACCCGGTTACATAATTACGTCATTAGAGACACAACTAATTTGGAGACTGAGATGATTCTAAATAAAAAAGCGCGGTTGTTGGAGTGTTTTAAGCAATATGAATATATCAATGTCAAAGTTTTATCATTGGATCCCGACGATAAAGAGAACATCGAGGAAATAGAAGATAAATATTTTGCAATATTAAATTCACTAGACAAACAGCTTAATAGTCGCGTAGCCACGAAAAGCGAGAACCCCATAGCTCCAGTTTCCAAGTTATCATTACCATCAATCGATTTGCCATCGTTTTGCGGTAAATTTAAAGAGTACACTCCATTTATTAATCTGTTTAATTCGCTCATAGATCAGAACCACTCAATACCTAAAGTACAGAAACTTTACTATTTGCGATGTTATCTAAAGGACGAACCTTTGGAATTAATAAAAAATTTAGATTTAACATCGGATAGTTACGATAAGGCCATAGAAATTTTAAATAGTAGGTATAATAATAAGGTTAGAATAATAAATGAGCACATTAACGCATTGTTAGATTTAAGGCCAATAATTGATGATTAAACGAACTTACCTGTAAGTAAAGTTCTATCATAATTATACTTCGCGCCTCGTCCTCGAGATTAGTAGTTAATTATTTTATATTGTTACTTGTAGTATCGCATAGATGTCACCACTCCTGCACTATCGTTGAGATTTAATTTTTTTTTTTTTTTGTTGTGGGTATCCCTATCTTTCTCTATGTCGCCATTGCCTCGCGTTCGTCATTTAGTTTAGAAATTCAGGTTTTTTTTTATTTTTTTTTTTTATTTTTATGTATTTCCCTAGAGATTAGTAACGGGAATAATGGCAGAGTAAGGGTGGGTGGGAGTTACTAATCTTTTCGGACGAGGCGCTTCGTATAATTATGATAGAACTTCACTTACAGGTAAGTTCGTTTAATCATCAATTATACTTCGCGCCTCGTCCTCGAGATTAGTAGTTAATTATTTTATATTGTTACTTGTAGACTTTGAGAGTAGTAATAATGTGGGAAATATCATCAATGGAAATACTTTTCGAATTAATGTAGGCTTATTTGTATATTTAATTAAACAACATTATGTAGATCAGTAAGTTAACTAATATATAATTATTCTTGTAATAATCATTACAGTTCCTAATTTAAATTTTTCAAATCAATCAGTATTGTAATTTGTTACATAAAATAAAGATGTAGGTACAATCGTCGTTCAAAACAGGTCTATTAAAGAACCGTGCAAACACAGTGGAGTTGCCGCTCCAACCCGCGGTGTTTCGGATTTAGTAACATAACAAAGTTTTACCAGGACATATAGTGGGTTTATTATTGAAAAAAAGGTATATAATGTGTTGGCAGTTTGCAGCCTGGTTTTGATGTTTTAATTAAATCGGAGATTGTAATAGTAATACGGCTGGATGATGAATGTATATTCTTATTATTTATTTTTGACAAGGTCTGAACTCTATGGGCAGTTGTAAGTGACAGTAATGTTATTGTCTTTTTGGTCAATGTTAGGTCTTCATTGGGGTACCATTGACTCAATTGATCCAAAACGCAATTTGTATCCCAGGTAACATTATACTTTGGTAACGGTGGTCGGAGACGAAATACACCCAGTCTTTTGATATGTTTGGACCCAGTAACAGCGACAACGCTGATCGGCATGAGTTCAGGGTGCCATATTGACAGGCTTCATTATATAACTGAGTAAAATATACCACAGTAGGGACTTAAGCAAATTTTTGATAGCGCGTCTCGGATAAGACTGCTGCCACCAGGGTAATGGATTAGTGTATCCACCGAGAGCTGGAATGGGAAATTATCGTGCGTTTATGAGGTGGAAATGTTATAATTCTGGAGACCACAAGGGCTTTAAATACGGGATACCATGGTTGCGTATGATGGCATAGTGACATTCACAAGAGCTACTTGTAGCCTAAACTGAATAAATGATTTTGAATTTTGCGTAGGTCACAAAGGAACAACCATGATACCTTTTGCTTTGTCAGAAATTATTTTCTTTAATACTTTTAATATAATAGAGAAGACAGGAAACGCATAAAAATTCAAACCACTCTATGTTATGGTGAAAGAATCAATATTTATAGCATCAGGGTCTGTATGCCATGAGATATAATTTCACACTTTTTATTTATGCGGCTTGCGAACAGGTCAATATCAGCAATACCAAATGATTCTATCAAGCTTTGAAAAGTCCAGTTTGCTAACTCCCTTTATGTCCCGGTGAGATTTGCGTGATTCCGCATCTGCGATGACGTTATCGCTTGATTTGATATAAGATGCGAAAATGAACAGCATACGATATTCACACCACTGCCAAATTTCCCTGGTTATCTGTGTAAGGTGTGGGAATTGGATCCCACCCATTCGATTTGTGTAGGCAATTGCAGTAGAATTGTCTATGAACAGGAGAATTTGGCAGCCTTGAAAGCCTTTTGCAAACGTTTTCAGCTTTAAGAACTAATTATATGATTTAAGGTTTAAGAACGCTCTTTTCCTCATTGATAATGAACCCAATTGATGTTAATAGGGTTTTAGTAATTTTTATGTTTGCTATACATTGTTGGTAAGTTTGACCGAATAGCAGCCAGTCATCAAAATAAAGTGTGGAAATTAATCCTGCAGTTTTTAGTAGTTTTAATTTTTTAAGGTTAAAGATAAACCGCATTTTACCCTTAGGTTTCGGCGTAAGGAATATACTTGATATAAACTGGTTTTTACAAGGTTTTCGCATTCAGTTCAATATCTACGTAATCAGCAATAGCTTCGTAAAAAAGAATATTATTTTCATTACTTTTAACCGGAGTGTGTGGGATCGAATCTTAAAATGCTGGAGCCGAGAAAGGGATTTTATAACCATCAATCCAAGAAAGAATTGTTCTGTCTTTCGTAATAAGGAACCATTGGGTTTTAAAGTATTGTAAACGGCCGGCATACTCAACTGAATTTAGTAGCGACGACGTGCCTGTGTCTGCATCAGTGCCGGCAGCTGTTGCTGACGCAACGGCTGTCTCCATGAGTGCGCGGGTGGCGGTGGCGGAGGTGGTGCGCGGGGGCCTACAGGCTCGTAGCTCCTCGGCGGTGGGCCCGGCTGCCTGTATGCTGGACCAGGAGCTTTGCGGTTTAAATTCTTCTGGTGTAGTGTCTTCGCCCGCTTAAGTATATTTTTATGGTATGATGCATCAGCCTTTAATTTGACTCCTGATTTAATAATCGATTTAGCTGTTTTGTTAGTCTCAGCTAACGTTTCGCTAAATAAAAAGGTGTCAATCTTAGTATTGCTAAGGTGTTCTTTAAGATCCTTTTTTAATGAAAAAGGATGAAGTTTCTTCTTGTTAAGAAGACCCCACGATGAATATCGCATAGCCATCGGCTGAGATCCATAAGCTTTTAAAGCGTTTCTTTGTCCATGTCCTTTGACGTAAGTTGGGCAGTAATGATTTCTCCTAGGCAGGAAATAGCACTTGCTATCTGTTTTTGTTTGGCTTCTATACCTTTATCTCGCTTAACAGTGTTTTCAGGAATAGCCACTTTGATTTTGGTATTTATTTTTGGGGGGTTAATACGCAAGCAATTGGCGGGTATCGAGTATTTCGAAATCAATTCTTTACAACCCTCTTTATTAAGACCCTCTGTGGATGTGTGTTCAAGTCGGCAAGCAAGCTCTTGCCGAATGTCTTTGCCAAGTTTTTCTGTGAGCAACGGATCGTCACCCAGAATTTCAAGGACATCAGTGTTCAATTCACCATCTTTGTTGGTAGTATCAAGGGCTGGAGCCCTCGAAGACGTACAGGACGCTTCTGGGGGAGTCATTGCATCTACAAGACTATCGTCAGCAGGCGCCTGTACCTCATGGGTAAAGCCAACTAGCTCGGCATTATCGAGTTCTTCAGACCATCAATCAGATAATTGCGGCATAGGTGTGGATATAAGACAACGTTAATACGTTATACTTAACTAGGTACGAGCAAAAAGTGCGTATTTGGAAAACATTAAATAATGGCATTGCACTTATATTAGATAACGATTGTTATCTTGTCAAGGTTAGGTAAAAATCCCCAATGGATTCAACGCCAACCGTTACTTTTGAATGCGTCGAAGAAGCCCCAACGGCTAAATCTGGTTGCACTCTGTATGTACCAAAATTAGTTCAGTTACATACATATAAGACAACGTTAATACGTTATACTTAACTAGGTACGAGCAAAAAGTGCGTATTTGGAAAACATTAAATAATGGCATTGCACTTATATTAGATAACGATTGTTATCTTGTCAAGGTTAGGTAAAAATCCCCAATGGATTCAACGCCAACCGTTACTTTTGAATGCGTCGAAGAAGCCCCAACGGCTAAATCTGGTTGCATTCTGTATGTACCAAAATTAGTTCAGTTACATACATATAAGACAACGTTAATACGTTATACTTAACTAGGTACGAGCAAAAAGTGCGTATTTGGAAAACATTAAATAATGGCATTGCACTTATATTAGATAACGATTGTTATCTTGTCAAGGTTAGGTAAAAATCCCCAATGGATTCAACGCCAACCGTTACTTTTGAATGCGTCGAAGAAGCCCCAACGGCTAACTCTGGTTGCATTCTGTATGTACCAAAATTAAAACACTGATAAGTTAATAAAACACTCGTTACCTGAGTTTACGAGTCCGTTGTTGTGTGTTAACGGCGGCGAGTCACTCGCCGGGCTTCCTTTGTCACGTATTTAGCGCTGTAGCTTGCGCATTTTTTCATTATAAGTTCAAGTTCTTCTTCACAAGTCTTAGGATTTTTACGTTACGGCATTTTGCGTACGAAAACAGTCGATTGAACACGGAAGAAATTTAAAGTGACTGGAGTGGTCGAGCACTAAAATGCGAATGACGAACGCGAGGCAATGGCGCCATAGAGAAAGAAAGGGATACCCACAAAAAAAAAAAAAAAAAAATTAAATCTCAACGATAGTGCAGGAGTGGTGACATCTATGCGATACTACAAGTAACAATATAAAATAATTAACTACTAATCTCGAGGACGAGGCGCGAAGTATAATTAAATCCACAGCTAGCTATTTACGTCAATTTATTTGCTAGGTGAAGCAGGTGCTTGCAGCTTTGAGCACTTTGGAGCCAAACGTAAGGTATTGGGATGTAATTCTATTATGTATTCTTTTTCGTAAACTAGATGCGTACACATCGAGAGCATTCCATCTAGAGAGAAACGGCACTGAAGAGCCAACGATGGACGCCTTTCTCGCCTACTTGGAGAAACGTGCGCTGGCGCTTGAGAGCGCTGATCCGGGTTCCGTCGAGACCGGACAACGTCGTCAGCCACGCAAGGAGCAAGAGTGCACCGCTAGCAGGCTGGTGACGTACACCGCCGCAGCGCAAAAACCGGGATGCTTGTTCTGTAAGTTAAATCATAAGCTTTATTTATGCAATAAATTTAAGATGCTGCCTGTCATTAAACGAGCCGATTTTGTACGAGAAAAACAACTGTGTAACATTTGTTTAGATGGACATGCAAAAAAGTGCAAATACCACTTTCGGTGTAATGAGTGCAAGGAGGCACACAACACGTTGCTGCATTATGATCCCGGCAACGGTGCTCCAACATCACTCTCCGCAAGCAACCACGCTAACAATGTGCTTTTACCCACAGCCAAAGTAAAACTTGTAGCTCGAGACGGCACTGCAGTTCACATGAGAGCCTTGCTTGACAGTGTCTCACAGCTGTCCTTTTTATCACAAAGGGCGTTGCAGCTGCTAGATTTAAAGCCCACACCGGTTGACGTCAATGTAGTAGGCGTCACCAACTCTCAAACCAGGTTGAAGCATTGCTTACCTGTAGAAGTGCATTCTATAAGAAAACCTTATAGGATCACAGTCACGTGTCATGTGGTTGAAGAAATTACATGCAATCTGCCACAGACAAAAATAGACCGTAAAGTCATTAAAATACCAAAAAACGTAAAACTGGCCGATGAAAACTTTAGTGTCCCTGCTGAGGTTGATATTTTATTAGGTGTTGACGTGGTGTTTCAGGTCCTACTGCCGTCGGAGTCGCAGAGCGCCGAGCTGCTAACGCCGGCGCCGCGTAATCGCCGACAGCCCGCGGTACCATCCCACGCGAAGCTTGTCAACACTCAATTTGGCTACATCATCGGGGTTCACTGCCATGTTCAAGCTTGTCAAGAGTCTATATTAAGGTAGCTTTAAATTGTTTAACATGTGACACAGATATTAATAACACGGTTGCCAACTTTTGGAAAACAGAAAACGTGCCAGAGATCTTTAAAGAGCAGTCTCCAGAGCAAGAGCTTTGTGAGCATATTTTTAGAAACACTGTTCAGTTAAAGGAAAATAGGTTTGAGGTTGCTTTGCCCCTAAAACTGCCCTTAGATGCTGCAAATGATGCTCTAGGCGATTCTTTTAACATCGCGTTAAAAAGCGCGTTAAATTTAGAAAAAAAGTTGCATAAAAATCCGGTTCTTTTCTCGAAGTATAAAGAGTCAATTCATAATTATTTAAACTCAAATCACGGACACTATGTAGACATAGAAGATTTTGATTTGCAAAAAGAGGCTATCTATTTTTTGCATCATCATGCGGTAATAAATCCAAGCAGCAAAACTACTAAGTTGCGTACAGTTTTTGACGGTTCTATGAAAACTAGTAAAAAAATATCCCTAAATGATATACAACTTAATGGGCCGACTGCACAAAGAGATTTATTCGAAATATTGTTATTGTTTAGGTTTGGTGAATTTACCTTTACAACAGATATCCAACAGATGTTTAGAAATATACGGCTTATTCCGGAGCATACCTCTTTACAAAATATTTTGTGGAGGGACAACCCTGATGACACTATAAAATGCATCAGGTTAGATACGCTTACCTTTGGATTAAAAAGTTCTAGTTTTTTGGCAACACGCTGTCTCAAAGAGTTAGCAACGCAAAATGAGAACACGTTACCATTGGCTTCGTCAATCTTGCAAAACCATACATATGTGGATGACGTGTTATTTAGTGAAAGCAATTTGGATACGGTGTTAGAGGCAAAGGCACAACTCCGCCAGCTTTTAGAGTTGGGGAGTTTCAAAACTCATAAGTGGACCTCCAACGATAATAGAATATTGGTTGGCGTTCCTTTGACTGAACAGCATTTTGATTGTTTAGAGCTCCAAAAGGATGAGTGTAGCTTGAAAACACTGGGATTACAATTAGTTATAAAAGATGACCAGTTTAGAATGACTTGTCCAGAGCCATTTAATAATAATAAATGTACCAAGAGAGACATCTTGGCCTACATAGGAAAGTTTTATGACCCGATGGGGTTCGTTGGTCCCATTATCGTGCAAGCAAAGGCGATAATGCAAAGGTTATGGTCTGAAAAAACAGACTGGGACGCTACTCCTGATGATAGCATAAGGCAGGAATGGTTTTTGTTCACTAATAACCTGGCTAAAATGAAGCCAATTTTTATTAATAGGAATATTTCCGTAGCAGACTCCGACAAGGTAGAACTTATAGGTTTCTCAGACGCCAGTAAGTTGGCGTATGGTTGCTGTGTCTACCTGAGGGCTACAAACAAAGAAGGTAATACAAGAATGCACTTACTCTGTTCGAAGTCGCGCATAACCCCGCTTCAAAACAAACGCACAACCATCCCACGTTTGGAACTAAATGCTGCCTTGCTTCTTTCTATATTAATCGCTAAGGTGCGGGAGACGCTGAAGATTAAGCACAATATAGACGACATTTTCTTATTCACGGATTCAAAAATTGTGCTTGCATGGCTGCATTCAGAGCCCATTAAGCTTAATGCCTACGTTGCGAACAAAGGCAATCTCCAATAATAATGCGGGCGGCCACTGGCTATATGTCAGCACCTGTGACCCTGCAGACTACATCAGTCGAGGAATGTCACCAGATGCACTTTCCGCTTGCACGGCATGGTGGCATGGCCCACTGTTTTTGCACAACAGTGAGTATGCATTCAATATGATAACAGACTTACCCACAGTCATGCCCGAAATGAAGCCGGAGTCAGCGTTCTCAAGCAGCCACGTAGCGTCAACTAATGACGTTCTCGAGCACATAAGGAGATTTTCTAGCATACATAAAATGGTACGTACCTTAGCTTACGTTTTAAGGTTCGCAAATTGTCTTAAAGCCATCAAGCCTCCTCACAAATATTTGACTAGTTCAGAATTTAATAATGCGTTAATGTTGCTTATAAAAAAGGAACAACAAGTGTTTTTTGTTGACGAAATCACCTGTTTAAAAAATAACAAAGGTGTAAAGCGTCCTTTTATAGACGGTTCTGGCGTGCTACGGGTTGGAGGTAGGCTTCACCACTCCAACATCCCCTTTTCACAAAAGCACCAGGCCATTTTACCTAAGGAATCCCATATAGTTAATTATATTATAAGAGCAGAGCATGAAAGGCTTTTACATGCAGGGCCAAAATTTTTATTATGTAATTTAAACCAAAGGTATTGGATAACCAATGGTTTATCCTACGTTAAGAAAATTGTAAGAAAATGTATAATTTGTTTCAGGCAGAAAGCTACTGCTTCAAAACAGTTGATGGGTTCCTTGCCAGCCAACCGGGTGACTGCTATGAGTCGTCCATTTGAGACGGTCGGAGTAGATTTTGCTGGGCCGATCGGGGTGAAACTCTCGCGCGTGAGAAGGTCGCTTGTAGGTAAAGGATATATTTGTGTATTTGTTTGTTTTGCTACTAAGGCAATACATCTCGAGCTTGCATCAGATCTTACCACCGATTGTTATCTCGCGTGTCTTAAAAGATTTATATCTAGAAGAGGGCTGCCCAAAGAAATCTACTCAGATAATGCCAGCACCTTTAAAGGCGCACAGAACCAATTAACTGAGCTTTATCGCCTGCAGTCCTCACAGGATCACCAGGCAAAGGTCTTTCAATTTTCGTCAAAGCAAGGAATACATTTTCATTTCATTCCGGCCTACTCGCCTACCTTTGGCGGCCTGTGGGAGGCTGCAGTGAAAAGCACAAAATATCACCTTAGAAGGATATTAAAAAATCAGCTGTTTACTTATGAGCAGATAAATACCATATTAGTTGAAATTGAATGTGTGTTAAACTCTAGACCACTTGTATCGATATCAACAGCTGATGTAAATGACTGGTTATTTAACCCCAGGTCACTTTCTGATAGGAAATGCGTTAACTATGTACCCAGAGGATGATGTAACAAATGTACAACAAAATAGGTTAAAGTTTTGGCAATTGTGTACACAGCTCAAACAGTCATTTTGGAAAATGTGGTACAAGCAGTACCTTAATGTATTACAGAATAGACCTAAGTGGCTTAATATTTGTCATAATTTTAATATAGGTAGTCTTGTTATTTTAAGAGAGGATAATGTACCCACCATGTCATGGCCTATGGCCAGAATTACTAAGGTTTTCCCTGGCCACGATGGTCTTGTAAGGAGCGTTGAGGTTAAAACCCCTAATGGTAGAACTCATGTTCGTTCTATTTCTAAACTTAGCATTTTACCTATAGATAATTAATTTTTTGTTATTATATTGTCAGTTCGTAGCATAGTAATGTAGCTCGTTATTACCTACATGTACTTATAACTTTAGCTACCGTATAAGGTGAAATAAAACTTGTAATGTCATAGCATGTTGGCAATGGTTAACGACCCAAATTGTTAAGGTTATAAGGTTTATTTTAAAGATTGTTTTAGTGGTTTATACGAAACCCTTTGTCAGGCCGCAGCATGTTGGAATGTTACCCAACACTAGTAATGTACAAAGACAACACTAGCCGCGCACTATACCTACAACGGTCTATTTAAGCTTTGGGCGCCGGCTTGTCTGCCCTCTCTCTTACCGGCAACGCACATAAAGACGGTCCTGTTTTTCTCTGTAATATTAATGTGTGAAGTAATAAATCTCATTTGCTCACTATTTCAATCAGCATTATTATTTCAACGTGGAACAGCCACTACAACCCCGAGCGCACCCTACCGCGCCACAGTATTGAAGTATTGATAAAGCTAAAACACAACATTTTTCTCTCGAAAATATTGGTTTTCCTGTGGACGAAACCATGCCTCCCATACAAACACCTAGTGTCTCTTTTCGACGTGTTCAAAATACAAATACATCCTAAATAAAAAATGTGTATGACAAAGTCTTAACTATTAATGGAAAAATGTTAAGAATATCACTGAGCAACTACTGCTTAAATCACTGCTAAATATTCGTAACCACAATTTTGCAATTTAAAAAAAGTCGGAAATGATCCGTGTCCCCCAACAATGTCCACGTACGGCCGTCACCTAGCAAACCACCTTCTTGTTAGTAAAAATTGAATGAGCCAACGACATCTACATGCTCAGCCAATCAGAGAAGAGACTGAGTATCGTATGATCGAATAAAGGTCACTGTTTACCTCGATGCAACTCGGCCAGTTAGCCCGCGACTAGCACGTTAAGTGAATGTGTTAGAAATGTGTCTGCTGGGAAACCGCAACAAAGTCGTAAGTTTTTAAAATTTTAAGCTATTTTGTAACTTAATAAAAGCAAATCAGGTCTGAAATGCTAAAACAAAAGATTTTTGTCAAAATCCTTCTGTTTTTTATACAAACATTGCTAATTTTATGTCAAATGTCTTTTGGGTAACCAGTCCCTTGGGTCACTACTGTGGTGACTTAAGAGACTTTATTGGTTACCCAGAAGACAAGTATCATAATTCTAATTAATATCTTTTTGTATATTATTTAAATTTCCAAAAGTGTGTTAATATATCATTGTAGGGGTATTAGACAAATTAGAACGTAGTACAAAATAAAATAAGATTCCTCTGGCTATTGTATCTTTCTTCGCTTCTAACCACCACGCAACGGATTATGATATGGTTTTCAATAATAAAAAGAGCTATAAACAAAAAATGTTTCTGTAAATAAATTGATAATAATAATTTTGATAATCTGGATCAGTATAATTATATATTAAGTGTGTAAAATTTCAGCTAGTTTCATTACCATAAACACACAAACTTACGTTTATATATTAGTAAGATATACGTATTTTTATTGTTCCAGAATAGCCTCTAAGCAACAAAGAATACAAAGACGGTATAAACAGAAGTTAAAGAAAGATCCCAACAAGTATGAAAAATATACGAAAAAGAAAAGGCAAAACTGATGTTAAGTGGAAATGAAGTCCAGACGCGAAAATAGCTGGTGCAGCGTGAAAACAAACGTAGCATCAGTTAACCTTACTCTGCCGGCCCACAAGGTGCTTCTTCACGCCTCTTTTGAAGTACCCCATATCATAGGAAGGAGGGAAAACGTGTGCTGGCAGACTATTCTATCTTTTGGAGGTGCGCCAAAGAAACGAGTCACCAAATTTCATTGTGCGCGATGGGATATTTAAGACAGTGAAGCGGTGACTCCGAAGAGCAGCACGTGTACTCCTATGAAGGAAAAGAGAAGGTGGGATGAGGTCAAAGAACTCTTCAGAGCATTTGCCATGATATAAGCGGTAAAACACGCCGAGTGACGCAACATCTCTAAGCAATTGCAGAGATTCGAGAGTATTTGCGACTTCTGCATTGCCGATAATGCGTTCAGCGCGACGCTGCAACCTGTCCAAGGCATCGAGAAGGTACTTTGCGGAACCACCCCAGATGTGCGAGCAATACTTAACGTGACCATACGTCCCGTTTTGAACGGGACCGTCCCTTTTTACGCTTCTCCGTCCCTGGTGTCCCCGAAAAAAGTTTCGGGACACAAAATTGTCCCGTTTTCCAAAACCGGTTCTTAAGTCAATGTTGATAACAAAGATAAACAATAAAAAAACGTGCCAAGAATTTTGTTTATATTTAAAATCATCACCAGCTGCATAAAAACTTTGTTTATTTGAAAAATATAAAAATAACTGAGCATTTATTTGAATACTTTTAAATTTGTAATAAATACCTACTATTTTGATAAATAAAATAAAACTTAACAAATTAGTTTTTTTTTTTCACTATAAACCTACCAATTGACGTACACACGGCGGCAGATCAACCTACCCAAACCCGTCAAATTTCTCCAATGAATATTGATTGATCCTTATAACCAAACAATAAAGTTCAAAATTGATTGTAGAAATTTGACAGTTTTGGGTAGGTTGATCTGCCGCCGTGTGTACATAAACCGAAGTCCCGTTTTGAGTAAAAAAATTAATGGTCACGTTAGCAATACTCCACGCAAGACCGTACCGTGTTTTGTACAAAAGGCACAACTGGTCAGGCGTAAAGAATCGCCGCATACTGTTCAGAATACAGAGTTTTCGTGGGGCTGTTTTGATCACGGCTTCGATGTAGTCCCTTTGGTTCAGATCGCAGCGAATCTTCATACCGCGCATGTTGATACTGCTCTGCAGTCGCTCGATTAAACTTGGTCTTGACCCGCCCTACCGCTGGGTGACCGTTCTATCCCCCATGCACCGTGCTATCATCTGCATAGCAATGAATATTTCCAAGTGGAAGTATATTCTTGATGTGCAGAAGGAACAGCGTGGGGGACAGAAAGGAGCCTTGAGGGACACCAGCGTTCACTGTCATGAGCCGCGAAGCACATCCATCAGATAAAAGACGGATTATGCGCTCAAGCAGGAAACTAGCGACCCAGTTGCAGAACTGTGCAGGCAGACCGTATGCCGGGAGCTTGGAGAGAAGAGCTTTGTGCCAGACCCGATCAAAAGCCTTGGCTATGTCAAGGCTACTTAACAGCCACCGACTCACCACGCTTGTCAATAGCTTCACTCCATAGATGTGCAACGTAGGTACCCTAGAAGATCACGCAAAATGCGCTCCATTACTTTGCACAAAACTGAAGTTACTGCTATGGGGCGATAACTCGATGGATCTGACCGATCTCCTTTTTTGGGGACCGGTTGCACATTAGCCTCTCTCCAAGATTCTGGCACAGAACCTGAAGTGAGCGAGAGACAATAAAGGTGCGTTAACACGGGGAACAACTTTTAGGAGTAGTTTTAGGAGTAGAGTTTATTAAAAGCATTACCTCAGACTGTTTTTTGTTAATTATTGTTCTTATTCTTAAATATTTTTTGATAAAAGCAATAAAAAATTATAAATAACTTTGTCTTAATTTGTGATGTTCATTAATACGTTCCTACAACTTGCTTACACAGTTTTAACATGCTTCGATGAAATAATAATTAAATACCTATATAATTGTCTCTCGAGTAACTTATTTAGTCTCTTGGGTCACTCGGTGTCCCTCTTTTTAAGAATATTAGATTAAAATTTTCTGAATACCAAATAAAGTTTTTAAATTAGATTTTATAAATTAGTCACAAGTTGTGATGAAATATTCGAACGATGAACAACATATTTTAAACACAAGAACGGAATCCAAATAACTGTAAAAATAAGAGGTTTTTTATTTCCTGGTTAGCCAAGAGACAGTGTATTGGTTATTTCTACATAAACTATTAGTAATTTAAAATATTTTTTATTGTTTTAGAGTAGTTTCGAAGTATATTGAATTGATGGTTAGAAATCCAGTCAAATTAAATTAGGATATTATTATTTTATTACTGGTTACCCAGGGGACGCAAATCGAGGGTGAACTTTAAGTTTCATGCCAAAATCGTTATTTTCTTAATACTTACGACGCGTTCAATCACAAAATACAAATATTGAATAAGTATTCTACATAATATTCATATATATATACTAAAACTCCACAATTTTTTTAAAACCCTACTTGACCAAATCGTGGCAAGAAATAGTTTATTCGCCCAAATAAATAAATGTTTCCTACACTCACACCAATTATCTAGCCCCAAGAAAAGCTTCCTTAAGAAACTCGATAAATGTTTAACTAGACAACGGATAAACATACTTAATATACTTAAATACATAATTATATCTACATAGGAAACACCCAGACCCGAAACAATATAGAAAAACTGGTATTTCTAAATTGATCCGACCGGGGATCGAACCCGGGACCTCAGAGATAGCGACACCATAAAATCCGGTTTGCAAGCCACTCGACCAAGGAGGTCGTCAAATTTAGATAAGATTTATCCAACGAATTATCATTGTCATTGTGACATATTTTCTAAAGAGAATCTGTCATTATGTCAAAATTATTCAATGAACAAACTCATTGCGTGCGACGACTCATGTGGTGCGGCCCTGTCAGTCATACCGCAACTGAGCTGGCGCAAACCAGTTTATACCCCGACGGCGCGTCAGTGAACCCGTCGGTGAGAGGTCACGCGGACATCGGCCGCGCTATGTGTGAGTGTACCAACAGCGGGCCGCTTATAGGCAGCTTGGACTCTGTAGTAAATACATTTTATCTACTCTGTGCTTTCAGCTAGTGCGTATGAGGTCTTTTCGAGGCAAAGTTGAACTCCCTTGCAGTGCGTATGAGACTTTTAAGCCTCACAAAATTGTTTCTCAAGGCCTTTTTCCTGTCATGCGTATTTTCACTCGCATGCGGATCTCGTCCGCATGCGGGTTATAATACGCTCCGGGCCACACGCAGAACAAAGATTTCGTTCGCCGCTGCAGTGTCGTGCGTGTCGCCAGTGAGTATACTCGTGCACAGAGATGAACGTTAAAAAAGTAATTATCGCTTATAAATAAAAAAAATAAAAGAAAAATAAACGCGTTTATTTATTTATATATATATTTTCAAAAATAAAAAAATATAAAAAACAATTCAGAGTAGATCCTTATCTTGAAACTAGATTACTTACTGGAATGTATCAAATTTTAAAAATTAAGATCAAATATAGGTTTAGAAATAAAACGCAGTATTCAAATTCAATGTCAGAAGAAGAAGAATTTAATAAAAAGAAAGGCAAGCTACCCCCATACATAATAGTCATTGTTTTTTTCAGCCAAGCAGCCACCCTTGCATCCCGGTTTTTGTAAAGCTCGTCCTGCTTGTTCCATATGCTCTTCAAAAATAAGTCTCTCTGTATCAATTTTCATTTTTGTTTGCGTTTGTATGCGTATAATGACGATGCGTGTAAGAAGAAGTAGAAGAACGCGCCCCGCAAGCGGGTGACACGCGTGCGGGGCGCGCGCCCGCAGCCAATCCGCGTCCCGCGCGTGTTTTGCCCGCGTGATAGGATGCGGGCAGCCCGCATGCGGACCAAACCCGCACGCGGGCGGCTATCCGCATGACAGGAAAAAGGCCCTAAAGCAACACCCTAAATATAGGCCATTTGTGACAATAATTGCTTGAAACTTTACCATTATTAATTGAAGAGTTTTTAAAGTTGAATCCAGCTTCGCCCGCAGTTATGACATTTAGGTATTGAATAAATGAAAAAAAATATATATGACATCTGTTCTGCCTCACAATTCGCACTGAAATAAAGTTCTATTACCCCCGTATTTATAAACGAGTAAAAAGTCATACTGAAGCAAAATTGCTTAAGTAAAATTTTATATACTTTAGTAAACCGATGAAGTTATAAACGTCAAAGACTAGAATTCTTAGCCAAGCAATAGTCACCAATATCTTTACTCAAGCAATCTAGTTAGATTTCTCAAAGAATTCATAGTGACAAGCTTGTGACAAGCCAAAAATTAACTATGTGTGACTCAACCCTAGCCGGTAGGTACAGCTCGGTACGTCGATTCAAGGTCACGGCACTTTTGCCGTACTCTCGTTCACTCTGGTAAATTATTTGGATTTGCGCAAGCTAACTCTAATGTTACTAGCTGCACTTTGGTAACAATATTGTTGTATAATGCACTTATAGGTAGTAAAAGAGCTAGCCGTGATTTGGTTTCCGGCTGTTACACTTTCGCGGCTAACAGCTCCCGCATAGGTACTACGGATATTTTTCATCGATCACAGGCCTACAACCATTTTGGTACCGGGGATGTTGGGGCACTTTCCAATATTTTTGACGCTGTAAGGGAGAAAAAAGCTTGACACTTGCTGAGTTTGTTGCCGGTTCTTGTCAGTACAAGATCTCCCGCCCAGAGTAGTCTTACGAACCGATGGCATTATGACGTTCATAAGAGCAATTTGTAGCCCAAACTGAATAAATGATTTTGAATTTGAATTTGAATTTGAACCTTATGTTTTACACATTAAGTTCAAAGTGTATTGAGGCAATTTGACAGTTTGTGGTAGGTGGATGTGCTGGCGTTTGTACTACCGTACTTGCGAGAAGTATCGAACTGAGGTATCGAGTACTCAGTATCGGGTATCGCGATCAAAAGTATCGATATCTACTCAGTATCGAAAGTATCGCATTATCGCATAAGTTTATTCTTATCAAAACCAATCAAAGAGCGGCCGAGGATAATTTTGTCCCTGCATTGTAAGTGCATTTAGACCTCATTGAGATTAAAATAACGTACAAATTCGCGGAATAGTCGCAACGCAAGTCGGGATTCACTAGCTTTCTAGTTCGTTCATCCTCCATCACGCTCACGCATACGCGTCTTTAATACTCTCTCGCTCAGACACTCGTTCGTACATAATCGTTCTTACTCGGCTCTCGCTCGCGATCGCGAGGAGCCCGATGACGCAAAAGAATAGTGAACAGTAGTACATGAACGAGTACGACAGACGACAAGCTATATTGCATTATTTTGTAAGTCTAACGTCGTTCGTTTGTTGTGTCATGTTTTTGTTTGGAAAAATCGGAAAAAAAAACGTTTGACGAGTGATAATTGGGTGCATTTCTAAAAAGATCCAAGGTGTTAAAAAGGCTATTATTTGTAAGTATTGTAAACGTGAAATTAGTCGCGATGGAAGCGCATTAAAACTGCAGCAGTGCTATTCTCTAAGTAAAACAGCGTCGACCTCGACATCAAACTCGCTCATGCGAACAAATGTAGACTTTATTATTATTTAAAAGTAGGTTGAAATTCGTTTGCAAGTTATGAGAGAGTTCAACGTCGATTTCGACGCTGTTTTGCTTAGAGAATAGCGCTGCTATCACTACATCTAATTTGTGGGCACATCTAAAAAGATTTCTGACGATGAAATATCTAAATGACGTGATAGTAGTTTGGATTTGGAAAACTTATCAAGACCTACACCAGCCAAATCACAGGTTACTTTGCCAAGTTTACCATTTAAGTACCAAAAATCATCATCAATCATCCGCAGTGCTTTTGCCACCATTGGTTTACCGGCTGTCTTAGAGCCAGTTGGTATCTCTCGCAGTGATGGCAAGAGTCCTGAAGAGAAGCTTGGCAGGCCGTTGGTGTGGGATGCAACCTGTGCTGACACCGTGGCTCCCTCGCATGTATCGCGCCACTTCACTTCATGTGGGGGCTGCTGCGGTAAGCGCTGAAAATCGCAAACGGCACAAATACGCAAACCTAGGTCGAAATTATTTATTTGTTCCGTTTGCGGTGGAAACAATGGGTCCATGGGGGCCAGAGGCAAAGCAGCTAGGTAAAGAGTTAAGTGCTCGCCTTATCGAGGCCACCGGTGAGCCAGCCAGCGCATAAGTTTGGCAATCCAAAGGGGCAATGTTGCCAGCATTCTTGGGACCGTTCCCATGAGCCCACAGTTGGAGGACATTTTTTATTTATAGGTCTTTAGTTTTTAATTTTCTAATTATCTTTGTTTTATTTTTTCAAGTTAAGTACCAAAAACATTTCCTTCTATCAATAATCCAAATCTTAATCTTAATGTGACGCACAAGACGATACGATTAGCTGTAACGGGTTGCTATCTACTTCACTAAGCATGATTACAAAATCGTGATAATTATTAATTATAGTGGTATACGTAGTAGGTACATTTTGTTTGCTGTTTTCTGGTGTCCTCTTTACTAAGAATAAGATAAGCAAGTTTTTATTTGGTGCACAAACAACACATGAACAATAATATCAAATTCCTCACATCTAGAATAGGTATGTAGGAGAGATTGTAAACTGTTTCTTCAGACATTGTGTGGGTAGATGTAAGAATCGTGCAAATGAGAAGACGTTTTACTTTAACACTGTTTTTATATTACAAGAAACCAAAAGTTACAACTAGTACTTGTTACTACTAGAAAACAAAGTATGGCACTAGGCGAAACGTGGGACAGTTCCGTGACGACTCTTCACTCCGTGGCGACCCGATCGAAAGTGAGCTCGCTCGGGTCCACAGATAACATCACGACTCCGTCGAAGCGCACCAAAACGTAGTTCTGTTGAATCGCCGCTTGGGGCGCGCTTACGTTTCGTTTGGTGTCAATACTCATGACCGGCTACGACAGGTATTATAATTAAATTAAAAAAACTAACAAGTAATGCAGCCAAAATGGTTTCCACTCAGCATGTGTCATGGCAAGCCATGACGCTGGCTTTCAGTGGAAACCAGTGAGAGAGATGCTACCTAATACTAGGCTTCCACTCTACGGAAGATCAGTGTCGGGACACCTTCGGTGTTCTGACAAATGTTGTGTGTGGATACATTTTTTGTGTCACTCTGCATTTTTAATTCTATTTTATTTTTCTTTTATTTGATGTAAGTAGGTATTACTGTGTGACACTAAATAAATAATTTTTTCATTTTAATTTTCAATCGGCGATTATCGGTGCAGATATTCCTAATCAAATCAAAATTAAAATCAAAATGTTTATTCAGCTTCAAATTAAAAGTAATAGACAAAAATAAAATATAAAATAAAGAAGCGAAACCGAAAAGGACCCCACTCGGCACATGTTGCAGCATGAACATCTCCTGCAACTCTGAATCGCTAATCGCTAATCGCTAAGCCTAATCCTAAAACCAGAAATCCTTGCATCACTAACGCAAATAGCAAAAGTTTAAACCGCTTGGTAGTATTGCTTACTGTATATGATTTCACAAAAACAGACTATATTTAGTACTAGAAAAAAATATGCTTAATGATAAATAAATAGAAATACGATTCATTTGTTTTGTTGTCATAGAAACTATCAAAGCGGTACAAAGTCCACAGGGTCACGGGTCGGTTGTGAAAAAAAAAACTATTCTTTAATAAAAATAAAAAAAACACAAATGTTGAAAAAATTTCCACGAGCAGGATTTGAACCTGCACCCTTCTGACACACTGGGTCAGGTGCTCTCCCAATTGAGCTATCGTGGTTCTAACCAGCCCGCCGAAATTATTCAACACTATTTTACTTTTTTACTTTGAAAGCCAACATTTTTTAAACATTTGTGTTTTTGTGATTTGTTTCGCAACAAAATTTGCGTTAAAATTATATAAAAAAAACAAAAACATTATATATGATTTGTTAGATGAATTTCGCGAACGCATTATTCAGTAGCAGCTAATTTTAGAAACTGGCTCTACGGTATGGCTATACACCAGCAAAAATTGCAATGGAACTATAAAGATAAATACAGACAGAAATGATACTTTAAAGGAGAGTAGTCATTGTTGTATCCCTGATTTTCAGTCGAATGAAATCGAGCAGTGAAACGCATACTTAAAAGAAATAGTAAAAAGTGATAACAGACCAATACCGATGTTGTATCGCAAAGTAACGATGCCTGTAATGACTGAAGAATATGCTGCGAAGCTTCCGTCATAATTCCTCCCAAATTAGCAAAAGACTTTTTATGTGCTCAATTAACCTCTTCACCGCCCAACTATCCTGCACGCGATGTCCCATTTTAATAAAGTAGGTACAAAGAAGAACTTCTATAGAAGTGCTGGCGTGGACGGCACGAAAATCTCGAACTTCTATAGAAGTTGTTGGCGGTAAAAAGGTTAAAGATATACCTACTTATTTTTATAAGTCCAGGATGTAATGATTTATTACAGCGTGTAGATAATTTTTTTATCGACGGAACATTTATCGTGGCTCTAAAGCTAAGCTCTAAAGCCATTTAATCAATCCTACTAATATTATAAATGCGAAAGTTTGTGTGTATGTTCGTATATTTGTTGCTTCTTCACGCTGCAACGGATGGATAGATTTGGATGAAATTCGGCATACAGATAGTTTATAACCTGGAATAACACTTATGATACTTTTATCATCTATTCCCACGGAAACGGGAACCACGCGGGTGAAACCGCGAGCGGCCGCTAGTTGTATATATTTCATGCTGACATCGGCTCTTCAACAGATTACACTAAAGTAGTTCCAGTTATTTACGCTTTGTTAGCAAACTTATTTCATGCTATTATGCAATGCAATTTATCCCAAATTTGGATTTGGGTATTTTGCATTCTTAGCCGGGCGAAATTATTTGTGCTGTTTTTTTGTTGTAAAGTAGATAGGACTTACTAAATTATACGGACGACCTGTCCAGAGCACTGCGTGGGACGCAGAAAGCTAAGAAAAGTATACAAATATAACAATATAACAATACGATCGAGAGTTTTTCCAGGGTTTTTACAGTTACAATTATTGTCCTTACCAGATTTTAATAATTGCATTAATAAACTTAATAAACGCGTAACATCTAAATTTAATGAATGCAAGCATAGACAAATTCCAAACGTTAGTATCCAATTTAAATAAAAAGTTTGTGAATTGAACACGACTAGCAGTAGACCCTCAGAACCTCAGAATAAAAAGCTTAGTTATTGTCCTGAGAGTAGACCCTCAAAATAATAACTAAAGCTATAGAAACCGGACTAAAATAGCAACACAAATTCATCAGTTCGCACTATTTTAACTAATGAACCTAGGTGATGTATTGGAAAGAGATCGATTGTCCCATTTTCTTTCGTTATTTCAAAGGTGTCACCAGACTTGTGACGTCATATTTGAGGTAATGTGGTGACTTTATCGACTTTATTATCGATCTAAATAATTGAAAACAACAACATAGTATTTCTTTTGTCACTATATTTATTTAACATATATATGTTAATTTGACAATAAATACACAATAATACAACCCAAACCATCAATTGCACTATCAATCAGCAAACTCATTGAAAAGAAACCATTTTGATGATTTTTAATAATGAAAGAAACAATACTCACATAATACTAGTCTTTACATTTAAAAAAAAAATAATTAAATTAAACCTTAATAAAATCTTAGTGATATTTATTTAAAGATGAGCTAGGGCCAGTATGTATACAGAAAAAGGTTAAAACATCATTGAAAAAACAATACGATATCAATTTTAGCAATTACACAAAATTTGTTATCAGAAAATATGATTTCGTAAATATTAACATTAATTTAAATGTTTATATAATTTTTAACGCAAATTTTGTTGCGAACAAACCCTGACACCTGAGCACCTGACCCGGTATGTCAGAAGGGTGCAGGTTCAAACCCTGCTCGTGGAAATTTTTTCAACATTTGTGTTTTTATTAATTTAAATATTTGATTTTTTATAATCAAGTTCTGAATATGTCTGAGTATATTGTCATCTGTGCCAAGCGTTTCTGCAAAAAAATAATTTGTTATTAGAGTCTGACTAATGAAAGGTGGCACTAGAAAAGAGCGGCAATTTCAAAAATCTTTTAGGTGTAAACATTTAATTTCATGGAAAAACCAACTTGATACTTTTTATTTTTTTACAGTAACAATGTAAACAATTGTAAGTTGTGTTATAGTATGTAAGCTATTGTGACAGACATGCAGTCCGTTGACAAACGGACGGACGGACGGCCGGACAGACGGACGGACAGCGGAGTCTTAGTAATAAGGTCCCGTTGGCTCCCTTTGGGTACAGAATCCTAAAAAAGTATTATATACCTACACTCAGACTCACAGATAATAATATAAACGTACCCTTACATTCTTTAAACGTATCCTTTCTCACTTTGGCGATAGAACATCATGCTTTCATATGACTCTAGCTGTATATTTTTCTAGATTAAAATGTAACAAATAAAAGAAAATAATATTAAAGCTGTACAGTTTCTTGCGCCCATTTTTCTCCACAGCTAAAAAATAGACGACCTGCTTTGGTATTAGGTAAAAAATATATTTTTTAAGATTATTTGAATAAAAAATAACTAACCAGCTTAATAACTTGTCTATTAGCATATGGACAACGCGGCGGTGGCGGCGACGGCGGCTGCTACTATTCCCAGCAACAGCGAGATGATACGCGCCGTCGACACAGACTCTGACCACAGCGAGGTGATGCGCGTCGCCGACACAGACGACGACGACAGCGAGGTGATACGCGCCGCCAACACAGACGACGACAGCGAGGTGATACGCGCCGCCGACACAAACTCCGACCACAGCGAGGTGATACGCGCCACTGACACAGACGACGACAACGAGGTGATACGTGCCGCTGACACAGACGACGACAAAGAGGTGATACGCGCCGCCGACACAGACTCCGACCACAGCGAGGTGATACGCGCCAACGACACAGACTTCGACCACAGCGAGGTGATACGCGCCACTGACACAGACGACTACAACGAGGTGATATGTGCCGCTGACACAGACGACGATAAAAAGGTGATACGCGCCGCCAACACAGACGACGACAGCAAGGTGATACGCACCGCCGACACAGACGACGACAGCGAGGTGATAAGCGCCGCCGACACAGACTCCGACCACAGCAAGGTGATACGCGCCGCCGACACAAACGACGACAGCGAAGTGATACGCGCCGCCGACACAGACTCCGACCACAGCGAGGTGATACGCACCGCCGACACAGACGACGACAGCGAGGTGATAAGCGCCGCCGACACAGACTCCGACCACAGCAAGGTGATACGCGCCGCCGACACAAACGACGACAGCGAGGTGATACGCGCCGCCGACACAGACGACGACAGCAAGGTGAAACGCGCCGCCGACACAGACCCCGACCACAGCGAGGTGATACGCGCCGCCGACACAGACTCCGACCACAGCGAGGTGATACGCGCCGCTGACACAGACGACGACAACGAGGTGATACGCGCCGCTGACACAGACGACGACAGCGAGGTGATACGCGCCGTTGACACAGACCCCGACCACAGCGAGGTGATACGCGCCGCCGACACAGGCTCCGACCACAGCGAGGTGATACGCGCCGCCGACACAGATGACGACAACAAGGAACCGCCCAAGAAGAACAAGCCCGACGGTAAGCGAACTCAATGTAGCTGTTTTAAATAGAGTCTAGGAGTATAATAATAATAGACTATATGAATTTATTAAATATCTTTTACAAAATAAAACAAAAGGTACATACAAATTCTTACTAACTAGGAAAAAATACATATTGTCATGCCTGAACTAGGTAATCCTGTTTTTCAGGCGAGAAATTAGGGCTAAACATTTTAAAATAAGTGGCTGGGCCCCCTAATTCTTACAGTGATGAAATTATATTTTATGAAAAGAGCAAAAAATAAGGAACCTTTCCATGTATTAATATATTTTTTAAACATACCCAAACATTGTATTAAATAATAAAAAAGGTCAGATAATAAAAATTCATAAAATAGCAACCCTAAACTTTTTCTACATTGGCAACTTCACTTTTATGTATGTATTTAAAAAATATAACTTATTTTTTAAATTAGTAATGCAATGGTACTATCTCTTACAGCCAGCCTGAAAATGAAACCATGCGGTTGCATGGTTTCATTTTCAGGAAATTGCATTGAAACCTTAAAATACCTTTTAGAATGTATAAATAAGTTCAGCAATACATAATAAACACTTAAAACTTTCATTAGAACCCAAAAATAATAAGAAAAGCTTGATGAAGAAAACAAGATTTCAAGATTTCAAACATTTTTTAAATTATGTTGGGAGGTTTTTATACATTTTTTCTTTTTGGAAACATCATCTCAGAAGTCAGATCTATCAGAAAAGCATCACTTCAACACTGTAATAAAATAAGGGCCAAAAAACGTACATCTCCTTTTAAAAAAAAAACCTGTGTTTCACAAATTCAATAAAATTTGTGAATGCAAAAAATAAAATAATAAAAATATTTTCTTTTCTTTTTAGCAGGCGCCTTCGGCCAAGCCTCCGATAAGCTGACGATACTACAATCTATAAAAGTATAACTACCCATAACGTTAAAGTGCTGTACTGTTAATGTGTTGTTCTGTTTTTATTGATTTAATGTGCTATGCTTGTATTGTGTATATAACCCTACCTTAATTTGTTGCTATATGTGAGGACCTGTAATTGGCTTTTTGTTAGAGGACTTCAGGCTCTTCGCCCTTAAGGACATTGCCAGACTTATGGCATCTATTTTTACAGAGGAGGAAGAGTGAAAGGATGGGGTTGCACAAAAGATTCCAATGGGTCGAAGTGTTACTGGGAGGTGGAAACCTCGGCAGGCGTGGGGCCTAAGATAAGATAAGAATCACGACTACTTTAATCTGATTAAAAGTAATCACGATTACGTCTTTTAATCAGATTATTAATCAGATTAAAAAAGTAGTTGATTACGCCCATCTCTGGTTGGAACCCGCACAGTCAGAGGGACATAATTTATATATTTATTACTTACTAGTAATCGCCCGCGACTTCGTTCGCGAAGACTACACTATCCCACAGGAACCTGTTACCGGGATAAAAAGTATCCTATATCCTAGTCCGGGTCATGGTCTGTCTATGTGCAAAGTTTCATCCAAATCCGTTTAGCCATTTTCACGTGATGCGTTGTCAAATAAACAGACAATCAGACAAACAGACAAAAAAGCTAAAAACTGTTGGAATGTGTTCTGTTATCGATTCTAAGTATTTAACCCCCCAGCTAACTATTTTTCGAATATCTTCCATGTGCAGACTTTCGACCCTTTTTAGCTTTAATAAATGTATAGATGAAAATAAAAAAAATAGCTTAATATACCTCGTTTGCTTTAAGGAATACGAGAACAAATCGAAAAAGAAAGGTGCGCAGGGAGGTGGCATGTTCGGTGGCGGGTTCGCATCCCAGCCTTCGGAGAACAAACCCTTGTTTGGAGGTAGCAGTGAGTGAATTTTTTTTGTTTTTTTGATGTGTATCATCTTTATTATTATTTTTTTCTTTATTTCTTTATTTTTAAGTATCATCATTGAATACAACTGTGCATTATATTATGTTCGTTTACTTTCAGCGGCGTTCGGTCAGCCTGCCACTACGACTGTGGCGAGTGTGTTCGGCGGCGGCGGCCTAGGCGCCAGCGGTGGCTTCGGACAGACCAGTGAGTGCTTTTATTTAATTTTATTTTCCTCATTTTTATTTATTAAAAAAAATCCTATGACATGGGTTATTCTTCAAACGAGGCGTGAAGAGGCACCTTGTGGGCCGGCAGGGTGAGGGTGACTGATGCTGCGTTGTTTTCACGCTGCACCAGTTGTCCTTGCGTCTGGACTCCGTTTCCACTTAACATCAGGTGGAGTGGAGTCATTTGCCGAGCTAGTTATAACAAATAAAAAAAAATGACCGAGGCTTAAGTAGTCGCATATGATGTGTAACATTTGACATCTCACCATAGCAATAAGCAATTTTAATATTATATTCTGAAAAAAATGGGAAGTCTTATTTAGACTCAGTAGAAGAAATTTGACATATCAAAATGACCTTTGATAGTCAAATAACACAACAATCTATAATGTATATAAAAATCAATTGCTGTCCGTTAGTCGGGCTAAAACTCGAGAATGGCTGGACCAATTTGGCTAATTTTGATTTTGAAATATTTGTGGAGGTTCAGGGAAGGTTTAAGCGGTGAGAAACATAAATAATAAGTAACGGAGAATACTAAAAACAACAATTTAACTTTCCAATACAAAATTATTTGTTTATTTCGTTGTCATGGAAACTGTCAAAGCGGTACGTACAACAAAATGTTCATAGCTGTGAAACATTTGATGTCATCTTGATGTTGGAACTTCCTACATTAAGTTACACTTATATAATTATGTTATATACTACAGCCTAGTGCTATCAACTTATTATAAACAACTGGTTAGCCTATTGCTATTAACTTAACAACCAACCTAACACAAGTTTGCGTGTTTATCGCTAAAAAAACATCCCTTCGTCGTATCTCTAAACTTTGAAGGAGCTCCCCTTGATACCAAACCGACCATTGGAATCCTTGGCGTCGATATTTCGAGTGACGTTCAGTTTCGCGGTCATTTGGAAGGTAAAGCTAAATTAGCTTCGAAAAAGCTGGGTGTGCTTAATGGAGCGGGACAGTATTATTTCACGCCGACCCATCGCTTACAGCTTTACAAAGCACAGGTTTTTTTTTTTTTTTTTTTAATTTATTTTCTTCAAAAGAAATGTTACAGTGGTATTTTATGCATCAGTCTGCCAAACCGTAAAACGGTTTGTCGGCAGCGTTCTCGTGGGCACTTAGTACGTTTTATAGAAAAATATTAACACTAACTTACTAAATAATTAAAATAACTCACAGAATATAATTATTGATATTTTCGAGACCCCTAGTTTGTTAAACTATGGACACATAGTCAAATAATGCCTTCGTAAAATATTCTTTAAGCAATTTCTTGTTATGTTATTATCACATTTGGCCAATAGTGATTTCGGTAATGCGTTTAGCAGCGTTGGGGTCAGCCAATGTCTTGTGCGCTTACCGTAATAGTTTGTATAATTAGGTACTTCATATATCTTTTTGTGGGCTGCTTGACGGATTGGGTGCTTATGTACCCTGCTTAATATATGTTCAGTTTCATCGTGTTGTTCTAGTATAATTGTAATTTTTACCTTATTTTCTATTGGTTGTATTTTGCAAATTTTAAATAATTTATTGTATTCTTTTTTTAATGCCATTTTATCTTTCTTGTTGATAAGCAATTTTAACAGTCTTATTTGTAGATTTTTTATTTTATTTAAATGAACTGGAAACGTTAATCCATAAGCACCCAACCCGTAGTTTATATTTGCGTCTACAAGGGCATAGTATAATATATATAAAATTTTCCTATTGACCGCATGCTTTACATTGTGTAACTTACATAAAATTATTCTTAGTTTTTGACAAACCTTTTCGACGTGAACGTCCCATGCAAAGCGATTATCTATTGTTAATCCTAGATATTTAAAGGTGTTAACACGCTCGATTAATAGACACTGACAATTATCAACATAGCCCTTGTGAAGACATTCGTAGGTATGACCCTTTAACAATACATTCTCCTTTCTTGCTAATTTATTGTACGGAGATGCGATTAGCATACATTTTGTCTTACTTACATTAATAATAATGCCATTGTCATGTGCCCACTTCACAATGCTATCTAAATCTATTTGCATTATTGATTGCATTTTGCCGCAATCATGACCACTATACATAAGACACGTGTCATCGGCATACATATATATTTTACAATGCTTAATTACGTTGACCATGCTATTGACGCTCATAATGTACCCTATTGGCCCAAATACTGATCCAGTTGGAACGCCGTATTTTATTTTACCCTCTAAACTATCTACCCCGTTTACGCGAACCTTTAAAGATCTATTCTGTAAATATATTTTTAACCACCTTTTCATAGGACCTCGTATACCACACTCATCCATGGCCTGCAGCAAACCCTCATGGTCCAGCGTGTCAAATGCTTTTTTAAAGTCAATAAATGTAACTAAAACCATTTGTTTACTATTCAATGCACCATTTATGTCGTCTGTAAATTTTCCTAGCACTGTCGCTGTGCTTCTATTTGGCCTAAAACCATGTTGAACATCAGTTAATATATTATTATTTTCTAGAAAAAATATTATTTGATTTACCACAAATTTTTCAAAAATTTTATTTATCGTATTAAGTATTGCTATTGGTCTATAGTTTGAGTAGTCACAATGATTTCCCTGTTTAAAAATTGGTCTAATAATGGCTACTTTTAATTCATTCGGATACACGCCTTTTTTAATGCAGTTGTTGATAAATTGAGATAAAATCATACTGAACTTTTCTTTATTGTACTTTAAGTCTTTCACTCTGATCTCGTCGGACCCCGGGGATTTGCTGCAGTTCATTTTGTCTATTATTTTTCCAATATCTTGGGGAATAGCCGGTATAAATCTTAAGCTGACAGAACTTTCTCTGACGTATGTATGCCTTTCTAAAAATAAATTATTACAGTGATGTTTTTGTTTTAACAAATCTACCTCATTTACAAATATTTGACAGAAATTGTTACAAATGGAAGGCATCGTCATATGGTCTTTTAAAAAATATTTTTGAATAACACTATCAATATTTAATTTCATCCTACCCAGCCACTCATTCGTACAACTCCATATTTTTCTAATGTCACCTTCACAGTTTTGAATAGTTTGACGCCTATGTTCATTTTTTGCAACATGTATAGCCTTATTTGTTTTGTTTCTGTACCTTGTATATTCCAAACGCATATTCATATTTTTCGGATTAGTTTTCCACTTTTTAAATAAATTGTCTTTATGTTTTATCATATTTTGAAGTTTCTTACTAATCCATTTATTACTTTGACGTTTTTCTTCCTTTATCACTACCCTTGCACTACTATAAATGTTGCTAAAAATGTTACATAGGCGGCTGTAAACTTCTAAAGGATCACTACATACCATTAATTCATTCCAGTTTACATCACTTAACTTTTCTTTTATAACACTGTCTTTTAACACTGAGCGAGCGAATAAACATTCCTGTTGATAAGTAATCTCGATTGAAAGTCCCGTTACATAATGGTCCGACACTTTCGTCGTCAGTACATATGCATGCTTCGCACTGGCCAGGCGCGCACTCCGCACAAAGATGTGATCGATGCAAGACGTTATTCTTCGCTCCGATACAACAACCTCGCGCGTAATATCTTGTATGCAGCAATCCAATCTCGCATCACAAAGCATGTTTAGGTATCCGTGAGCACTTGCGTCGTTTACGCCCAGCAAAATGTTAATATTAGTGTCACCCAGCAACACAACTTCATTTTCGAGTGGTATTGAACGAATTTTCTCCTTTATCTCCTTGGTAAACTCATTTTTGTTTGTGTGTGGCGGTCTGTATACGGCTAGTAGATCTATGTGTCGATTTTTTAATAAAATTTGCCCATGAATTAATTCGCATGTCTTACTAATTAATCCTTGTATCAAAATAAATTTTATATTATTTTTTATGTATATAATTATCCCACCTCCTCTTTTTTCTCTTCTAGTTAAAAAATGGTAACTGTAACCTTCCAATGCATACTGACATACTTGTTCTTCTTTTATATTTATTTCAGTGAGGCAAATAAAATGTATTGCATGTAGACAATTTTTTAACAGTACTTTTAACTCATCAAAATGTTTTCTTAATGAGCATATATTCATATGAATGAAATTAAGTTTATTGGCGTTTTGGCTTATATATTTTTCCCAATCTTCTATGTTATCGTATTTTAGGTATGTAATTTCTTGTAAAGTATTATCAAAAGGCTTTCTTCTTTAAAGGTATTTAATTTACTTTATTATAGGTATGTAATTAAAGTGTATAGTATAACAGTGTTTTTATTACTCTTGTTTCTTTTCAATAATAGCTTTGAGGTCATTTACACAATTAATTTGGTAGACTTTTTTTTCTTGTTCACTTTTCTTAATAAGGATTCTGCCATTCTGTATCCATATGAATTTGTAGATATCTTTTAATTCCACCTTCGTATCATAGAATAATTGACGCATTTGGCGAGTAACATGTTCATTAATGAAAATACGTGAGATGTTACCGTTTGCTAGCAAAGTGTTGTTTTCAGTTGTTTTTGTAGCAAAGGTCAGGCCTCATATGGAATACTGTTCCCATCTTTGGGCTGGAGCGCCCCAGTACCAACTCCTCCCATTTGATCGCATTCAACGCAGAGCTGCTCGAGTTGTCGACGACGTGGTAACCTCTGGTCGGCTGGATCCACTGGCCCTTCGGAGAGACGTTGCGTCTCTCTGTAAATTCTATCGCCTTTATCATGAGGAGTGCTCTGAGGAATTGTTCGGTTTGATCCCTGCCGCTGATTTCCTTAACCGCACTACACGCAATCGACTGTCTTTCCATCCACACCATCTTGATGGATGGCGATCTACTACTGTGCGTTTCTCACGTAATTTTTTACCACGAACTACAGTGCTGTGGAACCAGCTCTCAGCGGCGGTATTTCCGGACCAATACGACTTAGGAATCTTCAAGAAACGAGCCTATTCCTTCCTTAAAGGCCGACAACGCATCTGTGATTCCTCTGGTTTTGCGGGTGTCCATGGGCGGCGGTGATTGCTTTCCATCAGGTGACCCGCCTGCTCGTTTGCCTCCTTCTAATATAAAAAAAAACTTATAAAAATGTTGTGCTTTGCCACTGTAGACAACACAACACGATTAACAACAACAAAAATCAATCAACGCAGTGGATTTGAACTACGCCCTGCTACCAAATGTTAAAGATATACCATCAGCCAGACTCCGGGGTTGTTGGGGCCCATAGCATCAACCGCCTGGCTGTCAATGTGGAAATCTCCGTCTAGTCAGGCGATTCATCGATCTAGACTTAGTAATTACAAATATAGGGGTGACTTACCAGAGTGTCACCGGATATTCTTCAAACCCTATCAAAAGGAACAAAAGGGGGCAGTGGCGAGGAAGGTCCTGGAAAGACGGGTACCCTCGATGGCTGCACCCGGCGATGTCTTCGCCAGTCGCGTGTTCAGTGCCTTCAATTAGCACACCAGATCTGCCGTCGACGCCCGGCGCCTCTGAAGCTTGGGTTTCGATTTAACCACGCAGCCAGATTTGCCCTCGTTAGGACATTACAAAATTAACCAAGAGTTATAAAATTCTCTCTCTCTATATAAGTTTTATCAATTAACATCAAAAAACGCGCGGCGACAATTCAACGTGTCTCAATCTGACATTTTACAATAGTGAAGTGACATCCAAGTAGTGATGTCAGTACAATCAGTTGCCATTTTAGCTTTAATTTATGGCACCGCGAAACTGACCATTTGGCCATACAGCCTAACAGTCTGTTCCGAACACAACTTGATTAGGTACTTTTACCAACTTCTTATTCGAGAAAATGGATTCTGGTGGTCAGATTGATGGCCAAAGTTACAATATACCATACCCATAGGATATATTACCTTATACACTTTTAAATACATACCCATATACAATCTTTGTTGAAGGAATGTAAAGCCGTTGGTCCCGGCTGCATTAGCAGTCGTTAACAACCACTGAAGCACTAAACCTGCGTGGTGGTCAGACGCACTTCACCCGGGATCCTCAACTACATCTCTAGCTGCCGGAACACAACAATGCTACAAACTTTATACGACATATTTAGATAAATATTTATAAAATCTATAAAATACAGTGAAAAAATTAAACGCCTACCCGACCCAGCCAGGAATCGAACCTGGGTCTTCCGCAATCCGGGCGGCTGCACTGACCGCTATGCTACCGGGAAGGCTGACGTAAGCGATGAATTTTGTCACTGCTTTTTTATGTTTTGAGTGCTAATAGCGGCACAGTGCGGGCACATCTATCCAACGATCATTGCAACCGATGGCTAGCCAGATTCACTGTACTTTATAAATTTTATAAATATTTAATTTAGCTTCAGTGCAGCAATTAGCACTTGAAAATAAAAAGTAAAAATATTTAGATAAGATGGTGGTAGCTAGCCAAACGGACAGACAAACTAAACCGAGTACACAAAATCGCACCCTGGGTATAGAACCTAGGTCTATATTACAAAATCTGGAAAAGATATTCAACATTATCTTTTTGTTACATGGAATCCAGGCCTCTTCGGGGCCTCTAACACTACCGGCGGCCTTTTCGGCAACACCGCGGCCTCCACGTCGGCACCGGCCTTCGGGTCCAACGCGGGGAATTTCGGGGTGTTTGGGGCCAGCACCGTCCCCACCACCGGACACTTTGGTGGCACCGTCAGCAGCGGACTGTTTGGCAATGCGCAGAATACTTCGGCTTTCGGAGCTAAGCCTGCTGGTGAGTTAGGTTACCGTTTTCATACATCATTATCATCCCCGCCCGATCCTCTAAATGCCACTACACATTCGCAGAATACACTAAACATGCACACTAGTTTAGGCCCAAGATACCGTACTCGTAGAACAAGGGTACGACGAACCGGCTCACACGCGCTCTACACCAGGTACAGACATGTACCTGACATGAACCATGGCGCTTCTCTTCACCACCAAGGCCCGGTCAACCCGGGCCGAGGTCCGAGCCTTTAGAGGCGCCCTCGGGTTGTTCCGCTCCCCGATCCGATCCCTCCCATAAATAAACAATATTTCCTTCCGGTGATGATGATGACGATGAATGATAATAGAAATGAGAAGCGAGAAATGATATACCCCCCAACCCCTCGAGTATCTCAGTAAAGATGTGGGGCTTTACTAAGTCCTCGGGCAGACTTCTTGAGAGAATTTGAAAAGTGACGTTGCACTGTTTTACTACACTATGACATGGGTTGTTCTTCAAACGAGGCGTGAAGGCACCTTGTGGGCTGGCAGGGCGAGGGTGACTGATGCTGCGTTGTTTTCGCGCTGCACCAATTGTCCTTGCGTCTGGACTCCGTTCCCACTTAATATCAGGTGGAGTGGAGTCATTTGCCGAGCTAGTTATAAATAATAAAAAACACGAGCGAGCCTTACAGTGGTCGCATATGATGTGTAACATTTAACATCTCACCTTAGTAATAAGCAATTTTAAAATTATATTTTGATATTTCGATACAATCGATATTTTAATTTTCGATGTTTTAAACATCGATATTTTACACGTAGGTATTTTAAATTTCGATGTTCAAATATATACCCGTAATTTATTTATTTATTTATTAGTTTACACAACAGACATTAATCTCAACAAAGTTATAAATACATAATAAATTAATATAACTTGTAAACAATTCTTCCCCGCAGACACGTTCTCGTTCGGCAGGAACACACAAAGCACGGCCAACACGAGTCTGTTCGGTGCCAATAAACCTGCCTTCGGCACTACCGCCACCACTACCGCCACCACCGGTGAGTAATAGGTTATTAAGTTATAGCTGTCCCACTGCTGGGCAAATGCCTCCATAATTGACTCGCGCATTGCGCACTATTAACCAAATAGCGGAGAAAATAGACTTATTTTTTTGTTTTTTGAATGAATTCACGAAAATAGCATTATTAGTGATAAGTTATAATTAAGTAGTTTTAATTTAAATAGTTACACTATTGTTTTAGGTTAAATCCTGTAAAAATAGATGTAAGAGTGGATTATTAAATAAATAAATAAATAAATAATTACCCGACTGTGTTAGAAGGAGGGTTATAATTTGAAACTGCACCCTTCTGACCAGTAAATAATAATTTTCGAAAAATAAAGTGACGTCAGTCTAAATCCAATATGGCGGGTTTTTGAAACGTGTCCAGCCAGACCATCAGCCAGACTCCGGGGTTGTTGGGGCCCATAGCATCAACCGCCTGGCTGTCAATGTGGAAATCTCCGTCTAGTGAGGCGATTCACCGATCTAGACTTAGTAATTACAAATATAGGGGTGACTTACCAGAGTGTCACCGGATATTCTTCAAACCCTATCAAAAAGAACAAAAGGGGGCAGTGGCGAGGAAGGTCCTGGAAAGACGGGTACCCTCGATGGCTGCACCCGGCGATGTCTTCGCCAGTCGCGTGTTCGGTGCCTTCAATTAGCACACCAGATCTGCCGTCGACGCCCGGCGCCTCTGAAGCTTGGGTTTCGATTTAACCACGCAGCCAGATTTGCCCTCGTTAGGACATTACAAAATTAACCAAGAGTTATAAAATTCTCTCTCTCTATATAAGTTTTATCAATTAACATCAAAAAACGCGCGGCGACAATTCAACGTGTCTCAATCTGACATTTTACAATAGTGAAGTGACATCCAAGTAGTGATGTCAGTACAATCAGTTGCCATTTTAGCTTCAATTTATGGCACCGCGAGAAATGATATACCCCCCAACCCCTCGAGTATCTCAGTAAAGATGTGGGGCTTTACTAAGTCCTCGGGCAGACTTCTTGAGAGAATTTGAAAAGTGACGTTGCACTGTTTTACTACACTATGACATGGGTTGTTCTTCAAACGAGGCGTGAAGGCACCTTGTGGGCTGGCAGGGCGAGGGTGACTGATGCTGCGTTGTTTTCGCGCTGCACCAATTGTCCTTGCGTCTGGACTCCGTTCCCACTTAATATCAGGTGGAGTGGAGTCATTTGCCGAGCTAGTTATAAATAATAAAAAACACGAGCGAGCCTTACAGTGGTCGCATATGATGTGTAACATTTAACATCTCACCTTAGTAATAAGCAATTTTAAAATTATATTTTGATATTTCGATACAATCGATATTTTAATTTTCGATGTTTTAAACATCGATATTTTACACGTAGGTATTTTAAATTTCGATGTTCAAATATATACCCGTAATTTATTTATTTATTTATTAGTTTACACAACAGACATTAATCTCAACAAAGTTATAAATACATAATAAATTAATATAACTTGTAAACAATTCTTCCCCGCAGACACGTTCTCGTTCGGCAGTAACACACAAAGCACGGCCAACACGAGTCTGTTCGGTGCCAATAAACCTGCCTTCGGCACTACCGCCACCACTACCGCCACCACCGGTGAGTAATAGGTTATTAAGTTATAGCTGTCCCACTGCTGGGCAAATGCCTCCATAATTGACTCGCGCATTGCGCACTATTAACCAAATAGCGGAGAAAATAGACTTATTTTTTTGTTCTTTGAATGAATTCACGAAAATAGCATTATTAGTGATAAGTTATAATTAAGTAGTTTTAATTTAAATAGTTACACTATTGTTTTAGGTTAAATCCTGTAAAAATAGATGTAAGAGTGGATTATTAAATAAATAAATAAATAAATAATTAGCCGACTGTGTTAGAAGGAGGGTTATAATTTGAAACTGCACCCTTCTGACCAGTAAATAATAATTTTCGAAAAATAAAGTGACGTCAGTCTAAATCCAATATGGCGGGTTTTTGAAACGTGTCCAGCCAGACCATCAGCCAGACTCCGGGGTTGTTGGGGCCCATAGCATCAACCGCCTGGCTGTCAATGTGGAAATCTCCGTCTAGTCAGGCGATTCACCGATCTAGACTTAGTAATTACAAATATAGGGGTGACTTACCAGAGTGTCACCGGATATTCTTCAAACCCTATCAAAAGGAACAAAAGGGGGCAGTGGCGAGGAAGGTCCTGGAAAGACGGGTACCCTCGATGGCTGCACCCGGCGATGTCTTCGCCAGTCGCGTGTTCGGTGCCTTCAATTAGCACACCAGATCTGCCGTCGACGCCCGGCGCCTCTGAAGCTTGGGTTTCGATTTAACCACGCAGCCAGATTTGCCCTCGTTAGGACATTACAAAATTAACCAAGAGTTATAAAATTCTCTCTCTCTATATAAGTTTTATCAATTAACATCAAAAAACGCGCGGCGACAATTCAACGTGTCTCAATCTGACATTTTACAATAGTGAAGTGACATCCAAGTAGTGATGTCAGTACAATCAGTTGCCATTTTAGCTTCAATTTATGGCACCGCGAGAAATGATATACCCCCCAACCCCTCGAGTATCTCAGTAAAGATGTGGGGCTTTACTAAGTCCTCGGGCAGACTTCTTGAGAGAATTTGAAAAGTGACGTTGCACTGTTTTACTACACTATGACATGGGTTGTTCTTCAAACGAGGCGTGAAGGCACCTTGTGGGCTGGCAGGGCGAGGGTGACTGATGCTGCGTTGTTTTCGCGCTGCACCAATTGTCCTTGCGTCTGGACTCCGTTCCCACTTAATATCAGGTGGAGTGGAGTCATTTGCCGAGCTAGTTATAAATAATAAAAAACACGAGCGAGCCTTACAGTGGTCGCATATGATGTGTAACATTTAACATCTCACCTTAGTAATAAGCAATTTTAAAATTATATTTTGATATTTCGATACAATCGATATTTTTATTTTCGATGTTTTAAACATCGATATTTTACACGTAGGTATTTTAAATTTCGATGTTCAAATATATACCCGTAATTTATTTATTTATTTATTAGTTTACACAACAGACATTAATCTCAACAAAGTTATAAATACATAATAAATTAATATAACTTGTAAACAATTCTTCCCCGCAGACACGTTCTCGTTCGGCAGTAACACACAAAGCACGGCCAACACGAGTCTGTTCGGTGCCAATAAACCTGCCTTCGGCACTACCGCCACCACTACCGCCACCACCGGTGAGTAATAGGTTATTAAGTTATAGCTGTCCCACTGCTGGGCAAATGCCTCCATAATTGACTCGCGCATTGCGCACTATTAACCAAATAGCGGAGAAAATAGACTTATTTTTTTGTTCTTTGAATGAATTCACGAAAATAGCATTATTAGTGATAAGTTATAATTAAGTAGTTTTAATTTAAATAGTTACATTATTGTTTTAGGTTAAATCCTGTAAAAATAGATGTAAGAGTGGATTATTAAATAAATAAATAAATAAATAATTACCCGACTGTGTTAGAAGGAGGGTTATAATTTGAAACTGCACCCTTCTGACCAGTAAATAATAATTTTCGAAAAATAAAGTGACGTCAGTCTAAATCCAATATGGCGGGTTTTTGAAACGTGTCCAGCCAGACCATCAGCCAGACTCCGGGGTTGTTGGGGCCCATAGCATCAACCGCCTGGCTGTCAATGTGGAAATCTCCGTCTAGTCAGGCGATTCACCGATCTAGACTTAGTAATTACAAATATAGGGGTGACTTACCAGAGTGTCACCGGATATTCTTCAAACCCTATCAAAAGGAACAAAAGGGGGCAGTGGCGAGGAAGGTCCTGGAAAGACGGGTACCCTCGATGGCTGCACCCGGCGATGTCTTCGCCAGTCGCGTGTTCGGTGCCTTCAATTAGCACACCAGTTCTGCCGTCGACGCCCGGCGCCTCTGAAGCTTGGGTTTCGATTTAACCACGCAGCCAGATTTGCCCTCGTTAGGACATTACAAAATTAACCAAGAGTTATAAAATTCTCTCTCTCTATATAAGTTTTATCAATTAACATCAAAAAACGCGCGGCGACAATTCAACGTGTCTCAATCTGACATTTTACAATAGTGAAGTGACATCCAAGTAGTGATGTCAGTACAATCAGTTGCCATTTTAGCTTCAATTTATGGCACCGCGAGAAATGATATACCCCCCAACCCCTCGAGTATCTCAGTAAAGATGTGGGGCTTTACTAAGTCCTCGAGCAGACTTCTTGAGAGAATTTGAAAAGTGACGTTGCACTGTTTTACTACACTATGACATGGGTTGTTCTTCAAACGAGGCGTGAAGGCACCTTGTGGGCTGGCAGGGCGAGGGTGACTGATGCTGCGTTGTTTTCGCGCTGCACCAATTGTCCTTGCGTCTGGACTCCGTTCCCACTTAATATCAGGTGGAGTGGAGTCATTTGCCGAGCTAGTTATAAATAATAAAAAACACGAGCGAGCCTTACAGTGGTCGCATATGATGTGTAACATTTAACATCTCACCTTAGTAATAAGCAATTTTAAAATTATATTTTGATATTTCGATACAATCGATATTTTAATTTTCGATGTTTTAAACATCGATATTTTACACGTAGGTATTTTAAATTTCGATGTTCAAATATATACCCGTAATTTATTTATTTATTTATTAGTTTACACAACAGACATTAATCTCAACAAAGTTATAAATACATAATAAATTAATATAACTTGTAAACAATTCTTCCCCGCAGACACGTTCTCGTTCGGCAGTAACACACAAAGCACGGCCAACACGAGTCTGTTCGGTGCCAATAAACCTGCCTTCGGCACTACCGCCACCACTACCGCCACCACCGGTGAGTAATAGGTTATTAAGTTATAGCTGTCCCACTGCTGGGCAAATGCCTCCATAATTGACTCGCGCATTGCGCACTATTAACCAAATAGCGGAGAAAATAGACTTATTTTTTTGTTCTTTGAATGAATTCACGAAAATAGCATTATTAGTGATAAGTTATAATTAAGTAGTTTTAATTTAAATAGTTACACTATTGTTTTAGGTTAAATCCTGTAAAAATAGATGTAAGAGTGGATTATTAAATAAATAAATAAATAAATAATTACCCGACTGTGTTAGAAGGAGGGTTATAATTTGAAACTGCACCCTTCTGACCAGTAAATAATAATTTTCGAAAAATAAAGTGACGTCAGTCTAAATCCAATATGGCGGGTTTTTGAAACGTGTCCAGCCAGACCATCAGCCAGACTCCGGGGTTGTTGGGGCCCATAGCATCAACCGCCTGGCTGTCAATGTGGAAATCTCCGTCTAGTCAGGCGATTCACCGATCTAGACTTAGTAATTACAAATATAGGGGTGACTTACCAGAGTGTCACCGGATATTCTTCAAACCCTATCAAAAGGAACAAAAGGGGGCAGTGGCGAGGAAGGTCCTGGAAAGACGGGTACCCTCGATGGCTGCACCCGGCGATGTCTTCGCCAGTCGCGTGTTCGGTGCCTTCAATTAGCACACCAGATCTGCCGTCGACGCCCGGCGCCTCTGAAGCTTAGGTTTCGATTTAACCACGCAGCCAGATTTGCCCTCGTTAGGACATTACAAAATTAACCAAGAGTTATAAAATTCTCTCTCTCTATATAAGTTTTATCAATTAACATCAAAAAACGCGCGGCGACAATTCAACGTGTCTCAATCTGACATTTTACAATAGTGAAGTGACATCCAAGTAGTGATGTCAGTACAATCAGTTGCCATTTTAGCTTCAATTTATGGCACCGCGAGAAATGATATACCCCCCAACCCCTCGAGTATCTCAGTAAAGATGTGGGGCTTTACTAAGTCCTCGAGCAGACTTCTTGAGAGAATTTGAAAAGTGACGTTGCACTGTTTTACTACACTATGACATGGGTTGTTCTTCAAACGAGGCGTGAAGGCACCTTGTGGGCTGGCAGGGCGAGGGTGACTGATGCTGCGTTGTTTTCGCGCTGCACCAATTGTCCTTGCGTCTGGACTCCGTTCCCACTTAATATCAGGTGGAGTGGAGTCATTTGCCGAGCTAGTTATAAATAATAAAAAACACGAGCGAGCCTTACAGTGGTCGCATATGATGTGTAACATTTAACATCTCACCTTAGTAATAAGCAATTTTAAAATTATATTTTGATATTTCGATACAATCGATATTTTAATTTTCGATGTTTTAAACATCGATATTTTACACGTAGGTATTTTAAATTTCGATGTTCAAATATATACCCGTAATTTATTTATTTATTTATTAGTTTACACAACAGACATTAATCTCAACAAAGTTATAAATACATAATAAATTAATATAACTTGTAAACAATTCTTCCCCGCAGACACGTTCTCGTTCGGCAGTAACACACAAAGCATGGCCAACACGAGTCTGTTCGGTGCCAATAAACCTGCCTTCGGCACTACCGCCACCACTACCGCCACCACCGGTGAGTAATAGGTTATTAAGTTATAGCTGTCCCACTGCTGGGCAAATGCCTCCATAATTGACTCGCGCATTGCGCACTATTAACCAAATAGCGGAGAAAATAGACTTATTTTTTTGTTCTTTGAATGAATTCACGAAAATAGCATTATTAGTGATAAGTTATAATTAAGTAGTTTTAATTTAAATAGTTACACTATTGTTTTAGGTTAAATCCTGTAAAAATAGATGTAAGAGTGGATTATTAAATAAATAAATAAATAAATAATTACCCGACTGTGTTAGAAGGAGGGTTATAATTTGAAACTGCACCCTTCTGACCAGTAAATAATAATTTTCGAAAAATAAAGTGACGTCAGTCTAAATCCAATATGGCGGGTTTTTGAAACGTGTCCAGCCAGACCATCAGCCAGACTCCGGGGTTGTTGGGGCCCATAGCATCAACCGCCTGGCTGTCAATGTGGAAATCTCCGTCTAGTCAGGCGATTCACCGATCTAGACTTAGTAATTACAAATATAGGGGTGACTTACCAGAGTGTCACCGGATATTCTTCAAACCCTATCAAAAGGAACAAAAGGGGGCAGTGGCGAGGAAGGTCCTGGAAAGACGGGTACCCTCGATGGCTGCACCCGGCGATGTCTTCGCCAGTCGCGTGTTCGGTGCCTTCAATTAGCACACCAGATCTGCCGTCGACGCCCGGCGCCTCTGAAGCTTGGGTTTCGATTTAACCACGCAGCCAGATTTGCCCTCGTTAGGACATTACAAAATTAACCAAGAGTTATAAAATTCTCTCTCTCTATATAAGTTTTATCAATTAACATCAAAAAACGCGCGGCGACAATTCAACGTGTCTCAATCTGACATTTTACAATAGTGAAGTGACATCCAAGTAGTGATGTCAGTACAATCAGTTGCCATTTTAGCTTCAATTTATGGCACCGCGAGAAATGATATACCCCCCAACCCCTCGAGTATCTCAGTAAAGATGTGGGGCTTTACTAAGTCCTCGGGCAGACTTCTTGAGAGAATTTGAAAAGTGACGTTGCACTGTTTTACTACACTATGACATGGGTTGTTCTTCAAACGAGGCGTGAAGGCACCTTGTGGGCTGGCAGGGCGAGGGTGACTGATGCTGCGTTGTTTTCGCGCTGCACCAATTGTCCTTGCGTCTGGACTCCGTTCCCACTTAATATCAGGTGGAGTGGAGTCATTTGCCGAGCTAGTTATAAATAATAAAAAACACGAGCGAGCCTTACAGTGGTCGCATAATTATGATGTGTAACATTTAACATCTCACCTTAGTAATAAGCAATTTTAAAATTATATTTTGATATTTCGATACAATCGATATTTTAATTTTCGATGTTTTAAACATCGATATTTTACACGTAGGTATTTTAAATTTCGATGTTCAAATATATACCCGTAATTTATTTATTTATTTATTAGTTTACACAACAGACATTAATCTCAACAAAGTTATAAATACATAATAAATTAATATAACTTGTAAACAATTCTTCCCCGCAGACACGTTCTCGTTCGGCAGTAACACACAAAGCACGGCCAACACGAGTCTGTTCGGTGCCAATAAACCTGCCTTCGGCACTACCGCCACCACTACCGCCACCACCGGTGAGTAATAGGTTATTAAGTTATAGCTGTCCCACTGCTGGGCAAATGCCTCCATAATTGACTCGCGCATTGCGCACTATTAACCAAATAGCGGAGAAAATAGACTTATTTTTTTGTTCTTTGAATGAATTCACGAAAATAGCATTATTAGTGATAAGTTATAATTAAGTAGTTTTAATTTAAATAGTTACACTATTGTTTTAGGTTAAATCCTGTAAAAATAGATGTAAGAGTGGATTATTAAATAAATAAATAAATAAATAATTACCCGACTGTGTTAGAAGGAGGGTTATAATTTGAAACTGCACCCTTCTGACCAGTAAATAATAATTTTCGAAAAATAAAGTGACGTCAGTCTAAATCCAATATGGCGGGTTTTTGAAACGTGTCCAGCCAGACCATCAGCCAGACTCCGGGGTTGTTGGGGCCCATAGCATCAACCGCCTGGCTGTCAATGTGGAAATCTCCGTCTAGTCAGGCGATTCACCGATCTAGACTTAGTAATTACAAATATAGGGGTGACTTACCAGAGTGTCACCGGATATTCTTCAAACCCTATCAAAAGGAACAAAAGGGGGCAGTGGCGAGGAAGGTCCTGGAAAGACGGGTACCCTCGATGGCTGCACCCGGCGATGTCTTCGCCAGTCGCGTGTTCGGTGCCTTCAATTAGCACACCAGATCTGCCGTCGACGCCCGGCGCCTCTGAAGCTTGGGTTTCGATTTAACCACGCAGCCAGATTTGCCCTCGTTAGGACATTACAAAATTAACCAAGAGTTATAAAATTCTCTCTCTCTATATAAGTTTTATCAATTAACATCAAAAAACGCGCGGCGACAATTCAACGTGTCTCAATCTGACATTTTACAATAGTGAAGTGACATCCAAGTAGTGATGTCAGTACAATCAGTTGCCATTTTAGCTTCAATTTATGGCACCGCGAGAAATGATATACCCCCCCACCCCTCGAGTATCTCAGTAAAGATGTGGGGCTTTACTAAGTCCTCGGGCAGACTTCTTGAGAGAATTTGAAAAGTGACGTTGCACTGTTTTACTACACTATGACATGGGTTGTTCTTCAAACGAGGCGTGAAGGCACCTTGTGGGCTGGCAGGGCGAGGGTGACTGATGCTGCGTTGTTTTCGCGCTGCACCAATTGTCCTTGCGTCTGGACTCCGTTCCCACTTAATATCAGGTGGAGTGGAGTCATTTGCCGAGCTAGTTATAAATAATAAAAAACACGAGCGAGCCTTACAGTGGTCGCATATGATGTGTAACATTTAACATCTCACCTTAGTAATAAGCAATTTTAAAATTATATTTTGATATTTCGATACAATCGATATTTTAATTTTCGATGTTTTAAACATCGATATTTTACACGTAGGTATTTTAAATTTCGATGTTCAAATATATACCCGTAATTTATTTATTTATTTATTAGTTTACACAACAGACATTAATCTCAACAAAGTTATAAATACATAATAAATTAATATAACTTGTAAACAATTCTTCCCCGCAGACACGTTCTCGTTCGGCAGTAACACACAAAGCACGGCCAACACGAGTCTGTTCGGTGCCAATAAACCTGCCTTCGGCACTACCGCCACCACTACCGCCACCACCGGTGAGTAATAGGTTATTAAGTTATAGCTGTCCCACTGCTGGGCAAATGCCTCCATAATTGACTCGCGCATTGCGCACTATTAACCAAATAGCGGAGAAAATAGACTTATTTTTTTGTTCTTTGAATGAATTCACGAAAATAGCATTATTAGTGATAAGTTATAATTAAGTAGTTTTAATTTAAATAGTTACACTATTGTTTTAGGTTAAATCCTGTAAAAATAGATGTAAGAGTGGATTATTAAATAAATAAATAAATAAATAATTAGCCGACTGTGTTAGAAGGAGGGTTATAATTTGAAACTGCACCCTTCTGACCAGTAAATAATAATTTTCGAAAAATAAAGTGACGTCAGTCTAAATCCAATATGGCGGGTTTTTGAAACGTGTCCAGCCAGACCATCAGCCAGACTCCGGGGTTGTTGGGGCCCATAGCATCAACCGCCTGGCTGTCAATGTGGAAATCTCCGTCTAGTCAGGCGATTCACCGATCTAGACTTAGTAATTACAAATATAGGGGTGACTTACCAGAGTGTCACCGGATATTCTTCAAACCCTATCAAAAGGAACAAAAGGGGGCAGTGGCGAGGAAGGTCCTGGAAAGACGGGTACCCTCGATGGCTGCACCCGGCGATGTCTTCGCCAGTCGCGTGTTCGGTGCCTTCAATTAGCACACCAGATCTGCCGTCGACGCCCGGCGCCTCTGAAGCTTGGGTTTCGATTTAACCACGCAGCCAGATTTGCCCTCGTTAGGACATTACAAAATTAACCAAGAGTTATAAAATTCTCTCTCTCTATATAAGTTTTATCAATTAACATCAAAAAACGCGCGGCGACAATTCAACGTGTCTCAATCTGACATTTTACAATAGTGAAGTGACATCCAAGTAGTGATGTCAGTACAATCAGTTGCCATTTTAGCTTCAATTTATGGCACCGCGAGAAATGATATACCCCCCAACCCCTCGAGTATCTCAGTAAAGATGTGGGGCTTTACTAAGTCCTCGGGCAGACTTCTTGAGAGAATTTGAAAAGTGACGTTGCACTGTTTTACTACACTATGACATGGGTTGTTCTTCAAACGAGGCGTGAAGGCACCTTGTGGGCTGGCAGGGCGAGGGTGACTGATGCTGCGTTGTTTTCGCGCTGCACCAATTGTCCTTGCGTCTGGACTCCGTTCCCACTTAATATCAGGTGGAGTGGAGTCATTTGCCGAGCTAGTTATAAATAATAAAAAACACGAGCGAGCCTTACAGTGGTCGCATAATTATGATGTGTAACATTTAACATCTCACCTTAGTAATAAGCAATTTTAAAATTATATTTTGATATTTCGATACAATCGATATTTTAATTTTCGATGTTTTAAACATCGATATTTTACACGTAGGTATTTTAAATTTCGATGTTCAAATATATACCCGTAATTTATTTATTTATTTATTAGTTTACACAACAGACATTAATCTCAACAAAGTTATAAATACATAATAAATTAATATAACTTGTAAACAATTCTTCCCCGCAGACACGTTCTCGTTCGGCAGTAACACACAAAGCACGGCCAACACGAGTCTGTTCGGTGCCAATAAACCTGCCTTCGGCACTACCGCCACCACTACCGCCACCACCGGTGAGTAATAGGTTATTAAGTTATAGCTGTCCCACTGCTGGGCAAATGCCTCCATAATTGACTCGCGCATTGCGCACTATTAACCAAATAGCGGAGAAAATAGACTTATTTTTTTGTTCTTTGAATGAATTCACGAAAATAGCATTATTAGTGATAAGTTATAATTAAGTAGTTTTAATTTAAATAGTTACACTATTGTTTTAGGTTAAATCCTGTAAAAATAGATGTAAGAGTGGATTATTAAATAAATAAATAAATAAATAATTACCCGACTGTGTTAGAAGGAGGGTTATAATTTGAAACTGCACCCTTCTGACCAGTAAATAATAATTTTCGAAAAATAAAGTGACGTCAGTCTAAATCCAATATGGCGGGTTTTTGAAACGTGTCCAGCCAGACCATCAGCCAGACTCCGGGGTTGTTGGGGCCCATAGCATCAACCGCCTGGCTGTCAATGTGGAAATCTCCGTCTAGTCAGGCGATTCACCGATCTAGACTTAGTAATTACAAATATAGGGGTGACTTACCAGAGTGTCACCGGATATTCTTCAAACCCTATCAAAAGGAACAAAAGGGGGCAGTGGCGAGGAAGGTCCTGGAAAGACGGGTACCCTCGATGGCTGCACCCGGCGATGTCTTCGCCAGTCGCGTGTTCGGTGCCTTCAATTAGCACACCAGATCTGCCGTCGACGCCCGGCGCCTCTGAAGCTTGGGTTTCGATTTAACCACGCAGCCAGATTTGCCCTCGTTAGGACATTACAAAATTAACCAAGAGTTATAAAATTCTCTCTCTCTATATAAGTTTTATCAATTAACATCAAAAAACGCGCGGCGACAATTCAACGTGTCTCAATCTGACATTTTACAATAGTGAAGTGACATCCAAGTAGTGATGTCAGTACAATCAGTTGCCATTTTAGCTTCAATTTATGGCACCGCGAGAAATGATATACCCCCCCACCCCTCGAGTATCTCAGTAAAGATGTGGGGCTTTACTAAGTCCTCGGGCAGACTTCTTGAGAGAATTTGAAAAGTGACGTTGCACTGTTTTACTACACTATGACATGGGTTGTTCTTCAAACGAGGCGTGAAGGCACCTTGTGGGCTGGCAGGGCGAGGGTGACTGATGCTGCGTTGTTTTCGCGCTGCACCAATTGTCCTTGCGTCTGGACTCCGTTCCCACTTAATATCAGGTGGAGTGGAGTCATTTGCCGAGCTAGTTATAAATAATAAAAAACACGAGCGAGCCTTACAGTGGTCGCATATGATGTGTAACATTTAACATCTCACCTTAGTAATAAGCAATTTTAAAATTATATTTTGATATTTCGATACAATCGATATTTTTATTTTTGATGTTTTAAACATCGATATTTTACACGTAGGTATTTTAAATTTCGATGTTCAAATATATACCCGTAATTTATTTATTTATTTATTAGTTTACACAACAGACATTAATCTCAACAAAGTTATAAATACATAATAAATTAATATAACTTGTAAACAATTCTTCCCCGCAGACACGTTCTCGTTCGGCAGTAACACACAAAGCATGGCCAACACGAGTCTGTTCGGTGCCAATAAACCTGCCTTCGGCACTACCGCCACCACTACCGCCACCACCGGTGAGTAATAGGTTATTAAGTTATAGCTGTCCCACTGCTGGGCAAATGCCTCCATAATTGACTCGCGCATTGCGCACTATTAACCAAATAGCGGAGAAAATAGACTTATTTTTTTGTTCTTTGAATGAATTCACGAAAATAGCATTATTAGTGATAAGTTATAATTAAGTAGTTTTAATTTAAATAGTTACACTATTGTTTTAGGTTAAATCCTGTAAAAATAGATGTAAGAGTGGATTATTAAATAAATAAATAAATAAATAATTACCCGACTGTGTTAGAAGGAGGGTTATAATTTGAAACTGCACCCTTCTGACCAGTAAATAATAATTTTCGAAAAATAAAGTGACGTCAGTCTAAATCCAATATGGCGGGTTTTTGAAACGTGTCCAGCCAGACCATCAGCCAGACTCCGGGGTTGTTGGGGCCCATAGCATCAACCGCCTGGCTGTCAATGTGGAAATCTCCGTCTAGTCAGGCGATTCACCGATCTAGACTTAGTAATTACAAATATAGGGGTTACTTACCAGAGTGTCACCGGATATTCTTCAAACCCTATCAAAAGGAACAAAAGGGGGCAGTGGCGAGGAAGGTCCTGGAAAGACGGGTACCCTCGATGGCTGCACCCGGCGATGTCTTCGCCAGTCGCGTGTTCGGTGCCTTCAATTAGCACACCAGATCTGCCGTCGACGCCCGGCGCCTCTGAAGCTTGGGTTTCGATTTAACCACGCAGCCAAATTTGCCCTCGTTAGGACATTACAAAACTAACCAAGAGTTATAAAATTCTCTCTCTCTATATAAGTTTTATCAATTAACATCAAAAAACGCGCGGCGACAATTCAACGTGTCTCAATCTGACATTTTACAATAGTGAAGTGACATCCAAGTAGTGATGTCAGTACAATCAGTTGCCATTTTAGCTTCAATTTATGGCACCGCGAGAAATGATATACCCCCCAACCCCTCGAGTATCTCAGTAAAGATGTGGGGCTTTACTAAGTCCTCGGGCAGACTTCTTGAGAGAATTTGAAAAGTGACGTTGCACTGTTTTACTACACTATGACATGGGTTGTTCTTCAAACGAGGCGTGAAGGCACCTTGTGGGCTGGCAGGGCGAGGGTGACTGATGCTGCGTTGTTTTCGCGCTGCACCAATTGTCCTTGCGTCTGGACTCCGTTCCCACTTAATATCAGGTGGAGTGGAGTCATTTGCCGAGCTAGTTATAAATAATAAAAAACACGAGCGAGCCTTACAGTGGTCGCATATGATGTGTAACATTTAACATCTCACCTTAGTAATAAGCAATTTTAAAATTATATTTTGATATTTCGATACAATCGATATTTTTATTTTTGATGTTTTAAACATCGATATTTTACACGTAGGTATTTTAAATTTCGATGTTCAAATATATACCCGTAATTTATTTATTTATTTATTAGTTTACACAACAGACATTAATCTCAACAAAGTTATAAATACATAATAAATTAATATAACTTGTAAACAATTCTTCCCCGCAGACACGTTCTCGTTCGGCAGTAACACACAAAGCATGGCCAACACGAGTCTGTTCGGTGCCAATAAACCTGCCTTCGGCACTACCGCCACCACTACCGCCACCACCGGTGAGTAATAGGTTATTAAGTTATAGCTGTCCCACTGCTGGGCAAATGCCTCCATAATTGACTCGCGCATTGCGCACTATTAACCAAATAGCGGAGAAAATAGACTTATTTTTTTGTTCTTTGAATGAATTCACGAAAATAGCATTATTAGTGATAAGTTATAATTAAGTAGTTTTAATTTAAATAGTTACACTATTGTTTTAGGTTAAATCCTGTAAAAATAGATGTAAGAGTGGATTATTAAATAAATAAATAAATAAATAATTACCCGACTGTGTTAGAAGGAGGGTTATAATTTGAAACTGCACCCTTCTGACCAGTAAATAATAATTTTCGAAAAATAAAGTGACGTCAGTCTAAATCCAATATGGCGGGTTTTTGAAACGTGTCCAGCCAGACCATCAGCCAGACTCCGGGGTTGTTGGGGCCCATAGCATCAACCGCCTGGCTGTCAATGTGGAAATCTCCGTCTAGTCAGGCGATTCACCGATCTAGACTTAGTAATTACAAATATAGGGGTTACTTACCAGAGTGTCACCGGATATTCTTCAAACCCTATCAAAAGGAACAAAAGGGGGCAGTGGCGAGGAAGGTCCTGGAAAGACGGGTACCCTCGATGGCTGCACCCGGCGATGTCTTCGCCAGTCGCGTGTTCGGTGCCTTCAATTAGCACACCAGATCTGCCGTCGACGCCCGGCGCCTCTGAAGCTTGGGTTTCGATTTAACCACGCAGCCAAATTTGCCCTCGTTAGGACATTACAAAACTAACCAAGAGTTATAAAATTCTCTCTCTCTATATAAGTTTTATCAATTAACATCAAAAAACGCGCGGCGACAATTCAACGTGTCTCAATCTGACATTTTACAATAGTGAAGTGACATCCAAGTAGTGATGTCAGTACAATCAGTTGCCATTTTAGCTTCAATTTATGGCACCGCGAGAAATGATATACCCCCCAACCCCTCGAGTATCTCAGTAAAGATGTGGGGCTTTACTAAGTCCTCGGGCAGACTTCTTGAGAGAATTTGAAAAGTGACGTTGCACTGTTTTACTACACTATGACATGGGTTGTTCTTCAAACGAGGCGTGAAGGCACCTTGTGGGCTGGCAGGGCGAGGGTGACTGATGCTGCGTTGTTTTCGCGCTGCACCAATTGTCCTTGCGTCTGGACTCCGTTCCCACTTAATATCAGGTGGAGTGGAGTCATTTGCCGAGCTAGTTATAAATAATAAAAAACACGAGCGAGCCTTACAGTGGTCGCATATGATGTGTAACATTTAACATCTCACCTTAGTAATAAGCAATTTTAAAATTATATTTTGATATTTCGATACAATCGATATTTTTATTTTTGATGTTTTAAACATCGATATTTTACACGTAGGTATTTTAAATTTCGATGTTCAAATATATACCCGTAATTTATTTATTTATTTATTAGTTTACACAACAGACATTAATCTCAACAAAGTTATAAATACATAATAAATTAATATAACTTGTAAACAATTCTTCCCCGCAGACACGTTCTCGTTCGGCAGTAACACACAAAGCATGGCCAACACGAGTCTGTTCGGTGCCAATAAACCTGCCTTCGGCACTACCGCCACCACTACCGCCACCACCGGTGAGTAATAGGTTATTAAGTTATAGCTGTCCCACTGCTGGGCAAATGCCTCCATAATTGACTCGCGCATTGCGCACTATTAACCAAATAGCGGAGAAAATAGACTTATTTTTTTGTTCTTTGAATGAATTCACGAAAATAGCATTATTAGTGATAAGTTATAATTAAGTAGTTTTAATTTAAATAGTTACACTATTGTTTTAGGTTAAATCCTGTAAAAATAGATGTAAGAGTGGATTATTAAATAAATAAATAAATAAATAATTACCCGACTGTGTTAGAAGGAGGGTTATAATTTGAAACTGCACCCTTCTGACCAGTAAATAATAATTTTCGAAAAATAAAGTGACGTCAGTCTAAATCCAATATGGCGGGTTTTTGAAACGTGTCCAGCCAGACCATCAGCCAGACTCCGGGGTTGTTGGGGCCCATAGCATCAACCGCCTGGCTGTCAATGTGGAAATCTCCGTCTAGTCAGGCGATTCACCGATCTAGACTTAGTAATTACAAATATAGGGGTTACTTACCAGAGTGTCACCGGATATTCTTCAAACCCTATCAAAAGGAACAAAAGGGGGCAGTGGCGAGGAAGGTCCTGGAAAGACGGGTACCCTCGATGGCTGCACCCGGCGATGTCTTCGCCAGTCGCGTGTTCGGTGCCTTCAATTAGCACACCAGATCTGCCGTCGACGCCCGGCGCCTCTGAAGCTTGGGTTTCGATTTAACCACGCAGCCAAATTTGCCCTCGTTAGGACATTACAAAACTAACCAAGAGTTATAAAATTCTCTCTCTCTATATAAGTTTTATCAATTAACATCAAAAAAGGCGCGGCGACAATTCAACGTGTCTCAATCTGACATTTTACAATAGTGAAGTGACATCCAAGTAGTGATGTCAGTACAATCAGTTGCCATTTTAGCTTCAATTTATGGCACCGCGAGAAATGATATACCCCCCAACCCCTCGAGTATCTCAGTAAAGATGTGGGGCTTTACTAAGTCCTCGGGCAGACTTCTTGAGAGAATTTGAAAAGTGACGTTGCACTGTTTTACTACACTATGACATGGGTTGTTCTTCAAACGAGGCGTGAAGGCACCTTGTGGGCTGGCAGGGCGAGGGTGACTGATGCTGCGTTGTTTTCGCGCTGCACCAATTGTCCTTGCGTCTGGACTCCGTTCCCACTTAATATCAGGTGGAGTGGAGTCATTTGCCGAGCTAGTTATAAATAATAAAAAACACGAGCGAGCCTTACAGTGGTCGCATAATTATGATGTGTAACATTTAACATCTCACCTTAGTAATAAGCAATTTTAAAATTATATTTTGATATTTCGATACAATCGATATTTTAATTTTCGATGTTTTAAACATCGATATTTTACACGTAGGTATTTTAAATTTCGATGTTCAAATATATACCCGTAATTTATTTATTTATTTATTAGTTTACACAACAGACATTAATCTCAACAATGTTATAAATACATAATAAATTAATATAACTTGTAAACAATTCTTCCCCGCAGACACGTTCTCGTTCGGCAGTAACACACAAAGCACGGCCAACACGAGTCTGTTCGGTGCCAATAAACCTGCCTTCGGCACTACCGCCACCACTACCGCCACCACCGGTGAGTAATAGGTTATTAAGTTATAGCTGTCCCACTGCTGGGCAAATGCCTCCATAATTGACTCGCGCATTGCGCACTATTAACCAAATAGCGGAGAAAATAGACTTATTTTTTTGTTCTTTGAATGAATTCACGAAAATAGCATTATTAGTGATAAGTTATAATTAAGTAGTTTTAATTTAAATAGTTACACTATTGTTTTAGGTTAAATCCTGTAAAAATAGATGTAAGAGTGGATTATTAAATAAATAAATAAATAAATAATTACCCGACTGTGTTAGAAGGAGGGTTATAATTTGAAACTGCACCCTTCTGACCAGTAAATAATAATTTTCGAAAAATAAAGTGACGTCAGTCTAAATCCAATATGGCGGGTTTTTGAAACGTGTCCAGCCAGACCATCAGCCAGACTCCGGGGTTGTTGGGGCCCATAGCATCAACCGCCTGGCTGTCAATGTGGAAATCTCCGTCTAGTGAGGCGATTCACCGATCTAGACTTAGTAATTACAAATATAGGGGTGACTTACCAGAGTGTCACCGGATATTCTTCAAACCCTATCAAAAGGAACAAAAGGGGGCAGTGGCGAGGAAGGTCCTGGAAAGACGGGTACCCTCGATGGCTGCACCCGGCGATGTCTTCGCCAGTCGCGTGTTCGGTGCCTTCAATTAGCACACCAGATCTGCCGTCGACGCCCGGCGCCTCTGAAGCTTGGGTTTCGATTTAACCACGCAGCCAGATTTGCCCTCATTAGGACATTACAAAATTAACCAAGAGTTATAAAATTCTCTCTCTCTATATAAGTTTTATCAATTAACATCAAAAAACGCGCGGCGACAATTCAACGTGTCTCAATCTGACATTTTACAATAGTGAAGTGACATCCAAGTAGTGATGTCAGTACAATCAGTTGCCATTTTAGCTTCAATTTATGGCACCGCGAGAAATGATATACCCCCCAACCCCTCGAGTATCTCAGTAAAGATGTGGGGCTTTACTAAGTCCTCGGGCAGACTTCTTGAGAGAATTTGAAAAGTGACGTTGCACTGTTTTACTACACTATGACATGGGTTGTTCTTCAAACGAGGCGTGAAGGCACCTTGTGGGCTGGCAGGGCGAGGGTGACTGATGCTGCGTTGTTTTCGCGCTGCACCAATTGTCCTTGCGTCTGGACTCCGTTCCCACTTAATATCAGGTGGAGTGGAGTCATTTGCCGAGCTAGTTATAAATAATAAAAAACACGAGCGAGCCTTACAGTGGTCGCATATGATGTGTAACATTTAACATCTCACCTTAGTAATAAGCAATTTTAAAATTATATTTTGATATTTCGATACAATCGATATTTTAATTTTCGATGTTTTAAACATCGATATTTTACACGTAGGTATTTTAAATTTCGATGTTCAAATATATACCCGTAATTTATTTATTTATTTATTAGTTTACACAACAGACATTAATCTCAACAAAGTTATAAATACATAATAAATTAATATAACTTGTAAACAATTCTTCCCCGCAGACACGTTCTCGTTCGGCAGTAACACACAAAGCACGGCCAACACGAGTCTGTTCGGTGCCAATAAACCTGCCTTCGGCACTACCGCCACCACTACCGCCACCACCGGTGAGTAATAGGTTATTAAGTTATAGCTGTCCCACTGCTGGGCAAATGCCTCCATAATTGACTCGCGCATTGCGCACTATTAACCAAATAGCGGAGAAAATAGACTTATTTTTTTGTTCTTTGAATGAATTCACGAAAATAGCATTATTAGTGATAAGTTATAATTAAGTAGTTTTAATTTAAATAGTTACACTATTGTTTTAGGTTAAATCCTGTAAAAATAGATGTAAGAGTGGATTATTAAATAAATAAATAAATAAATAATTACCCGACTGTGTTAGAAGGAGGGTTATAATTTGAAACTGCACCCTTCTGACCAGTAAATAATAATTTTCGAAAAATAAAGTAACGTCAGTCTAAATCCAATATGGCGGGTTTTTGAAACGTGTCCAGCCAGACCATCAGCCAGACTCCGGGGTTGTTGGGGCCCATAGCATCAACCGCCTGGCTGTCAATGTGGAAATCTCCGTCTAGTCAGGCGATTCACCGATCTAGACTTAGTAATTACAAATATAGGGGTGACTTACCAGAGTGTCACCGGATATTCTTCAAACCCTATCAAAAGGAACAAAAGGGGGCAGTGGCGAGGAAGGTCCTGGAAAGACGGGTACCCTCGATGGCTGCACCCGGCGATGTCTTCGCCAGTCGCGTGTTCGGTGCCTTCAATTAGCACACCAGATCTGCCGTCGACGCCCGGCGCCTCTGAAGCTTGGGTTTCGATTTAACCACGCAGCCAGATTTGCCCTCGTTAGGACATTACAAAATTAACCAAGAGTTATAAAATTCTCTCTCTCTATATAAGTTTTATCAATTAACATCAAAAAACGCGCGGCGACAATTCAACGTGTCTCAATCTGACATTTTACAATAGTGAAGTGACATCCAAGTAGTGATGTCAGTACAATCAGTTGCCATTTTAGCTTCAATTTATGGCACCGCGAGAAATGATATACCCCCCAACCCCTCGAGTATCTCAGTAAAGATGTGGGGCTTTACTAAGTCCTCGGGCAGACTTCTTGAGAGAATTTGAAAAGTGACGTTGCACTGTTTTACTACACTATGACATGGGTTGTTCTTCAAACGAGGCGTGAAGGCACCTTGTGGGCTGGCAGGGCGAGGGTGACTGATGCTGCGTTGTTTTCGCGCTGCACCAATTGTCCTTGCGTCTGGACTCCGTTCCCACTTAATATCAGGTGGAGTGGAGTCATTTGCCGAGCTAGTTATAAATAATAAAAAACACGAGCGAGCCTTACAGTGGTCGCATATGATGTGTAACATTTAACATCTCACCTTAGTAATAAGCAATTTTAAAATTATATTTTGATATTTCGATACAATCGATATTTTAATTTTCGATGTTTTAAACATCGATATTTTACACGTAGGTATTTTAAATTTCGATGTTCAAATATATACCCGTAATTTATTTATTTATTTATTAGTTTACACAACAGACATTAATCTCAACAAAGTTATAAATACATAATAAATTAATATAACTTGTAAACAATTCTTCCCCGCAGACACGTTCTCGTTCGGCAGTAACACACAAAGCACGGCCAACACGAGTCTGTTCGGTGCCAATAAACCTGCCTTCGGCACTACCGCCACCACTACCGCCACCACCGGTGAGTAATAGGTTATTAAGTTATAGCTGTCCCACTGCTGGGCAAATGCCTCCATAATTGACTCGCGCATTGCGCACTATTAACCAAATAGCGGAGAAAATAGACTTATTTTTTTGTTCTTTGAATGAATTCACGAAAATAGCATTATTAGTGATAAGTTATAATTAAGTAGTTTTAATTTAAATAGTTACACTATTGTTTTAGGTTAAATCCTGTAAAAATAGATGTAAGAGTGGATTATTAAATAAATAAATAAATAAATAATTAGCCGACTGTGTTAGAAGGAGGGTTATAATTTGAAACTGCACCCTTCTGACCAGTAAATAATAATTTTCGAAAAATAAAGTGACGTCAGTCTAAATCCAATATGGCGGGTTTTTGAAACGTGTCCAGCCAGACCATCAGCCAGACTCCGGGGTTGTTGGGGCCCATAGCATCAACCGCCTGGCTGTCAATGTGGAAATCTCCGTCTAGTCAGGCGATTCACCGATCTAGACTTAGTAATTACAAATATAGGGGTGACTTACCAGAGTGTCACCGGATATTCTTCAAACCCTATCAAAAGGAACAAAAGGGGGCAGTGGCGAGGAAGGTCCTGGAAAGACGGGTACCCTCGATGGCTGCACCCGGCGATGTCTTCGCCAGTCGCGTGTTCGGTGCCTTCAATTAGCACACCAGATCTGCCGTCGACGCCCGGCGCCTCTGAAGCTTGGGTTTCGATTTAACCACGCAGCCAGATTTGCCCTCGTTAGGACATTACAAAATTAACCAAGAGTTATAAAATTCTCTCTCTCTATATAAGTTTTATCAATTAACATCAAAAAACGCGCGGCGACAATTCAACGTGTCTCAATCTGACATTTTACAATAGTGAAGTGACATCCAAGTAGTGATGTCAGTACAATCAGTTGCCATTTTAGCTTCAATTTATGGCACCGCGAGAAATGATATACCCCCCAACCCCTCGAGTATCTCAGTAAAGATGTGGGGCTTTACTAAGTCCTCGGGCAGACTTCTTGAGAGAATTTGAAAAGTGACGTTGCACTGTTTTACTACACTATGACATGGGTTGTTCTTCAAACGAGGCGTGAAGGCACCTTGTGGGCTGGCAGGGCGAGGGTGACTGATGCTGCGTTGTTTTCGCGCTGCACCAATTGTCCTTGCGTCTGGACTCCGTTCCCACTTAATATCAGGTGGAGTGGAGTCATTTGCCGAGCTAGTTATAAATAATAAAAAACACGAGCGAGCCTTACAGTGGTCGCATAATTATGATGTGTAACATTTAACATCTCACCTTAGTAATAAGCAATTTTAAAATTATATTTTGATATTTCGATACAATCGATATTTTAATTTTCGATGTTTTAAACATCGATATTTTACACGTAGGTATTTTAAATTTCGATGTTCAAATATATACCCGTAATTTATTTATTTATTTATTAGTTTACACAACAGACATTAATCTCAACAATGTTATAAATACATAATAAATTAATATAACTTGTAAACAATTCTTCCCCGCAGACACGTTCTCGTTCGGCAGTAACACACAAAGCACGGCCAACACGAGTCTGTTCGGTGCCAATAAACCTGCCTTCGGCACTACCGCCACCACTACCGCCACCACCGGTGAGTAATAGGTTATTAAGTTATAGCTGTCCCACTGCTGGGCAAATGCCTCCATAATTGACTCGCGCATTGCGCACTATTAACCAAATAGCGGAGAAAATAGACTTATTTTTTTGTTCTTTGAATGAATTCACGAAAATAGCATTATTAGTGATAAGTTATAATTAAGTAGTTTTAATTTAAATAGTTACACTATTGTTTTAGGTTAAATCCTGTAAAAATAGATGTAAGAGTGGATTATTAAATAAATAAATAAATAAATAATTACCCGACTGTGTTAGAAGGAGGGTTATAATTTGAAACTGCACCCTTCTGACCAGTAAATAATAATTTTCGAAAAATAAAGTGACGTCAGTCTAAATCCAATATGGCGGGTTTTTGAAACGTGTCCAGCCAGACCATCAGCCAGACTCCGGGGTTGTTGGGGCCCATAGCATCAACCGCCTGGCTGTCAATGTGGAAATCTCCGTCTAGTGAGGCGATTCACCGATCTAGACTTAGTAATTACAAATATAGGGGTGACTTACCAGAGTGTCACCGGATATTCTTCAAACCCTATCAAAAGGAACAAAAGGGGGCAGTGGCGAGGAAGGTCCTGGAAAGACGGGTACCCTCGATGGCTGCACCCGGCGATGTCTTCGCCAGTCGCGTGTTCGGTGCCTTCAATTAGCACACCAGATCTGCCGTCGACGCCCGGCGCCTCTGAAGCTTGGGTTTCGATTTAACCACGCAGCCAGATTTGCCCTCATTAGGACATTACAAAATTAACCAAGAGTTATAAAATTCTCTCTCTCTATATAAGTTTTATCAATTAACATCAAAAAACGCGCGGCGACAATTCAACGTGTCTCAATCTGACATTTTACAATAGTGAAGTGACATCCAAGTAGTGATGTCAGTACAATCAGTTGCCATTTTAGCTTCAATTTATGGCACCGCGAGAAATGATATACCCCCCAACCCCTCGAGTATCTCAGTAAAGATGTGGGGCTTTACTAAGTCCTCGGGCAGACTTCTTGAGAGAATTTGAAAAGTGACGTTGCACTGTTTTACTACACTATGACATGGGTTGTTCTTCAAACGAGGCGTGAAGGCACCTTGTGGGCTGGCAGGGCGAGGGTGACTGATGCTGCGTTGTTTTCGCGCTGCACCAATTGTCCTTGCGTCTGGACTCCGTTCCCACTTAATATCAGGTGGAGTGGAGTCATTTGCCGAGCTAGTTATAAATAATAAAAAACACGAGCGAGCCTTACAGTGGTCGCATATGATGTGTAACATTTAACATCTCACCTTAGTAATAAGCAATTTTAAAATTATATTTTGATATTTCGATACAATCGATATTTTAATTTTCGATGTTTTAAACATCGATATTTTACACGTAGGTATTTTAAATTTCGATGTTCAAATATATACCCGTAATTTATTTATTTATTTATTAGTTTACACAACAGACATTAATCTCAACAAAGTTATAAATACATAATAAATTAATATAACTTGTAAACAATTCTTCCCCGCAGACACGTTCTCGTTCGGCAGTAACACACAAAGCACGGCCAACACGAGTCTGTTCGGTGCCAATAAACCTGCCTTCGGCACTACCGCCACCACTACCGCCACCACCGGTGAGTAATAGGTTATTAAGTTATAGCTGTCCCACTGCTGGGCAAATGCCTCCATAATTGACTCGCGCATTGCGCACTATTAACCAAATAGCGGAGAAAATAGACTTATTTTTTTGTTCTTTGAATGAATTCACGAAAATAGCATTATTAGTGATAAGTTATAATTAAGTAGTTTTAATTTAAATAGTTACACTATTGTTTTAGGTTAAATCCTGTAAAAATAGATGTAAGAGTGGATTATTAAATAAATAAATAAATAAATAATTACCCGACTGTGTTAGAAGGAGGGTTATAATTTGAAACTGCACCCTTCTGACCAGTAAATAATAATTTTCGAAAAATAAAGTAACGTCAGTCTAAATCCAATATGGCGGGTTTTTGAAACGTGTCCAGCCAGACCATCAGCCAGACTCCGGGGTTGTTGGGGCCCATAGCATCAACCGCCTGGCTGTCAATGTGGAAATCTCCGTCTAGTGAGGCGATTCACCGATCTAGACTTAGTAATTACAAATATAGGGGTGACTTACCAGAGTGTCACCGGATATTCTTCAAACCCTATCAAAAGGAACAAAAGGGGGCAGTGGCGAGGAAGGTCCTGGAAAGACGGGTACCCTCGATGGCTGCACCCGGCGATGTCTTCGTCAGTCACGTGTTCGGTGCCTTCAATTAGCACACCAGATCTGCCGTCGACGCCCGGCGCCTCTGAAGCTTGGGTTTCGATTTAACCACGCAGCCAGATTTGCCCTCGTTAGGACATTACAAAATTAACCAAGAGTTATAAAATTCTCTCTCTCTATATAAGTTTTATCAATTAACATCAAAAAACGCGCGGCGACAATTCAACGTGTCTCAATCTGACATTTTACAATAGTGAAGTGACATCCAAGTAGTGATGTCAGTACAATCAGTTGCCATTTTAGCTTCAATTTATGGCACCGCGAGAAATGATATACCCCCCAACCCCTCGAGTATCTCAGTAAAGATGTGGGGCTTTACTAAGTCCTCGGGCAGACTTCTTGAGAGAATTTGAAAAGTGACGTTGCACTGTTTTACTACACTATGACATGGGTTGTTCTTCAAACGAGGCGTGAAGGCACCTTGTGGGCTGGCAGGGCGAGGGTGACTGATGCTGCGTTGTTTTCGCGCTGCACCAATTGTCCTTGCGTCTGGACTCCGTTCCCACTTAATATCAGGTGGAGTGGAGTCATTTGCCGAGCTAGTTATAAATAATAAAAAACACGAGCGAGCCTTACAGTGGTCGCATATGATGTGTAACATTTAACATCTCACCTTAGTAATAAGCAATTTTAAAATTATATTTTGATATTTCGATACAATCGATATTTTAATTTTCGATGTTTTAAACATCGATATTTTACACGTAGGTATTTTAAATTTCGATGTTCAAATATATACCCGTAATTTATTTATTTATTTATTAGTTTACACAACAGACATTAATCTCAACAAAGTTATAAATACATAATAAATTAATATAACTTGTAAACAATTCTTCCCCGCAGACACGTTCTCGTTCGGCAGTAACACACAAAGCACGGCCAACACGAGTCTGTTCGGTGCCAATAAACCTGCCTTCGGCACTACCGCCACCACTACCGCCACCACCGGTGAGTAATAGGTTATTAAGTTATAGCTGTCCCACTGCTGGGCAAATGCCTCCATAATTGACTCGCGCATTGCGCACTATTAACCAAATAGCGGAGAAAATAGACTTATTTTTTTGTTCTTTGAATGAATTCACGAAAATAGCATTATTAGTGATAAGTTATAATTAAGTAGTTTTAATTTAAATAGTTACACTATTGTTTTAGGTTAAATCCTGTAAAAATAGATGTAAGAGTGGATTATTAAATAAATAAATAAATAAATAATTAGCCGACTGTGTTAGAAGGAGGGTTATAATTTGAAACTGCACCCTTCTGACCAGTAAATAATAATTTTCGAAAAATAAAGTGACGTCAGTCTAAATCCAATATGGCGGGTTTTTGAAACGTGTCCAGCCAGACCATCAGCCAGACTCCGGGGTTGTTGGGGCCCATAGCATCAACCGCCTGGCTGTCAATGTGGAAATCTCCGTCTAGTCAGGCGATTCACCGATCTAGACTTAGTAATTACAAATATAGGGGTGACTTACCAGAGTGTCACCGGATATTCTTCAAACCCTATCAAAAGGAACAAAAGGGGGCAGTGGCGAGGAAGGTCCTGGAAAGACGGGTACCCTCGATGGCTGCACCCGGCGATGTCTTCGCCAGTCGCGTGTTCGGTGCCTTCAATTAGCACACCAGATCTGCCGTCGACGCCCGGCGCCTCTGAAGCTTGGGTTTCGATTTAACCACGCAGCCAGATTTGCCCTCGTTAGGACATTACAAAATTAACCAAGAGTTATAAAATTCTCTCTCTCTATATAAGGTTTATCAATTAACATCAAAAAACGCGCGGCGACAATTCAACGTGTCTCAATCTGACATTTTACAATAGTGAAGTGACATCCAAGTAGTGATGTCAGTACAATCAGTTGCCATTTTAGCTTCAATTTATGGCACCGCGAGAAATGATATACCCCCCAACCCCTCGAGTATCTCAGTAAAGATGTGGGGCTTTACTAAGTCCTCGGGCAGACTTCTTGAGAGAATTTGAAAAGTGACGTTGCACTGTTTTACTACACTATGACATGGGTTGTTCTTCAAACGAGGCGTGAAGGCACCTTGTGGGCTGGCAGGGCGAAGGTGACTGATGCTGCGTTGTTTTCGCGCTGCACCAATTGTCCTTGCGTCTGGACTCCGTTCCCACTTAATATCAGGTGGAGTGGAGTCATTTGCCGAGCTAGTTATAAATAATAAAAAACACGAGCGAGCCTTACAGTGGTCGCATATGATGTGTAACATTTAACATCTCACCTTAGTAATAAGCAATTTTAAAATTATATTTTGATATTTCGATACAATCGATATTTTAATTTTCGATGTTTTAAACATCGATATTTTACACGTAGGTATTTTAAATTTCGATGTTCAAATATATACCCGTAATTTATTTATTTATTTATTAGTTTACACAACAGACATTAATCTCAACAAAGTTATAAATACATAATAAATTAATATAACTTGTAAACAATTCTTCCCCGCAGACACGTTCTCGTTCGGCAGTAACACACAAAGCACGGCCAACACGAGTCTGTTCGGTGCCAATAAACCTGCCTTCGGCACTACCGCCACCACTACCGCCACCACCGGTGAGTAATAGGTTATTAAGTTATAGCTGTCCCACTGCTGGGCAAATGCCTCCATAATTGACTCGCGCATTGCGCACTATTAACCAAATAGCGGAGAAAATAGACTTATTTTTTTGTTCTTTGAATGAATTCACGAAAATAGCATTATTAGTGATAAGTTATAATTAAGTAGTTTTAATTTAAATAGTTACACTATTGTTTTAGGTTAAATCCTGTAAAAATAGATGTAAGAGTGGATTATTAAATAAATAAATAAATAAATAATTACCCGACTGTGTTAGAAGGAGGGTTATAATTTGAAACTGCACCCTTCTGACCAGTAAATAATAATTTTCGAAAAATAAAGTGACGTCAGTCTAAATCCAATATGGCGGGTTTTTGAAACGTGTCCAGCCAGACCATCAGCCAGACTCCGGGGTTGTTGGGGCCCATAGCATCAACCGCCTGGCTGTCAATTTGGAAATCTCCGTCTAGTCAGGTGATTCACCGATCTAGACTTAGTAATTACAAATATAGGGGTGACTTACCAGAGTGTCACCGGATATTCTTCAAACCCTATCAAAAGGAACAAAAGGGGGCAGTGGCGAGGAAGGTCCTGGAAAGACGGGTACCCTCGATGGCTGCACCCGGCGATGTCTTCGCCAGTCGCGTGTTCGGTGCCTTCAATTAGCACACCAGATCTGCCGTCGACGCCCGGCGTCTCTGAAGCTTGGGTTTTGATTTAACCACGCAGCCAGATTTGCCCTCGTTAGGACATTACAAAATTAACCAAGAGTTATAAAATTCTCTCTCTCTATATAAGTTTTATCAATTAACATCAAAAAACGCGCGGCGACAATTCAACGTGTCTCAATCTGACATTTTACAATAGTGAAGTGACATCCAAGTAGTGATGTCAGTACAATCAGTTGCCATTTTAGCTTCAATTTATGGCACCGCGAGAAATGATATACCCCCCAACCCCTCGAGTATCTCAGTAAAGATGTGGGGCTTTACTAAGTCCTCGGGCAGACTTCTTGAGAGAATTTGAAAAGTGACGTTGCACTGTTTTACTACACTATGACATGGGTTGTTCTTCAAACGAGGCGTGAAGGCACCTTGTGGGCTGGCAGGGCGAGGGTGACTGATGCTGCGTTGTTTTCGCGCTGCACCAATTGTCCTTGCGTCTGGACTCCGTTCCCACTTAATATCAGGTGGAGTGGAGTCATTTGCCGAGCTAGTTATAAATAATAAAAAACACGAGCGAGCCTTACAGTGGTCGCATATGATGTGTAACATTTAACATCTCACCTTAGTAATAAGCAATTTTAAAATTATATTTTGATATTTCGATACAATCGATATTTTAATTTTCGATGTTTTAAACATCGATATTTTACACGTAGGTATTTTAAATTTCGATGTTCAAATATATACCCGTAATTTATTTATTTATTTATTAGTTTACACAACAGACATTAATCTCAACAAAGTTATAAATACATAATAAATTAATATAACTTGTAAACAATTCTTCCCCGCAGACACGTTCTCGTTCGGCAGTAACACACAAAGCACGGCCAACACGAGTCTGTTCGGTGCCAATAAACCTGCCTTCGGCACTACCGCCACCACTACCGCCACCACCGGTGAGTAATAGGTTATTAAGTTATAGCTGTCCCACTGCTGGGCAAATGCCTCCATAATTGACTCGCGCATTGCGCACTATTAACCAAATAGCGGAGAAAATAGACTTATTTTTTTGTTCTTTGAATGAATTCACGAAAATAGCATTATTAGTGATAAGTTATAATTAAGTAGTTTTAATTTAAATAGTTACACTATTGTTTTAGGTTAAATCCTGTAAAAATAGATGTAAGAGTGGATTATTAAATAAATAAATAAATAAATAATTAGCCGACTGTGTTAGAAGGAGGGTTATAATTTGAAACTGCACCCTTCTGACCAGTAAATAATAATTTTCGAAAAATAAAGTGACGTCAGTCTAAATCCAATATGGCGGGTTTTTGAAACGTGTCCAGCCAGACCATCAGCCAGACTCCGGGGTTGTTGGGGCCCATAGCATCAACCGCCTGGCTGTCAATGTGGAAATCTCCGTCTAGTCAGGCGATTCACCGATCTAGACTTAGTAATTACAAATATAGGGGTGACTTACCAGAGTGTCACCGGATATTCTTCAAACCCTATCAAAAGGAACAAAAGGGGGCAGTGGCGAGGAAGGTCCTGGAAAGACGGGTACCCTCGATGGCTGCACCCGGCGATGTCTTCGCCAGTCGCGTGTTCGGTGCCTTCAATTAGCACACCAGATCTGCCGTCGACGCCCGGCGCCTCTGAAGCTTGGGTTTCGATTTAACCACGCAGCCAGATTTGCCCTCGTTAGGACATTACAAAATTAACCAAGAGTTATAAAATTCTCTCTCTCTATATAAGTTTTATCAATTAACATCAAAAAACGCGCGGCGACAATTCAACGTGTCTCAATCTGACATTTTACAATAGTGAAGTGACATCCAAGTAGTGATGTCAGTACAATCAGTTGCCATTTTAGCTTCAATTTATGGCACCGCGAGAAATGATATACCCCCCAACCCCTCGAGTATCTCAGTAAAGATGTGGGGCTTTACTAAGTCCTCGGGCAGACTTCTTGAGAGAATTTGAAAAGTGACGTTGCACTGTTTTACTACACTATGACATGGGTTGTTCTTCAAACGAGGCGTGAAGGCACCTTGTGGGCTGGCAGGGCGAGGGTGACTGATGCTGCGTTGTTTTCGCGCTGCACCAATTGTCCTTGCGTCTGGACTCCGTTCCCACTTAATATCAGGTGGAGTGGAGTCATTTGCCGAGCTAGTTATAAATAATAAAAAACACGAGCGAGCCTTACAGTGGTCGCATATGATGTGTAACATTTAACATCTCACCTTAGTAATAAGCAATTTTAAAATTATATTTTGATATTTCGATACAATCGATATTTTAATTTTCGATGTTTTAAACATCGATATTTTACACGTAGGTATTTTAAATTTCGATGTTCAAATATATACCCGTAATTTATTTATTTATTTATTAGTTTACACAACAGACATTAATCTCAACAAAGTTATAAATACATAATAAATTAATATAACTTGTAAACAATTCTTCCCCGCAGACACGTTCTCGTTCGGCAGTAACACACAAAGCACGGCCAACACGAGTCTGTTCGGTGCCAATAAACCTGCCTTCGGCACTACCGCCACCACTACCGCCACCACCGGTGAGTAATAGGTTATTAAGTTATAGCTGTCCCACTGCTGGGCAAATGCCTCCATAATTGACTCGCGCATTGCGCACTATTAACCAAATAGCGGAGAAAATAGACTTATTTTTTTGTTCTTTGAATGAATTCACGAAAATAGCATTATTAGTGATAAGTTATAATTAAGTAGTTTTAATTTAAATAGTTACACTATTGTTTTAGGTTAAATCCTGTAAAAATAGATGTAAGAGTGGATTATTAAATAAATAAATAAATAAATAATTAGCCGACTGTGTTAGAAGGAGGGTTATAATTTGAAACTGCACCCTTCTGACCAGTAAATAATAATTTTCGAAAAATAAAGTGACGTCAGTCTAAATCCAATATGGCGGGTTTTTGAAACGTGTCCAGCCAGACCATCAGCCAGACTCCGGGGTTGTTGGGGCCCATAGCATCAACCGCCTGGCTGTCAATGTGGAAATCTCCGTCTAGTCAGGCGATTCACCGATCTAGACTTAGTAATTACAAATATAGGGGTGACTTACCAGAGTGTCACCGGATATTCTTCAAACCCTATCAAAAGGAACAAAAGGGGGCAGTGGCGAGGAAGGTCCTGGAAAGACGGGTACCCTCGATGGCTGCACCCGGCGATGTCTTCGCCAGTCGCGTGTTCGGTGCCTTCAATTAGCACACCAGATCTGCCGTCGACGCCCGGCGCCTCTGAAGCTTGGGTTTCGATTTAACCACGCAGCCAGATTTGCCCTCGTTAGGACATTACAAAATTAACCAAGAGTTATAAAATTCTCTCTCTCTATATAAGTTTTATCAATTAACATCAAAAAACGCGCGGCGACAATTCAACGTGTCTCAATCTGACATTTTACAATAGTGAAGTGACATCCAAGTAGTGATGTCAGTACAATCAGTTGCCATTTTAGCTTTAATTTATGGCACCGCGAAACTGACCATTTGGCCATACAGCCTAACAGTCTGTTCCGAACACAACTTGATTAGGTACTTTTACCAACTTCTTATTCAAGAAAATGGATTGTGGTGGCCAGATTGATGGCCACAGTTACAATATACCATACCCATAGGATATATTACCTTATACACTTTTAAATACATACCCATATACAATCTTTGTTGAAGGAATGTAAAGCCGTTGGTCACGGCTGCATTAGCAGTCGTTAACAACCACTGAAGCACTAAACCTGCGTGGTGGTCAGACGCACTTCACCCGGGATCCTCAACTACATCTCTAGCTGCCGGAACACAACAATGCTACAAACATTATACGACATATTTAGATAAATATTTATAAAATCTATAAAATACAGTGAAAAAATTAAACGTCTACCCGACCCAGCCAGGAATCGAACCTGGGTCTTCCGCAATCCGGGCGGCTGCACTGACCGCTATGCTACCGGGAAGACTGACGTAAGCGATGAATTTTGTCACTGCTTTTTTATGTTTTGAGTGCTAATAGCGGCACAGTGCGCCATCTATCCAACGATCATTGCAACCGATGGCTAGCCAGATTCACTGTACTTTATAAATTTTATAAATATTTAATTTAGCTTCAGTGCAGCAATTAGCACTTGAAAATAAAAAGTAAAAATATTTAAATAAGATGGTGGTAGCTAGCCAAGCGGACAGACAAACTAAACCGAGTACACAAAATCGCACCCTGGGTATAGAACCTAGGTCTATATTACAAAATCTGGAAAAGATATTAATATATAATAATAATAATAATAAAATAAACTTTATTTCTCATCACAAACAAGTAGGTATACAATTTTATGATTATAAGTAAACAGTTGTACATTATAGTAGTTTGTGTGAGACTGACGCCTGTGATTGATATTAATATACCAGTTGTACAGGTCATCAGGCTCCCACCACCTCGGTAAGAACAAGAAGTAAAAATAGAGTTAAAACGAAAATTAACAATACTGGTAAGGGGTACTGAGTGACAAAATAAAGTAAACAACAAAAACAATAATTGTAAGAGAATAGCTGGAAGAGCGAATAAAAGGTTTTCTTATATAAATTACTCTTAAATACTAATGTTACGTGTAAGCGCGCTCGCGTGTGTATGTATGTATGTGTGTATGTGTGTGTGTGTGTGTATGTGTGTGTGAGGGTATGTGTGAGTGGGGGTGTGTGTAAGGGTGTGTGTGTGTGTGTAAGTAACTGTAAGTATGTGTGGTTTTTTTTAAATTTTACTTTCTTTTTTTTTTTTTTTTGTTCGAACCGGTACGTGGACGAGTGAGAGTGAAATATGTGGAAAATTATATAGGTATTTAAATGTATACTACTAAGTGTGTATATAAAAATAATGTTCCGTTTGGTCATAGTTTTTAGTCAAAAGTATGGACCGAACACAATGTTTGCAGTCAAAGGAAGTGCGATTGTAAATAGGGATTTCAGCATTGATTTTATTATATAATGAAGGCCCTAGGTAGTGAAAGAATCTTTTCGTAAAAGAGAAAGACGTAGAGGGAACAGCACAGATTTTGTCCTTACGACGCTTTCTGATCTCAGAATAAGGAGTTTTTCGATGTTGAAGACGAACAACTTCCAGTATGAAAAGTTGCCGAACAGTCAAAACTTTGCAGATTTTATATAGTTCCTTAGTTGGGAAAAGTATATGACGAAATGTTGCAACTTTAAGAATAGAACGCTGTGCAACCTCGAGAGGTTTCATCGTTGTCTTAGGGACACCACCCCAACAAGAGATACAGTACGTAATTAGTGAGCGACAAAGGGCAGAGTAAACTTTTTGCAAGACTGTGGGATTAGCGACATGTCTTAGGACTTTAAACACAAATATAAGTTTACGCATTCTGCCAGAGAGTAACTGTATATGACACTTAAAGTTGAGATACCTGTCAAGTGTTATGCCTAGATATTTGATGGTGTCAACTTGTGTGAGTGGGGGACATTGGCAAGAAGAGTAGAAGTTGTTGGTGCAAGAATGGACTTTTAAAGAAGGAGTGTTAGTGGGTTGAGAGCTTGCGCTTATTGAAAAAGTGATGAAATTGGTTTTACTTGTATTTAATGTTAATTTATTAGTTCGTAGCCAGAGAGAGATGATGTCAATCCCGTTCTGTGCCGCAATTTGAAGCTCAGACCAGGAATCAGCATAAAAAGAAACAGCTGTGTCATCAGCGAACGAGACAATGCGGCCATTTGGCAGTTTAAGATTGCTAAGGTCATCAATAAACACCAAGAAAAGAGTTGGGCCAAGGATACTGCCCTGAGGCACCCCGTAGTTAATAGGCAGCTCTTCACTTGTGGTATTATTTATTTTAACCGCTTGAGACCTGCCGGTGAGGTAGCTCTGGAAAAAATCGAGCTGAAGACCTCTGACACCCTTCCTTTCGAGCTTCATTAAGAGAGTACTAGTGGGGACCGTGTCAAAGGCTTTAGTGAGGTCTAAAAAAACAGTAAGTACTCTTTTGCTTGCATCCAAGGACTGTACAATATAATCAAGCAGATCATGGAGAGCATCAGATGTAGATCTCTTTTTTCGAAAGCCAAACTGCTGTGGTGAAAGAAGATGGAAGTGTTCAAGGTAGGTGACCAGCCTGTTATTAACAATGCGTTCAAGCACTTTAGATATAGCAGGCAGGATGGCAATTGGACGGTAATTTGTAATTAGGTTCCCGTCACCTCTCTTAAAAATAGGTTGAATTATTGCCTTTATTAGAGCTTCAGGGAAGACACCTTTAAGGAAACATAAATTAAAAATATGTGACAGTATAGGTGCCAGGATAGCGCAGTATCTCTTCAGAATAACCGAAGAGATACCATCTCCACCTGTTGCCGCATTGGATCTCAGGGAGAGGATTGTATTAAACACCTCTTTAGCATCCGTTTCGGTCAGAGTGAAGGACTGTGGATGTTGAGGCAAGGGAAACTTTTGAGTTTCTAGTGGGTCACTAGTGAAATGATGAGCCAATTCCTCACCTATATTGACGAAGTACTTGTTTACTTGGTTACATGACAGTAATGGTGTAGAAGCAAGAGTCAGTAATTTAGGCGATGGCTCGGATGGCTTGGCTGTGTTTGTAATTTTTTTTATATTTTCCCACAAGTGTTTGGGATTATTATGGGCTTTGTTCAATTGGTTTCATATTGGCGTTTGACTTTTTTAAGTATTTTTGTACAAAAGCTACGATATCTAACATATGTTTTTTTAAGTATGTCATTGTTTGGAGATCTTTTGTGTGATTTATGAAGTTTGTCTCTAGTCTTTATACAACGCAAAAGTCCAGCCGTAATCCAGGGCTTGAGAATTTTCTTTCGAGAGGAGATTTGATTATTGGTGCTGTTGGAAGATATGGCACTTGTGATTGTAACGATAAAGTCATTTATAGCCAAGTTGGGGTCATCGGAATCCAAGATAAACGAGAAATCAGTTTTATTTATGGTTTCATCTAGGGTAACAAAGTTGATTTTGGTAACGGTCTTTGAAGAATTTATTCTATGGGGTTTATTATGGATCGAAAGTAACAGCGAGTAGTGGTCAGTAATATTAGTTTGAAGAACTAATGTAGTAGAGGGTAGTTTTGAGCGGATGAATGTGTGGTCGAGACAATTATTATCTCTGGTTGGTAAAGAGTGAGCTGGTAAGTAGCCACGAAACGCTAGGCAGTTCAAATAGTCTTCATGGCGGACGTCTGAGGAAGTGGGTTTTATATCAATATTGATATCACCTGCAATAATGACAGTGTGAAAGTTTGTTAGTCTGGCCAAAATAGACTACAGGGAAGAGAGAAAGGTATCAATATTCTGTAATGAAGGTGTGCGATATATACATAGGATCGCTGTATCCGAGTTAAGTTTAACAATCAAACCGGAGGCTGAGAACTCAAAATCTGGTTCCTCCGTGGTGGTGGATAAGTTAGATTTGACGTACACTACAACTCCGTCACTCTGGTTCAGATGAGTTGAGGTTTTACTAAGTGTGTAGTTAGGCAAAGACGGAATATAAGTGTTAGTATGACTTGGTAACCAACACTCAGTCAGAACCAAAACATCGCAGTCGAAAGGAATACGTGCAAGGAGTGTTTCAAAACTATGATAGTTTTTGTTTATTGACCTTATATTTTGTGAAAGTATATTAAGAGACTCGGAAGGTTTTTGTATGAACTGTTTGGCGTTCTCTGGTCCACATAGGAATGATTGTGATATTGAGAAATTGTCTATTTCGTCACATAAATTCATGATGGCTCAATTTTGAGAATTGAGTTGAGAGGGTTAGGAACGAGTATATTATTATGTTTATTATATTACGAGAGGTATTTGAGTGAGTAATAACAACTAGTCACCTGGTATAAACAGTGTGTGTGAATAGATAGGTAAGTATAGGTACTATTTCAACACAAAACAAACACTAATTGTGTTAGATATTAGTAAAATAAATGTTAATGAGGTAAATGTAGTTTAAAGGTTTTTATTTCGTTGTTTGTAATAGTGATGTTGTTGTGATATTTATTACAATAGGTATATAGGTTGAATAACAGTTTCTAGTAATTTAGTATTAAGTTTGTTTATTTTTCATGAATATTATAAAGTGGTGTATTGCATTCTTTAAGTGTATATTAAAGTATTTAAAATGTGTAAATTGTTTATAATTGTAAATATAAAAAAAAAAAAAAAAAAACTTAGAGCAAACCAATTGTATTTCTTTATCTTATAAAGAAATACAACAACAATATAACCAAAATATGTTATTTTAGGCTAAAACATGCAACAGTATAAACTAGAATTATTAAGCGGTATTAGTAATTTTTGCAAGATCACTCTCGTCGTTCACTCGCTCTGGCGGTTGGTCCTCTGCTCTTCTGATATAGACCTTCCCGTAAGAAGTCCAAGTCGCCAATAGTTTGCGATTTTTCAAAAGTTCTCTGGTGTGGTAGAATATGCGACGGGCTTTAGTTGTTAGCGCCTCAGATAGAAACACAGAATTGTTCGGGCCCGGGATCTTAAGAGCCGCCGTGTTAAGCGGGGGTAGGTTAGACTGACGATTTTCTCTGTTGTAATGCTTATATTTCTGAACTATGTCCTCTTTCCTGGCGGTAGTAGAGAAGTCCACCACAATAGCCTGTCTTTTGGTTCTGTAAATATTACGGATCTCAAGTTCTTGGATTGGGGATGTGGAGCCGATAACAGTGCCTAGATTTTGAACAGTGGTACACAAAGACTGCTTATCTTCTTGTTCCAATATCGGCACGTTACGTAATTCGATTGATGTAGATTTAGAGTCTTTTTCCACTGCATCAAATTTCACTTCAAGTAACTTGATTTGTGATTTGAGATTATGATTTTCACTCTCCACCGCCTCAATTTTGCTTACTAAGATGTCGTACTGTGAGGACATAAAATCAACCGTTTTTTGAATCTCGGTGTTTTGATCAATAAGTGTATTTATTGATAAGTTCAATGCAGTGAATTTAGACTCTTGATAGGAATGAAGTTGTTTGAACATATCCCTAAATTCGGCTAAAAATTCATCCGAGCACCCCGGAGTGTCCGCAAGCCGGCGTTTAGCCCTCTTCGTGATATTGATAATACTATCTTGCTTAGCTGTGCCCGTAGATGTTAAATTCAGGTCCGTATCTGAACCGTAGTGAGCAGGGAAACGGTCGGTTAAGATATTAGTTACGGAATCTCCACACTTAGGCGGTGTACGTTGCACTTTAGGCATATTTTTATGGGAGTAAAAAGTATTCAGTATTCGCTGTAGGCCTAAATGATGCTCAGTAGCCGTCGGCAAGTGTTCCGTCAACCTGTATAGGTACACCCCACTATTAATGATGGGAGGCGTCCTGACAGCAGACACACAGTTGAAACTATAACTATCTCACTCGTATGTAGGAGGGGGCATGCGCAGGCGCACACCTACTTAACTCGGTGGTAATGGTTGGATCGAAGGGGTAGTGAGTAATTGTATATCACTCTCGCTCACACAGGTGTATGTCTCACTCACCCACTTCCGCTTATCTTCAGTAAACTCTGTACTCCTGATAGCTTCGTCAATTAATAAACACTTTATATTTTCTAATTTAATATTTGGAGAATAAAGTAAAATAAGGAAAAACCAAAAACACGTCTGAGTTCCACAGCGGTCCGAGGGGGAGAGGATATTCAACATTATCTTTTTGTTACATGGAATCCAGGCCTCTTCGGGGCCTCTAACACTACCGGCGGCCTTTTCGGCAACACCGCGGCCTCCACGTCGGCACCGGCCTTCGGGTCCAACGCGGGGAATTTCGGGGTGTTTGGGGCCAGCACCGTCCCCACCACCGGACACTTTGGTGGCACCGTCAGCAGCGGACTGTTTGGCAATGCGCAGAATACTTCGGCTTTCGGAGCTAAGCCTGCTGGTGAGTTAGGTTACCGTTTTCATACATCATTATCATCCCCGCCCGATCCTCTAAATGCCACTACACAATCGCAGAATACACTAAACATGCACACTAGTTTAGGCCCAAGACACCGTACTCGTAGAACAAGGGTACGACGAACCGGCTCACACGCGCTCTACACCAGGTACAGACATGTACCTGACATGAACCATGGCGCTTCTCTTCACCACCACGGCCCGGTCAACCCGGGCCGAGGTCCGAGCCTTTAGAGGCGCCCTCGGGTTGTTCCGCTCCCCGATCCGATCCCTCCCATAAATAAACAATATTTCCTTCCGGTAATGATGATGATGATGAATGATAATAGAAATGAGAAGCGAGAAATGATATACCCCCCAACCCCTCAGTAAAGATGTGGGGCTTTACTAAGTCCTCGGGCAGACTTCTTGAGAGAATTTGAAAAGTGACGTTGCACCGTTTTACTACACTATGACATGGGTTGTTCTTCAAACGAGGCGTGAAGGCACCTTGTGGGCTGGCAGGGTGAGGGTGACTGATGCTGCGTTGTTTTCACGCTGCACCAATTGTCCTTGCGTCTGGACTCCGTTCCCACTTAACATCAGGTGGAGTGGAGTCATTTGCCGAGCTAGTTATAAATAATAAAAAACACGAGCGAGCCTTTACAGTGGTCGCATATGATGTGTAACATTTAACATCTCACCTTAGTAATAAGCAATTTTAACATTATATTTTGATATTTCGATACAATCGATATTTTAATTTTCGATATTTTAAACATCGATATTTTACACGTAGGTATTTTAAATTTCGATGTTCAAATATATAGCCGTAATTTATTTATTTATTTATTAGTTTACACAACAGACATTAATCTCAACAAAGTTATAAATACATAATAAATTAATATAACTTGTAAACAATTCTTCCCCGCAGACACGTTCTCGTTCGGCAGTAACACACAAAGTACGGCCAACACGAGTCTGTTCGGTGCCAATAAACCTGCCTTCGGCACTACCGCCACCACTACCACCACCACCGGTGAGTAATAGGTTATTAAGTTATAGCTGTCCCACTGCTGGGCAAATGCCTCCATAATTGACTCGCGCATTGCGCACTATTAACCAAATAGCGGAGAAAATAGACTTATTTTTTTGTTCTTTGAATGAATTCACGAAAATAGCATTATTAGTGATAAGTTATAATTAAGTAGTTTTAATTTAAATAGTTACACTATTGTTTTAGGTTAAATCCTGTAAAAATAGATGTAAGAGTGGATTATTAAATAAATAAATAAATAAATAATTACCCGACTGCGTTAGAAGGAGGGTTATAATTTGAAACTGCACCCTTCTGACAAGTAAAAATAATTTTCGAAAAATAAAGTGACGTCAGTCTAAATCCAATATGGCGGGTTTTTGAAACGTGTCCAGCGATAACTAAAAAGTAAAAAAATAAATTAAAGGTAAAAAACCTTTTTAAAAAACAAACTTTTATTTAAATGCGCTAAAAAATAACTTTTACTTAAAACTTTTACTATCAACATAAAACGTCATTACACAATTTATATGATTAAAAGCTTGACGCGAGATTTACTTGTTTAGAATTTGTAGTGTAATTGGATTCACCTACATGCATAAAGTATTATGGCGACGCTTGCATTAGTCGTCGGCACCATTTTCATACCCTCCGACGACCTCCTTGGTCGAGTGGCTTGCACACCGGTTTTCATGGTGTCGCCATCTCTGAGGTTCCCGGGTTCGATCCCCGGTCGGATCAATTTAGAAATACCTGTTTTTCTAATTTGTTTCGGGTCTGGGTGATTCCTATGTATAACAAGTATGTATTTAAGTATATTAAGTATGTTTATCCGTTGTCTAGTTAACCATTTCTCGAGTTTCTTAAGGAAGCTTTTCTTGGGGCTAGATGATTGGCGTGAGTGTGGGAAACATTTATTTATTTTATTATTATTTATACTAACATCCGATTATAAAAGTCGTTCGAAAGAAATTCACAAGTAAATTAATGTGAAATGAATGTGAAAAATAACTTGATGTGATTGATTTTAACTATTAAAATTTTTCAATCTAAGTAAATACGAGTACTTAAATCTCGCGACATGCTTTTATATCATATAAATTGTGTAATGACGTTATAAGTTGATAGTTGATGATGCGGGGAGGCGTCCTATTTAAGTCTACAGAATATGTAAATGCGATCTGAGGCTAAGGGCACTGCTGCGATATCCAAATTGGGTGGGATTCCCGCCGGCTTATGTATAATCAAACGGAAAGGCGACAAAATGGGAAACTCACTCAGTTACAGCAGGTTTGCAATGCGCCGCACGGCCTTTAGGGGCCGGACTGGATGTTGATCTTTAAGCTTCACTTCAATACTATAACACTTTTATATAGGTTCACAATAGCGGTTTATGTAGTTTATAGCGGGTTAATATTAATATTTTGTTAACGGTTGTAAAGCGAACCAGTCGTGGCGGGAACGACGGATATATTCTTGCTTCTTTGTGACAGCCAGTATTGCCATCACAAAAACAGTGCTGCCAACATCGACGGCGCTGATCGTCCCAGCCAACCGTTGATTCGGTGCTGAAGTGAGCGGGAAAGGAAATGGAATATGGAAAGGATTTGTTTGACGCAGTGCCCTTGCTTTATTGAAGCGGGAATAATAAAAATAATAAAAATGTTACTATGGCCAAAACATCAGTAAAAGTTTTTTTCTTTTTAGGGCATTTAATTAAAAGCTTGTTCTTTTAAAAAGGTTTTTTACAATTAATATATTAATAATTATAATTAAAAAAGTCGATTACTGCCGAGTGTCGATTACTGGCGCCACTGCCCCACGAGGCATATTGTTTTTTAAAGTATCATTCTCATAATTTAGTGCCATCTTCATACTGAAGTAAGGAGATCAGTATACAAAATTTTCTGCGATCCCGTATAGCTTGTTTTAAAACATTAAAATGTACAAATTTGAATTGAAATAATAAAAGCGTTTGTGTCAAATTAGATAAGTATTTTTAGGGTTCCGTACCCAAAGGGTATCGCATCGATGCTTTCGAGATGTGGTGTTGGAGAAGAATGCTCAGAATACCATGGACAGCACATCGGACCAACGTATCAATACTTCAACAGCTCAAGATCACGACAAGACTTTCTACCATCTGTCTCAAACGTGTCCTTGATTACTTCGGTCACATTGCCAGGAAAGAAGGCGACAACCTGGAAAAACTGATAGTGACAGGTAAAGTCGACGGCAAAAGAACTCGAGGTCGCAGCCCGATGCGTTGGTCCGATCAGATTCGCACTGCACTCGACACTTCAGCCTACGATGCGATGCATGCCGCCGGGGACAGGGGACGATGGCGAAACATCATTAGAGAAAGACTGCTGGGAGGTGGTGGTCACGACCCTCAGACATGAGGAATACGATGCGAGGAGGAGGACCCAAAGGGTAAAACTTAAGACTCCGCTGTCCGTCCGTCCGTCTGTCGCCAAGCTGTATCTCATGAAACATGATAGACAGTTGAAATTTTCATAGATGATGTATTTCTGTTGCCGCTATAACAACTAAAAACATAATAAAATAAATATTTAAGGGGGCTCCCATACAACAAACGTGATTTTTTTGCTCGTTTTTGCTCGTTTTTGTAGATAATGGTACGGAACCCTTCAATTCAATTCAAATTCAATTCAAAATAATTTATTTTAGGCTACAAATAGCTCTTATGAACGTCATTATGCCATCGGTTCGTGTATACTGATTTCTCTAAAGCTTTTGACAAAATCAATTTTGATCTACTAATTGACAAGCTTTTTAGAATCGGTATACACGGTAACTTGCTGAGATGGATCGATTCATATATACGGAATCGTAGCCAGGCAGTTTGGTTGAAAGGTTTTCGTTCGAATTTCTTAAGAATCCTTTCAAAGGTACCCCAAGGATCTCACTTGGGACCTGTTTTATTTACACTTTATATCAACGATATTCGCAATACTCTTGTAAACACAAATTATTTGCTTTATGCTGACGATACTAAAATCTATAGAAGTATAAAGATAGAAGTATAAGTAACTACCCATAACGATTGTCAAAAACTTCAGTCTGACCCCGATTCCTTTTCTGGATATTGTAATTAATTATAACCAGCTTTTCCTCAACATTGATAAATGTTCCGTAATAACATACTCACGGAAACGATCGCCTATTATTTATAATTATACCTACTATCAGTGATCATTCTCTTAAGCGCATCAATAACATACGAGACCTAGGAATGTGATGGATCACCAAGTCAATTTTGATTTGCATATTGAAACTGTTATCAGGCGAGCCTTCAGAAGTCTGGGTTTCATTACCAGAATCACTAAGCCTTTTAAAAATATATTTACATTAAAACTACTTTATTTCTCTTTTTTAAGATCAATTCTAGATTTTGGATGCGTAATCTGGAACCCATATTATAAGCATCATATTGACAGAATCGAGAAGGTTCAAAGAAAATTCATCAAAATCTTGAACTATCGTGGCAACCGTGCTAACTTAACATACGAAGAATCTCTTTCTTATCATCGAATATCATCTTTATGTAATCGCTGCAAACAATTTAACCTTGTATTCCTCTATAAATTGCTCAATAATGAAATAGACTCTCTATCCCTTTTATCTAAAATAACTTCTTATCCAAGGTCCGTCTGCCTCTTCGTTCCTTACGTTCCGTTACCACATTTGTACCACCCCACCGCAAGAAAAATTACACACGTAACTGTTTTTTGTTCCGCTGTCTCAATATGACACCACGACAATAAATTACCCATAGTATACCTAATGATGCTTTCATATATATATATCAAAAAAATATTTTAAAACATTCAATAATTTAGCCACAGGACATAATTTTTTAATAAGTAACATTTACACATGATGTATCTGTTATTAAACTAGTACGGCCAGGTTAAAGAACTTTCATCGGTGTTTTAAACACGTCGCAAAACTTCATCTGTTCTTAGATGTTAAATCCCGATGCAAATCAAAGCATATCATGCCTAATGCTGAAGCTCTAAGAGTCAAAAAGCAAGCAACCCAAATTACGCGGAAAGAAGATTATTGCATGCGTAAGTGATGCATTCGTGATGCATTCGTAATGACTCGTGTCAAACGAAAATTTAGTATGTACGAAAGGGACAAATATTGGTTTGTTTGTGTTAGTTTTTTTCTACTGGCTCGGGCGGCGATCAGGTAACAAATAAATATTTATTTTATTTAAGTAGGCCAAGTTCAGTATCGCCGCGATCCTGTGACGTAATACATGTCTACGCGTTTGATGCGCCGCCGCCGCCGCCGCCCGACCGCCCGGCGGCGTCCTTTTGTTTGTAATTGTTGACAATTGTTATGTTAGTGTAGTGACTAATGACTGATAAAGACGCAGTGCGAATTGTGCGAAATTTAACGCTTTGTTAGTGGTGATAGTGTAGTATTCACTTTTTATACATCTAAATAAGATAGAGGATAGAGAAAGGTTTGTGTAAATAGGAAAATACTTACGGTTTTTATCGTTGCTAAGCATGTTTTTATAAGAACCTCTTGTATTCACATTATTTTTAGGTCCAGTTGTTTCCTTCTATCTTTCCAACAAACTACACATGGTTGTCCTTATTTTCTCACGAATATTTCTTTAGATAATATAAATTAACTTCCATTCAATGAAAATTTATAAACAAAGCCTTGACAACCATGTCAAATGTTTTGATGGCAAAGACAATATTTTCTTTTTGATGTTATTCTTAATTTGTATAAATTTAAATTTTAGTTTGTTGGAAAGATGTGTGTTCGGGTTCATGGGGGACACATTGAAAATTTAAAAATGTAATAGCAAAATGAATTATTTATTACTTAAGTGATTTTATAAACTCTACCTATAATAATGCAAATTGCAAGTGCAACGTAGTGATTTTATTCGGCATTAATGGCGCCAAAACGTCGTCGTCACCTGACACTGCGCTGTTGCCGCTCTTATCAAAGGTCAGTCACCTAACATTTTTAAATGGTGATTTATTTTGCTTGCGTTTTTGTGCTATTTAGTTTGTTTGAAAACTCAAAAAAAAATATTTCAGCGCTAAGATTTATTTGATAGTTTCAAATTATTTCTATGAACTAGCCAATATTTTAATTTATTGTCGTAGTGTCATATCCATGTTGTATATTAAAGAATTTTCGAATCTCGATCTATTCAACAGCCCTCTTAGAACATTCAAACGTTTGATAGCTATGAATCTGCAAGATGCAACATGAATAACACTTATTTTAGTATTTAAGTCTAGCTAAAATAAAAAAAAATAAAAAGCGGCGGGATTTGAACCCCACCGTGGTTTGGGTGTATTTTCAAATGCTGTCGTGGCTCTGGCTCTGTCCAGCCCTTGTAAGTATTCGTCACTATCTATTGTTACTATGTAAGCCAAGCGAGACTTATCGAGTTTCTACAACTGCCTCAATCGACATCCGATCCTATATTTTTACAAAATCGGCTAAGAATAGGCAAGCTATATTTAAAAAAAAACAAACATTTGTGTTTTTGTAATTTGTTCGTAACAAAATTTGCGTTAAAAATTATATAAACATTCAAGCTATATTTGTAATTATAATTATAATATATTATAAGTTATTTTGCTCACAAAAAATATATAATATTAATAAATAAAAATCATTGTTTGCTCTTCGAAGCTCTTAAATTTTTTCAAATTCTGTTTCTGTAAATTTTAAATGACTTGTATTACCATTTTGTTTGTTTTTTCACTCATAGATTCAGTTTCATAGACATACCTACGAGTATAATACGTGCGCCCTGTGCCAATTACAATATAACTTACTGTCGGCACTGTTTTGTCTATTACCAGTACTACTCTAACTATAGAACTATTGTATGTAATGACTGTTTTGTGCCAAAATAAAGGAGATGTTCCATTTTTGTATGGAGGCTGGGCCCCCTAATTCTTACAGTGATGAAATTATATTTTATGAAAAGAGCAAAAAATAAGGAACCTTTCCATGTATTAATATATTTTTTAAACATACCCAAACATTGTATTAAATAATAAAAAAGGTCAGATAATAAAAATTCATAAAATAGCAACCCTAAACTTTTTCTACATTGGCAACTTCACTTTTATGTATGTCTTTAAAAAATATAACTTATTTTTTAAATTAGTAATGCAATGGTACTATCTCTAACAGCCAGCAACCGCATGGTTTCATTTTCAGGAAATTGCATTGAAACCTTAAATTACCTTTTAGAATGTATAAATAAGTTCAGCAATATATAATAAACACTTAAAACTTTCATTAGAACCCAAAAATAATAAGAAAAGCTTGATGAAGAAAACAAGATTTCAAGTTTTCAAACATTTTTTAAATTATGTTGGGAGGTTTTTATATTTTTTTTCTTTTTGGAAACATCATCTCAGAAGTCAGATCTATCAGAAAAGCATCACTTCAACACAAAATAAGGGCCCAAAAACGTACATCTCCTTTTAAAAAAAAACCCGTGTTTCACAAATTCAATAAATTTTGAAGAATTATTGAAAAAATAAATTATAAATTGTAAATAATACTTTACGACTAATTCTCAGACCTACCGAATATAATATACATATAAAATGTCATAAAAATCGATCGAGCCGTTTCAGAAGAGTATGGCAACTAACACTGACTGTGACACGAGAGTTTTATATATATAGATATATTAAGACTTTGCTACTTTTATTATTTAAACACCCTTGAAAGTCCTTAGTTTTTTTGTCAATGTCTTGTGTGTTTCAGTTGTACAAGTACAATAGAGTATATTGACACGCTCTCTCTGTTATAAAACTGTACACAAACTGTGCGGCGGCGGCTGCTACGCGCCGCGCCCAATAAAGTCTGTCTTCTCTCTGGCACCGGTCGACGCTGCGCTGAACGTACGCGACCTGATCCTTTGTTATCTTTAACTAAACTTTTTATCCACTCAGTTGCTCGCACCCAGCGGGCCCCATACCCTCACGTGCTTGAGTGGCGCCAAATTTTTGAAGCGGGCCGGCGCCTTCTGACTATTGTTACAAAAACATCGACTGTGAGCTACTGGAGCCAATCTAAGCCAAACCAATTACTGTTTTGAATAGTTAGATGAATAGAGCATCTGTTTTTATAGAATGCGTGGTAACAAAGTGTTGTTTTAATTTAAAAAACATGGTTTATACTTTAATGACGAAAAAATTCACGGATTACTTCCTATTTTATTTTATATTTTAAAATCAAATGGCCTATGATGTCTTTTTTATATTTTACACGTATACTACATTAAGTTATCTTTCTATTAAAAATAAAGTACATGTATGTTTAATCTGAAAAAATATTCAGAAAAAAATCGAGAAAATCGCGCAAAATTTCTCGTGCAGCGTAATCTGCTTGTTAATCTGGTTGGATGTTATAACCTATTTTACTTCAAATCTAGAAGGCCTAGAACAAAAATATGGCCAGTTTTAGAAAGATACAGCATTTGGCCATTATAATTCGTAAAAATCACTTTAACTTTCCAGTAAACTGTAGTCATACAAGTTAACAACAACATTTTCGAAATGTTCGATTAGAAAAATCGAACGTTTTTGGTTGTCATATTGCCGAAACCAACACGGTGCTATTAAAATATAACTTAAATATACCAAAAGAACAAAGCCTGTAGTTTACAACCGTATACAACACGTTTCAAGAATACTCATAGTTTGTATGCAATAAAGTCATCAAAATGCGCTCGCCGTGCTGCAAGAGCGCACGGACGACCGCGTTATCGACAATATGGCGTCGAAATAAGGTTCGGGGCACACAAATTTGTGAATTGTGAAATTTGTGAATAAATGAATTGATTTGCGAACAAAGATTGTTTTTGGTATAGTTATTATTTATGCTAATTCATTAAATGAATGAAATAAAAAATTATTCATCGTAATATGTTTTTTTAATTACAAATTATTTCAGTTCACAGTATATTAAAATCAACATATTAAATTCTAAAATGTATTAGGACTTTGATTGAAATAAAAAATAATGTGATGTAATAAAACATATAATGTTATATACGATGTTTAGATTACTTTATTTACAATCACTGTAATAAAAGAAAATAATTAAAACAAATGAATAAAAATGAACATTTTTAATTATTTTAAAACGTGTAACAGTTTATTGTACACACAGAATACTCATGTTTAAAAGAAAATATACAAAGGTTTCGGTTTATTCTAAACGCAACTTATTTACATAACTACACAAGGTAATTTTTGTGTAAGTGCACGCACAATTTTAAGAACCACACTTCTCAAACCAACCTACCCACCTTGTTTGTCTATGTGTCCGGTAATAATAAGTCAAAATAAAAAAAGTCAAAATCACTTCATTGTGTGGTACTCCTCGAAACATATCTGTAAACAGAGCGTGAGATTGCACTGCTTACAGATATATCTTGAGCGGCTTTTACGGCACCAAATGCATAGCGCATGCTTGAATTTTCCCATGCCGACGAAATGGTTTCCAGACAGAATAGGTCGCTGAGTAGGCCCGTGTGAAACAGAAGTGACTTGTATCGGGTATTCCATTTCGCTCGATCTAAACGTCTGGACCAATTCGTCGGCAAGGAGCTTCCTGAATAAGCGATGCGATATGCTACCGTTTCCCGAGCTCGTTTTAAATATGATGTACGAGTTTAGTACAGTCACATTTAAAAGTCGACGGAACACCTTCTTGTACCACACTTTATTTCGAGTCGTTTCCATGGGATGCGAGGCCAAAATCTGATCTTTTTTGTCCACGCCTCCCATGGAAAGGTTATAATCTAATACAGCTTGAGGTTTATATTTGTAGCGACCATACTTCTCCTTTCCCCCAACTTGGCCTTTGTGGAAAGTAGAAATCATCGATACCACATTGGCATCACGCCACACCATGACTGATAAGTCTTGGCAATAGCTCTGCATGATCTCACCAGGCCGCACATCGATTTTGGACAAACTTTTCATTGCCTCGGGAACAAACTCCCTATTCAGGCGAAGGGTCCCGAAGCAATCGGTACCATGGGCTTTTAAATATCTCGCCAATAGTGGCGAGTTGTAAAAATTGTCCATGACGATCGTATGTCCCTTACCAAGTAACGGCTTGGCAAGATCATACACAATGCGTGCAGTAACATTGGTGGGCGGTGGTGGCTGGAAAGAAGAAGGCTGGTCACTGGTCTCTGTCAGGTCGATCGTCTGGTCACCTGACTCAGTCAGGTCAACTGTCTCAGTCAGGTCACCTGTCTCAGTTAAGTCACCTGTCTCAGTCAAGTCACCTGTCTCAGTCAAGTCACCTGTCTCAGTCAAGTCACCTGTCTCAATCCGGTCGTGTTGCTGCTTCCCGGTGTAGACAAAGAAGTTCCACAAGTAACCGGTTGAGGATTCACAAAGCTCGTACGTTTTTACCCCGACCTTGGCAGCCTTGGTGGAAATCTTCTGAGCAAAGTTCAACCGTCCGTGCCACTTGAGGAGTGACTCGTCTACCGCGACGTCACGTGACGGAAGATACAGCGTGCTAAACTTCTTTTGCAAGTGGTTTAGCACAGGCTGTATCTTCCGTAACTTCGTCTCGTCTTCATTTAAGTCAGCTGTACCTCTATGGTATGTCATGTGCAGCAGTCGTTTCAGAAGTACAAACCTATTGTATGACATCAACTTCTTGAAGTACTTTAAGGTGAGATAACCATTTTCTCTCCAATAATCTTTTTCCTCAGCTAGCGGGGCCAGACCTTGGAAAATGATAATTGCAAGGAAAATTGCCATCTCATCCCGATCAGTGTTCTTCCAGTAGTTGAGTCTGGAATGTTCGGTCAAGTTTCGGTCGATAATGTACGTCGAGTACTTATTCGTTTCATAGACCAGTAAATTAAGAAGTTCATCATCGAAAAATTTTAAAAAAACATCCAAGGGCCTTACATTTTCGTCCATCGAAAATGTAGGACCCGATTTGCCGGTGAACTTCTCTCGTTGTCCACAAAACGAATTGGGATCCTTAGTCCAATTAAAAGATAAACTGTCGGCTGGCAATAACTCCCGCAGAGTATTGTCGGACTGGTAGTCTTCGGCAGTTATCCAGTCAATTTCAGTTTGGTTCAAGTCAGGTAAGTGGGCAGGCGCAAATTGCGTGAAATCAATCGCTTCATGGTCAGCAGCCACCACCAGGTCCTCCTGTACATTCTCATCGCTGTTCTCATCCAGTTCGTGGTACATTTGGGCAAATAGTGCAGCTGCCTTATCCGTGTGCAAATCTGAATCAAAGAAAAAATATATTGTTTTATTTTATAAAAATGTCGTTATTATTCCATTTAAATATTTATAGTATACTCGTACCTTTGCCATAAATTACTTGTTGCGTCTTGCTGACCGAGAACTTGGTTGTAGAGTTGTCCGTGGTGCAGCTGCTGGTATTGCTAGTAGATGGTTGAGGGGCTAAAACCAAAATATGACATTGTATAATTTGGACGACAATTCAAGATATTGATTGAATAATATTCCTGATTTCTTACATCGTGCGCGCTCCGCCTCATGTGTGGATTTATCGGTGGCGGCGATGGAGCCCATCCCGCTGCTTGTGTATGGTTGAGGTGCTAAAACAAAAATATGACATTGTATAATTTGGACGACAATTCAAGATATTGATTGAATAATATTCCTGATTTCTTACATCGTGCGCGCTCCGCCTCATGTGTGGATTTATCGGTGGCGGCGATGGAGCCCATCCCGCTGCTTGTGTATGGTTGAGGTGCTAAAACAAAAATATGACATTGTATAATTTGGACGACAATTCAAGATATTGATTGAATAATATTCCTGATTTCTTACATCGTGCGCGCTCCGCCTCATGTGTGGATTTATCGGTGGCGGCGATGGAGCCCATCCCGCTGCTTGTGTATGGTTGAGGTGCTAAAACAAAAATATGACATTGTAAAATTTGGACGACAATTCAAGATATTGACTAAATAATATTTCTGATTTCTTACATCGTTCCCGCTCTCGTTTGCGCTCCACCTCCCACGGCTGTAGTTTTGGAGGTGGAGGCGTAGCGGGTGTTCCCTCCACCAGCCGACAATCCACACGCTCTGGAGACTGCTTTCTGTAACATAAGTTTAATTAAAGTAATTCGTTCTAAATAAAATAATTGCTATGAATATATAAAAAACAGATATGAATGCTACTTACCGAGACCGCTTTCGTGGTGGCGCATCAGGAAGGAGTACCCGCTCTAGCTGTTTCATTCTTTTACGGTCCATGTACTCCTTCTTCACCGACGGCGCCAGTTTGGCCAGGGCGATTTTAGTATCGGCTGCAGCTTTTTTAGCCCAGGCCAATTCTATATTGTAATTATCACTATAACAAATAATTTATATATTTAAAATATCACACACTATTAAGACAAATAAACGTTTACGATACACAAGAAGATAGGCACCTTGCATTGCTGCCACTGTTTGGAGCCGCTAGCGCTTTGCCGCGCCCGCGCCCCCTTCCGCGCCCTCTTCCGCATCCTCTTTCGCTTTTGCTTTTTACATACAAAACATTGTTATAAATAAATAGCACAAACGGTTAATTTAAAATATCACACACCATTAAAACAAATAAACGTTTAAGATACACAAGAAGATAGGCACCTTGCATTGCTGCCACTGTTTGGAGCCGCTAGCGCTTTGCCGCGCCCGCGCCCCCTTCCGCGCCCTCTTCCGCATCCTCTTTCGCTTTTGCTTTTTACATACAAACATTGTTATAAATATAAAGCACAAACGGTTAATAGCGTACATTTTCATACAAAGCATTGTTGTAAATAAATAGCACAAACGGTTAATAGCGTACAATGATCACAAAACCATATTAAGTTATGCATTAGTCAAAAAATAAAAGAAACACCACCTATCCAGAACATTGATAGTATTGTCAAAATAGATTTTTGTCTTATATAAAACCCTAAACTTCTGTACGAAACCCAATGAAGAATTACTATTATTTATTTATACACATACCTATAAAAATTATATGTATAATTTAATGTTTAAATACTTTATTTAAATAAACTTAAAATATTTAAAATAAAATCATTTTTATATTGTATATGCATTTAATGTAAATATCTCGATAATACGTTAATGTTATGAACAAAATATATGTACCTATTTAATTTTTTTTCATGAGTTACTTATGTTTTATTATCATTATTGTTTTTTTTTTCTTATTTTTCATTTTGTTACTATTGTTGTTAATCAAATTTTATTTTTATATTTTTTATACAATTCTTTTAAAATATTACTATTTTTATAATTTAAATGTACTAATATAAATATCAAACCCAAAAGACACCACAACAAAGCTAACTGCCACAAAAAAAGCAACAGCGCAAAAACAAATATGTGCCACCAACCTAATCCAAAAAAAGTTCTATTGCTTCCTGTAATTAAAGGAACATGCCATAAGTTAGACTTACGTTGCGCCTTTGGAGAGTCAATCTGCATGTACACAACAACAATACAGTGATATTAATAATTTAAATCACTACTTAGTAATTATTCTCCATAAATACATACAATTCACGAAGTAAACAATAATAATCACAAAAGGAAATCACTAGAAAACCGCCGCTACTGCAATAATTTACATTAAGACCTAATTTCGTCAGGTTTTAACAGAATTATCATCCAGTTTAAAAACAAATAAGTAGATAATCACTTAGAACCTGAAATTACGCGTATTTTGGTATATAACACATCTAGAAAGAAACAATAACTAAATAAATTACGGCGTTTTAAAAAATACTTACGGGGCCATGATGAGCACGTGAACACAACCTAAACACGTCCACTTTAAAATAGTCACATTGACTTTATTTGTTTTTATTTTTGACAGATCAGCTCCTATTGCTGATGCTTCGTTCATGTTCGTTCATGTTCGTTCAGTAAGGCACCCATACACGTCCCGCAACACACGGATTAGCGATTTTTCGAGCGTCTTGCTTTACTTTTGTATTATGTAACAATTGTCACAGGAAGCACGTCGAGGCATTTTTAACATGTAACGATTATTACATGAAGCGACGGAGTGGTTATTTTTAAATGCTAATTGCTACACATAGCTGAATTAAATATTTATAAAATACAATTAAATGCCTACCCAATCCAGCCAGGAATCGAACCTGGGTCCTCCGCAATCCGGGTGGCTGCACTGACCGTTATGCTACCGGGAATGCGAATGTGCTTACGTCAGCACTGATTTTTGACTGCCTTTTAGCGGCAGCAGTGCCATCTATCCAACGGTTATTGCAACCGATGGCTATGCAGATTCATTGCTTACGTCAGCCTTCCCGGTAGCATAATGGTCAGTGCAGCCGCCCGAATTGCGGAAGACTTAGGTTCGATTCCTGATTGGATCGGATAGGCATTTAATTTTTTCACTGTATTTTCACTTTCAAAGTTTTATTTTCGTGATAATATTTTTAATAGAAAATATCAACCAGTCTTGGGAGATGCTCGAATTTATCTTGTAACTTGTAACTATATAATAATAATATAGCACTGTGAATGCAAAAAATAAAATAATATAAATATTTTCTTTTCTTTTTAGCAGGCGCCTTCGGCCAAGCCTCCGCCCCCGGGACAGCCCACGCTAAATTCAGCCCAGTAGTGGGAACTGATGTGGTGGTCAAGTCCGGCACACCTGAGAACATCAACATTAAACACCACTGTATGAAGGTGAGTTGGCTAGGCTAGCTGTGGGGGAATAATTTGTGTTTGAAAACCATAAATAAAATGAACCATACACATTCTGAACAATATATATTTATACTCCCAATCAATCTTATGTTGCACAGATATTTTTTAAAGAGAAAAAGTGTTGAAAATAAAATACTCACGAGCTAGGTTGGAACCAGTCTTGGGCAAAAAGTAATCAGATTAATGATTAAGGATTACGACTACAATGTGTAATCTTCATTCATGATTACAGATTACAGAAATTAATCAAAAATGTAATCATATCAGTGATTAATGATTATAAATCTGTAATCGTAATCTTGATTACTTTTATGATTGATTAATAAAACCAACAGTCGGAACGTTAAAAATAAAAGAACATATTGTATAGCAATAAATCATCTTTATTTTTTTATCAGTCTCTTACACTGTGCTTTTAGAATAATTATTTTACGCAAAAAATCTACTGGATTGGTACCATCAGAATGTTATTTATGATGTGCGATTAAAATTAGATTTCAATAGCACCCTCTTTTCAAACATTTCATCTGAAAGTCTGTGTGATTTTGGTGAATTGGTCATTGTTGCATATGAGAAAAGCTTTTCAACTGGACCCGATGACGGTAGAGGTGTATTATATTTCTTAAAAACATTTTTGATTTCAGGATATCTATTTAACATGGATATATCTTTATCTTGATCCGCTAAATAATGAGAAATAATTATATATGTAAAGGCTTGGTTATTGGGCCTATAAATAATATTCACAGATGTAGTAGTGATATATATTACAACAGAGAGGATAACCCATGCTTTGCAATCTTTCTTGATTCCAGGCCAGACAAGTCTATCGGCAACTAGTTTAGCTGTAGCTGTAGATCCAGGATGACTGAGTTTGTGCAGGCTAGAGAAAACTTGTTCACGAAATCTTGGTGTTACGTAAGGACGAGTTCTGTGTGTCGAAACATCGCAGTATAAATTGTTTGGAGAGATTTGACGCAGTTTCAAGCTTGTGCCATTTATTAGAAGGTCTTGCAGTTCAGGATCTCGGACCTGATCTCGTGCAAGATCATCGAAGTCAATAGCTTCTGTGATTTGTTCTATCCTGGAGAAAGCGTTTGCCACTACATTGTTCTGACCAGAAATATGTCTTAAGCCTGTAGTGTATTGGGCTATGAAGTCCAGGTAGCGAAACTGACGTGGTGAACAATTGTCTCGTTTGGTCTGGTATGCGAAAGTAATGGGTTTATGGTCAGTGAAGACAGCGAAGTTCCTAGCTTCGACCATATAACGAAAATATTTGATGCCTTCGTATATAGCCAAAAGTTCCCGGTCATATGGGCTGTATTTTTTTTGAGATGTTGAAAGTTTTCTTGAGAAGAATCCCAATGGTCTCCACGAGTCATTTTCTTTTTGCTGAAGTACAGCACCTATAGCTTCATCGGATGCGTCCGTAAACAGTGCAAGCTCTGCCTTTGGATGCGAGAGAAGAGTAGCTTCTGTAAGACTTTTCTTTACTTCTTCGAAACTCTTCAGCATTTCCTCAGTAACATGTATGGGTGCTAAACCTTTCGTATTACCGGCCAAAGCTGAGTTAAGCGGTGCTTGGATCTTTGCTGCTTGTGGAATGAATCGGCGGTAGTAGTTGAGCATTCCAAGAAATCGCCTAAGCTCTTTAGCGGTTTTTGGTAATGGGTACTCTAGTAAAGCAGTAACTTTCTCGTTGAGTGGGCGAGTGCCTTCTGCGGAAACATTATATCCGAGGAAAGTTACTTCTTTCGCGCCCCAGATGCATTTAGAAGTGTTGACCAGTACACCGTACGTCTTCAAGCGTTCGAACAGGACTTTCAGGTGGTCAAGGTTTTCTTCTTCAGATCTTGAGAACACCAGAATGTCATCTAAGTATCCGTATGTGAAATCAAGCCCCTGCAGCACTTCATCTATGAACCGTTGAAAACTTTGCGCTGCATTCCTCAAACCAAATGTCATAAATGGGAACTCGAATAATCCGAAAGGTGTTGTGATGGCTGTTTTAGGTATATCGGCCTCATAAAATGGTATCTGATTAAAAGCCTTCACCAAATCGAACTTAGAGAAGACCTTCGAGCCAGCTAACTGATATGCAAAGTCTTGTATATGTCGAATGGGATATCGGTCTGGTATGGTTCTCGCGTTCAGTGCTCTGTAGTCTCCACAAGGTCGCCAGCCGTTGTCTTTCTTAGGGGCTAGGTGGAGAGGAGAAGACCATGAACTGTCCGATCTTCTTGCAGTACCAGCAAATAGCATATCTTCGAATTCCTTTTTGGCTATCTTCAGGCGATCGGGTGCTAAACGACGTGGTCGAGCAACAACGGGTGGGCCTGGTATGGTACGAATGAAGTGTTGCGTGTTGTGCTTGGGCTTTGAAGGTGTTCCAGATGGTCGGGTGATCTCAGGGTACTGACGTATTATGAAATAAGAAGTATTCATGAAATTCAGAGTCACCAGCAACTGATTTTATGGTCACGGCTTCGTTCAAAGTATCGGCACAATGAATTGCAGCAACAGAAAGGGATGTAAGTCCATCGATAAGACGGTGATGATGACAGTATATTTCTTTCGTTTATGTTATTTATTATATTTTTATTGATCCAGTCTTTTTGTGGGGCGTTTTGTATTTTAATTTTTGTTATCTTACTTTGTGTTATAACATTTATGATAGATTTTTCTAAATAGTGGTAATTGTGCTCATGATTCATACAAAACTCCCGTTCACTGTTTACAAGTAGCTTTTGATAATCGATAGCTTCGTATTTTACGCGCTGTAGGGGTTCTCTGGTTTGACTTTTTTCATTCCTAGGAATATTTGCTTATGATCGGCTAGTGAAGAGTCATGAATACCAAAGTGAAAGTTTCTATCATTTAGATTTGTAATGACGTGGTCCAGAATTGATTTCTTTGTGGCTGTTGTACGGGTTGCATATTCTTCATCTATTTTATTTAGGATAGTGAAGCCAGCTTCTTTTATACAAGATTTATATCTCTTTGTATCTCTATCGTTTAGTATGAGGTTTAGGTTGAAATCACCAAAGAGTATTGCTCGCTTTCTGTATTGTATCTGAGACTCAAGATCCTGAAGAAAGTTGTTAATTTTGGTGTCTCCTGGGTTATAAATCAGTCCAATATCTATTTTTAATTTATCGAGGGTAATCCATAGGTAATTGTTTCCATTAATATAGTTTTCTTCGCTAAGACTGTGTTTCAGGTTATTGTGCACAAAAATTGACGCGCCTCCGCCTCTTCTGTCTGTTCTATGAAAATAGTAGTGTGTGTAGTTTGGTATTTGTATTCTCATAGCTTCTTCTTTGGTTTTAATCCATGTTTCTGTTATCAAGATCAGATTTATTTGCGTGTCAATGGATTCAATAACACAATTCAGTTCATCAAGTTTTCCTGGTCGCATGATGCTCTTTACATTAGTATAGAAAAAATTTATAGATGTTTGTAATGATTTGACGTTGTCGTATGTTTCCATAATTTTGTAGGTGGTCTTTTGACTGTAACTTTTGTCGCTGATCGGAGTAGTTTGTGGGTGTTGCAAAGGCGCTGTTAGTTTTTTGATAAGGAGGTGATTCTGGGATATCCCTTTACGTATTTTATAGCGAGTCCTGTTTCTCCATTCTCTTGTCTCCGAAGAAGTTCTTTTTTGAGTAGCTTTATGTGCTGTTGTTGAGCCGGAGTCTGATCCGAAAAAACTTTTATGTTCTTGTTTGTAATTTTGTCCTTATTTCGTAGTATTTCCTTTGTGATCTCGGAAGAGCCCAAGAAAACTTTCATCGGGCGATTAGCGTCTGGCTTGTATTTGCCAAGTCTTGAGGTCTTTACTGTGGCTGGTAGATGTTCTGATGTCTCACTTATTACGTTTAGAGCTTGTTTTTCATCATACAATTGTCTATCCTCACCTTTAGAGCCATGTATTTCAGCAATACCAACAATTAAGATGTTTTTTCCCTATTTGATCTTTCGGTTATTTCGCGTATAAGTTCTTCGCGCGAGTTTGTGGCGATCGTTCCGACAGATTCCGGATATGAGCTGCTTTTTAAAGCTTTAACATCGTTTTCTAAATTCTGGATCTTCTGTTCGGATACGGCGATCTCGGTTATAATCTTGCTAATGCAAAGCTAATGCTGTGCTCCGCGACTAGATATTCCGTTGTAGACTGTATGTTTTCCATTTTGTTCTTGATTTGGGAAATATCCTCGTGCACAGAAGTCATAACTTCTTTTTGGGTTGCAGTAAAATCCTTGAGCAAACTCATGATATCACTCCGTAGGTCGGTTATGTTTCTCACGCAGTCGCAGTCCGTCCCTGTTTGCTGTGTTATTTTGCGTTTACGCAGTGTAACAGTTTCGCTTTCCATGTCGCGCAACTTAGTAAGGTCCGGCGCTGAGCCACTAGATTTTGGGGAGGGGGATCTAAACAAACTCATCCCCAAGGGTTTTTTTATCACTTGTTATGTCTTTGTGTTAGTGATTTGTGTGGGTAGGTATCAGTCACTTTTTTATTTTTGTGGTGGCTTAAATTATGAGCGAGACGAAAAAATTGCAGCTTACCCGAGGGGGTGAGGGGTTGCTGCCGCTGCACTATGATATTCTTCTGTTAAATTATTATTGACTGTTAGCTTGAAAATGCAATAACTTTTAGTTTAGGTTCACGGTAAAATCGTTAATATTCTATTGGCACAATGAGTGAGATTGCACTGCAGATTATAAATTTTAGTTAGAACTGGCGACATGTCTACTCTGCTTGCCCACGGCCGGTCGAATCAAATGTCTCAAATGTCGCAAAAACTGAGAGGGTTTCCTACTGCCAAGTTCTTCATAATCCAACAGCTGCTTAATGTTCTGCTCCTGAGACGCAGAAATTCTATTAATTAGGGTGTGTTTCAAAGTTTGATATTTATTCTGCGGAGGTGGGTTTCGAATTATGTCCTCCACTTCGATGGCGTACTGATGGTCGAGATTGCCACACACATAATAAAATTTCGTTGTATCCGAAGTTATGCCAGAAAGTATAAATTGGCCTTCTATCTGGGCGAACCACAATGCGGGACGATCGGGCCAGAACGGTGGTATTCTTACCCCAACTTTAAAAAGCTCACTTTCCTGCCGTGTCGTCTCCGGTGTATCCATTTTATTTAATATCGTATCTTCTGAATTCGTTTTTGACATTGTACTAAGCTAAAATCAAATTTCGATGTGCTCTTTTCTCGGGGTCACCAATTAAAGGCTTGGTTATTGGGCCTATAAATAATATTCACAGATGTAGTAGTGAAATATATATTACAACAGAGAGGATAACATTTACAATACAAACAGAATAATTAATTAATTAGTTTAATTTTAAGTAGTTTTATTATTATCTTGTTTCAAATAAATATACTATTAAATTTAAAGCTACCAAAAAAAAAAAAAACAGAATAATATAACGAAATTTACGAAAACGATTTTTACAATAAAATTAATTAATTGATTGGCAACTGAAGTGACAAGTGACAATGTCAACTTTATAATATATGTTTTATTCTTCAACATGCAATTGTTGACTTGTTAATGAGGTTTTATTCAGCTGCCACATATGCCTTAGATCGTTGGACTTGGTGAATATCTCCTGTTGAATCAGTCTCTATGAATCAGTGTCAAACTCGAAATAACTGTCTTCAAATCTATTATTTGGGGTATCTTGAAAAGTTTTAGGTGCTTCATGAATTTTCTTTATTCTTATGCGATAGTTGTTGAGAAGCGCCATCTAGTGATGATGCGTTGATACTCTCAAAACGTTCACTATGATGTTCTGCAGCTTTTCCTTGGTATATATTGGTAGGTCCTCTTGAGCGATGCTTTCGTCGATAGATGGCTCTGAATGCCTGTCATTTTTAGGGAAAGATGTGTTTCCTGGTGGCGAGTGCGAATCGTTTTCCGTATGAATATAAGTTTTTTTTTGTTTTTAGATATTTCTGTAGCTCCATTCTCATGCTATTATTGTCTAATTTTAATTTTTCAATTTCTTTAATCGCTGAGAAAAGTTGTTTTCTTAAATCTTCTATTTGTTCCTTTAATTCACTTGTACTACTTTCGTCCAAAGATGAATCATTCGTTATACTCTTCATGGTTGTATCAAAAATAGTAGTTTCATTTTAACTATTATATTAACATAGATGGCGACACCGCCCATGATTAAGTTCATCATCATCATCATCATCATCGGCCTATCTTAGTCCACTGCTGAACATAGGCCTAAAAGATTAAGTTAATTAAGTTTTGATTAGTTCGTTGCTGCATATTTTTGTATCTAAAAAATATCTATTAGTGTTTTTCTTGAGTAATCTGTATACTACAGATATTTAAAACCAGTGCTGTGCTACTATAACATAAAGTTCTTGCTTATTATTGCTGGATTATTGATATAATAGCAAAAGTTGAGGTGACGTAACCTAGTGCATTTACAGTGACATTGTACCGTTATTATCAAGTGCTAGCAAACAAATCTTTTGCTCCATAATTTGATAATTAAGGTAAACTACACAGTGCATATTGATATCTGGAAATAAAGAAATTTTGCTTTTTATAACCTATGAGTAAGCATTACTTAGCAATTTTATCAGTCATTAAAACTACTACATAACACCATCTACTGTAAGCTTTGTGTACTAAGACGCCTGCGAGTCCTGCTTATTATTTTGCTCATTGATCTACCACGACGATCGTCGTATTAAATCTAATAGCTGTCGCTAGAGGGCGCTGTGCGGCAATTGAATTGAAATTGATACCTATATATTAAAAAGAAATATCATTAAAATAAAAATATCAAGACAGTAAGCATGAAAAGAACACCGCCTTCTGCTTCGCTTGCCGCCTCTCCGCTAAGCTCTTCTGTGCCAAATATTAAGGACATGTCAGAATCTGACCATGGCAGTTACATCAACCTACAAAGACATAAGCGCCCTCGAACTGATGATGAACAAGATAAGCAGTTTGTAAAGTTTCAAGAGTCAATGATGACTATGCTGACTAATTGGAAGACTGATCAAGACCGTGTACTGAAAAAATTATCGGATGATATTAGTGATGTTAAATTACAAAACACCAAAATTGAGCAGTCTAATCGGGAAATAGAGAAGTCAATCGAGTACTTATCTAAGAAATATGATGATCTTGAGACAAAATTAGCGGGATATGATCAACAAAAGAAGGAGGATTGCGCTCTCATAAAATCTTTAGAAAAACAGTGTAATAACTTGCAAAATAAAATAGAAGAACTTCAAAACGAAATAGACTCCAAGAAGCAATGGGACAGATCCAAGAACATTGAATTCAAATCTATTCCACAAGCCAAGGACGAAAACCTTTTGGGGTTAGTATGCAGTATTGGACATAAAATAAATTATCCTATATCCAAAAGTGACCTAGATTTTATAACAAGAGTACAATCAAGGGAGCAAAACCAGCCTAAGCCTATTATTGCTTGTTTTACAAATAAATATGTCAAAGAGGATTTTATGGCTGCTGCGAAAACGGCTTTGAAAACAACTCATCTTGTAACAGCAGCCTTAGGACTCCAAGGGTCTAACAAGATATTCAAAATTCAAAATTCAAAATTCAAAATCATTTATTCAGTTTAGGCTACAAATAGCTCTTATGAACGTCATTTTAAGCCATCGGTTCGTAAGTCTATCTACTCTGGGCGGGAGATCTTGTACTGAGAAGAAACGGCAAGAAACTCAGCAAGTGTCCAGCTCTTTTCTCCCTTACAGCGTCATAAATATTGGAAAAAGCCCTATCATAAAGGACACTTTCCATCACAAATAAAAATACAAAATGTAAAGGACAATCACAATATGTAAATAAACAAAAAATAAAAAATAACTAAATAAAATATTTAAGTCAGCAAAAACATAATTTACCAGTTTAATTTTTTACAATATCATACAGTACTAGTAAAAGTCAAAAAAAACTATAGTTAATAATAATAAAAATAAAACTAATTGTAATGTTCAATGCAACGCTATTTTGTTATCTGCAGGACACTATTTATAAGTGGTATTATGTATATGTTTTTTATTATAGCCAGGCTGTTTTATCTTCTAAGTATTCTTTGACTGTATAATAACCTTTTTTTAATAAAGAAGACTTTACATGTTTTTTAAACTTATCTAAAGGTAAATCTAGTACAGTATTTGGTATTTTATTGTAATAGTGTATACCTTGCCCCAAGAAAGAACCAAGCACCTTCTGTAACCTGAACAGTGGCATTGCAAGTTTTGACTTATTTCTAGTATTAAAATTGTGTACATCACTGTGTTTAGCAAATGAATTGATATTACAACGTACAAGAACTATACAATTATAAATAAATTGAGACGCCACTGTCAAGACATCAATTTCTTTAAAAAGATTTCTTAAAGAAGTTCGTGAACCTAGTCTATAGATTGTTCTTACTGCTCGTTTTTGTAAAATGAATATAGTTTCAATATCAGCCGCTGTTCCCCACAGTAAGAGGCCATACGACATGACACTGAAAATAACTAAAGTAAACTGTTCTAGCAGTTTCAACGTCTGTTAACTGCCTTATTTTTCTAATGGCATAAGCAGCAGAACTGAGTTTGCCGGCCAATTTCGAAATGTGAGGATTCCATTGAAGTTTTGAGTCAAGGGTTATACCTAAGAAAACTGTTGAGTCTACCAAATCTAATCGATCACCGTTTATTCTTATATCAGTTGGTTCATTTTTGACATTTGGTAATTTAAAATTAATACATTTTGTTTTTTTAGCATTAAGCTGCAAATTATTAATAGTAAACCAACTGAGTACATCAGAGAGTGCTTTGTTTACATCGTCGTAATTATTCTTACACCTACTTACATTAAAAATGAGTGAAGTATCATCTGCAAATAATACGATTTCACAGAAGTTCTCTACAAAGAATGGCAAGTCATTAATATAAATCAAAAACAGAAAAGAACCAAGAATGGACCCTTGTGGAACTCCCATTTTTACATGAGAACCAGATGATTTAGTTCCATTAATATCGACAGTTTGTGTTCGAGAGCTAAGATACGACTGAATTAAATTTAGTGCGAAATCTTTGAGACCGTAGTAATTTAGCTTCATCACCAGAGTTTTGTGCTCAACGCAATCGAAAGCCTTGGACAAGTCGCAAAACACTCCAAGGGCGTTTTGAGACTTCTCCCAGGCATCAAATATATGTTTTAATAGAGCAACACCTGCATCAGTAGTAGAACGACCCTTTGTAAATCCATATTGTTTATTATGTAAAAGGTTGTTTATGTTAAAATACGACATCAACTGTTCCAATATAACTTTTTCATAAATTTTGCTTAGAGTTGGTAGTACTGAAATGGGTCGATAGTTACTGGGGTCTTCTTTGTTTCCCGATTTGAACAAAGGTATGACCTTACTAAACTTCATAAGATCGGGAAAGATACCTTTATTCACACAGTTATTAAAAATTTCAGCAAGATATGGTGCAATAGAATGTATAATATTCTTAATTACTTTTATAGAGATGCCCCACAAATCACTTGTGTTTTTCATTTTCAGTGATTTAAATGTTTTTATAATATCCATTGAATCAATATATTTAAATTGAAAAGAAACATTACATTTTGGTACATATTTTTGGAGTAATGCTTGTGCAGCTTCTGGTGATGAATCCAAATTTGAGGTTGTCAGCACAGGTATATTTACAAAAAAATCATCAAAAATATTAGCAATATGTGAATCTGAATTGACTAAGTTGTCGTTTACTTTTAAAGTGAAAGTATTATCCCGTGGTTTAAATTTACCTGTTTCACGGTTTATAATGTCCCAAGTGGCTTTAATTTTATTGTTGGACTTTTTAATTTTTTCTTTAATATAATTAGATTTTGCTACTATACATATTTTCTTAAATATTTTCGAATAATTCTTTACATATTCCGTAAAATTAGAATTTTGGTTATATTGTTTTAGACTATATAAATCATACAATTTATTTCTACTTTTATATATACCAGTCGTGGCCCAGTCACAGAACTTAAGTTTATGAGTTATTTTGATTGTTCTTTGTGTAAACACTTGGTCATATTCAGTCTTTATGAAGTTAAAAAGATTAGTATATAATACATCTGGATCATCTTGTCCAAATGGCAATGCATTAATTTTACTCGATATATTATTTTTAAAACGCTCTACTCGCTCCTTTGTAACTGGTTTACAGTTCACTATTTTTGGCTCATCCTTAACATTAAAATCATAGGTCACCTTTAAACCGCAATGGTCAGACGTAAGCTTACTAATGACTGACTTAGAAACAGGGTCATAGTCTGTAAAAACATTATCAAGACAAGTGGCTGAATGTGAAGTTATTCTGGTGGGTTCGAGAAATAGATTAATGAGATTAAAACATTTAAACAAGGCAACAAGACGAACACTCATTGAAGTGCTTTCTAGAATATTTATATTAAAATCGCCACATACAAAAACAAATTAATTTTTTAATTTTAATTTTCTTAGTACGTCTTCCATTACAGATTCGAAAATACCGAAATTGCCCGATGGGGGTCGGTATACACACACTATTACAAAGCTATTAAACTCCACACATGATAGCTCAATATTACGCTCCACTGATAAGCCTACAATATCGTTGCGATCTTTATATTTTATATTACTTCTTACTAGTATTAAAGAACCACCGTGAATAGCTGAGCTTCGCACGTACGCGCTTGCTAATTGGAAATTATTTACATAGAATGATGTGTCATGACTTCTTAGCCAATGCTCAGTTAAACAAAATATATGAATTGCCTGACTTTTTGCAAATAATTCTAACTCTAAGTCTTTGCCAGCCAAACCTTGAATATTTTGATGTATAATAGTAATTAATGAGGACTTGGCTTTTGTCTTAGAACTCAGTTTAAACATGAGGTTGTTGTTACCTTATTACTAGTTGTAGATGTTGCATTAGTAGAACTACTAATGGTTACGTTGTTATGACGTAAAGACTTAGTTATACCATTTATAACTGTATCCTGTATAATTCGTTAATGATCACCTCACTAACTCAAATAAGTCGCTGTTATCATCAGCAAAGAAAATAGCAAAGGAGCGGGGGTTTCAATTTGTTTGGGTCAAACATTGCAAGATCTATTTACGAAGAAATAAAACATCTCCTATAATTCTTATACTTACAGAAAAAGATTTATCAAAAATAGTGTGAGTTTTAGTCATACTGATTTGAAGCTGTCACTGATATTATTGGTCTCTGAATTATTTGCGAAACTAGATTTAACCTTATCTTTTTATTTAAACTGTGGAACGAAACATAATAGTTATGTAAATGAACCATATTTTATTTGTAACAATATGGATTGTGATAGTACAGTTTTAATGTTAAACGTGTTGACACTGATACTGTTATTTTTTCTATTTTTTGTCAGATTTTGTTTAATATTAACTTTCTACATATACTATATGACAGAACAAAACAGCATTGAAAATGAAATTTATTATAAATGTAACCCTATAAATCACAACCACAGTATTCTAATACTGAATGTTTTAGGTGTATTATTTGTGTATTTTGTGTCTATTTTCCAACCATTCACTTCAAGTTTGAACACAATATTGTTAAAAAATAAGTCTTTTATAAATGCAACAAATATTATTGCACCGGTAACTCATACTGGATGGACGGGAGCTATATTTTTGTACTGTCGAGTTATAAATATAAATCAAAATATACTTCTCTAAATTTATTTTATAGGAAAATAGAAATAATATTACTTATTTGCTGGTGGAAAGCAGGTCGTATCTATATAATATTGTTTTACTCATATAATGATAATTTCAAATGTTTGACTAATATAAATTTGTTTAATTTATGTTGTCTCGTAGTAGACATATAGGAGCCTCGAAATGAAACCCAAAATGGTATTTAACTTGGATTTATGCAAATTTTCAATAAATGATACAGAGCTTAAGTAATCGGTGTTCGAACAGAATTAATAATAAAAGCGTGAAGGTAGGTAGGCACTACAATTATATGAGTTAACGCCTAATACAAGTTGTCAAGCCGGTGATACGTCGAGATGAGATTGCTGCTACAGAAATAGTAGGCACTTCATGGCTTGAACAATGTAATGTAAGCGGATGTGTTGTTTTTCTGATGTTAATACCATTTAATGTTTATTATAACAGAGTATTTAAAATTACATTATTATTTATAGTAAACATCAACATCATTTTAATGGCGTCCTTTAATATGTATTACCAAAACGTACGTGGTTTACGTTCAAAAACGGATACTCTTTATAGAATGGTTAGTCTTAACAATTATGACGTCATAGCATTAACTGAAACATGGCTTATTGATGGCATAGCCGATGCTGAACTATTTGATGACCGCTATTTAGTCTGGAGGAGTGACAGGGACTATGTACGGACGGGGCAGACTCTAGGAGGGGGTGTTTTATTAGCGGTTAAACGTAATCAATCACACAGTAATAGACAGATACGATTGGGGAAGCTCGGCAGAAGATGTTTGGGTGACGGTTGCAGTGCGCGATAAACGACTTCTAGTATCGTATAATATTCATATTTGCAGTGTATATCTAGCAAGGGAGGATAGAGGTAACAGTCATAAGGTCCAGCTGTGTAATTTTATGGAACAGTTGACGCAGTTAATTTTGTCGCACCCCCTAGATAAAGTCATTGTTTTGGGTGATTTCAATCTGGGAAACATGATCAGCTGGGTCAAGGAAGATGGCGATGACGAACTGAAACCTGTATTAGCATCTAACTTGGAATATTTAGTGAGTTTTATTGATAGTCTTAATACTTGTAATCTTAGTCAGTACATTCACGTCCTGAACTGCAATGAACGTATATTGGACTTGATCCTATCTAACGATGTAGTTATAGTTCAGGCATGCGATTCGCCTATTATTAAAGAAGATCCATATCATAAGTCAATCTGCATACAAGCTAATTTTGTGCAACTCCACATGCTCGCACAGGAGAAAATTTCTAAATATAATTATAATAAGGCCAATTACGCAGCTATCGTCTCTGAACTTGTAGATGCTAACTGGGAGCAGCTTCTTAATAATATCCCTCTTGAACAATCCGTCGACCTTTTCTACTCACGTTTGCTTGAACTTCGCGATAAATATGTTCCCATTAAAACCTGCACATCTAAATCTTATCCTCCTTGGTATAATACGGCTCTCATTAAAATGTTAAAAGAAAAACACAAATACCACACAAAATATCGTAATTACGGAAATCTAACTGACTACAACTCTTTTTCACTCTTACGTCGCCGTGCTGTTGAACTCGAACATGATTGTTTTAATACTTATATAAAAAATATTGAAGATGGCATAACAAAGGATCCAAAGAGATTTTGGTCATACTTGAAAAGTAAAAATAAATCAGGTCCCTGTCCAAATAAGATGACATACAATAATGAGACAGCTGACACTGGAGAAGCAGTCAGTGACTTATTTGCGAAATATTTCCTATCGACCTTTGATCAGCCGGGTGTTGTCAACTCATCGCCTAACTTATCTAACGGCCTTATCGCTAGCGCAACTGTCAGCTCCATCACTATAGATTCAGAAAATGTGCTGGCATTACTGAAGTCTCTTGATGCACACAAATCGGGTGGCCCTGATCAGATACCTCCATACCTAATAATCAATTGTGCCGACGGTCTCGTGGCGCCATTATGCACACTTTACAATCGTTTCCTTACTGAGGGCGTTATGCCATCTGTATGGAAGACAGCGTTCATAACTCCAGTCTTTAAAAAAGGAGATAGGAGTCAGGTCCAGAACTACAGACCGATCTCGAAATTATTTTTTTTATTTTTTATTTTTTTTCATTTATTATGGCAACAAACAGTCATGTACTTAACAAAGCTAGTTCTAATAACAATTGTGTATTTTTAAAATTCAAATTCAAATTCAAATTCAAAAATCATTTATTCAGTTTAGGCTACAAGTAGCTCTTATGAATGTCGCTATGCCATCGGTTCGTAAGTCTACTCTGGGCGGGAGATCTTGCACTGAGAAGAACCGGCAAGAAACTCAGCAAGTGTCCAGCTCTTTTCTCCCTTACAGCGTCAAAAAAAATAAAAATTGAAAAATGCCCTATCATAGCAGGACACTTTCCATTACAAATAAACACAAAAAAAAATATAGAAGACCACAACATGTAAAAAAAAAAAAAAAAACAAAAAAAATAAACAAATCTAATATATCAAATTTACATCTGGTATAAGTTTCAATTTCCACAATGTCATACAGTACCACTACAGTACTCTAATAAAAGTCAAAAATTGTTTAAGAAAAACAAAGTCAAACTATAGTAATTAAGAGCGTTTACGCCGTTTTGCTCAAAAACTGTACTTTTCAAACCTCTTAATATCTATGAATATTTACTTTACAAATATGTTAATTACTTATATCATTAGGCGATCTTGTCATCAAAATAGTTTGTTGAAAACATTTTTAGATTTGTGGATATTTTGGAATTTATAACCAGATAATTGAACAGAGGTTTTCATAATTTGACTTTCCGCGTCAACTTCGAAGCTTAAAAATGTGTTTAAATTACTGACAAACCTAAGAACAAAAAATTTATTTCAATTTGAAAGATCTTCAGCAAAATAGTTTGTTGAAAACATTTTTAGATTTTGGTTACTAACAAAAACTATAAAAATCCGAACATTTTGAATTTTTAAAGAAATTATAGGTGATAAAATAATTGTTTTCTCTATTAAACTTACTATATAAATATAAGATAAAAGCTTTTTACTATGGAAAAAAGTGTTCTTTAAATTATGCGCAAAATTCTTTTTACTAAATTAGCTCTATAATTTTTCTATAAATATTTTAAAACTGCTCTAAAACTACTACAAAACTCTGCGTTCTATTAGTATCAAATCAGTCCGCCGCGAGGCCTCTGAGAGAGTGGTCACGTCGCTCGACGCTCTACCCGACGATTGTCGATCATTTCCGTAAGTTCGAAGATAGTGCAAATGTATAGCGCGATTAGCAAATCTTAGTACTATGGTGAATAAATTATTTTATGTTACTTTTGATGAATTGCAACATTTTTAAATTGGACGACCTCCGTGGTGGAGTGGTTAGCGCGCCGGGTCGGGCGTCGCGCTGTCTCCGAGGTCCCGGGTTCAATTAAAGAAGGACTGTTTTTCTAAATTTATTTCGGGTCTGGGTGTTTTTTGTATGTCTGTGTATATCCGTTATCTTACTATATTAACGAGTTTCTTAAGAATACTTATCTTGAGCTAGATAATTGGTGAGAGCATAAACAAATTAAATTTTTAAACTGACAACGTATATTATGTTGCAGAGATAATGGGTAATAAATTCAAAGAAACCCCCCCCCCCCCTCCGATTCGGGCGTGGTGAGAAGTGAGCTTTAAGTAACTTTCGCAATGTTGGCCCACGGGATGGGTGGGAAATACCATCTATGTGTGTTTCTCTCGGAGGAGGGAAGGAGTGAAAAGGAGGGGATCCTTTGCAAGACACGTAAAACCGGTGGTCCCAGTTTTTGTCACGACTGCTCCGCACCCGTGCCAGTGTGCGCTATGGGCTATGGCCCAATCTCCTCGCCATATCCTAGCAGTGCGACTTTTGTAGACTAATTATTTATTTTGTTAGTAAGTGTATTCCTTTTTTAATTTTTTTAAGTATTCTTGCCTATTATTATGTTTTTTAGAATCCTACTTATTTAAGTTTTTCTTTCAACAACAAAGAAATGATTAATTGTATGGGCAGTCAAATAACTTGACCGAGTTTTGACAACACCTATTTTATTGCTGCATGATGCGCTTTGTGCTTATGTGGCTCATATATTCCAAGTAGTTTTTATACAAAATTTATTTTAAAAGGAGATTAGCAAAATTGGGCTTGGTAATAGACAACATATTATTATTGAAATATTCTAAAAAATCGGTCAATTTATTTGACTGCCCATACAATTAATCATTTCTTTGTAAAATATTGGAAGAAAAACTTAAATAAGAAGGATTTTTAAATGTTTCGTATCTCAAACCATCAACAAACTGTCAACTGTCAACGTCATGCAGGGAACAACAGGGACTCTATTTCCACTTAACATCAAGTGGAGTGGAGACATTTGCCGAGCTATGAATAAAATAAAATAAAATGTGTCGTCGTCAAATCAATTCGTCCAAAATTAATCGTTGAGGAACAGATAGGTATTGATTATAATTTTGTGATATAAGATTAATTACAACATTAATAAAAATACATACAATATAATATTATAGGTACTTATTTCATGTATCTGTAGTTTAGCCATCTGCTTACGCCCATAGTTAAAAATAAAAAAACGACGGGTTGCACCCCGGGAGTGCCGGCAGAAGTGAAAACTTGAATATTAATGTTGTGCATTTTTGATATTTTGGAATGGTTAGGGTATAATTTTGCACGAATTGCTTCAATTATCAGTATAAAAGTACTATCATTTATGTGGTAGAATACAATATTTATTTATTGTGCTATCGTACACAAACATGACAATTTATTCGCGCAAGCGCCCTGCGCCGCCTAAACGAAACAACAGGCATACATTTTCGCCGCGCCGTAGAAAGAGAGGGGGATACTTCCTCTCCTACGCCGCGCCGGCTGTCTACTCTCCATCCGTCTTACGATTTTACGTCTTACATTTTCGATCAGGTCACGTGTCCTGACGCGAATTTAACATTTTTTACCCATTACAAAAAAAATGTACAACGCCGCTAAAGAAGTTTTCACTTCAATAATTTCTAAGTATACCGAAAAACTAAATTCGAACGGATCAAAGTAGTGAGTTTGACTATAGTAAGCAGAACTAGCCTACTCTACGCACACACTCGCGCGCGCTCACAGCCCGCTTCTGTGTGCGTGATATTTGGACTTAAAAACCTAAACTTAAGGTCTCGCGCTCGGCGTAAACGCTCTTAATACTAACAATAAGATAAGTATGCAAGAGCAGACCAGCCTCCACAGGCGGCACCCGTTCACGAGTATGACATATGAATCAGCCATCGCTTCGCTCAACCATATTTTAGGGAACGTAACGACCCGACGCACACGCCACCACCGCAGAGACAATAAAGAGAGCATGACACACTCAAGATACTTTAAATAAAAACTTAATGATCTATTTAACGCAACGCTGTTTGTTATCTGTAGGACACTGTTCAAAACTATCATATCAGTATAAAAATTATATAAATTAATTTTACTATGTATATTGATACAAATAGAGTATAATGTGTTTTTTATTACAACCAGGCTGTTTTATCATCTAATTATTCTTTGACTTTAATAATAACCTTTTATAAAAAAGTGTAACTACTTACAATGTGAAATAACATGTGCAGGCGAGCAGACTAAGATGACCACACATTCTTATCATTAAAATAATCATCAATTTTATAGTAACCTTTTTTCATTAGACCTTGTTTTATTTCTGTCTTAAACTTGTGTAGTGGCAATTCTGTTAGAGTGAAAGGCACTTTATTGTATATTTTTATACATTTCCCAACAAATGAATTACCAACTTTATTGAGTCTAAGTTTTGGAACAGCAAGTTTGTTTTTATTTCTTGTGTTAAAATTATGGGTATTACTTTTTTTTTCGAATTTATCTAAGTTTTTATAAACATAAATGATATTTTCATAAATATACTGTGAAGCTACAGTTAAAATATTAATCTGCTTAAATAACTCTCTCAGCGTATCACAGGGCTTAAGGTTATAAATAGCTCGAATGGCTCTTTTCTGTAAAACAAAAATGGTTTCAATGTCAGCCGCTGAGCCCCACAATAAAATACCATACGACATGACGCTGTGAAAGTAACTAAAGTAAACCAATCTTGCTGTTTCTACATCAGTAAGTGACCTCATTTTTCTAACCGCATAGGCAGCTGAGCTAAGTCTTCCTGCCAGGGCAGCAATATGAGAACCCCATTGTAATTTATGATCTAAGGTAATACCCAGAAAAACTGTCGAGTTAACTATTTCAACTATTTCATCGTTCATAGTGATACTGGTATTAACCTGCTTCACATTGGGCATCGTGAATTTCACACATTTAGTTTTTTTTGCATTAAGCAGCAGGTTATTAGTGGTAAACCAATGTAATATTTGAGAGAGAGTATTACTTACGTCGTCAAATATTGCTCTATGTCTATCAACTTTAAAAATCAATGAGGTGTCATCAGCAAATAATACTATCTCACAAAGATCTTCGGTGTAGTAAGGTAGATCATTTACATAAATGAGAAATAAAAGAGGTCCTAATATTGAACCCTGGGGCACCCCCATAAGTAATGGGGCGCCGGAAGAATCAGTAACGTTAATATTAACTTTTTGAACTCTGCCAGTGAGGTATGATTTCAATAAGGTAAGTGAGTTGTCTGAGACACCATAATGTTCCATTTTTAATAATAAAGTATCGTGATCGACACAGTCGAAAGCTTTCGATAAATCACAAAAGATACCTATCGCATCCTGTTTCTGCTCCCATGCATCGAAAATATGCTTAATGAGTGCAACTCCCGCGTCGGTTGTATTTCTACCTTTAGTGAAACCGAATTGTTTGTTATGAAGTAACTGGTTATCTGTAAAATGTGACAGCAATTAATTAAAAATAACTTTTTCAAAAATTTTACTAAGAGCCGGTAGTATGGATATAGGCCGAAAATTAGATGGGTCACTTTTATCGCCTGTTTTAAATAACGGTATAATTTTACTGTATTTCATTAAATCTGGAAATACACATTCATCAACGCATTTATTAAATATTATTGCTAAATTAGACGCGATAGAAGATATTATAGATTTTAAAATATCAGTGGAGATACCCCAAAGATCCTCAGTCTTTTTTATATTAAGTTGTCTAAAAGCTTTTATTATTATATCAGAATCAATATAGTGAAAATTGAATCGAATATTACATATTTTTACACTCGATACAAGAAGAGACTGGGCAAGATGTTTACAAGAATTTAATTTATTTGATGTAATGAGTGGAATTTTTGAGAAAAATGTTTCAAACGCGCCTGCCACTTCCGTATCACCATTGATGTAAGCATTATCGACTTTGAGTTCAAGTATACGATCACGAGACCTTACTTTACAAGTTTCTTTATTAATGACGTTCCAAGTGGCTTTTATTTTATTTTTTGAATTCACAATCTTTGCCCGAATGTAGTTGGCCTTTGCTATGGAACAAACTTTTTTGAACATTTTTGAATAATTTTTAACATATTCAATTACACTTGGATCCTTAGAGTTTGCCTTTATATCATATAATTGATACAATCTATTTCTACTCCTGTAGATGCCAGCTGTGGCCCAATCACTGAATTTAGTTTTAGACTTATCTACTTTAATTAATTTTTGAGTAAAATTGTTATTAAACTCTTTTTTGATTATTTCGAATAGATTGTCGTATAAGATGTTCGCTTTGTCATTGTTACATGGTATTTGTAACGGCTGCATTAGCAGTCGTTAACAACCACCGCACCGCACTGAGCCCGCGTGGTGGTTTATGGCCCGTTCTCCCCATCCATCCATAGGGAAGGCTCGTGCCCGAGCAGTGGGGACATAACAATGAGCTGGTGATGACGATGAACAAGTAAATTCACTTACATGAACACAATTAAAACATTTTTAGAGAAATATGTAGGTACAGACACATCAAATCTGTAAAATTTCTTCAATACATTTTCAACCATATGCTTAAGACATAAAGTTAAAAGTGTATTGAGGAAAGACAGGAAATTTGACAGGAAGGGTGATATGCAGGCGTGTGTACATGAAGACGGTAGTTATATTACAGAATCACAGCCAGGTGGCAAACACGGTATCAGGTGCACCATATCTTCTCCGATCCGATCCGAACCCTTCGGAGAATCAAGGGACGCGCTCTTTTAAGTGTGCGATGCCGTTCCCTCTGAAGGTGATTCGTTTCAACACGGCTTGAGGTATCCTTTACGTACCTCGCCGCCTCCAAAAAAGCCCGGTGACGCTGAAAATGCCATTTGAGGCAATCAGCAATTTCTCTCAAAAAAAAAAAGACCAACAGTGCCTAAATATTAGCATTAACAATAGACTTATTTACGTTGAGACTTAACATGGTAAAACGCGTCTTACAGTTATTACGAGGTCTTACTTTATGTAAAAATTATTAGTTTTATTTACTATTTAATATCATTGAGTGTTATGAACACTTAACTTAAGATATAAATTTGATTTTAAAACATTCAAAGACATATTGAAGAGATCAAGATCGGAGAATTCTTTATTATATATGTTGGTGGAACGATACAAATAAGAGTTACGTGTATAATTTTTAGTAAATCGTGGAGAAACGAAAAGTGGTAGTTTACGTGAGGAACGCACTGAGCGACGACCCCGTACAGCAATAGAAATCTTGCCAAGAAGCGTAGATGAATCAATTAGGGAATTTAAAATTTTGTAAAGAAACACAATGTCAAACATCTTACGTCTATTAGAAAGGCTTAACAGTTTATACCTACTCAAGGCGTCATTGTAACATTCATCATCACTTACAATAGTATTGCGAAAATTGAGCGATTTTAAAAATTTCTTTTGAACTCTTTCAATTCTATTTATATGTTTTTGATAACATGGACTCCATACAGTACTACAAAAATCCAAAAGAGATCGAACGAATGAAAAATAAAGTATTTTAAGAGTAATAATTTTGCTAAAAGGTTTGCTGATTCTGAGTATAAAACCAAGATTGATTGATTGATTGATTGAAACAAACACAAGATACCTTGATTTTAGATCTAATCATTACTGCAACGATTACCATCAAAGATGCAGAAAGTACCATTTTCTCCCTCTGGAAATAAGGCGTAAAATCAGTGACATACAGATGTCACGATCGACGATGTCAGATGTAAGATAACAGTATCTTACGAACATTGCTAACGGATCCGTTGACTGTCCTGAATTACTTTCTAAAATAAATCTAAAAACTAACTTGCTAAGGTTGAGACAGCGGTCCATTTTAAGTGTATAGCCGGCTAAGACTCAATATAGAGCAAATACATTTGTCTTGCGAGCAAGTAGCTCATTTAATAAACTATCCCATGATATAGACCTGTTTTGTTCCAGCACAACTTCAGTTAGGAAAGTTATGTCTAATGAATTTTTCCTAGTTTCTTAGTTATTAATAATTAGTCATTAGTTGGTCATAACAAAATATTTTTTTTAAAGATTATTTGAATAAAAAATAACTAACCAGCTTAATAACTTGTCTATCAGCATATGGACAGCGCGGCGGCGGCGGCGACGGCGGCTGCTACTATTCCAAGCATCGGCGAGATGATACGCGCCGCCGACACAGATGACAATGACAGCGAGGTGATACGCGCCGCCGACACAGACGACGACAGCGAGGTGATACGCGCCGCCGACACAGACGACGACAGCGAGGTGATACGCGCCGCCGACACAGACGACGACAACGAGGTGATACGCGCCGCCGACACAGACGACGACAGCGAGGAACCGCTCAAGAAGGACAAGCCCGACGGTGAGCGAACTCCTGTAGCTGTTTTAATTAACACTAGAATAGACCAAAATCACTTCATCACCAGCTCATTTTATGTCCCCACTGCTGGGGCACGAGCTTTCCTTATGGATGGATAGGGAGTACGGCCCACACGGCCCCAGTGCAGTGCGGTGGTTATTAACGACTGCTAATGCAGCCGGGACCAACGGCATTACGCACGGAGGAACTCGAGATGATACATTTTTGGTCACCCATCCGATGACCGGCCCTTGCAAAAGTTGCTTAACCTCCGCACTCGCAGACCGGGCGCGCTAACCACTGCGTCACCGAGCTCATCTAATAAAATCGGTTACCTATTGAAACGCATTACGTTTTTAGACATAAACTGAAAATGCATAATGTTCATGGCCATAATCGTCACTTGCCATAAGACTTTATAGCATAACTTCATAACGCATATCACCATATGGCCGAAATCTGTAAGGCATAATCATGGAAAGGCATAATTGCAATAATCATAATTAACAAAAGGCATAATTTAAATTTGCCATAACATTTAAAAGGCATACATTTTATCATACACCTTATCATGCATGCAGCAAGCATGCAGCAAGCATGCGGCATGCAAGCAGCATGCAAGCAAGCAAGCAGCAGGCAAACAAGCTAGCAGCATGCAAGCAAGCAAGCAGCAGGCAAACAAGCTAGCAGCATGCAAGCAAGCATGAAGCATGCAAGCAAGCATGAAACATGCAGCAGGCATGGTTTTTGTCACGGCTCCGGCGCTGCGGGGCTCCGGCGTTCCCACGCGAACTTATCGTTTCAGATGGTTTTCGCTCTCCACCACCTGCTCCTCAGCTCGCGGGCCACCTCGCCCCTCCACGCCTACGCGCTTCTAAATTACACTCTAGGGGTAGGACAGACAAGACTACGTGGAGTCGGATTTGCAGCGATTCGTTTCTGTCACTGACTTTTGTAGCACAACATTGCTAAAAACACAACGTATTAACTTTTTAAGCCTATATTTTAAATCAAATTTTATTTTTTTTATTTTATTTATAAGGAAAAGCAAACAGCAGCATTATGAATATAAATAAACAGTAGTAAAAAAAATTAACAATAATAATGCAGCCCACAGCGCTATTCACAGGTTACACAAAGTATTTTTTTATTTTTATTGCAACCACTAGGTGCCGATAATCTTTTAAACAATTTCAAATAGAGGGTTTACCAAAAAACATACATATATACAATATTTAAAAAAAAACTAAAAAAACTAATAATAACTAAAAATTAAAAATTAAAACAAAAAACAGGTACAGTACTTCAAACATGTGGAAACAACATAAAGGAAACAATGTGACAAGCTAAACAGATAAAGTATCCAGAAGGGATTTTTTGAATTTAGCTGAATTACAGGCAAAGATATCAGTATCGATAAACAACTTATTATAAGTTTCAACCATACAGCGTATTGGAGAGCGCAGGCCACTGTTTGTGTGGCATGTAACTAGGGCAAACAGGCAACCTGTGCGTACTTTTCGCTTATAAATAGTTCTAGGTACAACATAACACAATTTGTTCACTAAACCAATGCAGTCAAAACCATTATTTACATTATTTAAATTAAAGTTAAAATGCTATTTATATAAAAAAATAACATAATTTAACTTAGTAAAATTATAGCAAGTGAATAATATACGTAATGTTGTTAAAAGAAGTGTATTTAGACCAAGTAAAAATTATATCCATTGAACGTATATCCTTTGAAATTAATTCATTTGTAATTGTATGAAATGAAATACACCCCATAAAACAACTTAAGATTATGTCAAAACAAAAATATGAATGTTAACAGTTATGCATAGTAAAATTATGCGTTTTAAAGTATGCTTAATAAAATTATGTCAAACAAAGATATAGATTTTAACGATTATGATTTTTTACATTATGCCTTTCAACAATTCTGCGTTATTATGTTTATGCATAATAAAGTATTATGCCAAAAAATATTATGCTTTTTGATTTTTATACCATTTGATGTATGGCAATCGAAATTATGACAATAAACAGTATGCGTTTTAAAGTGTCACCAATAAAATCACTTAGGTACTTAGTTTTTGTTTCTTTTTTAAATAATTATAAAAAGTTTTTTTAATAAATCAAATATTATTTATTAATTGGACCAGTAGCTCCAGAGATTAGCCCCGACATACAAACAAACAAGGGACTCCTTTTAATAATATATTTAAGGTTTTTAGTTATAGGTTCATTGTACATAATAATTTGTTCATATGTCAACAAACAAAGACACTAACGTTACCTCTATTAATAGTATAGATTTAGGATCACGGTATAAACAAAGCGAATTTTATTAGAAATCCAATTACTTACTACATAGTTAATTATGAGACGACCAACACCGCGGTCCCTCTGTGACATCTGTGACACCAATGTGTGTGAAATAAAGGGTTCACCCTTGTTTGGTATAATAACTTTTGATAGAATTTTACTAATTCGAACAACGTTTAAGAAAATAATCACTTTGTATAATATCGATTGACATAATTTTCATTTCATCGAATATTTATTTGATGAAATGTTCAGGTGGTATAATATGTATTTTATCGAATATTCATTTGGTATAATGTAGTGTAGCAAAGAAAATAAGTTTGAAATTCATAAATATCACAATATATACCTATATATTTATTTTACCTATCAATTTCTAGCAATACTAGCTGCCCTACTCCTGTAGGTCACGTGATAGGTTAGAAATTTAAGACAATCGCGAAGCGCAGCGTAGCGATTGTCTTGAATTTCGAGGTTATTTTTTTTTATTAGACAACAGAAAGAGTTTCTTTTTGGAATATTTTGGTTTCTCTTGTCTAATAAAAATAAATAACTTCGAAATTCAAGACGCTACGCTGCGCTTCGCGATTGTCTTAAATTTCTAACCTATCACGTGACCTACAGGAGTAGTACAGAAGTAGTAATATTCGATACGATCTTTCGACTAAATCATTATTAGTCTAGTTAAACATAAGTTTAAATAAAATTAGCGCAAATGACAATTCGGTAAAATGACATTATTCCAAAGAAATAATTATACGAAATAAAATTATAACAATCAAATATTCGATCAAATTAATAATTTAGTGGTGTTCGGTACTTTTGTATATGTACGCACACAATACTACGTATTTTCTTTTTATTATTTTTAATTGGTTAATATATATCACTAGCATATTCCAAAGCGGGACATGCCTGAAACGGAACGTTTTTTTCTAAGCGCGCAACACTAGAAACTCAAGTGTTGCCATATTTTTTTTCTCTCAACGTTCTCCAATTCGAAAACGCACCGTCGCTTAGCTCGCTCCGATAGCTTGAGCCTATAAATCTTAAATCAAATATCTTCAAGTGTTCAGCACAAATAGCAGACGTCCGTCGACGCCAGCCTGTGAGATTAATACATTCATCATCGAAGGACAGGGGCCCCTGAAAAAGTCTACCACGTCACACCAGGTCAGTCCCAAATTTGCGGTCTATGCTAGCCAAATCTCTCCAATTACTTAACATAATTGTGTTCGAGCCGGATATTACTATCTGGTATCGATTTATACGTATTATTTGTGCTGTACAATATCAATTTCAAGTAAATTCACTTGTCTTTGTTCGTAAGTTGCGAGAAACTACCTCCACTTACAATTATAAGTATCGAGTTTCCGACGACGTAGTGCCTTATTTCTCGAAAATACCGATACGTACAGTTAGATCTCAATGAGATCATTCTAATTATGTATAGTTTTATATGGTTTTGAGCATTTTTGGCGAAATTACATTCGTTAAGAATTTCCGGATCGGGCGGTAGATGCTTACCTACTTAGAGCGGCGCGCCTGAAGTCATTTGCCTAGTACTAATAGGTTTAAATATAGTTTGTTGCAACTCATTTCTTTATTTTGTACAACGTACATTACATTACATTTAGTATTTACGTACTAAGTGTATTTTTTGGGGTTCAGGTATAACATACCGGAAAACCAAGTTATCGGTTGCTGTCATAATTACAGTATCGAATAAACTGTCGCTCGTATTGCGTACTGCACAGGATTCAAATTTCTTTAGCTTGGGTTCTACCGACGGGAAATATTATCTTTGTATTTAACATTACATGTTAAATTACAGCTTACTTTTAACTTGCAACAAATTATATTTCTTTTTTTTTAACTAACATTGTGCTAGTACCTAGCCATTTTAGTGATCTTAACATAACCTTACGTACCTATACACTATACAGGTACATACATTCACTAGTTTAATCATCTTTTATCTCCTGATAACATTATTATTTTCCACAGTACAATAACTCAATTTATAACAAAATGTCCGCTATGGAGATTGAACAATTGACATTCGAACGTGATTTAGCAATTAACAATGTTAAAAAAATTGTAGATTGTTCAAATAATGTAGCCGAATTTCGAGTTCGAGTTAAAGAGTTAGCTTCAATCAAAAAATCATTTTTCCAAGTTCAAATGAAAATTGAAAAATTATCGGCATAAAATGAGTCATTCAACCGGGATGAGAATATAGCTGTGAGAAATCAATTTGATTCATTGTACTTTAAGGTCCAAGTTGCCTTAGACACGCTTAAGGAGGAGCGTAAACAAAGCATTACGTCCATCGATGGTGGCTTTACTGGGGTGTCACATACGACCTGCTGCGCTCAGCAATCAACACAATCGCATATTCGTTTACCGCGATTATCGCTTCAAACATTTACAGGTGTTTTAACTGAATGGAATGCTTTCTACGATTTATTTAAATCACTTGTACATGACAACGTCACCTTAACAAATGTCAAGCGTTTTCGGTATATGTTATTATTTTTAAAAGATGAACCATATAATCTTATCAAATCTATTCCTGTTACGGATTCTAATTACGAAAATGCCTTACAAGTATTAATTTCGCGTTATGAAAACAAACGAATTATTTCCACAAAACATTTTGACAACGTTTTTGACTGTGATTCAGTTAACGAGAAAAATGTTGAATCAAGTTTACGTAACTTGTTGAATTGTTATCACGAGAATATCACTGCTTTGAAATCATTGGGTTTACCAGTTGACGAATGGAGTTTCGTACTGTTAAATATTTTGCTACGCAAAATTACACCTAATATTCGTAGGCGTTTTGAATTATCATTAAAAACTTCATGTGAAATTCCTGACGTGATCGAATTACTCGATTTCCTCGATAAGGAATTAGCGGCATCTGAAGTGATGACCGCGTCCGCGTGTACAAGTACATCCGCGGGGCCTGCGCAGCGCGCGGCGTCCGCGCTCGCTGCTGCTGGCGGAGCGGCCGGCTCGGCCCGGTCAGCTGCAGTGACGTCATCGCGCCATGCTATGGCGGGAAAGCATGCGATGTCGCTTACTCGCGCGCACTCTGACGTGCAATATAATGCACCGCGCAGTACTAACTCTTCGTTTGCGCGTAACTCGCGTGCTATAAGCGTACATGCAACAACTGCGTTGAATTATTTAAATAAAATTAAATGCGCGTATTGTAAGGACAATTCACATCCTTTATATAAATGTGAGAACTTTAATGCGCTCACTTTAAAGGAACGAAAACATTTCGTGGAACAAAATAAACATTGTACCAATTGTTTATTTTCTGGTCATGAACTAAAGGACTGCAAGTCGCGCCATACTTGCCGCGTCTGCACTCAAAGGCACCATTCTTCATTACATGAAGATGTGCCTACTCCAAACGTCTTACTGACTACAGAATCTTCTTCCCCTGAGTTGCGCTCAGTAGCGGAAACGTTCCCGCCCCTTCCATTACAGGGGGCTACGGGGCATCCTTCTAGTAAGAACTGTACCGTCTTACTCACGACTGCGCTTGTAAACGTACGACCCTTGAACCAGGGGCCTTATACGCCGCGGTCCGTTCGTGCCCTTGTGGATCAAGGTGCGCAGACCACGCTCATTTCTGAGTCTTGCGTCCAACGTCTCGGCCTGCCGCGGTACTCCGCGCAGGCGGGCACCACTCTAACCGGTATTGGTGGTGAAGTACAACCTCGTGGTTACGTGTTGTGCGAGGTTACACCTCACAACAAACCCGAGCCGAAGCTTCACATCGAAGCTTTTATCCTACCTAACCTGACAAGCTACACTGCTAACATTCCTAAATCAATTAGGAATATTCAGACGTTTCAACACCTTCAAAATCTTGATCTAGCAGACCCAGAATTGCGCTCAACACGGCCTGTTGAACTGCTATTGGGATCTGACTATCTGGATAGCATACTGCTACTAGATAATATCAAGGGCCCACCGGGCACACCCGTGGCCATCAACAGCATTTTTGGTTATCTGATAGGTGGTAGAATTTCATATGAAAGTATGAAACCACTAAGTGTCAACTTGAGTACTTGCCAACTTGATATGAATCTTCAAAGGTTCTGGGAGTTGGAATCCATACCAGAACATCCACATCTTACAAAAGATGAATTACGCTGTGAGTCGATCTTCGTCGATACTCACACACGCGATGTAAATGGGAAATATATAGTTTCGCTACCCTTCAAGGAGAATGCTCCGCCATTGGGCGATTCTCGTGCTATAGCACTCTCGCGTTTAACTAAATTAGAGGCACGCCTGTCTCGCGACCCTGCCTTACGGGAGAACTATAACAAATGTATCCAAGAATATTTGGACTTGGGACATATGGAGCCAGTCACGGACTCAGTGAATCCTGGCACTCCTCTCTACTATCTACCCCACCACGTAGTGGTGAAAGGTTCTACATCTACTACGATTACTACGAAGTATCGTGTTGTGTACGACGCCTCATGCAAGACTACATCAGGTCGCTCTCTTAATAACAATCTTCTTACTGGTCAGAAATTGCATCAAGACATTTCTGAAATTTTACTGAAGTACAGACTTCATAAAATAGTCTTTACGGCTGATCTCAAAATGATGTATCGCTACATCGGTCTTTGCAAAGAACACCGTGACTTCCATCGGATTCTTTGGAGATTTTCTCCCCACGATCCCGTAAAGGAATATCGTATGTGCTCTGTCACATTCGGCGTCGCTTCTGCGCCTTTCCTAGCTTTGCGAACACTTCGTCAATTAGCAATTGATGAAGCTGCCAACTTCCCACTTGCTTCGCAAGTACTTCTTAACGAAACTTTCGTTGATGATGTCGTTACTGGAGTTGATACGGTTGAAGAGGCTATCACTCTTCAGCATCAGTTAACGTCCATTTGTAAAGCAGGAACCTTCGAACTCCGCAAATGGACTAGTAATAGTTCCGAATTTTTAGCGCACTTAAACCATGATACTTCCAATCATGATGACGCTCTTATTCTGTCAGCACTTGACACTGACACTTCTGTCAAGGTCTTGGGGCTCAAGTGGAACCCTAAGTCTGACGTATTTTCCTATCAAACGGATGGAGTGGCTAACTCACGCAAGTGTACAAAGCGCATAATGTTGGCAGAGATTGCAAAGATTTACGATCCCCTTGGATTCCTAAGTCCGGTGACTGTATTCGTGAAGCATTTAATCCAACTTTTATGGGTATCAGGCTCAGGTTGGGATGCTACCCCTCCACAGGGTATCTGTGACTTGTGGTTTCGGTTCATCGACGAACTGCCGTTATTACAAGACATTGCGTTACCTCGTCATGTGCTTCCTAGCACAAATCACGTGTCACTTCATGGCTTTTCAGACGCATCTGAAAAGGCGTACGCCGCCTGCGTCTACATTCGTGTCGTTGACTCGAACGGTGCCATTAGCACACATCTTCTCATAGGCAAAACAAAAGTTGCACCCTTGAAACGGCTCACCATTCCGAGATTAGAGCTCTGCGGTGCTCACCTACTGTCAAAATTGATAAAAAAGGTCCTTACTGCTTACATCAGTAGATTGTCTTTCGACCAAGTCTACGCTTGGTCCGATTCTACTATAACTCTTGCCTGGTTACGTACGTCTCCAGACAAGTGGCGAACATACGTGTCTAACCGCATAGCAGAGACAACAAGTAACGTGCCTGCCTCGCAGTGGCACCACGTTAAATCAACAGACAACCCCGCAGACCCCGCGTCTCGTGGTGTTCTCCCATCTCAGTTGAACCATCAACTATGGTTCACAGGACCTGGTTGGCTCAGTAAAAATGAGTCTGAGTGGCCCAAGACTAACGTCGTATGTCACACCGACGAAGAACGTCGCAAGCATGTTCTTCTCACACAAACCAATGAACCTAAGAGCTTAGAGTTCATTGAGCGATTCTCATCGCTTCCGAAGATGCTACGCGTCATTTCGTATATGTTACGATTCATAAACAAATGTCGTAAAGCCTGTAGTCCTACGACTAAACATGTCACAGTTCCTGAGACAAAACAAGCTCTCAGTCGAATTATATCACTTGTCCAGAGTGAATGCTTTTCAGAAGACATCTCGCGTCTCAAGGACGACGACAGATGTACAAAACGTCTTCAGAAACTGAAACCTTTCTTGGACGATGCTGGACTCCTCAGGGTCGGCGGCAGAATAAATCGGGCTAACGTGCCGTATGATGCCAAGCATCAAATTCTGTTACCCAAGAAACATCATTTCACTAATCTTTTAATTGATGTCTATCATAAAACACATTTACATGTGGGACCTCAAACTTTGCAGTTTGCCCTCGCACAGACCTACTGGATCCTGTGTGCTCGCGATGCGGTACGTATGCGTACACGACGCTGCGTATCTTGTGTTCGTGCACGACCTGTCGCACCACAGCCATCAATGGCCCAATTACCTACTACTAGGGTTCGTTCACTTCGTCCCTTCTTAAATACTTCCGTTGACTTTGCGGGACACTTTTTTCTTAAGTCGAGTAAACTTCGTAACGCGAAAATTTACAAATCATACGTATGCGTGTTCGTTTGTCAATCAACGAAAGCAATCCATTTAGAATTAGTTCCCGATCTCTCAACCGAATCTTTTCTTAACGCATTGCGTAGGTTCATATCCCGACGTGGGTATTGCAAAACAATCCGTTCCGATTGCGGACGGAACTTTGTAGGTTGTGACAGGTATCTTTCCGAACTTTACACGTTTCTGCGAAACGAGTCAAATCAGACTGCTATAAACAACCAGCTGACTGACATGCAGATCGCCTGGCAGTTTAATCCTCCATATGCTTCGCATTTTGCTGGTCTCGTCGAACGAGCCGTAGGTAGTCTAAAGCGACACTTGCATCGTGTCATAGGTACACTAAAACTAACTCGGGACGAATTTAATACTTTGATTTGTCAAATTGAAGCGGTCTGTAATTCAAGACCTCTCTGTCAACTTAGTAATGATCCGACTGATCCATTACCCCTTACACCTGGACATTTCCTTATCGGGGAACCATTAACGTCTTGCCCTGAATTTGACTTGTCTAACGACAATCCACAACGCCTCGCTAGATGGCAGGTTATTCAACAAGCTGTTCAACATTTTTGGAAACGCTGGAGCGTAGAATATTTACACCAGCTACAACCAAGAGGTAAATGGTTTCACGACAATACTAACACAACCCTTCGGGAGGGTTCTGTGGTCGTGTTGATAGACAACACACTGCCACCACTGCAATGGCGTCTCGCGCGCGTGCATCAGCTGCATCCCGGCACCGACGGTATTACTAGAGTCGTAACTGTACGCGTCGGTAATACACTCACTAAGCGACCTGTAGTTAAGGTCTGCCCATTGCCTGTTGAATAGGCATTTCTTAGATATAGCATTACATGTTTTAGTCCTAAGTTAGTATAGCATTCTGAATGATAGTTCTTAAAGATAAAATAAGCATTATTTTATGGCCGGCGGCATGTTCGGTACTTTTGTATATGTACGCACACAATACTACGTATTTTCTTTTTATTATTTTTAATTGGTTAATATATAGATAGATAGATAGATAGATAATACTTTTATTGCAACACTATAAAATATAATCATGAACAGAAAAAAAAATTAAAAATTACAAAGTTACAATTTGGCGGTCTTATCGCTTTTAAGCGATTTCTTCCAGACAACCAGTCGGATGGAGAGAGCTAATAAACTGTAAGATCAGAGGTGAAACTATTAAAACATACTAGAATAATGTCTATTTTATAAATGAAGCAAAATAATAATAATAATAATGATGATAAATCTATAATCATAATGATGATAATAATAAATATGTATATAAATACCATAATAAATATAAAAAATAAACCTACTTATACATAATAGTAGTCTCAGGTAGGAAAGTAGCGGATATGGCAGTATTGCAGCAGGACAGGGTTAATCGGAAAGGTAGAATTTTTTCACAAGCTCTTTAAATGTGTGAATGGATTTTGCACGCCTGATCGCAACTGGAAGCGAATTCCAGAGACGAACAGCTTGGACTGTAAAAGAACAATCATAAAAGGTGGTGCTGTGTGGGGGGGTTTTAAGGCTTAAGTTTTCTGATGACCGTAACGAGCGCGAATCTGAACAATAAAGAAAACTGAAACGTTCCTTAAGATAAGAAGGATAGGTGGGATTAAACAATATGTTATAAAGAAGGGAGAGTATATGAGTACTCCGGCGAAGACGAATAGGAAGCCACTTGAGTTTTAAGCGGTACTCAGAAACATGGTCATATTTGCGCAAGCCGAATATGAACCGAATACAAAAATTTTGAAGACGCTCAAGTTTATTTAGCTGGTCCTCTGTGAGATCAAGATAACAGGCGTCAGCATAATCCAGAACTGGAAGCAGCAAAGATTGCGCTAGCGCAACTTTAGTGGCAGTGGGTAAAAAGTTGCGCAGCCTCCTCAAGGATGCTGACGATGCGTAAAGCCTGCGACTAACAGCTTGCAGTTGCGGCCCCCAACTTAAGCAACTATCAATGACCACACCTAAATTTGTTACAGATTGACTAAAAGGAATGTCCACGCCATCAAAGTTAACTTTGGGGAGGGTTTCCCAGTTGACCCTAGAGAGCAATCTGGAACTGCCAACTACTATAGTCTGCGTTTTTCCTGGATTGACTCTAAGTCCGAAGGCTCGACTCCAATCAACGATAAGTCCCAGATTTGCATTGGTGGTTAATATAGCTTCGGAAAGATTGCCGAGTGGTGCCTGACAATATATTTGTAGATCGTCTGCATATAGCTGGTAAGAAGTAGAAAGCTTTTCTGAAATTGAGTTTATGAAGGTTGCAAACAGAAGAGGAGATAATACGCCACCTTGAGGGACACCAGCCGTCGAGTCACACCATGAAGAGAATTTCTCCTCAAGACGAACCCGCTGCCTTCGCCCGTTCAGATAACTTTGAAACCAATTAGTTGCCGTTGGAGATATATTAAGTAAACGAAGTAAAGCTAAAAGAATTTCAAAGTTAACGGTGTTGAAGGCATTGCTGAAGTCCAGCAGAGTTAGCACAGTTAAGTGGCCGTTTTCCATTCCAAGGCGGATGTCGTCGATGATCTTAACCAAAGTAGTGACGGTGCTGTGGCCTGGACGGAAGCCGGATTGGAGTGGGTTAAGAAGATTATGACGAGAAAGGAACTTACTGATTTGGTTGTGGACAAGACGCTCGAGGACTTTGGATAGGAAAGGAAGAATGGAAATGGGTCGGTATTCAGTAAATGATTTAGGGTTACTTTTTTTGGGCAGAGGAATTATTTGAGCGTCTTTCCAAGAGGATGGAAATACTGCATTAGAGATGGAGCTGTTAAAAAGGACTGTTAGGACTGGAAGGATGATGTCAAGGATCGGTACTAACATGTTGCGGCTAATACCGTCACTACCCACCGCATTGGAAGTTATTGATAACAAGCTCTTCTTAACGTCACAATCCGATAGTTGGTCAAATGCAAAGGGAGTAAAATTAAGAACTGGTAAGGTAGATAACTTGTGCAACGTAGTGGCTTTGTCGGCATCATTGATAAACGATGAAGAGGAGAAATGGAGATTTAGTGAATCAATATTTATATTATTTATAGCAGCATTATGTCTTGACTTACCAATTCCAAGCGACCTTAGAAATTTCCAAACTTTTGAAGTGTCGTTCGTATTTTCTACTGAGTTATGTATGTGGCGGCGTAATGCATCCCTACACGCCCTATTGCAGTGATTTCGAAACTTAGAATAGTTTTCTCTATTGTGGTCATTTGGACGAAGCTTAAATCTGCTTTTCGCAGTAGCCTTTTTATGCATCAACACCTTAATATCGTTAGTTAGCCATGGTGCAGGGAGGTGTTTGATCTTAACTGCTCGAAATGGTGCATGCTTGTCATACAGTTGGGTTACAAGTGAGTTAAAAATATTAACTTGTTCATCAACAGACTGAGCGTGTACAACAGGAGACCAATCGATATTACAAGCGTCATCACGGAACATTTGTTGATCCATACCACTAAAATTGCGCTGAAGAATGACTTGGGGTTTAGCTTTAGGAGGACGAACTTTATAGGACAAGAATATGAGATCATGATACGAGAAAACATCGGCCGAGCATTGACCGTGCTTCGCAACATGCTGGGGAGATGACACTATTAATAAGTCAAGAAGCGATGGAGTGGAGTTCGGAGAATGATGGGTGGCGGTAAGTGGTAAAATACATAAGTTATTAGAAGTGATAACTGATTGAAGCGAAATAGCGCGAGAATCATTCTTAAGAAGGCAAGTATTGAAGTCACCCATGATAATTGAATGGCTGTAGGCAGGAATTATTTCATCAAGTAGTTTTTCAAATGATGTGAAAAAATTTACATGTGAAGAAGGGCTGTAGTAAACTCCAAGTAGGATTTTGTTGTGAGAAAGAAGAACTTCAACCAACAAATGCTCGCCTATGCTATGCTATATATCACTAGCATATTCCAAAGCGGGACATGCCTGAAACGGAACGTTTTTTTCTAAGCGCGCAACACTAGAAACTCAAGTGTTGCCATATTTTTTTTCTCTCAACGTTCTCCAATTCGAAAACGCACCGTCGCTTAGCTCGCTCCGATAGCTTGAGCCTATAAATCTTAAATCAAATATCTTCAAGTGTTCAGCACAAATAGCAGACGTCCGTCGACGCCAGCCTGTGAGATTAATACATTCATCATCGAAGGACAGGGGCCCCTGAAGAAGTCTACCACGTCACACCAGGTCAGTCCCAAATTTGCGGTCTATGCTAGGCAAATCTCTCCAATTACTTAACATGTGGAATGACTTTATTGTAACTGAAATTAGCCGAAGCGATTTTCTACGAAACGTTGTTTATACCAAACAAAGGTGAACCCACATAGGACCTATATAATCAGTAATAATAATCCCATCCAAATAACCCCGAAATTTGTTGATAGATTCCAGAACAGAAAGAAGTTTTCTCTCAGTAGTACTGTAATTACGTTCCAACTTAGAAAATAATATCGAATAATAAGAAATAGAATGCTCAACACCATCAAACTCCTGTGAAAGAACAGCACCTAAACAAACCGAAGAAGCATCGCAATGTAAGATTAAAGGTTTGCTAAAATAATTATAATGTAGAATAATGACTCCAAGAGTAAAGCTAGTGTAAATATTTTATATTGTAAAGAATTTAGCTTAGGTCGCTCTTATAAATATGTAAAGTAATAAAAAAATTAATATACAAAACAACTTTTTAGGTTACAGAAATCCATGCTTACCTAGGTCTAATAAAAAATAGGTTAATATTTCAAAGAACTGTTACGAGATTTGATTTTTACGTTCAATGTTCTGGAGTTAATTACTGTTGTAGTTGTTAACTTAACTAACCTATTTACTTTTGTTGCAGCGCCCCGCACCTCATGCACAGGCGGCACTCCCAATAACCTTCCACCTCTCAGCTTCCACAGCGTTCACGGCGAGAACATCAGGATCTCCAGGGATGGCTCTGTGGTACGAAGAGGGGAGGAGTCTTTCAGCAAGGGTGTAGCTTTCAGCGCAAGACCTGTCAGAGTTAATGAGAAGGTAAGATTTTGGTTCTTAAAATTCATGTTACAACGACATATTTAGATAAGAAGGAACTACTCGGTTTTATAAAAAAAGACAGTGTTGAAAAAAATCCACGAGCGGGATTCGAACCCGCACCCCATGACATGCCGGGTCAGGTGCCCTACCAACTATGCTATCGTGACTTAATCCACCTCGCCGAAATTAATCAACACTATCTGCTTTTACTTTATAAGCCGAAGGAGCCCTATTCAATGTCGACAACTACGTCATCAACATCCGATCTAAGAATTAGGTAAGCTATATTATAAATATTGTTCGCAACAATATTTGCGTAAAATTATATGTAAATAATCACAAACTGAGTAGGTACGATCATGTACTCCCGTTGGGAATCGATCCCGGGACCTCTGGGTCTAAAACCGGTGGTTCAGCCACTAGAACACACAGGTGGTTGGAATCATCATAACATTTGCTTGCTCACACGCAAACTGATAAGAATTTTTCAAGTGTTTCTAACTATCATCCTTTTGTAATTTTACCGTCTTCTATTTCCAGGTGTGCCTACGCATCGTCAAGATTGACAGTGGGACACAAATCTGTATCGGCTTCACCAGCGATGACCCTTCAGCCCTAGCCCACTCCCTACCCAAGTTCGACTTTCCCAACATCACGAAGAAACAAAGCAACTGGGTCAAAGCTCTCGGCGAGAGATTCTGCGAGACGGACAACATACTGCATTACTACGTCAACTCCGATGGCGATGTCCACTTCGGCATCAATGGGGAGGACAAAGGCCTCTTCTTCATTGGCGTTGATACAAGAAGTCCGCTCTGGGCCCTCGTATATCTATGCGGGAACTGTACAGCGGTCCAGTTCACTGATCCCCGTGCCCCAAACCAGATCAGGAGACCAAACCACAGCCCGATCGAAGAGGACAGGCTAGTCGGTAGCATGAGGTCTTTGAGCGTTGAAGAACAGCTTCCTCCAACAAGATATGCGAATTCTTTAGTGCCTTTAAGCTTACATCGGACTAAAGGGAGAAATATCCAGTTTGTAAATGATACGGGGGTAGTAGCAAGAGATAATGCGGAGTTCTGCCATGGTTACTTGTTCACCGCGAGACCAATGCGTCCAGGACAGACGATAGTGGTCCAGATATTGACTACGGAGCCAGCTTATAACGGCTGTCTGGCCATTGGCTTGACTTTCTGTGATCCGGAGACGTTGAGGCCCTGTGCTTTGCCAGCTGATGCTGACTTGTTACTAAACCGTCATAAGTGCTGGTTTGTGAAACGAGGCGCCGCGAACGACTTGGGCAGGGGTGATGAGTTGGCTGTGACGCTGACCGAGGACGGGGAAGTGAGGCTTAGCAGGAACGGCTCAACTCCTATTACGATGATGCACGACCACACGATGAGACTGTGGGCGTTTGTGGATTTATATGGAAGTACGCAAAAGGTCAGGATGTTGACGTCGCAAGCGGTGGCTTCGCCGCCTCAGCAGCTGAGAGCGCTCGCGGGAACAGGTTCTCCTATGGCTGGGTCGGGCGGTACTGCGCCGGTGGTTAGCCCGCCACCTCAAGATGGTGCGCAGAATGATGTCAATCATCAGCAGGGGTTGACGCTCAACAGAGCGCAGTGTATTAAGGTGAGTTCAGGAATTTGTTATTTTATATAAAATGCGAACATTAAAAAATAAAACTAAAACAATATTTTTACGAATCTTTTTTTGACTATGAAGTAATACAATGTCAAAATTTGACGGTCTTGTCTCTTTAAAGTGATCTCTTACAGACTTTAGGACTGATTACTGTTTGTTTTGAACAGTTTTGATAAGTTAAGCTACATAAGGAGCCTTGTTTTTCGTAATACGAACTTTCGAACCGAGAAGCCAGCTTAAATGAAACTTTCTATGCTAAAGAAAAATACTAGAGATCTTAATAATGAGTCAAAAACATTTACACAATAAATAAAACTTAATTTAACTTAAAACTTTTGAAGTTTGTTTAGGAGTTATCGAAATGTATGAACGCTTTCAAGTAACTTACCCACGTAACCTAACCTATTTTTTTACCTTTTGCATAACTTTATAACCTCGGAACGATCAGAGATCCCATGAAGTGTTGTAAAAGTGAACGCAGATGTTCATTAAAATGCAAATATCAATGTAGATGTAACTATAAATATGAATATAAATATGAATGTAAATATCAATATAAAGCTAAAGATAAAGATAATATCAATATAAAGATAAAGATAAAGATAATATCAATATAAAGATAAAGATCCCATTCTGAAACAACAAACCATGTTGATGAGTATACGAATTACAACTATACCTTTTCAGATTTCAAATTGGAAATTTAGAAAATTGTTAACTTACATGCAGGCGTCGTTTGATCCTTCACTATTTCAAATTTCAGCCTAAGACATCCTGCAATTTCCCTCTCCTGACCCTGGAAGACACATGGCCATGATAACGAAATCTAACCAAAAAAATAAACGAATGAAACTTTCAGAAATGAACTTACCAAACTTTTAAATATATTTTCGGCTCATTTTTATTGAAATGAGGGCCGATGTGTAAGGAAGGAAGCCTAGGGCTTCACGTTTTATCAATCAACGGTGGCTATTCTCTCCAGACCATCTTACAAATGATCTGGCTCGCTGTCTCCCTGACAGTTGTCATGTCACTCGACTTTTTACTTTTTAAATTTTCTATACCAAAGACGACAGATATCGATCCATATCGAATCCCATACATTTTCAAGACTGCTCGCGCCATCTATTGAGGCACTTCGGAACTAAACTCAACAAAACTACAACGATTGTTTTGAAATGTACTTTCTGCTATTCTATAAATCTATTACGTTTAAAAATTGAAACGTTACACGTCGTCAGCTCGCAACCAGACTCAAGCGAATCAGCCCATGACATATGTAAAAGTCTGGAAAGGTTCTGGGAGTCTGAAGAACCCCAACCTTAAGTGGCTTTCAGCTCAGTAAATGGACATCTAACTCGCCTAAACTTCTCGAAAGATTCCCCGACAACCAATGTGACATACCCAAGGACTTCGATATTAACCCAGACTCCACGTCTATCAAGGTCTTAGGTATACAGTGGAGCCCTCAGTTGGACGAGTTCACTTATCGTATCTCTCTGCCCCCCATAACACATGTTACAAAGCGGTCAATTTTAAGCACAGTGGCCTCACTTTATGACCCCAACGGCTGGGTCTCTCCCGTTATCTTCCGCGCAAAGCTTCTTCTTCAGAAGTTGTGGCTACTGAAACTGGAGTGGGATAAGCCTGCTCCCACTGAAGTACATACAGAGTGGCATCTCATCGCAGAGGACCTACCGCAATTATCAAACATTCGCTTCGCTCGGCACATTTGCACAAATAAAGGCTCGGCTGAATACTCGCTTCACGGGTTCGCAGACGCCTCTGAATCCGGGTTTGCCGCAGTTGTTTATCTCCATTAGCTTTCGAACTTTCGAACCGAGAAGCCAGCTTAAATGAAACTTTCTATGCTAAAGAAAAATACAGAGATCTTAATAATGAGTCGAAAACATTTACACAATAAATAAAACTTAATTTAACTTAAAACTTATGAAGTTTGTTTAGGTGTTATCGAAATGTATGAACGCTTTCAAGTAACTTACCCACGTAACCTAACCTATTTCTCCTGTCTTTCCAGCCAATCCAAGCTACATCACAGTTGTGCGACGCCAATCTCCAGCCAGTCTCCAATCAGCCCTCCTACCAACAACCCAGACCTAGGACGGACGCACACTGCAGTACCAGCAGTCAGAACAGCTGCAGCGAGCAGGTCCAAACACCTATTGGCCGTGAAGCCTTAAGACTGGAGAGGAAACCGAACGGACCCTCGACGAGCAGACAACCCCACCAGCCAATATCAACCACCTCACCGGTCATAGGTGAGGGAAATCTCACGGGAACAGAATGTATCATTTGCTATGAAAACCCTATTGATAGTGTGCTATGCTTTATATGTGCGGACAATGACATATGTGTATGTCATATAGCTGTGCGGTGCAGTGGAGGGGAAAGGGGGGAAGTCAATGCCCTCTGTGCAGAGCGCAGACTAAAGATGTTATACGCACATACAAGTTTTGATGTGTGTGAAATGACTAAAACGTTTGTCATTTTTTTTTAGATTTAGTTTCCTTCTTCTATAAGAAAAAATGACATAATGTTTTCTAAAGTTTACGCAAACACTACACGTTGAAATGAAACAACTTTTACGGATATACTCGCGTTTATTTTACACATTACTTATTTAATGTTTATCCTGACGTTTCGAACCCTTTGCAGGGTCCGTGTGGTCAAATGGAGACTGAAGTCACAGTATTACCACAGTATTACTATTTCATACAGTAGGGCATCGCCTTTGATGTGGGGCGATGCGCCCGCGTAGGTATCTACGCGATCGTTCGCTGGGGGTTCGCAAGGGTTGTCACCAAATTCGAAATCAAATAATCGTTAATATTTTTATAAAATAATCATTTATTATCAAGAGTAAACATAAACATATTTACAAATGTGGCACTGCAAAATTAACGTGAAGGTTTATTTTTAGATTTCAATTTTCTAATATTAACTATAAAAATATACCTACATATAAAATATACTGAATTCGCATTCGGATTGCTTAAAAAATGAAAAAAAAGAAACAAGCCCAGAAAACTTAAATATAAACCTTAAAAAATAGGTGAATGGAGAACCTCCTCTTTTTCTGTTTAAATAAATCAAAACAGTTGGATATTAGACAAATACCTACTTCTTGTGTCCGACGTCTCAACTACTCCAATAAGTTGTAAACATCATTATTATACTTTGCGCAAGAGCTTACGCCGCTGTAAAGAATACATATACCTACCTACACTAGAAAAACCCGCTAGGTTGGAGTTAGAGTTACGAACTATTTAGTAAGGAGAGCCCGTTGTGCAACTGTGATACAGATGCTAACGACACCATCTTACATCTAATAACAGAATGCCCAATAAACGGAAAGGCGAAACAAGAACTAGAGCAAAAGATAGATGGTCTCGTTAACAAAAATTCGATTCAATTGATAATTGAGAATAAAAAAAAGAAATAGCCTAATAAAATGAAAATTGTAGTGTTTGTAATGAATTAGAATTTGATATTTGTAATCCAACCGGAGAGGCCATGCGCACTAAATTCTATGAAAAAAAGTCTGTCATTGTCTGCGGGGGACGAGGTAAACGCACACAAATACAGTTCACACTGATGCATTTTTCAATGACGTCGTCGCTACGCACGCAAACTACAAAATTATTAAACACTAGCATAAACTAGACGCACACTAATATATTCATACACAGGGATAAAAAAATGAAAAAATGTTTATTAACTGCAAAGTGACATCTATCGGTTCCTCACTGGGCAAACCTGCGTCGAAGTAACCTAGGCACAAAGTTAATGTTTTTAGCCATTCAGTAATAATATTTCGTGCTTTATATATACTCCTTGTCCTTAATATCACAAAATTTTACAACTCTGTTCTACACATGCATTTTTATAAAATCACCAAAGCGTTGCGCGAACACAGTGTTAACCGATGGGATATTCAATCTATAAACTCTGCGATTGGTTATTGGTTTATAATAGTCAGGAGATGAAATGACGGCTCCGTGCATAATTAGCGAAGTTTTAAGTACGAACAGCTGACGCACACTGAGTACACCTGCCTCTTCTTAAACAAGTGTAGTTGGATATCTGTAGGGCCTACTAAGCATAACTTTTAACACTGCCCGTTGTGCTCTCTCAGCCTGAACAATAAATGTTTTTGCAGCACTCCCCCGGCAAGTAATGCAGTACACTATGAGAGACTGGCATAGTGCGTAGTAAACTATAACCTGTCTAAACAATAGCCTGTCCGTGCAAGAGTCTGACGTCAACTTTATATAAACGTCGATAGTGCTTGACACTATCGATTAAATTTGTCGATGCCAATAATAATGACTTAGCCCGAAAATTTTAATAGTTAAAATCAATCACATCAAGTTATTTAATGTACTTGTTTATCTACACAAGTAAATCTCGCGACAAGCTTTTATATCATATAATTGTGTAAAGACGTTAAGTTCAGAGTAGGTACTTTCAGTCGGTTTATGAACTAAAGTATCCGCAAGTGGCTAAAATTTCTCAGAACGACTTAACTGCTCGAGATTGCATGTCTTCTCTGGGTTCATTGAATTTATCAGTACCGGAGATCGATGAGGTTTTAATAATAAGCGTGCTAGTTTAGATAGTATACCAAACATATTACTAAAAATGTATGCCGAGAATCTTGCGGGGCCATTACAAATAATATTATAACAAATCGTTTCAAATGGTATAGTTCCATCACAGTGGAAATCGGCACTGTAACGTTGCAATTTTAACGTTATAGATTTATAGAATAGCAGAAAATACATTTCAAAATAATCGTTGTAGTTTTGTTGAGTTTAGTTCCGAAGTGTCTCAATAGATGGCGCGAGCAGTCTTGAAAATGTAAGGGATTCGATATGGATCGATATCTGTCGTCTTTGGTATAGATAATTTAAAAAGTAAAAAGTCGAGTGACATGACAACTGTCAGGGAGACAGCGAGCTCCGGATGGCATTTGTTACGATGGTGTGGAAAGGAGACACCGTTGATTGATAAAACGTGAAGCACTAGGGCTTAAGGGAATCCTTACACATCGGCCCTCATTTCCATCAAAATGAGCCGATAAAATATTTAAAAGTTTGGTAAGTTCATTTCTGAAAATTTCATTCGTTTATTTTTTTGGTTAGATTTCGTTATCATGGCCATGTGTCTTCCAGGGTCAGGAGAGGGAAATTGCAGGATGTCTTAGGCTGAAATTTTAAATAGCCGCATAAGTTTGAAGGATCAAACGACGCCTGCATGTAAGTTAACAATTTTCTAAATTTCCAATTTGAAATTTGAAAAGGTATAGTTGTAATTCGTATACTCATCAACATGGTTCGTTGTTTCAGAATGGGATCTTTATCTTTATATTGATATTATCTTTATCTTTATCTTTATATTGATATTATCTTTATCTTTAGCTTTATATTGATATTTACATTCATATTTATATTCATATTTATAGTTACATCTACATTGATATTTGCATTTTAATGAACATCTGCGTTCACTTTTACAACACTTCATGGGATCTCTGATCGTTCCGAGGTTATAAAGTTATGCAAAAGGTAAAAAAATAGGTTAGGTTACGTGGGTAAGTTACTTGAAAGCGTTCATACATTTCGATAACTCCTAAACAAACTTAAAAGTGGCCAAAAAAAAAAACACTTTTTTTTTGGCCGCTTTTATTTTTAAAAAGCTTGACTTGACCAACCCTTGTCGTTTTTGACATTTTTTTCAGTCACCTTATATTGTTACCTATAGTGAACCTTTACCTTTTAAGATGTTGTTTCAACTTCTGTTTCGTATGTATACAAGCTCTTTAGCTCGTCCCCAGACGTAAAAATCTAACGGAGTTAGGTCTGGGGAACGTGGAGGCCATTAGATAAAACCATTCCTCCCAAAAAAAAATTAAATGTGGTATTTTGGGTTTTTGGTTAAATAACTCAAAAAGTCAACATAAAAATAACCATCGAGCATGGTTAAAGCTAAAAGTATAGCAGATTACCATTTCTGTCGGCCAATTCATTTTGCACACGATGCGCTAAACACCCTATATAATAAGAACAGACATTCTGCTTCTTTAAATACTGGAAATGTCGTTTGGCGTCGCAATTTTACGCGTTCTTCTGGCGCTGATGCTTTTTCTAGGAAGCTAGCGCCTCGTTTTGTTAAGGCTCGTGTCCTTTATGTTGTTTCTCCTCGAGTCTATGAGTTGAGAGATGTGGATTCTCCCCGTTGTGGTAATTATCACATTAAAGATATTTAAAAATAGCATATGCTATATTATTCTTCTTTCTTTCTTTTTTTCGTTGTTTTTTAGTGTTTTTTTTTTTGCTTTTTTGCTTTTGTGGGGTGGGGCTAACTGTGTAGGCACTTAAGCCGCCAGCTTGCTATGATTGAAAAAGTAGACAATTCTCTATTGTCTTGTGTCTTCTTCCTGGGTTCCGTTGGTCAGGGTTCAGATTTATTATTTTTGTGTTGTTCGGGACTTAGAGCATTAATTCGGGATGATGTAGCGTTCGCCAGATTCGACCTATTTTATTTCCGCATAAGGAGTTCCTTTTTAAAATTTTTTACTGATGTTTAGTCTATGGGTTAGTCTTTTTGAATGTGTCTGATGATGATTGAAACGTTTTGCTTTTTGCTTGGAGTTTTTTGGTAAATTGGATTAAGATTTTAAAGAATTGTTTTTTTTTTGATTCGCAAGGTCGAATTCCCTTTTTCTTCTCCTTTATCATCCTTACCATACCCTCATCGGTGGGAGTGTGCTATTTTCTCATTTACCAAACATATATTCTACGCTTGGAGTGCATTTGGTGTGCAGTGAAGTGATGCTCATGTTCCATGGGCTGGAGCTAGCGTTCGCTATTCTCTTCATCTTGACAGTGTGTAAAAACCAAAAGTTTGAATTGATTTAGTTCAAAAGTACTTCATTGCCAAAGAGATACTGATGCCAAATTACGTGAACTGAAGTATTATACATTCAAGCCTTTTAGACTATTTGATCAAAGTGTTGTTCAATTTTGTAAGCTGTTTTCTATTTCACTTGGAGTGTAGATGAAACTTTTGTAATATTAATAAGTGGTTAATAATAAGTTTTATATTATTAATAGTTTGTTTGTATGTCTCGCAAGTTTTGGCAGTTTACCAAGTTCTAATTAAAGACTGCTAAAATATTTTATATTGTAAAGAATTTAGCTTATGACGCTCTTTATGAATATGTAAAGTAATAAAATAATAATTATACAAAAGAATTTAAATGTTGCACGTTAAAGAAGCTACCCTTGTCGACCAACTTCCTCTGAGCGAAATAGACCAGAATAAGAACAATAAAAAAATGTTACTGAACCTCCCTGTCCTATAGTTCGGGCGCCAAATGTAATGTGGATCTTCTTCTCCTCCTGTGGGGAGACTACAAAAAAAATAAAAAAACGCTCCACACTTTACAAAATAAGGTATTTTATTAAAATAAAAAATATCATAATACAATAAGTGTGGATTTACAGTTTTAATGAAAAACCTATGTGTAAACAACACTATTGCTGTTAAAGATAATGATTGTTTGTCTATGTTGAGGATATATATATGTGTTGGCAACACTGTGAACACGAGCTCTCTCCGAATAAAATGGCTGTCAAGAAAAGGCTGTGTTTGATTCCTATTTATTATTTAATACGCTTCCACTGCGCTATTTAAACAAAAGTAAGAAGAAAATAAAAAGAGTATCAATCATTGAAGACGAGAGCCGGCAATAGAAATGGCCGCAACAATAGAAAATATCCCGAAATTGAGAGACAATGGCAATTTTGGTCATTGGAAATTTCGCATCAAATTGCTTTTAGAAGAAAAAGGAATAGAGGATACCGTGGACGAGAATGTGAAACCTCTTGATAAAATGAAAGACGCCAAGGCACGATCTATTATTGTGCAATGTATTCACGACAAATACATAGAAATCATCAGAGGATGCACGACTGCCGCAAGCATGCTAAAAAAGCTAGAGGACATTTTCGAGCGCAAAAGTGTGTTCAATAAATTGCGTTTAAAGAAGAAACTTATCATGCTAAAATGTGAACCCAAAGAAAAATTACAGGATTATTTCCTAAGATTCGACTCACTGGTAGGCGAACTCGCTGCCATCGGGTCAAAGGTTGACGAAATGGATCAGATTTGCTATTTACTCTCATCGCTTCCCTCATCCTACGAAAATGTAATAACATCCATTGAAACGATGACCACCGAAAAAACCATCAGTATAGAATTTATCAAGGCCAGGTTACTTGATGCTGAAATCAAGTGTCATCAGGAGACTGTCCAAAGCTCAGGCAATGAAGAGGCATTCATAATTTGTTATGGTTGTGGAAAGAAGGGTCACATCGCTCGAGTATGCAAAGAGAAAACGAATAGCTACAACTACCGGGGACGTCCACCTACTAGGAGCTACCGGGGTCAACCGAGAGGCAGAGGTCAAGGTCGAAGTCGTGGTTGGAGGCACAGAAGCAGTTTAGCACAGCAAGAAGAGGAAACCCAGATGTCATTTGCAGCATATAGTATGAACTCGAGTGTCAGTGAGTGTCATTCTAACCTATTAAATTCAGAAGTGTATTTCATAATAGATTCAGGTGCATCAGAACATTTAATTAAAGCAGAATATAAACAGTACATGACAGATATTGTAAAATTAGATAAAGAAGTAAAGATTTTTATTGCAAATGGTCAATACATAACAAGTAATAAAAGAGGAAAGCTACATTTAAAATTTAAAAACATAACAATTGATATTGAAGGATTAGTAGTACCAAATTTGTCTCATAACTTGTTATCAGTTGCTAAATTAATACAGAAAGGTGCTAGTATTCAATTTGACAAAAATTGTGTATCTATTTTTTGTAATGGAGCATATTTATTTGGTAATTTGACAGGCAGGTTGTATTTAATGAAAATGTATTTATTATCTGAAAACTGTTCATTGGGTACCAATACTAATAAAGAGTTATTATGGCACAGAAGGTTAGGACATGCTAATAGAAGACATTTACAGATTTTGAAACTACCAGTTAGTGAGATGTGTTGTGAACCCTGCATGCAAGGAAAGTCGACTAGATTACCATTCTATTCCACAGTTAAGCCACGTTCTTTCTACATTGGTGAGTTGATACACACAGATATTGCAGGTCCAGTGAGAACACCAACAGCAAATGGTGAGATCTATTACCTAACGATAATCGATGGATTTTTCTCATTTTTGCCAGGTGTATTTATTGAAGAATAAAAGTGAGACTACAAAGAAGTTGGATGAATATATTAATACACTAGAGAGACAGTTAGGAAATAAAGTAAAGAAAATTAGAAGTGACAATGGGGGAGAATTGAAAAATGGAATACTAAACAGGTTTTGTAAGAGTAAGGGTATAATTCAACAGTACACAACACCCTACAGCCCGCAATCTTACGGAGTAGCTGAACGCATGAATAGGACGATTTACAATAAAGCACGAACATTGTTGATTGAAACAGCATTACCAAAAACCTTATGGGGTGAAGCCGTCCGATGTGCTGTTTATCAAATCAACAGGTGCCCATCATCTGCAATTGGATTCAGCACGCCTGCTGAAATATGGGTAGGTCACCGTGATTTATCAAGACTAAAGGTGTTTGGTTCCAAGGTATGGGTCCATACTTTACCAAAACAGGATAAACTTGTACAGAGAGCTGAAGAAATGAGATTCATGGGGTACTCACCAAATGAGTATCGTGTCTGGGATCCTTTAGAGGATAAAATAGTAGTATCAAGGGACGTCAGATTTGACGAGTCACAGATAAAGTATGTAGAGAATAAAGAAAGCGATGACCAAGGGTTTAGACGTTATTTTAATGAAAATGAAGACGAAGAAGATAAAAAGAAGAGAAAAGAAGATGACCAAAATGAAAAGGAATCATACCAGCATGATGAAGACAACGATAGAAGCGATACAGAAGCAAAAAGAACTAAAGAAAGATCACAGAAGGATCAAGAAGATGATAATGAGGAAGATACACAGAATACAGAACCAATAAAGACACGATCAGGAAGAACCATTAAACCACCCTCACATCTGGAGAATTATGACATGTACACAGCTTATTGTTTTTTATCAGGGGATCCGCAGGAATTTGAAGAAGCAGAAAAAGATAAAGAATGGAAGAAAGCGATAAATAAAGAACTAGATTCACAGAGAAACTTAAAAACATGGGAAGAAACTATACTACCAAAGGGTAAGAAAGCCATAGATACCAAGTGGATCTTTAGACTAAACAAGATGGGAGAAAAAAGGCAAGGCTGGTAGCAAAAGGGTTTCAACAAAATGGATCTTACAATAATTATGCCCCAGTGGCTAGAACGTCTACAGTAAAATTGATGTTAAGCATAGCAATACAGAAGGAATATACATTAAAACAAATGGATGTACCTACAGCATTCCTAAACGGAATCTTAGAAGAGGAAGTCTACATCAAATGTCAAAAAGGTATGGAAATTGGTGAAGGAAAGGTACTAAAATTGAAGAAAGCGTTGTATGGATTAAAGGAAGCACCCAAGTGCTGGTATACGAGATTTAATGATTTTATGACTTCAAAAGGATTTATTCAGTCTAAACATGACACATGTTTATACCATAAAGATAAGACATGGATACTATTATATGTTGATGATATACTTCTGCTAGGAGATGGAAAAGAAATAGAAAAAGATCTAGAAAAAGAATTTAATGTAAAGGACTTAGGAGAAGTAAAGAACTACTTGGGGTTACAAATTACAAGAAATAAAGATAAGATAGAAATAAAACAAAGTGAAATGATAATTCGACTATTAGAGAAATTTAACATACAAGATTGCAAATCTAGCAATACACCAATGGAGGTAAACTATAAAGCAAATGTATCTGCAGAAATAATTGAAGTTCCCTACAAGGAACTGATAGGCTCGTTGCTGTACATATCATTAAATAGTCGACCTGATATTACCTATGCAGTATCTTATCTGTCTAGATTCTTAGAAAAACCTACTGAAGATTTATGGAAAGCTGGAAAGAGGATCTTACGGTATCTCAAAGGAACAGTAGAGAAAAGTTTAATTTACAAGAAGAGCTCAATCTCTGAACTCTTGGCATACTCTGATGCAGATTGGGCTGCAGACCTGACAGATAGAAAGAGCACAAGTGGATGTGCCATATATCATGGTGAAAATTTAATAGCATGGTTCTCTAGGAAACAAAATTGTACTGCACTTTCTACAGCTGAAGCTGAGTTTGTTGCCGGGGCTCATGCAGTAAGTGAGCTCATACACATTAAAGGGGTATTGTCAGACTTTGTGAATGTAGAAACTATTTCTGCATATTTACTAATAGATAATCAGAGTGCAATCCTAATGATGAACAGTTTTGAGAATAGTAAACGCTCAAAACATATTGACATTAAAGCTCATTTTGTTAAAGATATTGTCAATAAGAAAATAATTTGTTTGTCATATGTACCAACTGATGAAAATGTATCAGACATATTCACGAAGGCCTTAACTAGAACAAAACATACTTATTTTTCAAATAAACTAAACTTAAAATGAAACTGTGTACCTACTTACTTGCCTACTTGAAATGTTTTGTTTACAACTTTGTTAAGTAACTTTAAAAGTAATTTAAATTAAAAGCCTACGAAATGCTTTAATGTAAACTAAGAAAATAAAACAACTTAGATAAAAATTTGATTTTATGCAATAATATTTATAAGAGTAACTTTTATGTGGTGTAATTACAAGAAACAATACTATGTATGTATTATGTAAGTACCTAGTTATGAAGATTCTAAAAGATGCTATGCGTATTCTTACCTAAATGTACTAAGGTTAGTAATATAACATTATCTTAATTACCTAACCGTAGTTATGTTACCTTACTTACGTTAATAACTAATAAGAAGTTAATTATGCCAATGTCCAATTTAATAATAGATTGTTGTACGGTTGTTAAATTGAGGGATGGTGTTAAAGATAATGATTGTTTGTCTATGTTGAGGATATATATATGTGTTGGCAACACTGTGAACACGAGCTCTCTCCGAATAAAATGGCTGTCAAGAAAAGGCTGTGTTTGATTCCTATTTATTATTTAATAATTGCTAAGACAATAAGGGCCTGTTTCACAATTTCTGATTAGGAGATACTTGACAGTTAGAGTGAAAGTTTTGTGTGGACTATCTGTCAAGTAAACGCTAATGGGAACTTACTTTTTTTTCTTTCTTTTAGTTGATGGCTTCGTGCGATAAGCACATTTAGCCAGTGTCAAAGTAATTTTTCGTACAAGTAATACATAAATAAACAATATTTCCTTAAATGATGATGAATGATATTAGAAATGGGAAGTGAGAAATGATATACCCCCAACCCCTCGAGTATCTCAGTAAAGATGTGGGGCTTTACTAAGTCCTCACGCGAGCTTCTTGAGAAAATTTGAAAAGTGACGTCGCACTGTTTTGTTTCATTTGCCAACACTTATGCACACTCACGAACACTTAACGGTTAATAATCCACCATTATTTCACATTAATATTCGACATAACACAAATTTTAGAAAATAAGACAAAACCGCAGACATGACGATTCACTTTCCCGCCAAGAAGTCCGGGAACTTACTTGTAGATGGTGAAAGAGGCCCTAAGAGTACCAGGAGTCCTGAGGTCAGTTTGGTCGACAAAAGTAACTACCTACTCGATAAAGGAAAACATAAAAACTACATTACAGAACCTCCCTAGGATATACATGTTAACATATTACTTTTAAAAGTTAATATTACCCTGTTTAAAAGAGGTGATAATGAGATGAGATGACCTTCTTGTGAGTGAAAAATGTTGTATTTTGGTCATAAAGTTATTATACCATATACCAACGGATGGATAATAATAACTTTATGAATTTGGTAGGTGACTGACTGTTTAACTAAAGCTAGTCAATAGAGAAACTCTTTTTGGCCACTGTCAAAACAATTTTATTTTTAATAGAAATTGTATGGGAATGGAAACTATGACGTCACTATTTTGTTCCATCAATTGAGTGTTTATCAACAACTTTTTAGGTTACAGAAATCCATGTTTAGGTCAAATAAAAAGTAGGTTGATGTTTCAAAGAACTGTTACGAGATTTGATTTTTACGTTTAATGTTCTAGAGTTAATTATTGTTGTAATTGTTAACATAACTAACCTATTTACTCTGTTGTTGCAGCGCCCCGCACCTCATGCACAGGCACTCCCAACAACCTTCCATCTCTCAGCTTCAACAGCGTTCGCGGCGAGAACATCAGGATCTCCTGGGATGGCTCTGTGGCACGAAGAGTGGAGTCTTTCGGCAAGGGTTTAGCCTTCAGCGCGAGACCTGTCAGAGTTAACGAGAAGGTAAGATTATGGTTCTTAAAATTCCGTTAAGCCTTCTGTTACGAGAAAGCGTATGGCCGTAGTTTTACCTGATGTTAAGAGATGATAACGACGAAGCACAGTGTGTTAAAGACCCTCATTTTTTCCTCACCTTAGTTTTATCGAGGAATACAATAGTTATTACCATTACACACATCAGAGTAAAACTCCGAAAACGAAATGGCTTGTAGTTTTTGAAAAAAAAATTTCAAATTTTGCTTATAAATCCACAAAAAAATAATTAAAAAATTACTCAACATATTGATTCAATCTTGACTACTTATCTCAATCAAATATGCATATAAAACTACACATTAAGACAAGTTTTTGTAGAGTTACTGTCGTTACTGTGTGATCCTATCAAGAAATATAAATTTATTTTTCATTTTCGTTTTTATTTTTTTTGTTCCACTGTAACGCTGTATTAGAAAGAGATTTATATAGCAAACGATAGCTTAAACAAGCTCTTATGAACAATACTAAATTCACTATCTCATACTGCGTTATTCAGAAGTTACACGTAATAAAAATGATTTCCGGATTTTTTGTGACTTCGGGAAGCCGAAATCCGAGAAAAGATATAGGCTTATTGTGGTGGATGTGGTGCGTCCTACTTCAGGCACCACAAATGACGGCAATACGGCTCGGATCGCCTTTTCCGATCGATACCGTGCAACTTTCTCTGAAAATTTAACATCGATAAATGGCTGAACCTGAAAATAAACTTAATTATTGTATATATCCTGAATAACTTCCTGATTCTGAAGATATTCCTGTGTGGTGCCGGGGATAAAGAATTGCACCACTCTATCTCTTAGCGTGGGTGTCGTAAAAGCCGACTAAGGGACCATCCCAAAGGATAGGCAGCAGCATCTCTCTGAAGTTACCCTCAACCTACTGCGATCGCCAACCCGCCTGCCAAGCGTGGCGATTACGAAAAATACACCCCTCTTCCCCCCCCCCCTCCCTTCCCCAAAACCGGCCCCTAGTCCCCGGCAGCGTCGCCCCGCTCGCCCTAGCGACGGTAGCGGCCAAGGCAACGACGGGGCAGGGGGTGCTAAGAATCTCCGGCAGAGACTTGGCTACCGCCTACAAAGCACTCTGGCCCTGGCAACATTTAACACGCGCACATTGCGGACTGACGAGAAGATTTACGAACTGGAGAAAGAATTGAGCATAGGAATTGGACATAGTTGGATTATCTGAAGTCTTAGAGGGAGAGGACTCGATAATCCTCAAGTCTGGTAACTTGCTCTATTTTCGGGAGGGCGAACAACTGTCCCAAGGTGGTGTCGGGTTCATTGTCCACAAGTCCTTCGTGAACAACGTTGTCAACACCGGGAGTGTGTCGCCTAGGGTAGCGTACTTTATACTCAGAATAACCAAACGGTATTCGTTGAAGGTCATACAGGTTTATGCTCCTGACGATGACGATGACACACCCTGACGATGAGGTGGAGGCTACGTATGAGGACATCTCTAGAGCCATACAAGCCTCCAAGGCTCATTACACCGTTGTCATGGGAGATTTTAACGCAAAACTAGGCAAACTAAGCGGCGATGAGATGAGAGTAGGAAGCTTTTGGGTTGGTAATCGGAACTCCTAGGGCCAACTGCTGGCGGACTTTCTGGAAAAGGACTCTTTTATGACGAATTAATTTTTCAGGAAGGCTGAACACCGCAAATGGACCTGGATGAGTTCCGATGGTGCAACAAAAAACGAGATTGACTTTATTATGTCGACTAGGAAGCAAATATTCAATGATGTCACTGTGATCAATGCGTTTAAAACTGGCAGCGATCACCGGTTGTTAAGAGGCACATTGAATATCAACGTTAAAAGCTGGAAAGACATAAATTGATAATGTCTACGCTCCGTTCTGCACCCATCCAAATCCAAAACCCCGAAAGCTTTCAGCTCGAATTGCAGAAACGCTTCGAGTGCCTAAATAATTGCGAAAATATGGACGAATACAGTAACAGGTTTGTGGAAACTGTCCAAACGGTTGGGTCCAAGTTCTTTAAAACCCACCGTGCAAAAAGGAACCAAAAAGTTCTAAGACCATACCTAAAACTAATAGAAGAGCGGCGCGCAATGGTTCTGTTTTCCTCAGGTGATGCGTCTCAGTTTCGGCGGCTAAATAAGCAGATCTTGAAGTCTATGACTCGCGACACGCGCCAATTTAATACTAACCGTATTAAAGAGCCCATTGAGCGGAACAAAGGCTCAAAAGTGTTCACAAGAGATCTGGGTATTGGGCAGTGCCAACTGACGACGCTGAAAACCGATGACGGCAGAACTGTCACACTAGGCCCCCGCCTAGTGTGAGTTTTATTTACTATCCGTATTCATTCGGTTACGTTTACGAAAACGAAAATTAGTATGGCATTGAAGCAGCGCCTCCTGGCGGCAAACGAAAGGAGTTAATGTTTTGCCATACAAATTCTCGTTTTCGTTAACGTGACCGAATGGCGAATGAAACTCGCACTTGACACCCTGGTCCGATGTTATGGGAGAGGTCGAGAAGTTCTATGGACAGCTTTACACATCCACACGGCCATCTGTACAAAGCTTACCTAAAGACTCTAGAGCTAAGTTAACCCGGCACTATACCGAAGACATCCCGGACATCAGCCTGTACGAGATTAGTATTGTAATGTTGTTTTTTGGAGATATCATAAATTAATTATAGATATATATATATTTATATATATATATATATATATATAATGAACCTTTCACGGTAAATGTTGATCCAGTGTGAAGTTAGAACAATTGTTGATCCACCTATTTTACGTGTATACTCGGCTCCCCGTAGTGCAAACTGATATACTTTGATCCGTCCTTGATGCGCGTGTGACGTCGGTGGAGCTGCACTTACAGGTTTTCAACATACTCGTCAGCGATTTGACCAACATTTGTTGATCCAGCAACGTTCGAAAAAATCATACTGAATATGATTTCTTAGATCCAGAATATATTTAACTTATATGCGACATTTACTTAGACTAAGTTGATCCGGAGCCAAAATGGACGAATAGGTACTTGAACACAAAGCGGCAACGTCGCGTTCTGCGTGTGACAGAGAGAGAACCCAGTAGAATATAGAGTGAATTTGTGTTATTTTACATTACAAGCTTTTATTTAGTTTCACCTGCCCCGTTGTTTGTTTGTCTGTAATTAAATCTGGCAAGTTAAATTTGATCCACTTTCCGGTTAACGATTGAGCTAAAATTTTGCATGCATGTGGAAATCGGACGACAATGCAAAATTATTATGACATGGAGTTGACCTGGTGATGGAACCGGAAGGTGGCCATAGGAACTCGGTAGTGAAACGACACAACCCCATCGAGATTGGGCTCGTATGATTTGTCTTGATAAGTACTTTGGTGCTAGATGGTAACCAGGGTCTGATGATGGAACCGGAAGGTGGCCATAGGAACTCGGTTGTTAAACGACACAACCCCATCGAGTTTGGGCTCGTATGATTCGTCTTGACGAATACTTTGGTGCTAGATGGTAACCAGAGTCTGATGATGGAGCTGGAAGATGGCCATAGGAACTCGGTAATTAAACGACACAACCCCATCGAGTTTGGACCCGTATGATTCATCTTGACGAGTACTTTGATGCTAGATGGTAACCACGGTCTGATGATGGAGCTGGAAGATGGCCATAGGAACTCGGTAATTAAACGACACAACCCCATCGAGTTTGGGCCCGTATGATTCATCTTGACGAGTACTTTGATGCTAGTTGGTAACCAGGGTCTGATGATGGAGCTGGAAGATGGCCATAGGAACTCGGTAATTAAACGACACAATCCCATCGAGTTTGGGCTCGTATGATTCGTCTTGACGAGTACTTTGGTGCTAGATGGTAACCAGAGCCTGATGATGCTGGAAGATGGCCATAGGAAACTCGGGAAAATAAGTTCGTACGTTCGTACGTTCAGTTTGTTATGAATGTGGATTCTTTCTTTGATTAGATGAATAAGATGGATAACCCAATGCCAAGGTGAGCACGAATATTTCAATTTTAAAAGCTTGAGGCATTCATTTTTTTTATTTTATTTACTCATGTCGCTATCCTTTAAAACAGGTTTACACAAAACAAATTAAACTTATGAATTGTTTTCTAAAGTTTACGTGATCACTACACATTGAAATAAAACAACTTTTACGGATCTACTCGTATTTATTTTAGGGTTCGAAACGTCAGGATAAACATTAACTAAAAGTAATGTGTAATGTGCTCGATGGCGCAGTGGTAAACGCGCCCGGTCTGCGAGTGTTGAGGTTAAGCAACTTTCGCAAAGGCTGGTCATCGGATGGGTGACCAAAAATTTATCATCTCGAGCTTCTCCGTGCTTCGGAAGGCACGTAAAGCTGTTGGTCCCGGCTGCATTAGCAGTCTTTAACAACCACCAATCCGCACTGGGCCCGCGTGGTGGTTTATGGCCCGTACTCCCTATCCATCCATAGGGAAGGCTCGTGCTCCAGCAGTGGGGATAAAAATGAGCTGATGGTGATGATGATGATGAATGTGTAAAATAAACGCGAGTAGATCCGTAAAAGTTGTTTCATTTTAAATTTCATGTAGATCGGTTCAGCGGTTTAGTCGTAAAGAGGTAACAGACAAACAGAAAGACATAGTACTTTTGCTTTTATAATATAAGTATGGATTGCCTAATACAAGCTTTTATTAATTAACTAGTTTCGTTCGTATGTCTGTATGTCTTTCCGGTTCAAATCATGTAAATTAATTTTGACCTACTTTCCGGTGCCTGATTGAGATAAAATTTGGCATACCTAGGTATCTTGTGTAAGGTGGCTGGCAGCGACTGAATCGGAGAACCGAGGATTGGGTTCAGTAGCGCGTCTTGTTGGGAGGCCTATGCCCAGCAGTGGACTAGTTTGGGCTGATGATGATGATGAGGTATCTTGGGTGAAAATGCAATAATATGGTACCATGGAGCTGGTCTGATGATGGAAGCCGGAAGTTGGCCATAGGAACTCTTCAACTAAGCAATATCCTCATCGTGTTTGTGCTCATTAGATTTGTTTTGACAAACTATAGCTCAAGAAACATTTGAAGTCCACTGTTGGACATCCGCCGGTTTGGCGGGTCCAAACTGTGTAGTGAACACAAGCCATAACCAGCATTCTGTGAAATTTGAACTCGAGACAGTTAACAGTTGTTCATGAGAAGACGATCCTGGCTGCAGCATCAGGTCAAGGTCACCTTATTATTGCATTGTCATCGGATGTATATACGTTTACCAAATTTCAACTCTATACGCTTAACAGTTGAGGAGTTCCCTTGTGAGAGACGATCCTGGCTGCAGCATCAGGTCAAGGTCACCATATTATTGCATTGTCATCGGGTGTACATATGTGCACCAAATTTCAACTCTATACGCTTAACCGTTGAGGAGTTCCCTTGTGAGAGACGTTCCTGGCTGCAGCATCAGGTCAAGGTCACCACATTATTGCACTGTTATCGGGTGTACATATGTGTACCAAATTTCAACTCTATACGCTTAACCATTAAGGAGTTCCCTTGTGAGAGACGATCCTGACTGCAGCATCAGGACAAAGTCACCACATTATTGCATTGTCATCGGATGTACATAAATGTCCAAATTTCAACTCTATACGCTTAACCATTGAGGAATTCCCTTGAGAGAGACGATCCTGGCTGCAGCATCAGGTCCAGGTCACCATATTATTGCTTTGTCATCGGATGTACATACGTTTACCAAATTTCAACTCTATACGCTTAACAGTTGAGGAGTTCCCTTGTGAGAGACGATCCTGGCTGCAGCATCAGGTCAAGGTCACCATATTATTGCATCGTCATCGGGTGTACATATGTGCACCAAATTTCAACTCTATACGCTTAACCGTTGAGGAGTTCCCTTGTGAGAGACGATCCTGGCTGCAGCATCAGATCAAGGTCACCACATTATTGCATTGTCATCGGGTGTACATATGTGTACCAAAATTTCAACTCTATACGCTTAACCATTGAGGAGTTCCCTTGTGAGAGACGATCCTGGCTGCAGCATCAAGTCAATGTCACCACATTATTGCATTGTCATTGGGTGTATATATTTGTACCAAATTTCAACTCTATACGCTTAACCATTGAGGAGTTCCCTTGTGAAAGACGATCCTGACTGCAGCATCAGGTCAAGGTCACCACATTATTGCATTGTCATCAGGTGTACATAAATGTCCAAATTTCAACTCTATAAGCTTAACCATTGAGGAGTTCCCTTGTGAGAGACGATCCTGGCTGCAGCATCAGGTCCAGGTCACCATATTATTGCATTGTCATCAAGATTACTTAAGTATACAAAATGTCAGCCTATTCCGATGACGTAAACTAGTTCACAATTGACTTACAACGCAGCGGACGGCACACGCGCTCGCACTACCCAGAAACCGCCTTTGATTCCGACTGACTCCGTGTCCGTGAGTGGTTGTCGGAGCGCACATTGTATGAAGCTTTTATTCTGTATTTTGTGGCCAAAGATACGAAACGGCAACGTCGCGGCTGCTTTCAGCCAATCCGATCGTTTGCTGTGCTCTGATTGGCTCATTTAAATCGGATCAACATTTTCCGTAACCATCGCAAGGTGGATTTGTATATCGGATCAACTTCGGCGAACTTTAGTAAGCAGTCCCGTGAGTGTAGATGTTGATCCGGCCGGAGCCACATTAGTTACCAGAGATACATATTGGATCAACAAAAGGCGCCGGATCAACATACATTTTCGGATCAACAAAGTGCTCGCGTGAAGTCGCGTCTGATCAACATTTACCGTAATGGTATCTCTATATATATTTATATATATGTATATGTCGGGGAAACATTGACATCTTCATTAGTGTTCACGGGTTGGGTGGGCTCCATTATGGGTGAATGCAGGCGCAAAATAAAGTAGAACCAATTTAAACTGACACTGTATATATTTCTTTTATAATAAAAGTATTACACGGTTGGCAAATAAAAAAAGATAACTTAATTTTAACTAGCGAGTTCGTGACAACGAGCATGAGTTCCTTGCTCCTCAAAATTTAACAAAATAATGACCCTCCGCGGCCAAGTACCTCCACTATATCACATTTGAGCCCCAACCCGCTTGTCACGACCACGCTCCAGGCCACGCGCCTTGTTCTGATTGGACGATTTATTAAACACAGAACAAGACAACTACTTTTAAAGCTAATCGACATTTTAAATTAAACAATACTTAACAAACCAATCAAAAGTAAATTTATTATTATTATTACGATTTTAACTCATACCATTTAAACAATCAAATCAAAAACGTTAAAATGTACACTACTAGCAAGTTTAAGCTTTGCAACTAATCCTATCTCGATCACTTCCTTCAACACGGCCGTCCTGACACTTGACACGCCCTCGTGTGATGTCGAAGGCATGTTACTGCTATCTGTAAAAAAAAACAAAGAATGGATAAAATTGCTTGGCCACTCCTGACATTTTCCAAATTCTTGTTTGACAAAGGGGTAGGGAACAGTTAGTATGTATCTTTAATATCAATTAGTAGCCTTCACGCCTCTATAACATATTTCAACAGCCTCCGCGCTGTTCAACAGCCTCCACGCTATTCAACAGCCTCCACGCTATTCAACAGCCTCCACGCTATTCTACAGCCTCCACGCTATTTAATAACCTCCACGCTATTTAACAGCATCCACGCTATTTAACAGCCTCCACGCTATTTAACAGCCTCCACGCTATCCAACCCAGCCTCCACGCTATCCAACCCAGCCTCCTCGCCGTTCGACCAGGCTCCTCGTTCTTTTTACTACATACAATATAGAAAGTGCATGAACAAAGTCATAGTCATTTTACTAATTTGAAAAATCAAAGAATATTGAACAAAGCCTCACCATCATTATCATCTGACAAACACGGATCCAGCTCAGTAGGAATATAGTTTTGAGGGAATGGACGTAAGCGGTCTCGCGAGTATTTGTACGTACGGTTAGAATTAAGACTTTTAAGACTGTACCTGTCACCGTGTAGAACTTCTATGACTTTATACGGGCCCTTATATTTTGTATCCAACTTTGTTTGATTCCGCTCATGATTTTCTATCAATACAAAGTCTCCCACATCAAAAGCAGTTACTTTAGCTTTATTTTTATCAAAACGTATTTTATCTAATCTGGCATTTTCATTCATTAATTTTTCAGCTTGTTCTCTTACCTCTTCAACATTAATTTCAGTTTCGTGGTCATCAACAGTCATTAAGCCTATTGGTCTAGCTACTCTTCCTATTAGTAACTCTTAACGGACTAGCTTTCGTCACTCGGTGTATTGTGCTATTTATGGACAACTGGACGTCGTCTAAAGCGTCCTGCCAAGATTTATTTGAGCTAGTTTCAACTACAGTTAACATATTCTTTAGAGTGCTCATTATACGCTTTACTTGACCGTTAGCTCGACAAGAGCCAGTTGCTATTAAATGTAAGTTAATATTGTGGCTGACGCAAAAGTCTTTAAATTCTTTATTTGCAAAGCACCTGCCTTGATCTGCTATTATTCGAACAGGGGGACCAAAGAGGGAGATAGATGCTTTAAGAGCATTGATCGCACTTTCAGTATTTATCCGCACGGAATGTCGCAACATCACATACTTAGTAAACGCATCAATAAGTACAAATACGTACTCTTTTAGGTCGCTTTTACCGCTAAGCTTTCCCGTGGCGTCTATATGGATGGTGTGCCAAGGGATACTAATTTTGGGAATAGGATGCAATTCTATTTGTTGTTTACCACCAGTCGTTTTAGCAACCTTACATGTAATACAATTATCTACGAATTTTTTTACATATTTAGACATATTAGGGAACCAATAATGCTGAAATGCCTTTTCAAGAGTTTTGTCCCATCCCAAATGGAAAATAGATTCATGTATGTGGTTAATTACTGACCAACGAAATGCTCTCGGGACAATAGGTAACCAAACATTATGATTATATCTTTGAACTTTTCTATAGAGAATATTAGATCTTAGCTCATAAATCCGACAGTTTTCTAGATCGAGATCATCGTTCTCTATTTTATCAATGATTTCATTGCATTCAGAATTACGCCGTTGTTCAACTTGTAACCAATTAGGAGATAGCTCAGCGATATTAACGCGTTTTACTTCTACTTTATGTTCTAAGCATGTTTTGTTTTTATTTGAGTCCCCCGTATTCTGAACAGGTAGATGATTTCTTGAGAAGAAATCAACATGCGCCATTTTATTACCCTCTCTATATTGTATTTCAAAATCAAAGGCTTGGAGAAACGCCCACCACCGATGTACTCTAGGAGTCAAATCAATTTTAGTCCTTGATGCCTTTAAAGAGTTGCAGACGGAAGTGCTTGACTGAATTTACCACCGCTAGAGTTTCTAACTCATAAGAGTGATATCGAGACTCTGCGGCAGTTGTTCGCTTACTATAGTATTCTACAGGATGTAATTGTCCATCAAGCTTTTGAAACAATATTGCACCATATCCGTCACTGCTAGCATATGTGTGCAGTTCTACAGGAAGTTTTGGATCACAGAGCATCAACACAGGCGAACAAGTAAGAATTGAAATTATGTCTTTCCTTATAGTTTCGTGCTCAGGACCCCAACTAATTTTTGAATTATTGTTAGCCAGTAACCTGTATAGTGGAGCCATTTTTAGAGAAAAATTATAAACAATTTTTCTAAAATATGAAGCTAATCCTAAAAATTGTCTTAGTTGAGTAACGGTCTGTGGGGGCGTTGAATTAGTCAGTGCTATAATTTTACGTGGAATAGGTCTTATTTCGCCTTCTGATATTTCGTAACCTAAGAATTGGACTTTCCTTTTAAGAAACGCACATTTTTTTAAGTTAAATGAAAACCCGGCGTCGCTTAAAATTTTTAAAACTTTACTTAGACTTTCTAAACCTTGCTCTACATTGATTGCAGGTATAATTAAGTCGTCCATATAATTGATTGCATACGAATGAGCTAACTCTCCCAGTGCCGTATTTATCGCCCTCTGGTAAACGGACGGTGCGTTTCGTAATCCAAACGGCATGGCCGTAAATTCATAGTGTGCATCCGGAGTAATAAATGCGGTTTTTTCAATTGAATTTGACACTACATTATTAGGTATTTGATAAAAGCCACTAGCCATGTCTAAACAAGTGTAAATATTGGCACCCGCCAACCTTTGCACTTGGTCACTTATTAAAGGTAGAGGGTAGCGATCGGGAACAGTATTAGAGTTCAACTCTCTGTAATCTACGCACATACGATCTGACCCATCACGTTTCTTTGTTAATAATATTGGGCTGGAAAAGGGAGATTTACTTGGTCTAATTACACCCGCAGTTAACAACTCACTACATTTGTTACGTACAATTTCACGTTCATCGACGCTTAAGTGATAAGGGCGCCGTTGTACGGATTTGCATGGGTCTACTAGCTTGATTTCTAACTCTCCCGTTTTAACTCTACTAGTAGGCTAGGCGTACCCTCAACAAAGAAATTTAAAAACTCATAAAGTAGCTTTAACAGTTGTGGCTTTAAATCATCAGAAATATCAGTGTCTAACTTATCCAAATTTGAAACAAAACTACCAATTTCGCAAATATTAATAATTGACCGCTTAATAATAAGTTTAATACACGACATTTCTACTGAAAAACCTAATGCCAGTAAATCACGTCCTATTAGAATATCATTACTCAAATAATCATCAGGTATTACGTGAAATAAAATATTTACATCATAACCACAAATGGTTACTGCAGCCAAAATTTGTAACTCGCAAGATACACCACAGTTACCTACTCCTATAAGAGTAACTAGAGAACGTTGAAGCTTGCCAGATAATTTGTGAGCGATACTTTCCCTAATTATAGAACAATCTGCACCGGAATCAAAACAAAATGAATACTGCTCACCCGATTGAGTTATGACACCGGCGACAGGCTTTGCACCGCATACATCCACTCGTCTCACTACGCTGGCGGCCGAAGACGGAAGAGTGTTATTTTCAGAAGTAGTAGCAGCCTTGAAGCAGCGCGATGCAATATGGCCCTCGATACCACAGCAGATGACAGGTGGTCTTGCAGCGGCCGTGTTGGGTCGATCGATCATAGGAGTCAGTTGCGGCTTGTCGTGCGTGCGGCTGAAACATTCATATGTGGGTGGTTTGCCTGATTTATTTATGCAATTTCCTCCTTCTGCCACGGAGACGAAGAAGTCATTAAAGCAATTGGCAATTTCTGTGGGTGATTGTATGATTTATATTTTATTATTATTTATAGAATATTTTTATGATTTTTGTAAAGTGAATTGTTTGTTTTTGTTTTTATGATATGCCACATTGTTTTTGTTTTATTATCCAGATTTTGCCATTTTTGAGATAAATTGTTTCTTTTTAGAAATAATAATTGATTTTTTCAAAATTTTCCTATAAATTCTGTAGTGTTTTTTTAGTACTTCATTATTTGTATGATTAACTAAAATTCGTAGCTTTCTTTTATGTTTACATGAAAGATTTAGTCCTTTTGTTATCCATTTAAGTAGGTTTATGATTTCTTGACTTTGATTTTATTAAAATAGTTTTTTCAGGGAAATAAGTATTCACTAAGAGTATTCAATAGAGATTTTAGGCAAGTGTAAAATATTTCATAATTTTTACTTAAGCAGTTTAGCTTAGAAAATAGATTTACCCACTCTATTTCGCTAAGGCTTTTCCTAAAACAATTTATTTGATGGTCTGAAAAAAATCGTTTAGTAATTATTTGTATTGTGTTTATTTTATGGAGACTATTAGTATCTACCGTCACGACAACAGCATGGTGGTCAGAAAGACCCAATTCGCAAACTTCTGTTTGGGTCCCACTAAAGTTTGTAAAAACAAGATCTATGCATGTAGCTATGGATGTACATATCCTTGTCGGCAATTTTACTTGTTGTATAAAATTGTGTCATGTTTGCTTGTGTGTATACGGTGTACCTCTGAGTGCGTAAACAGCAGCTCTGTGTTTCACTTGTCCCGTTGTCTCCCTATATAACAATTGGCGACGATTACCCACAACAACAAAAAAAAGAAAAATGTCTTTAACCTTTGGCGTAATTTCGACTTTCGACCATACCCAGCAAACCTGGAGGGCATTTAAGGGCAGGATCACTCAATGGTTCATCGCGAACGACATCGACACGGTGAAGGATCCGTTGGGAGTGAAACGGCGAGCCATATTACTCAGCGCACTCACGGAAGATACCTACAGGCTAGCGACCGACCTCGCGCTTCCAAAGACGTTGGAGGCAGTGCCTTATGAGGATATCGTGCAGCTTTTGGACACCCATTTTACACCAAAGCAAGTCGGGTTCGGAGAACGTCACAGTTTTTATGCGGCTACTCAGCTGCCAACAGAAACAGCGTCGCAATGGGCGGCGCGATTGCGTGGGCTCACAGCGCGATGCAACTTTGCTAATGTTGAAGAGGCGCTGCGAGACCGATTTATTATGGGGATGCTGTCGGGAGCTGAAAAAGAAAAGCTGTACGTTCAGGATTTAGCCGGTCTAACGTTGGCCAAGGCTGTGGAACTCGTGGAGAACCTTCGGAGCGCACGCGCGGCGCTGGCAGCCAGCTCCGCCGTCACTGAACACGAGCTGTATTAAATCGACCATGGAAGTGCTAGGGACAGTAAAAAAGGTGAAAAAGTGAAGTGCTCGGTGTGCGGTTACAATAATTATACATGTAAAAAGTGCCATGTCAAGGGCCATTTACGTCGAATGTGTAAATCGATAAAATATGTGCAAAAGGACGGCGAGGTAAGCGAGGGCGATGACGACGACGGTGAGTTAATTGTAATTTCAATCCTTAAAAGGCGAGCCCTTAGTCGAAACGGTGTGTATAAAGGGTTTATGACGCTGTAAGGGAGAAAAGAGCTGGACACTTGCTGAGTTTCTTGCCGGTTCTTCTCAGTACAAGATCTCCCGCCCAGAGTAGATAGACTTACGAACCGATGGCTTAAAATGACGTTCATAAGAGCTTTTTGTAGCCTAAACTGAATAAATGATTTTGAATTTGAATTTGAATTTGAATTTGAATAAGTCTGCAATTCGAAATAGATAGTGGGTCGGCGGTGTCGGTCATATCTGAAAAAACATATAGACTACATTTCAATAACGTGCCATTATCAAAAACAAATAAACGTTTAATAGGTTATACGGGCGAAGGATTGAAGTGTGCGGGATGTGTATGGTTACCGTTGGAATGGAGGGAACGCACACACAATATACAGGTATATGTTGTACGCAACGGCGGGCCGCCACTGCTCGGCCGTGATTTTATATCAACGTTTGGCTTACAACTATCACCGGTATATAACAGGCTAGCCCGCGACAGGTAGTCTGCGCAGTTATCTTAACTTTTATATCGTTTATATAATACATATTGTCCAAGGTAAATAATACATTATTACCCCCTCGTGCTTTAACCTGCGAACACTGTTTTGTTTTGACCGAATTAGCGAGCGAGGCAGTTGAGGGCGGTGGCGGCGCAGTAGATGGATGCATTATGTCTAATCGCGATCTTAATTTTCTTCCAAATACTAATTGAGCCGGTGATGTATTCGTGATGGAATGTATCGAGTTACGATAATCGAACATGTATTTTAATAGGTTTAATTTACTATCTCTAACATTTTTCGAACTTAAAATACTAATTTTAATGCCCTTTTTTACGACCTTTACATAAATTTCCGCTTGGCCGTTACTAGCGGGGTAATACTTCATCGTCAATAGAAGAGGAGGTGAGGTCCCCCCCGTCTGAGTGACCGTTGCGAGAGGCGTCCGACGGCCCGTGGAGGCAGGCCACTACACGGCTTCGTCATCACCGCCCGAGACCGCTCGCCAGACCACGGACTTATTGCCATCCTGGGTGACGACTAGCAGAGGAGTTCGGCGTGGTGCACAGACAGATGAAGAAGATGATTTTTATGAAGTCATAGATGCAGATACGTCGTAAGCACCTAACATAAGCGCCTAATCGGAACAGCAATCATCCCACAGTTTAAGCATATATCTATGTAGACAACTAGTATATAAGTATTATCTAAAAGGGGAGGAATTGTCATGTTTGCTTGTGTGTATACGGTGTACCCCTGAGTGCGTAAACAGCAGCTCTGTGTTTCACTTGTCCCGTTGTCTCCCTATATAACAAATTGCATACTTATTTATTGCACCACAGCTAGGGTTGGCTGGAAGAGATCTCTTCTAGAGATAAGCTCACCTTTGTATATGTCCTGTGTAACGTGTGTTTAAATGTAGTTTATTTGTACAATAAAGGATTAATTAAAATTGTAAGAAATAAGTAAATTTTTGAAGTCAGTAGATATTTTTTTGTTACCCAGCACATCAATATTAAAATCTCCTCCTATCATTGATCTTTTGACTAAGCTTGATTGTAGACATCCCAATCTATTAATATCGTTGTTGGATTCAAGCATCAATTATTTGAAACCCAAGGAGCGTACTGGTTTCAACTTTTACAAAGCAAATTATAATGCAATAAGAGATGAATTGAAGTGTTTGCGGTGGGATAGTAAGTTTCAGAACTGTAATAATGTTAATGACATGGTTAAATTTTTTTATGAGGAATTAAATAGTATGGTTGAACAGCACGTGCCGAAACGTAAGCATAAATCATCAAAGTACCCTAAATGGTTTACAAGCTCCCTAATCAAACAGTTATATGAGAAAGAAAAACTTAGGAAACGATATCGAAAATACGGCAATCCTCGCGACCAGCTTGAATTTCAATTACTACGCAGTCGATGCCATAAACTAATAAACATTTGTTATAATAATTATAAAACTGACATCGAAAAAGGGATTAGTAAACATATAAAAACGTTTTGGAAGTTTGTTAAGGATAAACGTAGTAGCCTGTCCTCATTACCGTCCGAAATGCGACTTAACAGTTTAGTCGTTGCATCTGGTTCTGAAATAGCTAACCTTTTTGCGCAACATTTCCAAACAACATTCTCGGCTATTAAAATAGATGCACCTATTATTTCTTCTACAACGTCATGCTATTTGACTCGTTTACAGTTTACCGAAGCCGAAATTTTAAAACAAATAAGGCGACTGGATCCTGGAAAGGGAGCAGGTCCTGACAATATACCCCCATTATTCATAAAGCGCTGTGGCTCTGCAATTGTATTTCCGCTAAAACTAATTGTCAATCGTTCTCTAAGTGACGGTACATTTCCGGATGAGTGGAAAAAAGCTAGAATCGTTCCGGTGTATAAAAAAGGAGAATTAAATGACATAAAGAACTACCGCCCTATTTCAATATTATCGACTTTTTCTAAATTATTTGAATCTTTAATTACTCCAATAGTGTGTCGTCACGTGGAGAACGTTTTGACAGATTATCAGCACGGATTTCGTAAAGGTCGTTCTACTGAGACTAACTTAGTGGCATTTATATCTGAAGTGGCAGAAAATGTGGACAAAGGGACACAAGTTGATGCCATATATACAGATTTTAGCAGTGCCTTTGATAAAGTAAATCATTCACTGCTTCTGGCAAAATTAGAGTCTAATGGCTTAACCGAGAGTCTACTTCGCTGGTTTCAATCATACCTGAAAATGAGACCCCAGACTGTTGTAGTGAATGGTTTCGAGTCTAAAACGTACTGTGCAGTTTCTGGAGTGCCCCAAGGCTCCCACCTGGGGCCTATATTATTCCTAATTTTCATCAATGATATAGCCAAGCATGTCCGCCACTGTAAAATATCACTATTCGCAGATGATCTGAAAATTTACAAGCCAGTACGATCTCCAGTTGACATAAATCTCATTCAGGAAGATCTAGATAGTATTCTGAGGTGGTGTATCTCCAATGAGATGACCCTAAACGTTTCCAAATGCTACCATATTAAATTTACAAGAAAGAAAAGTCCAATACCCACCACTTACAGACTCAATAATGTTACTTTATTGGAGGTAGACGAACTTCGCGACTTAGGTGTTATTGTAGATCGGCAATTAAAATTTACTTCGCATATTAATGCAGTAATTAAAAAGGCTGCACAGATGTTGGGGTTCCTTAAAAGAAATGCTACAGGCTTTCGGTTGACATCAACAAGAAAACTGTTATACGGCAGCCTAGTTAGGAGTCAAATGGAGTATGCAAGTGTGGTATGGAATCCTCACTATGCTTCTCAATCTCAGCGTATCGAAAGCATTCAGCGCTCATTTACACGTCACCTCGCATTTATATCTCCCGGCATTTCTCACAGAGTCCCTTACAACCAAAGGATAGAGTTTTTTAAAATGGAATCACTAAGTCATCGCCGTGCCATCCGCGAGTTATCATTTTTGCACGGACTTATCAACGGAGAAACAAGGTGTTGTGAAGTCGTGGAACGTATCAAGATAGCGGTCCCATACAATTTACCTCGACTACCAAACAGTAAATTTTTTTACCTTCCAACCGCTAAAACCAGTCTTGGTTGTAATGCCCCAATGGTAAGATGTTGCATGCGTTACAACATGATTGACAAAAATGATGTAAACTTAGATATATTCCACGATTCACTACCTAAATTGAGACTGAAGCTGATTCAGGGTTTTCAGCCCAAAATAGCGTCTTGATGCACTTGCTTCACTTTTCAGGCTTTTTATTTAATTTTTATTTTATTTTATTTAATTTTATTTTATAGTATGATTCTGATAATGGATTTTGTTTGATTTTATTATATTAATATAGATTGTGGTACCTATGTGAAATATTATATAATTTTGTTTCAAATAAGTAATTATTATGTCATTGTTTTTATTTTATTATTATTATTATCTTTTAATTTGTTAATAATAAATGTAGTTTGTAGTGTCAATAATAATTATTAATGTTGTGTGCACTAATAATTGGAATACATATTAGAATCTATTAATCTAAATAATTAAGTAATCAATGTAATAATGTGTATTCTGTAAGTGTACCTTATATAAATAAATAAATTATATTTTTATGTTTTACTTTTTTTAATTTATATAGCAACTTTGTAAAGAACTCTAAAAATGTATCCGTTTACATAAAAAACAAACACACATTCATACATACAAACATACTTACGTACATACTTACATACATACATGCATTGCAAGTTAGTACAAAGCGTGTAAAAAATAATGTTTGACAAATATCAGTAGAAGTACAGTACTTATCGGTCATATATAATTATTATTTTCGCCTTGATCTGAGTATTTATTATTTATTAATTTTAATTCCATAGAAACATACCAACATACCGCCAAAAGATGTGGACTACAAAACTAACTTTAAAAAAAACTAAACAGGCGGCTCTATATATTTAGTATTTAACTATGTTCTACTTTTATGAATCTTTCGTCCCTTTTAACACGTGAATAGCGTCACGCGATTGAAAGGGACAACCGCGTAAGCGATTTATTCAAACTATTTTAGAACAATAATGTTTTTACTTAGGTAGAAGGTAAATTTAGCCACAAATTCATTACATTATGAAACCTTGAATGAATACTTAGCGAAAATACGAAACCCCATCCTTTTTTAAGCTATTTGAAGTATTATATTTGCACTTTTTCACGGAGCACTTAGGCATGTTGACTTGACGGTGATCGGCGCGCGACTACGAGTGCAATTGTGCTAGAACGCGTTTTTAGCACAATTGATTCAAGCCGCGTGTGAGGCGTTGTTGGTGTATCTAGGTATTCTAAATCGATGGTCATAACTCATAAGTAATTTGCGTACTTAAGTACTACGCGCTTAAACACATTAGTATGTCACGTCTCACATGTGTGTGATTGTACGTGTTGTTTGAACTGAACTGAACATTTCACGGCATGGTATTGTAACTATCTAGTATTTATTAATCTTTAATGTTTTGTCGTGTAAAAACATTCAATTGAATCATGATAATCTATTAAGCTTTGATGTTTCATTGTAAGTATTTGAACATTCCATTGATTACTGATTGTTATCATTGTACAGTAATATGACGCAATCATACGGGTTATGTCCCGGGTTTGATCTCCGGTCGGGTCAATTTAGAAATTATTGTTTTTCTAAATTGTCTTAGGTCTGGGTGTTTTCTATGTATAATAAGTATGTATTTAAGTATTTTAAGTATGTTTATTCGTTGTCTAGTAACCATTTAACGAGTTTCATAACGAAGCTTCTCTTGGGCTAGATAATTGGTGTGAGTGTAGGAAAGTTTATTTATTTATTTTTTTATTTAATCATACGACCCATCGACGTTCAGACAACGTTCATCAACCTTCAATCAACGTTCACAACCATCAACCGGTACAGTTTAACATTTTTGAATAACATGTTTAGAGTTAAGGGTTCAACAAGAGAAACCAATGTATCCTTGCTATAAATGTGCAATTATTTTATGTTTTCCTCAGAAAAATTTTTTTTCTTAGGGGGGAGTATATGTAGCGTACTGCGTACCTACATACGCATATGTAATACGTTCGTCAATATAATACTCCTGACAGCCATTGTCAGGGGCAGTCTCAAGCAGTCTCTCACAACCTCTCAGAGTTCTCGCGTCAGTCTCGCGCGGACGCGCAATAAAGTCATACAAATGAACACGCATTATCATTCCCTCATAGGGACCATTCACTACCTACATCGGCAAAGACCGAGTACAATTTTAAAATACGACAAAATGTTGAAATAAATCCACAAGCGGGATTCTATCCCGCACCCCATGACATGCCGGGTCAAGTGCACTGCCAACTATGCTATCGTGGCTCAATCCAACTCGCCGAAATCAATCAACACTATCTACTTTTGCTTTATAAGCCAAAGAAGCCCTATTGAATGTCGACAACTACGTCATCAACATCCGATCTTAATATTTTTACAAATATTGCTCGCAACAATATTTGCGTAAAATTATATGTAACTAATCACAAACTGAGTAGGTACGATCATGTACCTCAGTTGGGGAGGTCCCCTGTAGTGGAGTGCGCCACTTAACATCATAAACATTATAAAAATGACTCACACTTAATATTGTAACTCAATATTATGTTCCATATAAATTAATTACACAAATCATGTTACCTTGAAATAGCACGTATTCCTAATATTCCATCATATGATTGAACAAAGTCCATTTTGTACTATTAATTACTTTAATATTTTCCTTTGTTTAGAAACAGTATAAAAGCAATGTTTTTCATAAATAAAGACAGTTACAGTTAAGAACCGACGTCCGTCGTATCATTTCGTCTCCCGACTTTACACATCACATGGCGACCCTGTCAGTGCACTACTCCTAGGTAGTGTTGTGCTGGTGCACACATCACATGGCGACCCTGCCAGTCCACTGCTTCTAGGCAGTGCTGGTTCGTTTGAGACCATGGGGTCTCCATGGACCCCATGGTCCACACATCACGTCTGCAAGTCCAGTCACGCTGCGCGTTTATAAAAGTTGCCGCTACGCATCGCGTCACACCGATTTCACCGAGCACACATCACATTGAAAGCTGATCCCTCGTTTGGGAACCAAGTCAAAAGAAGACCAGTCACGACCACACCCATGGGGTCCACGCTTCGCATCCGCAAGTCCACGCTACGCATCCGCAAGCCCAGCCACGCCGCAAGTTTTTAATGTTGCCGCTACTACGAATCACATCAGCCCAACGTGACGTCACAACTGCTCCGTATGAGTTCCGCGCCGAATTCGTGAGTCATAATCACGCGTTTGAAAACAGCTGTACACCAATACAACAACCATTTGGCCGTTAAATGGGAATATGGGCGCGCAGAAATCAAAGAATGAAGATATCAAGGAAGAAATAATAATAGCACAGAACGGTGCAGGAAATACTGCGGTTCAGGGAAAACCACAACACCACCTGCCGACATTGGTATACTTAGTTACTGTATTAGTCACAGTAATATCGATCATCTTCGCCTACCTGGCATGGAAGAAGGTTAATAAATGCCTTACAAGAAAAATCAAGCGCCAAGCAGTTGCAGTAGTGATGCGGAACCAAAGTCCAACAGTATAAGGACGAGCGAAGAAAGGAAGATACGATGGTGTTGAAGAAAGAAACAAAATTAGAGGTAACAATAAATTAAACATATTATGTCATAGAGTCGGGATAAATTAAGCAATTAATTATTAAAATTTGTCATTAATTCTTTTAAAAAAGGTAATTTTAGTGTGACAGAAATTATTAAATTATATCTTGATCAAATCACGAAGTTAATAGAAGATATAAAAATGATAGCTTCAAACAACGGGTTTGATTTAAAGACGGCAGGTCTCATTATTGCCAGCCATGAATGGCTCCGAAGCCGTCACAATCACAGGTCACAACAATAAAATTATTTAGTACAGCTATGTTAAAGCGGGTCTTAAGCTCTTATGACGAGTATCTATGACCTACATATGAGTATAATTAGATTGACTTATTTGTTATTCGATAGTTGATAAATGTTATCTTATTTCTTAAAAATTTAATGCAGACTCGAGTCTGTCTGTTAGTAAAAATAATGTGTATAAGATGAAAAGTAGTAGAAAAAAAAAGTACCTATTTAAGTAATTGAAATTAGTTATATAGATATAATAATAAGCACATTTTTTTTGTGTAACAGTTGTTGACGATACTATAAAATGAACTAGATTTGATAAACAAGAATTCAGTAGCTTAGGGTGGCTACTAAAAATTAATTATTGTTTCCATTGATAAAACAAAATTGTTTTTCTTATATAATATAGACGTGGTGAATATATACAACACAAGTTGACAAAGTTAGTAAAACATAAAAAAAAAAAAAAATTTTTTAGTCAGGTGATTTGAATGAAAAATAAAATACAGATACCTATAGTGTTCTAAAACCTTTAAGTGAGAAAGTTGCTATAAATAGATTCAGTCAAGGTCTACGGAACGATAGATTAAACACGATTTATATCGGCACGCGCTTACTCATCATTAAAAGATGCAATTCAGGGAGCGAAAGACGAAGAGATAACTATGACCTCATCGCCTAGCCCCGAACAAAAATATTATACGCATGAGGTAAAGGGATACTATCGTTACATTAGCGAAAACCCGTTTAGGGGAACATTCCATAAAAATATAGAAAGAGGCCCACGATTTACGAAAAAAAGTACGGGTTTCCTAGTAAAAAGACCGTTCCAGCAAAATAAGCCGCGAACTAGTTATAATCAAAATAACAAAAACTATACCCAAAGTCAAAGTAATAATTACAATAGAAATTATAAACGCCACCAAGTAAATACGGCGATTGAAGATACAAATAATCTAAGTGACGAAAACATGCAGTTTTTTCGAGAATGGAAGCTACATTCTGACTTATAATCACATGAATTCAGTTCAATTTACAATAAACGGTAAACTGCACGTATGGTTGATCGACACAGGTGCGTCACTCAGTGCAATTAAACGTGACGTCGCATTATCAATACGCGAGAACATAAGTACAAAGGTCACATAGTACATAGATGATATAGAAGGTAAAGTTACATCTTACGAAACGATTCCTTTAAACCAAGAGCGAAACAGACAATCTTTTAAACATAAATTTTACGTGTTTTCCAACTTACCGTTAAAAGTAGATGGAATAATTGGACAAGATTTTTTTAATTAAATTTAAATGTGTTATAAATTTTGAAAAAGAGATAATTACTTTAAACCATAAATAACAAATTCTTTAACTTACCTTTACACTTAACAATAAAAACTCAAAGCGGTATTTATTATACACTGAAATCAAATACAATTACCAACCCGGTGCAAATCTAAAATAAAGTTATCTAATAATTACAAAGGTGATTATGTAAATAAAAATTAAATAACATTACGTTTTGATACAGTAAAAATTATAGTAGAAACGTGTTAGTAGTTTATGTTATAAACAAATTAAAACGTTACTTTTTAATAAAAGAGATTTATTTTACACAAATAAATGATAAGAAGATTAGTTTCAGTGTTAGATGAATAAAAATTAAAAATGCATATAATAATATACGAAGTCATGCAAGCCGATAATCGAAACACGTTCGGCAAAAAGTTAAAAAGTAAAAAAAAATTATAATAATACTAATTGTATTAGTTACTTAAAGTAGTTTCAGGTCGGAATGAGATTTTATGGTATATACATAATGCAAAGTCTGATTTTGTTGTTGAATAAGTATATTAAATTTTCTTTAGGAATATTTTAAAGGTAACCTTCTGCTTACAATTTAGTTATAAAAAAATAAAAAATAGATATAAAACGGTTGCTTTGTATAAAAGAAACTTAATCACTCGGGATGATCGAGTCATTTCAATTAGGTTATTATTAAACATGGCACTGATTAGCAACTTGTCATAGGTGCGAGTTTTAAAGAGAAATATTTCAAGCTCACAGGAAGATTAGGTCTGGTATATTTTAAAATTGATTAAAAATTAATTGTGTAATGATAAAAGTTAAAGTAAAGTTTAACTTAGATGATATTTTTAAAATAATAATTTACAGGTACTTGCTATAGAAAAAGAAATGTTACATTAAAACAGAATCAATACTTCGAATAGCATGATAAATATTTGAAATAAAACAAATCATGTTATGATTTAGAATAATGAAAGAACTAGCTATGACATTTCTGTAGGTATGACCGCGCGAGATAAGTAACTCCTTATACAGATGTAGCGATAGCGAACTGATTTTGTAAACAATGCCACCCGAGTTGAGTCGATTGTTTATAAGTATATCTAAACCGGACTATAAGAAAAATAAATTATCAAAGAATTAAAACGTAAACGAAAATATATGTAAAGATATGAAGAAAAGAATAGAACAATAAAATGTCTTAATGAATTTATGAGGACAAAAAGTATAAAATAAAGATAGTAAGTAAAGATTATATTGTTATAGCCAATCTGTATTAAAAATCTTTTGTTACAATATGTTGACAATTATGTATGGATATGAAAGCTTTTAAGACTAAAAATGGTCAATTGATTAATGAGTGAATGCAAGATGAATATTAGAAGTTTCAGAATAATTAGGTTCTTGAGCATGACGTGCAATGGACTGATCACCCAAGAGCAATGAAAAATCGCATCAACCTAATTTTTCTTATTTTTGATTGCATATTTTATGAAAGAAATATAAATAATTAAGTAAGAGGTAAGGTATTCGGTACACGTTTAAAAAGGGACATAGGGAACAGGTCCTTCAGGTTTATCTAGATGTGAACAAGATTCCTCTTAGAAAACAGCTGTTGGAGACCAAATATGTCTTAATTCATAACCCTATTAAAATGGTACATGGAGGGTCGGATCCTTCCATTCGATAATGGTGTAAAACGAGTTTTCTCTGTGAGATAAGTTGGAGTCCAAAAGAGGCTTAAACGATGACCCCCGTAAATTATGTTGTACGTACAACCCAAACAGGCACTAAGATGCACTGTTATTATAAAAAAAAAAATATTAAAGTCGACTTTATGTACCAATAAAATAAAGGGACCGGCCGCCGGCCCAATTAATAAAAGTACCTATCTAATGTGTTACATTATAAAAAAGTGTACCGATACGTAATGAAAGGACTTACCGATACGTAATGTGAGGACTAAAATGTCTAAGTACCTATATAAAATAATTATGAGCAAGTGAAATAAATAAGCATCGGTCTTGGTATGAATTTGGACAAAACCAAAGTCATGATCAATGGCCACATTGATCCGATACCGGTCGTCGTACATGGCCACCTTCTTGAAATCGTTTCTGAATACACTTACCTCGGGCAGATTCTGCAATTAGGTAAAAACAATTTTGAGAAGGAGGCCAAGAGGAGGATCCAGCTGGGCTGGGCAGCGTTTGGGAAACTACGTCGAGTCTTCTCGTCATCCATACCGCAATGCTTGAAAACGAAAGTTTTCAATCAGTGCGTCCTACCCGTCATGACCTACGGAGCTGAGACGTGGACACTCACGGTAGGGCTGGTCCACCAGTTTAAAGTCGCTCAGCGAGCTATGGAAAGAGCTATGCTCGGAGTTTCTCTGAAGGATAGGATTCGTAACGAATACATCCGACAGAGAACCAAATTCATCGACATAGCTCTAAGAATTAGCAAGTTGAAGTGGCAGTGGACCGGCCATATCTGGCGAAGAACCGACAACCGCTGGGGTAAACGTGTTCTTGAGTGGAGACCACGACTCGGTAAACGTAGTATAGGACGCCCTCCGGCCAGGTGGGATGACGACCTGCGAAAGACTGCAGGCAGATGCTGGATGCGTCAAGCTGAGGACAGGGCGCTATGGCGCTCATTAGGGGAGGCCTATGTCCAGCAGTGGACTAAGATAGGCCGATGATGATGATGATGATGATGAAATAAATAAATACGTGTGCACACACACGGTAATATAATGATATGATATATCGACTCGATAATATAAAATGAAAAAGTCGAAGTAGTAAAACGATGTAAGATACCTTAGTAATAACTTAAATTATCGAAAGTAAATAAAAAACTAAAATAAGAGTTGTCATATGGATTATTTAAAAAAAAAAATATGACATTACGACAAATAAGTAGATAATGAAATCCAATAAAGATATACGAAAACTTAACTAGATAAAAGTAATATTAAAACAAATGTGAAATGATAACTAATGTTATTTTGTTAGGAGTATAAACAAAAAGCTTTAAGCTTTGAGACAATTCTATAAAAATATAGTATAATTAACATTGTTCGTCAACAACTGCGTAGTTTAGATTAAAGAAATTGTAATTTACGGTTAAATACTAATAGTTATTTAGAAGAGTATATTTTATATTAGTAGAATAGAATAACATTATTGATAAAATGTAAGTATATGTATTAAAAAACAAGAGGATGTTCTTTGATTTTTTTTGAAGTGTTTAATTACTAAAATTATTGGTTTCTAAATAGAATGCTATGTATTTGCATAGAAAATTAAGATAAAAACATTAGAATTTGGTTTATATTATTATAGTGAAAATGTTTATTTTATATTCTTAAATTTTTAGTTATTGTTAACTAGAGTAATTTTAAATAAAATTGTTAAAAGTAATATCTAAATTATTAATTTATTAATAATTTTTTTAACATTAATAACAGATTTTGTAAAATTTTGGTTTAAGTAACAGTGTATTTTTAGTATGTAAACAAACATTGTTTGTTAATTTAAGTTTGTAATACTTAATACAATAGTAAGTTAGTAAGTTTTGTAACACAGTATTGTGTAGTTTTAGTAAATAAGATTAAGCATAGATTTAAGGGTTCAAGACGTTTTGTTTTTTTTTAAAAAAAAAAAGGGGGAAGGTGTAGTGGAGTGCGCCACTTAACATCATATGGAAATGACTCACACTTAATATTGTAACTCAATATTATGTTCCATATAAATTAATTACACAAATCATGTTACCTTGAAATAGCACGTATTCCTAATATTCCATCATATGATTGAACAAAGTCCATTTTGTACTATTAATTACTTTAATATTTTCCTTTGTTTAGAAACAGTATAAAAGCAATGTTTTTCATAAATAAAGACAGTTACAGTTAAGAACCGACGTCCGTCGTATCATTTCGTCTCCCGACTTCACACATCACACCCCAACTGAGGTACATGATCTATGGGTCTAAAACCGGTGGTTCAACCACTAGAACACAAAGGTGGTTGGAATCATCATAACATTTGCTTGCAAGCGGTCGAAGATGATAATAATAATAGATAATAATTTTTCAAGTATTTTAATTATCGAAAACATCATTAACCTTTTGTAATTTTACCGTCTCCTCTTTCCAGGTGTGCCTACGCTTCGTCGAGATCTCCAACAGCTGGAGTGGAATCTGTTTCGGCTTCACCAGCGATGACCCTTCAGCCCTAGCCCACTCCCTACCCAAGTTCGACTTTCCCAACATCACGAAGAAACAAAGCAACTGGGTCAAAGCTCTCGGCGAGAGATTCTGCGAGACGGACAACATACTGCATTACTACGTCAACTCCGATGGCGATGTCCACTTCGGCATCAATGGGGAGGACAAAGGCCTCTTCTTCATTGGCGTTGATACAAGAAGTCCGCTCTGGGCCCTCGTATATCTATGCGGGAACTGTACAGCGGTCCAGTTCACTGATCCCCGTGCCCCAAACCAGATCAGGAGACCAAACCACAGCCCGATCGAAGAGGACAGGCTAGTCGGTAGCATGAGGTCTTTGAGCGTTGAAGAACAGCTTCCTCCAACAAGATATGCGAATTCTTTAGTGCCTTTAAGCTTACATCGGACTAAAGGGAGAAATATCCAGTTTGTAAATGATACGGGGGTAGTAGCAAGAGATAATGCGGAGTTCTGCCATGGTTACTTGTTCACCGCGAGACCAATGTGTCCAGGACAGACGATAGTGGTCCAGATATTGGCTACGGAGCCAGCTTATACCGGCAGTCTGGCGATTAGCTTGGCTAACTGTGAATCGGCGACGTTGAGGCCCTGTGATGAGTACCGGGCTGTGGGACGACTCGCCGAGAATGGCTTAGGCAGGGGTGATGAGTTGGCTGTGACGCTGACCGTGGACAAGGAAGTGAGGGTTAGCAGGAACGGCTCAACTCCTATCACGGTGATGCACGTCGACCACACCTTTCGTCGACTGTGGGCGTTTGTGGATATATATGGGGGTACGCAGAAGGTCAGGATGTTGACGTCGCAAGCGGTGGCTTCGCCGCCTCAGCAGCTGAGAGCGCTCGCGGGAACAGCTTCTCCTATGGCTAGATCGGGCGGTACTGCGCCGGTGGTTAGCCCGCCGCCTCAAGATGGTGCGCAGAATGCTGTCAATCATCAGCAGGGGTTGACGCTCAACAAAGCGCAGTGTATTAAGGTGAGTTCAGAAATTTGTTATTTTATATAAAATGCGAACATTAAAAAATAAAACTAAAACAATATTTTTACGAATCTGTTTTTGACTATGAAGTAAACAATGTCAAAATTTGACGGTCTTGTCTCTTTAAAGTGATCTCTTACAGACTTTAGGACTGATTACTGTTTGTTTTGAACAGTTTTGATAAGTTAATTACGAAGGCTACAACCGGAGGATGCAAAAAAATACAAAATTTAATGAAATATATTTAAAAAGAAAATTACAATGTAAAATTATAAAGTAATTATAGCGTGACGATTGCTCGATGTCAGAAACAAAAGTGTTGAAACTTGGTGACGCGTAGCTCGGCGTCCGGGGCATCACGTTGCGCTGGGTCAGCGCCTCGTGTCGGGCAGTTTCCATAGAACTCAATAAGTAGGTAAATGCTGATCGGCGATATTGAGGGCGCAGCTACACGTAACACCTCCCCCCGCAGTTCGGCAACTATTTGAGAACTCTGTTGGAGATAGTTGCTGAGATGTTCCTGTGGTCTACTTTTATCTCGCTGGGGTTGGTAGATCTCATCTCTGGAATAGCATAGATGCCCTGAGGCACATCAGTGCTACATTCTATGACGACGTTTTTCTTTCGTAGGCAGCGCGTTCGTAGTCGTTAGCTTGCTACGGCGGTTATGAGTGCTACGAGGGATAGCAATATTACGTAGACTGGAATTGTAGTGTGGTATACAGATTGCTCGGCAGATGAATTAAGATGAACTGGTGTCTCCAGGGATATCTTCGTGTTTACAGCATGCAGATTTTCCAGATTAATAGAATGTAGTACGACAGATGAATGTACAGGGTGCTCCGTTTCATTATACTGAGGCATTTCCATTATCTTTACGACGTGGCCTTTTATGTGCTCGTTCGTATTGACTATGGTGAACTCAGGCGTTTTAAGATGACAGTTAAACGGGATAACGATCAGGTAGCTTCCTTGCAGGGTTCTATATTGTTCTTGTCCGCAGGTTATCTTTACTTTGGTTGGCCTTGGGAATGACAGGGTATAGTGCCTATCGTCGAGTTGTTCGAGGGCTTCTTTCATCAGGACGACCGTAGACGGCTTACAGGATTTACAAAGTTCTTGCTTGATGATCAGATGCTGTATACAGTCAGGCTCATCTCGTATTCTATAGTTAGATGTAGTCCGGCAGAGAAACCATGAGTTGATCTTCGGACATTCTGTCTCTATGTACAAATAATCTTTACCAGAAATTGCAATGTAGGGTGAGGTAGGTATAAGGATCATATGGTTTTTATTCGGGACAACAGAAAGCTTATAAAGGTCATAAGGTAAGGGATAGGCAATCGGCACTTTAACTACTACAGTAATGCGTTTATCTGTATAAAAATACCCTAACTTAATTATGTCATAAAAATCTCTATAATCTACGTCGAGGATTTCATCTCGTGAATACATAATCCTTATCTTACTAAGTATGTCCTTAAGATCGTCTACACTAAGTACGAAATGGGGAGTGCTCGATGCACGAATAAATGCTAACGTATTTTCTAACTTAAATAACTCTTGAGATAAATCTTCGATGTTATCTCCTAAGATAATCAAGTGTTGTGCCAAATGGGCATATTTTATTAAATCCGTTTCTCTCTTACTATCACTTTCCATAATTACATTTAAGACTGTACTGATTTTATTTTTATTATTTACTATGTCATCTAAAACTTTCGAACTGTGGGAGATCCATTCTTTATTTAAGGTTATATGATCGTTTATCTCTGTTTCTAATTTTAATTCATTGCTCTGTAGATTTTTTAGTGCTTTATTATATTTTATAGCGTCTTTATAGTCTAAATTGCCAGAAATACTTTTAATTACCGAAGCGAGTCCTTCAATGAGACCTCTTTTATTACGATTTGGTTCAAACGTATGCAATTGATCAGAAATTTTACTAAGCTTGCTGCTAAGGTGTTCAATATGAGGGTCATAAACCTTTTGACCTTTATTAGTGCTGTATGACATTGTGAAAATTTTAACCGGTAACTGATGTTTTGCAAATGTAGATATTATTATATCTTCTCTTTTGTTTTTTTTTATATGTGTGATTGTCCTTTATATTTTGTGTTTTTATTTGTGATGGAAAGTGTCCTTTTATGATAGGGCATTTTCCAATATTTTTGACGCTGTAAGGGAGAAAAGAGCTGGACACTTGCTGAGTTTCTTGCCGGTTCTTCTCAGTACAAGATCTCCCGCCCAGAGTAGACTTACGAACCGATGGCATAATGACGTTCATAAGAGCTATTTGTAGCCTAAACTGAATAAATGATTTTGAATTTTGATTATTATTTTTTTTTAAAGAGATAACGTTTTGTTGTTTAGTTGGGGTCTAAACTCGAGAAGTTGCGATTTAACTAATTCAACTTGTGTTTGAATATTATCAAGGTCTATATAATTAAGAAAGGAATGGTAGTGAGCTACAATTTTAGTAGGTCCTAGTTTAAAGGGAAGTAAACCTGGTCCGTCGTCCAAGGTGTCAATCGTTACATCTTGACCTCGAGTCAGTTGGAGCAGTGACGTCAGTAACAAGGTAGGATCTTTAGGGCTTCGTTTCAGTCGTGATTTGGCGACGGGGCCGCGCTTCTTTTTCGTATAAATGTGTATGGGAAGGTCAGCAAGAACCGTGTCTTGGGTAAATCTGGGGGCTAGCTTTTGTCTACTGGCCAAAGGGTTTCGAACAAATACTTGTTGGTCAGGGGAGTATTCCTTTTCAGGTTCGCGGTCTTTATTCCTAGTTTCAGTCAACTCGGTCCTGTGATGCAGTGAGGATTCATTTATTAAATCGTATACTTGGTTCATTCGTTTTTTGTGGTCTAATGAGTACTGCTGTAATAGATATTCTGTCAAGTCTATATCTAGCGGGTCGCGTGGGTCAAAGTGTCCTGTAATTAAGTCTAGGGGTCTACACTTGGTGAAGCTGTGAATGGCAATACTGCGTACGGCATGAGGTTAACTACGGGTTCATTACGTTTTTCTAGCATTCATATTCTTAGGTGTTCCAGGATTGTAGAATGAAATCGCTCTACAATGCCGTTGTCATTGGGAGCGTGCGCAAGGATTTTATGGTGCTGGATTTTGTGAAGTCTCGTAAATTCAGAAAATAACTGATTGGTGAATTCAGGTCCTTGGTCTGTAACTATAGTGAAAGGGACGCCATGATGCGTAGAAAATTTTAAAAGTGCTTGAACAACACTTAGAGCGGTACCGTCTCTAAGATAATAAGCTTGAGCGTACTTTGAGAAAGCGTCAACTAGTGTTAGATACTTTTCATTTTGCGCTGTAAACAGATCGAGATGAATTATTTCGAATGGTTTAGTAGGAGGCGGGACTATAGAAAATTTTTGTTTAATTGGATGTCGGTCATACTTGGCTTGACCGCAGATGCTGCATTCATTTATATGTCGGAGACGTGGCGCTAGCATCGCTTAGAAACGACAAGTATAGTCTATACTTAGTGTGGTCTGCGCAGCCTATGCTCTATGGTGCGCGAAACGTCAACGTCAGTTGGCTTGGCGCGACAACGGACTGGACACATTTGAACGGGAGCGGTCGGAGAGTACGCACGCGCAGAACTCACTTCGTTTCTAAAATCCATTTGCATCGGGCAACTGTTACTAAATATTGTAATTGTGATATTAAAATAACATTAAAGTGACTGTAAGGAATACGACTGCGTCTTTATTTTGAAGATCCAAGATGAACTGTGTTAAAGACGAATCCGAGTTTGCTCGACCGTCCTACCTACTATAAACCAGCCTCGACGCCGACATATATATTTGGTGATATGTTCTCTCATCTTAGGCCAGTAATACCGAGATGACAAAGATAAAAAGCATTCATTAATACCACGATGGTTGGTTTTTCCTTCGTGATATTTTTGTATGAGATCTTGTTGTCGTAAGTACTCTTTTACGTTCTCTAATTCTGTTTTAGTCATTATAAGGTTCATGGCAGAACTTTTAAACTTGTCTTGTATAATAGGTATAATTTTGTACATGGCCAAAGGTGGGTGGATTATAAGACCTGTTCTAACTTTAGGATTCACATATTCTTTTATTGCAGTAATTACATCTTCTTCAAGGTTAGACTCCGAAAGTTGAATAGTCGTTCTAGTATGAGTGTCGAATGGTTTAGTCACTGTAGGTCGTTTCTTAATGTCACCTACTACTATAAAACATATTTGGCGGTTGAATTTATTGAGAGGATCATCTGATATGGGTATCTCTAAGATAGGTAGCTAGTATCTTCGTTATTTATCTCGATTCGAGATAAAGCGTTGGCGTTGGTGTTGTGTTTGCCTTGCTTATAGACTGTAGTGAAATTATACTCGCTCAATTTTAATCTCCAGCGGGTCAATCTAGAGTTTGGCTCTTTTAGATTCATGACCCACTGCAGTGGCTTATGATCTGTAACTACTTTAAATTTTCTTCCGAATAAATATGGCCGAAAGTATTTGGTTGCCCAAACTATCGCCAACAGCTCTTTTTCTATAGTGCTGTAGTTGATCTCGCTAGAATTTAGAGTTCTGGATGCGTACGCTATTGGTTTATCACTACCTATGGTGCCTTGTGAGAGAATGGCGCCTATGGCGTAGTTTGAAGCATCAGTTGTTAATATGAAGTCTTTGTCGAAGTCCGGATACTGTAAAATAGGGTCATTCGTCAATAGTGTTTTACAAGTCTCAAAACAGTTAATATAGTTTACGTCGTTATATGTAATTTTAGAACCTTTTTTTAAACAATGAGTCATCGGCTTTGTTATGCGAGCAAAATCGGGAATGAATTTACGGTAGTATCCTAATAACCCTAAAAATCGTTTTATTTCAGTTGCTGTCTTAGGTAATGGAAATTTTTGGATAGCCATGATTTTGTCTGGATTGGGTTTTATCCCATCTTTACTTATGATGTGTCCTAAATATGCAGTTTCTAATTTTAAAAATTCTGATTTATCTATTTGAATATTGAAGTTTGATTCTCTCAATCTTTTAAATACTTTTTCTAAATTTAACATGTGTTCTTGCAACGATACGCTAAAAACTATGATATCATCAAGATAAACGAGGCAGACTACGTTCTGGAGGTCCCTGAGGACGTTATCCATCACGCGCTGGAATGTGGATGGAGAATTCTTTAGACCCATGGGCATGCGCAAAAATTCAAAGTGCCCATGTTCTACACTAAAGGCCGTTTTCTGTATATCTGCTGGATTCATCTCGACTTGATGGAATCCGCTGGCAAGGTCCAGTGTGGTAAAATAATGACAGTTACCTAGCTTATCCAGAACATCAGTGATATTAGGGATCGGATACTTGTCGTCGATGGTCTTTTCATTAACTTTTCTAAAGTCTACAACTATGCGCCATTTTTTTTTCCTGACGCATCCGCTTTCTTTGGAACTACCCAGATGGGGGAGCTCCAAGCTGACTGTGAAGGTTGAATAATGCCTTGATCTAACATTTTAGATATTTGATCTTGGACTTCTTGTCTGTGAATGAAAGGGTACCGATAGGTTTTGGTATACACTGGTATTTCATCTGTGGTCCGGATGCTGTGCTTGATTTTATTGGTGAAGGTCAAGGGTTCACCTTCGATGTAGAAGACATCAGCGTATTGAGCGCAAAGTGACTCTAAATTGACTCGCTCTTCAGGATTCAAATGGTCGGTACGTAAGCGTGATAGTACATCGTCTACGCGACTAGAAGGTTGTTCGGTACGCGTGCACTGAACGTTGAATAGTTCCGCGCTAACTGGTCTATCCATTGAGAACACTATGTCATATCGGGAAGGATTAGTGACTTCAACTATGCCGCGGTTATTTGTTACTGTGGTCACACAATCTTTTATATAGCAGTTAGAGATAACTTGTTCAGATATAAACGCATCACCATCATGATAATTTACTGGAATCCGTACTAACTTAGAAGTGTTAGCCGGTATAATTTCTTCATATAGGTTACAGTTACGAGAGTCGTACATTAGTAAAGGTATTTGAGATTGCCGTGTAACTAAAACTTAATTTTTTAAATCAATACTAGATTCTAATTTTTCTAATCTATACTAATATATAAAGCTGAAGAGTTTGTTTGTTTGTTTGTTTGTTTGTTTGAACGCGCTAATCTCAGGAACTACTGGTTCGAATTGAATAATTCTTTTTGTGTTGGATAGTCCATTTATCGAGGAAGGCTTTAGGCTATATAACATCACGCTGCGACCAATAGGAGCGAAGCATCAGTGAAAAATGTTGCAAAAACGGGAAAAGAGCCTAAAAAATTAAAAATGCTGCCGAAAGTCACTATTCCACGCGGACGAAGTCGTAAATCATAACCAATCAAACCGTCAAAGTAATCGTGAAATTTATATATAAATAACGTTATGTCGTTTTTTTCATTAAATTCCGGGAAAAAGGGTAAGGTAATCGAGTAATCGTTTCGCGTGGTAGCGTGAATATTCGTTACTTCAAAAGGGTCATAGTTGCATGGTAAGTCTGAGAAAAATCTTTCTACAGCCTCTGGGCTGATAAAAGATAGATAGATAGATAGATAGATAACGTCTTTATTTGGACACTATAGACACACACAATATACAATCGTAAATAAAAAAAAACAACAATTACACTAAACATAATTTCATAAGGTAAGGTCTATTGTAATTACTAACAATCTATGGAATTATTCTGAAATAAATACTTATTATTATTATTATTATAACACAAGTATTAAAAATACAAAAATGTGTGTGTGCCGCAGCATCTCAAAAGGGTCGTTGCTCAGCGTGGTATTCACTCGCATAGCTAGTGAATCGCTGATTTTCAGCAACAACCAGGAGTGACCACGAGGACGGTGCCCGTAACGATTATCAGTAAAGTGCCCATGAGCGTAGCCTTGACCGTGTTGTAAAAAAATATTAAAATTTGTAAATAAAGATTTTTAATGTATAAGCTGTGCAGTGTATATTATGTTTATAAATGACATTAAATTGGATAAGGGTATAATAATATATAAGTAAAATGCAAAGTAAAATAAAAAATAAATAAATAAAAAAAGACTATAATAAAATAATACTACTATAAAATAAAATAATACGACTATAATAAAATAATAAAAGACTGATTCGCACCTGTATCAATAAGTAATTTAAGAGGTGGATTTAAAATCTGTATATATGGCAATTGACGTTGCGTCTGTAGGTTAATTTCTATTTTAGTTTTTCTGATTTGGAGGTTTTCTGAAAATCCTCATTATCGGCCAAAGGAACCTCGTCTTGGGATTCCTCTACGGATACGGGAACATACTCCGGATAATAAGATTGTTGCTCGTATAAACTACCGTAAGCAAAGTCGGGGTAATCATAGCAGTCTTGTTGGTAGTTATCACTGTAATAGTCAGTCGGCTCATAAGAAAACTGTGGCTCAAAAGATTCATTAAAATTTAATTCTCTAGTTTTAAAATAATTTGAAGGTAGCGGGTTGCCGAATTTACTCCAATCATGTGGCGTACGTAACGGAAGAGGCTTTGCAACGTAGTGACTGACGCCGCTCATAGGTTGAGGCGCGTTACTCGCGTTTTTATTAAATTGAAATCCCGTGTTCCTCTGAGGTGTTCTAAAAACATTACTCTGAGGTCTATAATTCGGCGGAGGCGCCGCGAACATCTGCTGGGTACGAGTTGGGCCACTATGGAGAGGCGTTTGGGGCTTCCAAAACTGCATTGGCCTCTGTGGCTGAGCTAAGAAAGGTCTAGAAGGACCTGGCATGTTTGGCATATTAAATGGTTTTTGCGGTGTAAAATTAAAAGATCTATAGGGCGATAAAGCGGCTGGTGGCAGTAAGCTGTAAGAAAATTTGGGCTGATTAAATGAAGACGTGGACTGCGACTTTCTATCGGGAAGCTGCTCGTTCCGTTGCTGTAGATATAATGTATTCATCTCATCATGAACGTATTCTAACGCTTTTTCTATGCTTTCAGGCCGCATGCAGCGAATTCGAGAGCCTAGTGGATCGCGAAGGCCACGTAAATATGACTGTAGGGTTAATTTCCTGTAAAGGGCACGTTTAGCCTCTACGGTGCTTGGCACGGTTTCGTGTAAACTAATATATGTCATGATCATGCTGAAGAGATTTTGGCACTGCTCATAAAATTCCTGTGGGCTTGCCGAACCCTGAGTAAGAAGTGACAAATCATTATAAAGTGAGGTCTCATCACGTTGATCAGCGAAATTATTAATGAGCGTCCTACGAATCGCGTCCCAGGTTTCCGGGATACCGTTCGAGTTAATGGTACGGGCTGCGGGCCCGGTTACTTTGTTCAATATACCGTTAATGAGAGCAAGATTACTTAGTTCGTAACCCTGTTCATTATGCATGTATTGCATTACCAACTGATCGCATAAATTTATAAATCGCGTTAAGACGTTTGAATTGCCGTCGAATTCGGGGACCAGCCGAAGGGCCTTATAGATTTGGTCCACAATTGCGTCAGACATATTGGATAGTGTTACTTCGTTCTCGTTAACAATATCTAAATTTCTATGTGAATCTAACTCTAACAATCTACGATTAATACCTAACCTAGGAGACCGTGATTGCCGCGGATGGAAAATCTTGGAACACTTATAGGAACAATGGAAAAAAAAGGAAAGCAACTCTAGTTAGATCTAGGTACTTACATATGCATTTTTCGTTTCTCTGCCTGTATCGATTTCTGGATACTCCTCTGGAATGTAGCTCTTGTAGGTTCGGGATAGCCGGATGCCGTGATCGATTCACTGACTCTACTTTACGACTATCCTACCGACTGCGCCAATTACGAAGGCTACAACCGGAGGATGCAAAAAAATACAAAATTTAATGAAATATATTTAAAAAGAAAATTACAATGTAAAATTATAAAGTAATTATAGCGTGACGATTGCTCGATGTCAGAAACAAAAGTGTTGAAACTTGGTGACGCGTAGCTCGGCGTCCGGGGCATCACGTTGCGCTGGGTCAGCGCCTCGTGTCGGGCAGTTTCCATAGAACGCAATAAGTAGGTAAATGCTGATCGGCGATATTGAGGGCGCAGCTACACGTAACAAGTTAAGCTACATAAGGAGCCTTGTTTTTCGTAATACGAACTTTCGAACCGAGAAGCCAGCTTAAATGAAACTTTCTATGCTAAAGAAAAATACAAGAGATCTTAATAATGAGTCGAAAACATTTACACAATAAATTGTTAGGTTGATTAATAATTTAGTAATTTATATTTCAATTGATACTCGTATCCGAACGAACTCCATGTTTTTATTTCACTGGCAACACTGAGCGTTGGCGGGAAAAAAATAACGGTAAAACAGCATGGCGAATCGAGGCACTAGATGACGGTCACTTTGGCTGGAGCATTGGTGGTGGACGGTTGGTTTTGAGTTGTACGTACTGGTTGTTGGAAGAAATACACCTTTTAAAAAGAATGTGAGTTTTATTGTGCTAATATATTAATATATTATACATTAATGATAATATTATAGGGTAAGTAAGGGGATTCCTTACATTTCAGAAGTGGGATAATGCCAGCCTACTAGCTTTGATTGCTACTTAATTTTAAAAGCAATAAGTAAACTAAACAAATTATATTCAAAATAACGTGAAAGTGTTAGCTGCAAAGTGATTTAAAGGTTTTCCTTTATTTTCAATTGGAAAGGGTAGTTGTATATTTTAAATGTGACTGTTGTGGACGTCTGGTGTTAGTTAAAGTGAGTACCTGTGGTGAAAATAACGATAATTTTAAGCAACGAAGTCCCGTTTTGATATTGTTGTATTTTCTGCTTGGCGTTTTTCTCCACCCTCAGGTTGAAGGTTGTTTAAAGGTCCCTTAAAGGGTGTCAATTGGTAGTGTCGGTGATGAACTGGGGGAGTCCGGGGGGCCAAAATTTCATTATTTTTGCGCTACGTCGCACTGTTTTTGAGATATTAGAGTTTAACTTAATATGTAGTTGCTACTATTTTACTCCTAAGATGGCGAAATTTTCGGACAAAGTACACAGCTTGTGTTTTGAGTTTCAGAATCATGCCTCATGAGGACGAATCACTCCGCAACGCCGTTTGACGACACCCGATGGACACAAAGCGGGTAGCAGACTGCGGAGTGCAGAGCGACATCAAGGGCGTGGCAGATCGACAAGTACGTGTGGACCGGGACATCGAGGATAACGCCCCAGCACAACAATCTAAACGGTCAGATAGTCTAACTGTTACCGCTAGGGACGTTCATAATATGATAAATTCATTAAGTGCTAAGGCTAAGGCTCAGTCCCGGGCATATGTGTCGGCCACTCGGTCACATAGTAGTGATAGCATGAATTTAAAAAAAAAAAAAAAATCTTTGACAGATTTTGATTCGTCCTCAAAGAGTCAACGTATAGACGTGTGGCTTTAAAAAGTGAACGAGTGTGCCGCTGTGTATGGCTGGGATGAGAAGACAGTATTGACTTTATTACTTGATATGAAAGTTTGAATTCGATATTGTTCACTTTGGCTCGAATGGCAACAAAAACTGTTAAACGTTTTTCCTTTCGAGCAAAATTATGGTCAATCCCTTCCTTGGAGGATATGCTAAAAGGAGGAGCAGGTATAACGAACCTGTAGAAACGTACTACTATGAGAAATTTGATTTATTTATTTATTTATTTTATTTATTTATTTGGGTCACCAACAAAGCAATTACACAAAAACTTACTATAACATACATTGCATATTACAAAAAATGAGTAATGCTTTACTTATAGGTACCACTACATGCAAATAACATAATTAATATAAGTTCAATCTCAAGTAACAGACATCCCTTAGAGACGAAATAATATAAAAATTTACTACAATGAAAAATAAGTTAAATAAATTAAATAATAGGTTGTAACAAAATTTTGTTCTTAAAACTTTTACGTGTTTCCGAGAAAATATCTATATTAGTGGTATTAAATAGTGCGTTGTATTTGTTTACAATTTGTTTACAACTGTTATTGAACCAGTGTGACGTTCAAGGCAAGCGTGCGGTGTGTCATGTATTCAGAGGTTGAACGATGAAACTATGCGATCTAGCGCTAACGCGTTACCCTGTACAACCAACCAACCTGAACGGTTGTTACAGTTCCCTAAGACTATTAATGAGGTTCCGGTACCATTTGATAGAAGTAATTTTAAGATTACATCTAAAGATTCTGTAAATAATTCTATTTCTCGCTCGTTCATGTCAGGTAACAATAATAAAGTATTTAATTCAGTAAGCAAAGAAGGCAGGTCGCAGGACACTCTGACCTAGATTTGGGCACAAAGCTAATAGTTACATGGTTCGATCCGAAACTATAGGCGTTAACAATAGTACTAATCCTACACATAGAACATTGCGTAATTCGACATAAGAGTCCTAACTTTTGAGATTTTCGTTGTGAGGTGACTTTACTTTCTCGATCTGCCGCAACCTCTTCAGGTTTATTGTGTCATAATCGTCCTATGCCCATCAAGGGATTTGGTTATTATGTAATCCAGTCTATGGGTGGTGTTTAAATGAATAAGATTGAAGGTGTGTGTGCGAGGGTTTCATGTCTGGTAGTTAACGATAAGTTTCTAGATTTCTCTTCGGAGTCGAAGTCAAAGTCAAAAAAAAATATTCAAATAAACTTACGAAAAGTGCTTTTGAATAGTCCATACATTTTTCACCTACTAACCATTCAGGACGTCTATTTTAGCTGTGGAGAAGGATGGGCGCAAGAAACTCCACAGCTTTAATAGAAGTAATTACAAATGCAAAAAGAAAAAGAAATGAAAGAAAAGATATTAAGGTTTCCATTACGTTACACGAGTCTTGGTCAATTTAATAAATAAACATTTTCTATTTTATTACTGGTAGGACAATTATATACTGAACAGTTACACATTGTAATGTTTATGTATTGGAAGCACTGAATAAATGATTACTTACTTACTTACATTGTCGTTTATAAAGACTGAAGTATTAAAGTTTGAAAATATGACTGATGGAAGATTTTGACTTTGATTTTGAGATGAAATGAAACAAAGAAGGGAAGGTTGTAGATAAACCAAACCAACAATCTAATATTGTTTGGGGGTATTTATAAGGTTAAGGGTGGGCAGTTGTATGTGTACGTTACTCAAATGTCAAGAAGTTTTATTCTTCACGCAGGAAGTGTTATTGGTAGAGCTTCAAAAGTTCAGGTAGTTAACCGTGTAAGCAGTTTTCGGTGGTTCCAGTCTATAACACTAAGGCATAAAAAGTTATTATAACAAAAGTGACTCTTAGACTTAGACTCTTAGATAACCGGTAAAGTCCACCTTTTTACTGATATTCTGTTTAATACGTTTAAATTATCTGTAATTGAGGTTAATAAATAGCCAATAAATTTATTCGTAAGTGTGTCGAGTACAGCCCAAACGCTAGCTATGTTACTCGGTGAGGTGTGTAGCTTTAAGGTTTATAGCTTCAATGATACCAGATTCTTAAAGGTAGATGTGATAATAGGATTCAATAAAGGGGGACGAAAATTTGCTTATTTTTGCGCTACGATTAACCGTATAGGAGATATTTGCACTTTAAGCAAAACAAAATATTTGATTATTTTAAAGTAACTGTTCTATTTTCTGTTTTCATGTGAGACTTGATGGAACTTCGAAGTCGAGACATAGTCCGTCGTAGACTTGAGACACCTGGCTGCAGGAGATCTTGTGCAGCCTCTCGAACTTGAAGTCGCCAAAGGCGGTCTCAGAGTCGGCGTCGGAGCTGGACCCGAAGCCCTAGCCATATCCAAGGAGAACAGAAGCAGGATCGTGAGAGGATCAACATGTTGGGGAGCGAGCTGCAACGGGAACGCGAGCGGGTTCGGGCAGCGGAACGACGACACTGCACATCGAAGCGGCTACCCAGCGTGCGGAGCGAGGACGACTGTGGTCATCGTGGCTCACCGCTGAACGAGCAGCGGAGCAATGCAGAGCGTCGTGCTGAGCAACTTGACCACGCGAGACAGTCTGAAAGGTCACATAGCCCTTCCTCTTCTAAGAGAGATTTAATGAATATGTTAAAGTGTGATAGAGATAATTTTGCGTCTCGCCCTTCCACGTCAGGTGCATAGTCGTATCAATAGCTAGATCATGAGAATATACTCCCTAATTTCGCTCCCTCTACGAAAAATCAGCGCATTGATGTTTGGTTAGAGAAGGTTAATGAGTGTACCTCGGTGTATGGTTGGGATGACAGGACTACAACTAATTGCGGTATGCAGAAATTCCAAGGCCTTGCTAAGGGTTCTCTATTTTGTCTCATACATTTTTTATCCATAAAATCTAACGTGTCACGTTTTGTGACATAATCATCATGTGTTCGAATGGTAAGTAGCCCTAACTTAATGACTCATAATATAACATGTCCTAAAATCGAAATTATGGAGCTAGATTTCTGTTGTTTAATAAATAAAAATAAATAAAATTGTAATTTTGTAACAATATTATTATAAACCACCATTCGGATTAACATACATTATACAATAAATATAACACTTAGGACATGTGATATAATAGCAAGTGCCCGGAGTCGAAATTTGGATATCTAATTATGATAGCACCCGATATTATGACACAAAAGCATTAGATATTTGATGTTTGAGATATTTGAGAGATGATTTAGCAAGCGCTTTGGGGATTTTGATTTTCGGACGATCGATATTCGGAGAAAAAGTGACTACCTTTGCTAAGGCGTGGTACAAAGGGTTAAATTCAATCCTTTTTTTTTTACTATGCAAGAATGGCAGGAAAAAATTTACTAATTTGAGTTTACTAACTCATTTCCTATTCCTCCACAAAATTATGATCAGGCATTAGAGGATATGCTTATAAGGAAAACTAAATTTAACGAGCCTGTAAGAAAAAATTTTAAACGAAAAATTAGTTCTCGATCAATGTGATATATTATAGTTGGAAAACGTGCAGTGGATTGCAAAATCCACGGTATTAATGATAGGACCTTGAGGTCTGAGGCTCTGTCACTGCGTTCGTTGTTCGCATCCCGATCAGCTTTTGCAATTCTTAAATATGTTGTTGCCCTGGGTTAATTTTGTCGAGTTAAGGGAGAATGTTGATAATGATATGGATAATGATTTCAATTTAAGCGACACAGAAAGCGATTATTAGTGGAGTCTTCTGCTATTCCTAGTAACTTCCTTTTTATTGTTATTTTTATTTTATTGTTTTGGTATGCTAGCGGAAGACAGGTATGCTAGCGGAAGACAGGTATGCTAGCGGGAGATAGGTATGCTAGCGGGAGATAGGTATACTAGCGGAAGACAGGTATGCTAGCGGAAGACAGGTATGCTAGCGGGATATAGGTATGCTAGCGGGATATAGGTATGCTAGCGAGAGGCCGGTATGAGGTGCGTTTGATTTGTAAGAATGGATGGGTTTACAAATTGAACTCACATAAGAATAGGTTCTAGTGTAGCGGTGTAAGAATGGATGGGTTTACACACGCTAACTAGTTGTGTAAGAATTGATGGGTTTACACACGCTAACTAGTTGTGTAAGAATTGATGGGTTTACACGCGCTAACTAGTTGTGTAAGAATTGATGGGTTTACACACGCTAACTAGTTGTGTAAGAATTGATGGGCTATCCTACAGCTATCTTGGTTACGAGAATGGATGGGTTCGTAACCTTGCTGGCGGGATTTTAGTTTGCTAGCGGGATATAGGTATGCTAGCGGGATATAGGTATGCTAGCGGGATATAGGTATGCTAGCGGGATATAGGTATGCTAGCGAGAGGCCGGTATGAGGTGCGTTCGATTTGTAAGAATGGATGGGTTTACAAATTGAACTCACATAAGAATAGGTTCTAGTGTAGCGGTGTAAGAATGGATGGGTTTACACACGCTAACTAGTTGTGTAAGAATTGATAGGTTTACACACGCTAACTAGTTGTGTAAGAATTGATGGGCTTACACACGGATATTTATATTCATTTAAATTATTTTGCGAGAATTTATGAGTTCGCAAATAAATGTTAAAAGATAATTGATACTAATTTGTAACTAATATGATGAAACGTTTGTTCATTTGTGATGCATGAGGACATGCACAATGTCAGGAATAGAAATTTGAGACGATCTATGAGAAGGAAGGGTTCATAGATCGTTACCCAATGCGATCACTTTCAAGAAGAAAGGGTTTGCGGGTGGTTGTGTTGACTATGAAGGAAGTTTTGTGATAATCACTTGCAAGAAGGAGGGTTTGCAAGTGGTTGTTTTGTTTTGTTGTTATAGTACTATTTTAGAACTAGTTCGGTTTAATAGAAAAACATTACTTATTTTAATGGGTAAATTTGAGAACTGTGACAATTTTCTTTCTAAGATTGTAAGATTTGGATATTATTTCCAGTAGATGCACTCTTTTATTAAAATATTTAATCAAACCACAATGATTGAGTATTGTTATATTATTATAATATTGATTTATCAGAAACGTAGTATGTTTTAATTAAGTTTTGTTAACTAATCATTAACTATTTTTAAATACCTACAATGAAAGTGTTGACTAGAGTTATTTTGCGTTTTAAGTAAAAACAAATTTAAGTTTTGTGTAATATTAATAAATAAAACTATAGTTTAACTTAAACTAAGTACGAGATGCGATGTATTGTGAAATTTGTCAATATAACGAGTGGAGAGATTATTAATAGTCAAGTTTTAATAATTTGACTGTAATACGAGTATAAGATAATTATGATATTGTAAAGTGACTCGATTGGCCAAGTGTTAGGTTAACTAGTGCATGGGGACATGCACCTTGTCAGGATGGACGAGTGTTAGGTTGATTAATAATTTAGTAATTTATATTTCAATTGATACTCGTATCCGAACGAACTCCATGTTTTTATTTCACTGGCAACACTGAGTGTTGGCGGGAAAAAAATAGCGGTAAAACAGCATGGCGAATCGAGGCACTAGATGACGGTCACTTTGGCTGGAGCATTGGTGGTGGACGGTTGATTTTGAGTTGTACGTACTGGTTGTTGGAAGAAATACACCTTTTAAAAAGAATGTGAGTTTTATTGTGCTAATATAATAATATATTATACATTAATGATAATATTATAGGGTAAGTAAGGGGATTCCTTACAAAATAAAACTTAATTTAACTTAAAACTTTTGAAGTTTGTTTAGGTGTTATCGAAATGTATGAACGCTTTCAAGTAACTTACCCACTTAACCTAACCAATTGCTCCCGTCTTTCCAGCCAATCCAAGCTACATCACAGTTGTGCGACGCCAATCTCCAGCCAGTCTCCAACCAGCCCTCCTACCAACAAGCCAGACCTAGGACGGACGCACAATGCAGTACCAGCAGTCGGAACAGCTGCAACGAGCAGGTCCAAACACCTAACGGCCGTGAAGCCTTAAGACTGGAGAGGACACCGGACGGACCCTCGACGAGCAGACAACCCCACCAGCCAATATCAACCACCTCACCAGTCATAGGTGAGGGAAATCTTACGGGAACAGAATGTACCATTTGCTATGAAAACCCTATTGATAGTGTGCTAGCTTTATATGTGCGGACAATGACATATGTGTATGTGCTATAGCTGTGCGGTGCAGTGGAGGGGAAAGGGGGGAGGTCAATGCCCTCTGTGCAGAGCGCAGACTAAAGATGTTATACGCACATACAAGTTTTGATGTGTGTGAAATGACTAAAACGTTTGTCATTTTTTTTTAGATTTAGTTTCCTTCTTCTATAAGAAAAAATGACATAATGTTTTCTAAAGTTTACGCAAACACTACACGTTGAAATGAAACAACTTTTACGGATATACTCGCGTTTATTTTACACATTACTTATTTAATGTTTATCCTGACGTTTCGAACCCTTTGCAGGGTCCGTGTGGTCAAATGGAGACTGAAGTCACAGTATTACCACAGTATTACTATTTCATACAGTAGGGCATCGCCTTTGATGTGGGGCGATGCGCCCGCGTAGGTATCTACGCGATCGTTCGCTGGGGGTTCGCAAGGGTTGTCACCAAATTCGAAATCAAATAATCGTTAATATTTTTATAAAATAATCATTTATTATCAAGAGTAAACATAAACATATTTACAAATGTGGCACTGCAAAATTAACGTGAAGGTTTATTTTTAGATTTCAATTTTCTAATATTAACTATAAAAATATAGGTACATATAAAATATACTGAATTCGCATTCGGATTGCTTAAAAAATGAAAAAAAAGAAACAAGCCCAGAAAACTTAAATATAAACCTTAAAAAATAGGTGAATGGAGAACCTCCTCTTTTTCTGTTTAAATAAATCAAAACAGTTGGATATTAGACAAATACCTACTTCTTCTGTGTCCGACGTCTCAACTACTCCAATAAGTTGTAAACATCATTATTACACTTTGCGCAAGAGCTTACGCCGCTGTAAAGAATACATATCTTACCTACACTAGAAAAACCCGCTAGGTTGGAGTTAGAGTTACGAACTATTTAGTAAGGAGAGCCCGTTGTGCAACTGTGATACAGATGCTAACGACACCATCTTACATCTAATAACAGAATGCCCAATAAACGCCAAGGCGAAACAAGAACTAGAGCAAAAGATAGATGGTCTCGTTAACAAAAATTCGATTCAATTGATAATTGAGAATTAAAAAAAAGAAATAGCCTAATAAAATGAAAATTGTAGTGTTTGTAATGAATTAGAATTTGATATTTGTAATCCAACCGGAGAGGCCATGCGCACTAAATTCTATGAAAAATGTCATTTTCTGCGGGGGACGAGGTAAACGCACACAAATACAGTTCACACTGATGCATTTTTCAATGACGTCGTCGCTACGCACGCAAACTACAAAATTATTAAACACTAGCATAAACTAGACGCACACTAATATATTCATACACAGGGATAAAAAAAATGAAAAAATGTTTATTAACTGCAAAGTGACATCTATCGGTTCCTCACTGGGCAAGCCTGCGTCGAAGTAACCTAGGCACAAAGTTAATGTTTTTAGCCATTCAGTAATAATATTTCGTGCTTTATATATACTCCTTGTCCTTAATATCACAAAATTTTACAACTCTGTTCTACACATGCATTTTTATAAAATCACCAAAGCGTTGCGCGAACACAGTGTTAACCGATGGGATATTCAATCTATAAACTCTGCGATTGGTTATTGGTTTATAATAGTCAGGAGATGAAATGACGGCTCCGTGCATAATTAGCGAAGTTTTAAGTACGAACAGCTGACGCACACTGAGTACACCTGCCTCTTCTTAAACAAGTGTAGTTGGATATCTGTAGGGCCTACTAAGCATAACTTTTAACACTGCCCGTTGTGCTCTCTCAGCCTGAACAATAAATGTTTTTGCAGCACTCCCCCGGCAAGTAATGCAGTACACTATGAGAGACTGGCATAGTGCGTAGTAAACTATAACCTGTCTAAACAATAGCCTGTCCGTGCAAGAGTCTGACGTCAACTTTATATAAACGTCGATAGTGCTTGACACTATCGATTAAATTTGTCGATGCCAATAATAATGACTTAGCCCGAAAATTTTAATAGTTAAAATTAATCACATCAAGTTATTTAATGTACTTGTTTACCTACACAAGTAAATCTCGCGACAAGCTTTTATATCATATAATTGTGTAAAGACGTTATAAGTTCAGAGTAGGTACTTTCAGTCGGTTTATGAACTAAAGTATCCGCAAGTGGCTAAAATTTCTCAGAACGACTTAACTGCTCGAGATTGCACGTCTTCTCTGGGTTCATTGAATTTATCAGTACCGGAGATCGATGAGGTTTTAATAATAAGCGTGCTGGTTTAGATAGTATACCAAACATATTACTAAAAATGTATGCCGAGAATCTTGCGGGGCCATTACAAATAATATTATAACAAATCGTTTCAAATGGTATAGTTCCATCACAGTGGAAATCGGCACGCCTAACTCCCATTCACAAAGGTGGTGATACAAATATTGTTTTCAATGTATCTATTCTTCCGGCATTGGGTAAAGTCTTAGAATCCAAAGTGTGGCAAAAAATGTATTGGCATGTCAAACAAAAACTTCATCATGAAACTACAGCTCAATCGGTTGAAGATATCTGCTTCAAATTTAGTTGCACGGAACAAACATACATACATACATACATACATTGCAAAATAAATAAAAGCTTGTGAAAATAGTTAACTATCTAACCGAGATTCTCAAACAGGAAGAACCGAAAAACTGAACATGTATTTTCATGGTTCCATAACGCAGATCAATCTTTTATGTGGGTAACGTAGGATCTGACATGACGGCATGATGATGATGGCTGATGATCTGATAATCTGATGATGGCATAGTGACATTCACAAGAGCTACTTGTAGCCTAAACTGAATAAATGATTTTGAATTTAGAATTTAGAATTTTAAATTTCTTAAAAGCAGACTGAAAATAGAATAACAAGATGAAAAAGGAACTTTCCACATTTGGCTGGACATCTTGACAATTTTAGAAAATCTCCTGCCTCGATTCAGGCAGGAGATTTTTGTTTGCAGAGTTGTGGACATTACTACGTCCAAGGGCATTTTAAAAAGAGCATTAACTAAAGTTTGCGCTCTGCCCATAGGAGATTCTCATGAGCTCCTTGGAACCTCAGCTTCCAAGAGGGAGGAGGATGTTAACCATACTGGCGGCAATGGGGGAGGGAACAAGGACGACGCAGTGACACCAGCAATACCGGCGACGGCCGGAAAATGACATCTATCTATCATCAAGATTTCAGCTCGTACGCGCGTCCCTATTTTATTTGTATTTTATTCCGAATAAAAGAATTTTACTGTTTCTTCGGTGTATTACTTAAACTAGGCATCGTCGTAAACAAATGGTAATCAATAATTTTTAACTCATTATTTTATTTTCTAAACAAAAAAAAATAACAACAATTCAATAATCTTTATTTTAATTGTAAATATTTCAAAGAAGTTATGATTAGTATTTCATAATAATAAAAAGCACACATTTTTTAATAATTTCAAAGTTGCTACGACACGCTGTTGGACTGCAGTATCTCATACTCTCTCGTACAATAAGTTTAAAAATGCTGTGAGCAAATTGTGTTCGTTTAGGAGTCCACGAAACATGATTTTCACAAGCTGGGATCCAAATATCTCCAATAAAAGCATCTTTTGGAAATCTGAAAAATAAATAGCCAGAATAAACATTATGATGAAGTCGATATCGATGTTGTTGCGGAAACCCACAACACACACTATGCTATTGCTCAAAATTACACATTAAAATTACACATTAAAATTACCTTAAAATTAACAAAGTCCACTTACAGTTCCATGCCGCTCCCGCCGTCCTGAACGGGATCCATATGGTCCGATGGGGCCCGAATCCGGCTCCGGGTCTTCTAGGGTTCCCTAAACACACCCAAACTACCCCAAAGTGCACTCTCCCCCGAGGAAATACCTGGTTCACTTCGTAGCGTGGTAGCCGACATCCAAACACGGACGGCGAATTGTACTCCCGATGCGATTCGCTCACGACACACACACCCACAGGTTGCACAATATACTTAATTAGAGCAATACGGCTCCAAATGCCCTTATTACTACACAAAACTATTTAATTATCAACACACGATAACTATCAACCAGCCATATTTGCTTTCCAGAGACAAGAGTATAAAAAAAAGAACAACTAGTGATGGGGCCATTATGCCACCAAACAAAATTGAATCTCGATAATCGATTCGTCCATAATACAAATCAAAGTTTTATTTCCAATAAAATAAATGCCTGTTTATTTGCAACATCCCGCCACCCAAAGCGGACGTACCGCTTTCTAGCCTGAAATCTTAAACTAGTCAACCGGTAATCGAGCTAAGGTCGCGACCGCGCGATTTAGCACCGATCCATCAACCAACACTTGCGCCACACGCGGAGTCCCGTCCGCGCCCCAGATTAACTTTAAAATGCGACCTCGTCTCCAAAATAACGATGGCAAATTAGCCTCTTTTAATAAAACCAGATCCCCCTCCGAAGGGGGCGACGTCCGGTCTGTCCACTTTACACGCTGCTGCAATAAATGCAGATACTCCAGTGACCAACGACGCCACAAGTCCTGACTCATTTGTTGTATCATTTGAAAACGAGACATCCGGTGTCTGCGTTCATCCTTCCAGGGATACTCAGGCAGGGCAGTGAGTGGCTGACCGACCAAAAAATGACCAGGGGTCAGGACTTCCATGTCATTTGCGTCAGAGGAGAGTGGACAAAGCGGACGCGAGTTGAGAACCGCCTCAACCTTACAAAACACAGTTGTAAGTTCCTCATACGTGAGGGTAGTTTCCCCGACTACCCGGCGCAAGTGGGTTTTTGCCGATTTTACCGCGGCTTCAAATATCCCGCCCCAGTGGGGACAGGCTGGCACACTAAATCGCCATGTGATTCCCCGCTGTGCGAGAGCTTGACTTATGCTATTACAATTTTTATCCAGAAAATCGTTCACATCTTTTAAGTAGTTGGCAGTGCCTCTGTAGTTGGTACCGTTGTCGGACCGAATGAGAGAAGGTAAACCCCGTCGCGAAACAAAACGATCCAGCGTGGCGACAAAGGCTTCCGTAGACAGAGCCGAAACCACTTCCAGGTGGACGGCCTTAGTGGCCAGGCAGACAAAAACGCACAGGTATGCTTTCGTGACCCTAGTGTTACGATAGGCTGTGGTTTTCACCAGAAACGGTCCAGCAAAATCCGTACCGACCCCGTCGAACGGCCTAGTAGTCTGACAAACCCGGTCAGAAGGGAGATCCCCCATCTGTGGCTGCATAGTGGAGGCCTTCACCCGATAACAAGCCACACACTTAAATAACACGCTGCGAACCACTCTCCGAGAGGACAAAATCCAGAACTCCCTCTGTAATATCGCCAGTAACGCATTACACCCCGCGTGAGCGTTTTTCAGGTGTCTATCCGAGACCACCAGTTCTACCAAAGGTCCTCCTTTGGGGAGTAGCAGAGGATGACGGCTACCGAAGGGCAGGTCGGCATTTTTGAGGCGACCTCCAACGCGTAACAGTCCATAGTTTTCCAGATGAGGCCTCCAACACCGCGTGGTGAGGCAAGAAAACATGATCTGTCGTTGTCCAGTCGACAGTCGCCCGCGACATATGCCCCAAGGCCTCGTATTCTCGCATGAACTCGATATACTTTTCCCGAAGTACCAGATCGCGAGACATACGACGCTCCATGGACAAGAGTCGTTTCTCTGCCAACGCCCTCGATTTTCCCAAGAGAGGGGGACAGTCGATAAAAGGCAGTCGAGTTTCGATCCTACCCGACGCCATCCGGCGTGTGTGATCCTTATAAAAGGTTTCGCACTCCACATGCTCCGGATCCAGACGGGAGACCATGGGAGGCTCTTCCAGTTCCCAGAATTTTTGCATCGTCCTAGCGATGGAGGTAGTAGCGACGACAGGTGAGACATCCCGCGTCTCCTGGTCGAAAACCGGTCCCATTAAAACGTGTCCAAAGATGGTAGGTATAGCTACCAACGAAGAGCGGCCCAGACTCCGCTGAGGCCCTAAAAGGATCCAGCCCAGTACATCCGCTCCCAATATGAGGTCCACCGGAGCCGGCTCCTCGAAATGAGGGTCTGCCAGCATGAGCCCTGATGTGTCAGACATTGCGTCCCGCGGAATGTCTGTCGGTGGATGCCAACCCAGCAGATTGTCGAGTACGATCGCGGCCGCCGCAATCCGTATCGAAGCGGAATGCACAGGAGAGAAGGAAATGTGGGTCTGACCGGACAGACCCCCCACTTCTGTATCTCCGACTCCCCGAATCGGAACTGAGGGAGGCGCGCACTCCAGACGTAGGCGCCTCGCTACCCTCGTAGTAATTAAGCAGCCCTGTGCCCCAGTGTCTAGGAGGGCTCGTATCCGGACGAAGTCCCCCCTAGGTCCCCAAACGCGTACCTGCGCGATGGGCAAAAGAACCGTCCTCGGTTCCGACGTAGCCCGACCACAGGCTAGTCACGCGTCAGAGCCAGCGGCCGACCCTGTCGAACAGTGATGACTCGGCCAGTAAGTCGGACGCGTGCAGGCCACCATCCGGGGTGGTGCGTATCCAGGTGCCCTACCATACCGGTGATAGGGTGGGTGGTATTCCAACCTCGGGTACTCGTGCAGTACCGGTGAGAACTGTTGACGGTTCTCATGTCGTTGTTGTTCCGGCAACGGCGGCGGAGGATACGCATACGAGTATCCGGGTGTTGGGTCCGGAGGTGGGGCTCCCTGTACCCAGTGGCCCTTAGAGGCACCAACTCCTGGTGTTGGTCGCGCCGGGTGCCGGGTTGTAGCCAGAACCTGGCTCCGTTCCGGCGGTCCCCAACTCACCTGAGCCGGGGTGTACGAGGGGTTGTAGTGTGGCGGCCGTGGCGGACTCCGTCTTTCCGGAGGCGGAGTTGACCCCGGCCCCAAACCGCCACCCGTGGGAGATCCCCTCTCCCGAACCGGTGCTGAGCCCTCAGCACTACGGGTGCACAGTAAGCGATGGTGCGGTCCGCCGCACACATCGCAAGGCCTCGCCTGGGGACACTCATTGTACCTATGTCCTCCCAGGCAGGCATAACACAATCCTCGTGTCCGAACGAGGTTTCGGCGCTCTTTTGTGGGCAGCCCGAGAATTGCTGGACATAGCTGTTCCAAGTGCTGCTGTCCGCAAACCCGGCATCCAGAACCGGGGTTGATGGCGGCCGCAGCCACCAGCCTGCCGCGACCCTTCCCTGGGTTGCGTGGTGGCTGGGCACCGTAGACTCCGGAATTGCGGGCCGGCGCACTTGTCGGAGCCTCCTGGGAGGCTAGCTGGTTTTCCAGCAGGCCAGCCTCCTCTTCCAGGAACTCCAGAAGTTCCCCTATCGAGGGCAGAACGCTGCCGAGATCCTTGTGGACCAGTCGATTCCGCTCGAACTTGTCCCTCATCTCCTGCGACAACTTGGCCAGAACGATGTGCAGAAGAAGGAAGGACCACTGGTCGACGGGCAGTCCGAGCGTCCTTAACCCGTTTAAGGACACGGTGAGCGGGGTGATCAGCTGCGTCCTCAGCTGAACCCTATGGTTGACCCTCGGCAATCCCAGCAGATGGGTCACGTGCGCGTCCGCCTGAAGACGCGGCTTTTCGTACCGCTTCTCTAGCAGCTGCATGGCGGTGTCGTAGCTCGCATCCTGCAGCTCCAGATGCTGTACGAGCTGTCTCGGTTCTCCGTCTAGGAAGGAACGGAGATATGCCAGCTTTTCGGCCTTGGTGAAATCCTTCCGAGTATCCACCAAGGCCAAAAACATGTTCCGGAATCCAGCCCAGTCCCGCATACATCCGGTGAAATGCGGGACCTCCAGGGCACCCAATCTTCCCATGGCGCTGGGTCCAGAGGTGTGGAGCGAAGCGGGGCGCGCAACAGGCTTCCCCTCCCGCAGTCGCTCGATGTCCTTCACCCGCTGAAGGACCTCGTCGTAAATGTCTTGGATGTGCTCCAGATCCTTGACATATTGGGCGTGGAGGGCCAGCTCCTTCTCCCCGACCGGGTCGGTTGACAGTAGAGCGGTTACCGACCGCTCGGCCAACAAGAAACGAGCCTGCATTTCTTTCGAACGCGTCTCCAAGGCGTCCTCCCGGTTAGGCCGATCTATTAATGCAAGCAGCCCGGTGAACCACCGGAGCTGCTGAGCCAACTCCTGCCGTGACGCTGTCATTATAAATAATTTAAACTAAATAAACCTAAACACAAAATTAAAACGAGTCAATGAAAACACGGAATCGATTATCCCGAATCGACTCGATGCTTTCAATTGAACGAAATTAAATAACAATTAACGTTCCGAGAAATGTCCCAGCCCAAATGAATGAACGAACGAAAACAACGGTACTACCAACCTTACAATTTAACCGCACCTGTCCCGGAAGTGCGATTTTACACGAAATGAGCTTAACCTATTACGAACTAACAAAAAAGACACAAAATTACACCGATTAACCTAGAGGTTCGGTATTAACCACGCTCTGCTACCAAAATGTTGCGGAAACCCACAACACACACTATGCTATTGCTCAAAATTACACATTAAAATTACACATTAAAATTACCTTAAAATTAACAAAGTCCACTTACAGTTCCATGCCGCTCCCGCCGTCCTGAACGGGATCCATATGGTCCGATGGGGCCCGAATCCGGCTCCGGGTCTTCTAGGGTTCCCTAAACACACCCAAACTACCCCAAAGTGCACTCTCCCCCGAGGAAATACCTGGTTCACTTCGTAGCGTGGTAGCCGACATCCAAACACGGACGGCGAATTGTACTCCCGATGCGATTCGCTCACGACACACACACCCACAGGTTGCACAATATACTTAATTAGAGCAATACGGCTCCAAATGCCCTTATTACTACACAAAACTATTTAATTATCAACACACGATAACTATCAACCAGCCATATTTGCTTTCCAGAGACAAGAGTATAAAAAAAAGAACAACTAGTGATGGGGCCATTATGCCACCAAACAAAATTGAATCTCGATAATCGATTCGTCCATAATACAAATCAAAGTTTTATTTCCAATAAAATAAATGCCTGTTTATTTGCAACAGATGTTTTGTTTTTGTACTGTCGCAGCTCTAACTTTGTTGCAGTGTGGCTAATGTCATTAAATTAAAATTTCCTATTTTCGGGATAAATGACGAGACGTCAATCTATTATATTAATGAAGTAGACCGATCCTAAACATACAGTTTCATAGTAATGATATTTTTTAAAGCAATTTCATTTCAAAAAACGTTGGAAAAAGAAAATAAGTAACAATTTATAAATAGTGATTTATTAATAATTAAATAAGCATTTATATTAAAAAAACAGTTTTAACGATAAAGAACGTGAAATATAAATTGTAATTCAATGTTGGCTCATTCAATTTTAAAAGTTTCACAAAGTTGCAACTTGACATTTTAGTGGCAACACTTTTTGATTGACAATATTTTTTCTGTTTTTTGCAAATTTTGTGCTTTATTCAACAATAATAAGACAAAATTATACTTACAGATCGAAAGGAACGTTATCCTTTGTACAGTCGACTTTTCTGATCGCTCTTTACACGAAAGCACGCTGCAATTTGTCATTTTTTGCTCACGTCCTAACGCGTGCACCGTGATTTGCAAATGATGAAGCCGGCGCCCGCCGGAACACGCGAGAACTAATTTTATTAAACCGATATGACCGCCGGTCATATACTTTTGGCAGAGGGGAACGCCTGTCAGTGGCGTCTCCGGTTGGTTTAATGCTCTAAGTATTAATTAATATTATGTGTTGTAAAAACGTTCATTATTAATCAATGAGAACTTGGCAAAATAAATAAAATAAAAAGAAAAAAGAAACTATTTAGTCATCTAAATCTATAAAATTTTAAATTCTTGTTGTGTTTCGACGTCGACTTACAACCGTATACAGAACAACGTGTATGCACCATTATATTCAATAGGAATCACTGAACGTAAATTCAAAAACGTTTAAAATACGCAGTACGCGCACGTGGCTGTCCTTCACGGTAGCTCCTACAAACTGGGCTTGTTTGTGGGACACTCACCGCAGCGCCCGCTTCCCCGCGGGTTCTCCTCCCTTGCTCTGCGAAAGTACCTTCGATGCGCAACTGTATGCTTGCTGAACTGTGGTATTACTATTTCATACAGTAAGGCATCGCTTTTGATGTGGGGTGATGCCGCCGCGCCCGCGTAGGTATCCACGCGATGGTTCGCCGATATGTAAGGATTGTCACAAAATTCGAAATCAAAAAATCGTTAATATTTTTATAAAATAATCATTTATTAACAAGAATAAACTAAGTATATACATATTTACAAATGTTGCACTGCTAAATATTTCCATGAAAGTTTATTTTTAGTTTTCAATTTTCTGTCTTTCTATATAACAAAGGAGTCGGTGTTCTGGTAGTGGCCAGGCTCCATACAAAATCTATACCGTCTCCTTTAACAATATAATGAATTTGCATTCGGATTGCTTAAAAAATTAAAAAAAAGAAACAAGCCCAGACATCTTAAATATAAACCCTAAAAAATAGGTAAACATAGAACCTCCTCTTTTCTGTTGGTTTAAATAAAATCATAACAGTTGTATCTTAGACAAATACCTACTCCTTCTGTGTCCGACATCCCAACTATTCCAACAAGTTGTAAACATAATAATTACACTTTGTGCAAGAGCATACGCCGTAAAGAATACATTATACCTACATACACTAGAAACCCCCGCATGGTTGGAGTTAGAGTTACGAAGTAACTATATATAAGGTATAAGTGATACAGATGCTAACGAGCGAGGCCATCTTACATCTAACAACAGAATACCCAATAAATGCCAAGGCGAAACAAGAACTAGAGCAAAAGATAGATGGTCTCGTTGACAAAATTTCGATTCAAGCAATTGGGAATAAAAAACACAGAAATAGCCTAATAAAATATATGGAGATATACGAAATAAAAACAAGTGAAAATTTTAGTGTTTGTGATGAGATGAATTAGAATATTTGTAATTGTATTAGTTAATAGTTATGTGTTGTAAAAACATTCATTATTAAATAATGGTAAGTTGGTTAAAAAAAATAAAAATAAACTATTTAGTCATCTGTTGTTAGAGCACAAGAATTCGGTTATTTGTTCTTGTAGTTGGAGTACCCTGCACTTCATCAACAATATAATATTTTACCCTAAATGTAGCTACATACATTCCTGGGACAAATGCAAAAAAATACATTTCTGAATGCGTGAACGTCCTATTAGAATAAACGTTCAATACATAACTTCTTTTCATATATTTTTTTAAATACGTTTACAAAATTACATTATAAAAAACTAAAAGAAATAAATAATATTTTTCCGATAAATCAATTAAATAAAAATCAAATCATCAGGATACGTTTAGTTTTCTTCATACAAGTACGCGTGTCCTTCTCGTCCGTGTTCAGCTTTGTGTATGGGGAAAAAATACAGTTGAGTGATTTTATAATGTTAAATATTTTTAGTTATTTATAGAATACTACATACATTTTAATACTTTAAACAATAAATCAGGCCTCTCTATTAAAAACTGTTTTAAATATCATTTTTAAAGCCGTCCGTAATTTCTTTCATATTTGTTATTCAGCTTTGTTTATTGTTATTTAGTAGAAAAATAAGTTTTTACCTGGCAACACTAAAATCATAAATAACGTCTGTAGGTGGCGCTAGTTCTGCACGACAGCCATTTTGCTGGAGTTCTGGTTAGACGGTCTACAAAAATTTTACTAAATTGTGCGGGAAAAATACACAAATTAGTTTCATCTTGATAACCATTCCATTAAACTAATTGGTTAGTGTAGGTTTAGCTTTCTATATAGTTTAATTCAAGGATACTTCATGATATATTTAGAAACATATAAACAGTTTGATTCAAAGACATCTCTTAGTATTTTTCACACATTTTAGGTTGTACACACGAGTGTTTTGTTCCTTTTTTTACGAATTTGTTACATTTCTTTGTGAAGTAACAAATATGAAGTAAAGTCGCACTCACATTGTAATAGTTGACTTGGATTACTAAAGTTAAAATATTATGATCACAGTTAATTTTAAGGTTGATTGAAAATGTTAAGTAAGTCGAAAGTAATACAAACTAGTCTTGCTGCCATTCTTTATTAAAATAATCAATTAAGATACTGCTTTTTACTCATTAACAAATTTACCTTTCAAATAGAATGCACAACATGAACTAGTCCTTATAGTTCATCTTTGTAATTTTTTTGTAACATCAAGTTATTTTCATCTTTGTTTCCTATTTGTTATATGTACAATTTTTTGCATTTGTCCCCTCCTACAAAGACAAAGTACAAGCAGAGGTACAAGTTAATACGAAATTATTGGAAAAACTTAGCTTGCGTCACGGGGAAATTATATATGAAATTATATATGGGGTATGTTGCACAGATCGTAAAATGGTGAATTTTCCGGGATCAAAAATTGCGCGGCATCGATGAAATCGGTACTAAAAAACATAGTTATAATGTTCTAACATTTTTTTCTGGTTAGGTGAAATAAAATTCTATGTGTAGCACTAAATATTTTATTAATGGGATTAATAGGTACTCAAAAAAAATTATTATACCTCGAAATCTTTCATTGCCGTGTTTGTCCACACGTCTGATGTGTATTATACCTCATTGATGAAAATCTACTGGTTATTTTATATTAAAACTAATTTTTATTTGATACGTGAATAGTTAAAGTATTGTTACGAAATACATTTATTCAAATATTTAAACAATACAACGAATGGTTAATAAAAAATCATTTGTCCCAGAACTACCTTTCAAAACGTTGCATATCAGTGCCACATAAGTGCTCGACGTAGAAGGACGTACACACGTGCCTGCGTTTTCGCGCCATAAATCTAAGTATTCCATTTATATGTTACTGGATATTTTTTTTTTCATCGCCGTAGATAAGTATAACTTCTATTTGAATAAGTTTGTTCTCTTAATTAAGCATTCAATAGAACGCCATTTCTCATAAGTTTGTTTGTGAAGTGTTTATTACTTCGAATAATTAATAGACTTTTTGTTATTTTATATTTTTGTCTTGATTTTCATCACCGTGCTTTCATTGCCGTTGTTTCCGTGGCCAAACTTTGGTAAGACAATGAAAAATAAGACACGGCAATGAAAAAAATTTCATTACCAGGCCTTGTAAAACAGGTTAGATTCATTGTCGTGGCCAGGTGTTTCATTTCCGTGACTTATGTTTTCATTACCATGGTATGATTAGGCAAAGAAAACATCTTTACCTGTAATAAAGAGGTAGTACCGAATAGAGTAGACTCTTTTTTCTTATAAAAACAGTATTTTTCTTTGCCGTGGACGCTTGTTTCATTGCCGTGCACGCATGTTTCATCACCGTGGGACAAAATTTTTAATCTTGTATATCTCGTTAGTTTTTTAAGTTATCTGCCAGATATTATGCAATAATACATACATTATCAAAAACTTTAATATACTTACGCGAAATTTTTTTTAAGCTTAGATAAAAAATCCACGGAAATGAAGATTTTAATGGACCTGTTAAAATTCACCCAAAAATTGGTTGATTTGTTTTGTTTATATAATTTTTCAACATTTGTGTTTTTGTAATAGGTTGATACGTAAACGTAGTAAACGTAGCCGTGGTACTTTCAGTTTATTATCCTGTAGTACGTGCTTGACGTCACAATGCCGCGTGCTCTCTGAAACAAAGATTTCCCTACAGAAGCCAAATGTCTAGGATGATGGTGAGAATCACCATTGAGGTACCTATCTGTATGGGTTACTTTACGATACACAGTGTGACTCAAACTATGGTCCGGATTCCTGATGATTAAAGTATCCAAGAAAGCTAGCTTACTATCTGCATCCATTCAAAAATTCAAAATTTCATTCTCCATTGTAAATTGTATTTTTGGATGTATGGAGTTAAGATGATATAGAAAAGCAGATACTTTATCAGTTGGTAGGATAGTGAAAGTATCACCTACGTACCGCTTGTAGAACCTAGGGGTTACCGGTGCTGTGCTCAGGGCCCTCTCCTCGAAGTCTTCCATAAAGATATCGACGACAACGGGCGAAACAGGGGAATCCATAGCGACACACTCTACTTGCAGGTAGTAAATGTCATTCCACAAAAGGTAGCCAGATGTTAGACAATGCTCTAATAGTACTGCATATTCATCAGGCATAATATCTTGTTTTGCTAGACGTTTTTTAGTAAATTTTAATGCATTCCTGTACTGGTAAGCATGTAAATAAGGACTGCACATCAAAACTAACCATAGTTTCATTGTCAGCGAGATGTAGGTCTTTGATATCGTTGACAAATTGGTAGGAATCCTTCACATAAGCTGTTGTGTTACCTCTAAGTGGTGAAAGAATCTTAGCTACATGCCGGGCCAGTCGGTAAGTATGTGAATCGATCTGGCTTACAATAGGGCGTAGCGGAGCCTCGGGTTTGTGAATTTTCAGTAACCCATACAGTTGTGGTGGTTTAGGGCAGGAAGGAATTAAATAGTTAGCATCTAGAATTAACGTTTCGGATTGTTGTTTGACAAGATCACTAGTTAAATCCTTTACATGCTTGACTATAGAGTGCCTGCGCATTTCAATCACCTTCGCTCGATGGCCAAAATCTCCTGAGTAAATAAGTTCATAAATTTTATTATTAAAATCTTCAACACTGAAGCTTTTCGATTCCTTTGACCACGCTAATAAATCCCGAAGAGTTATCTGCAAGGATTCTTGTTGCTGTAACACACACACATGGTAAGGGCAGCAAAGGCTTTATCAGAAAGTGTTAAATGTCGAGGTATGTAAATTCCTTTGACCTCCCCATTCATGTCAAGATCTTTAAATCCACGTGAAAAAGTGTAAGATTTTTGTGTCTCTGAATACCTGTCATTCCAAGCATCACTATCTAAATGTTGACCATCAATCAATCATTTATTAAAAGATTCTGGAGTCTTGAGAACAGAAGGTTCCTTTAACTTGGTTTTGATATTTAAAGTAAAATTAAAATGTTTTTTGTTTTGTTTATATAATTTTAACGCAAATTTTGTAGCGAACAAATTACAAAAACACAAAACAAAACACTTTATAAATAGCTTGCCTACTTCTTAACCGATCTTTAGTATTTGTAAAAATATTATGATCGGGTGTTAATGACGGTAGTTGTTGACATTGAATAGGCGCCTTTGGCTTTCAAAGTAAAAAGTAAATAGTGTTGAATAATTTCGGCGGGCTGGTTAGAACCACGATAGCTCAATTAGGAGAGCACCTGACCCGGTATGTCAGAAGGGTGCAGGTTCAAACCCTGCTCGTGGAAATTTTTTCAACATTTGTGTTTTTGTAAAGTAAAATTGTCACGTTCAAAATTAACATCATTTTCAAGTTGACCGTTATCGCAAAATTCACCGCTTACATGAGGCAATAGTGAAATTGAGTCGTCGTGACCGTTACGGCTTGTACATTGTATGTCCACATGTTTTGCAATTTGTATTGCATGCAAATATAGTAAGTACATTGAAGAGTAACATTATACTACAATTAAGTACATTACAGGACCTTCAGATTTTCTTGTTAATCACTCACGTAGGTCGCGTATAGCTTAAGACAGCTTAGAAATTTTTCTTTCTGAGGCACGTTTTCGCTTGCCCCCCTTCTTTTTTCTACGGCGGTTACGGTCGCGACTCGTATTCGAAGACGAGGAAGAAATGCTGTTGCTGGTACTGCTAGAGCTTGAACTACTGGACCGCGTCCGTTTCCGATGTAAACCCGAGGGGCCTAGTCGATCTTTCGGTGTCTCATTATTTTTAATAATGAGATACATCCATACTAAATTAATAATTAGATAAGTAACACGTCTAACAATCTGTACAATGAAATACACTCTAACAAAACACAAATTAAATTTAAGAGCGTTTACGCCGCACACTAGCGCCGCCAATGAAAAAAAAAACATATCTAGTAATTAGAGATAGAAAATCAAATTATGCTCAACAAACTATCTGAATGAAGTAATTTAGGATTTTTACGTCACCTAATGAACACCTGACATGTTATGGTTTAGTTAAATATGGCGTTATAGTTAAAAGTGGCCGTAACTTGCTGAAAAAGAGAGAATGAGACAAAGATATCGAAAGTACAAAAATCCACTCGACTTGTTGTCTTATGAAGTTATTCGTGGTCATTGTCACAAACTATATCAGTCCTGCCATTCACTCTACCTACGTACTATCGAGTCCAATATTGTGAAATGTCCAAAGTCGTTCTGGCGATTAATCAAAAATAAAAAGAGCAGCACCGTGGCTATCCCGGGGTCTATGTTTAGGGAGGATGTCATTGCACAAACGGGTTCCGAGATTGCTGATCTTTTTTCATGTCATTTCTCCTCTGTGTATAGTGAAGCAAATCTTATTAACTACGATACTTCTGAAAATGATGCTTCTTTTAATGATACTTGCCTAAGCAGTATAAGTTTCACAGAACGCAATGTTTTAAATAAGATTCGTAACCTTGATATTTTTAAAGGTGCTGGTCCAGACTCTATTCCCGCAGTGCTTGTGAAGCGTTGCAGCTCGGCTTTAGCTTTGCCACTGTCTATTATCTACAATAGATCTTTGAGTGATGGATGTTTTCCGGATGAATGGAAAAAGGCACGAATTCTCCCACTCTTTAAAAAGGGCGATAAATGCAACATACAAAATTATCGCCCAATCGCTATACTCTCATGTTTTTCTAAAATATTCGAGTCCCTTGTATGTCCTGCTTTGACTGCTCATGTCGATCATGTTTTATCTTCTAATCAGCATGGCTTTCGATCGGGTTGTTCCACTGTCACGAATTTGTACCTGTTTGTGTCTGATTTGTCAGGTTATCTCGACCGGGGCTGCGAAGTCGACACGGTATACACTGATTTTTCTAGTGCTTTTGATAAAGTCAATCACAAACTACTCATAAAAAAATTAAAACTTTTTGGAATTTCTGGAACGCTCTTGGAATGGTTTCAGTCCTATTTTGCAAAAAGACTTCAGACGGTTTCTGTTGGTGGCCATGAGTCACAAAACTACTATGCTGTGTCTGGTGTTCCTCAGGGGTCGCACTTAGGGCCTATCCTCTTTTCTGTCTTTATCAATGACATAGGCACCACAATACAAAACTGTAAGTTCCTCTTATTTGCCGATGATTTAAAAATTTATAAAACTGTGGAATCATCTGTAGATATAAAGCAAATTCAAGAGGACTTATTCAGAGTAAAACAATGGTGCAATGAAAATTTGATGGAACTTAATATTGATAAATGTTCTCACATGAGGTTTTCCAGGAAAAAGCGACCACTGGCATCGAGTTATGTGATTGATGGTGTAACTTTGCAGACGGTTAATGAGATGATGGATCTTGGTGTGGTTATGGACCGGGAGCTTCGTTTTACGTCACATATTGATCACATAGTCGGGAAAGCAGCTCGAATGTTAGGATTAATAAAGCGTAACACTAGGAGCTTTAAACATGTCCATACAAAAATTGTTCTTTACAATGCATTGGTTCGAAGTTCCTTAGAATATGGGTGCCTAATGCTACACAAGATAGCTGGTTTCGCAAAATTTATATTAGCGTTCGTGATACTCCTCGTATGTTTCCTTCGTATACAATCAGAGATGACATTTTGCTTCCTCGTATGGCTATCGACAACCCTTTGGATGGTTCTCCATGGCGTGAGGTTCTTCCAAAAGAGAAAGTTCGCGAAGCTGCTAAGGAGGCTCATTCTACTTTTCCAGCCATTCATCCTGGAGCGATGAAATGTTATTTCCTCTTAAGGAAACATTTCTATTGGCCTGGTATGTATCGCGACGTAACAAATATCATAAATGAGTGAGATATTTGCAAATCCTTCAAGATTGCTAATTCTCAGCCTCGTGGTCGGATGTTGACATCCTAAAAATATTTTCTTACCTATGCAAACGCTATCTATCGACATTATCGGTCTGTTACTGTTAGCTTTTCATGGCTATCGTTATATTCTTTCTATGGTCGAGGTTTTTTCTAAATATTTGTGGATAGTTCCACTTAAACGTGTTACTATAAAATCTATTTCAGAGGCTCTTGAAAGGGAAGTTTTTTCATTTTGGTATTCCTTGGCACGTTTTTTGTGATAACGCGACTGTATTTCGAAGTTATTTTTTCGCAAATTTTCTAAATTCTTATCATATTGTTCCTATTTTTACTCCTTACTATTCCCCTCAGGCCAATACTGTTGAGCGGTATAATTAATTTATTATTACCTGTCTCAGTATTTTAGTTGGTGAAAATCACAGAACTTGGGCTATATTGTTACCTATAGAGAACCTTTACCACTTTGTTACCTATAGTGAACCTTTACCTTTTAAGATGTTGTTTCAACTTCTGTTTCGTATGTATACAAGCTCTTTAGCTCGTCCCCAGACGTAAAAATCTAACGGAGTTAGGTCTGGGGAACGTGGAGGCCATTAGATAAAACCATTCCTCCCAAAAAAAAATTAAATGTGGTATTTTGGGTTTTTGGTTAAATAACTCAAAAAGTCAACATAAAAATAACCATCGAGCATGGTCAAAGCTAAAAGTATAGCAGATTACCATTTCTGTCGGGCAATTCGTTTTGCACACGATGCGCCAAACACCCTATATAATAAAAACAGACATTCTGCTGCTTTAAATACTGGAGATGTCGTTTGGCGTCGCAATTTTACGCGTTCTTCTGGCGCTGATGCTTTTTCTAGGAAGCTAGCGCCTCGTTTTGTTAAGGCTCGTGTCCTTTATGTTGTTTCTCCTCGAGTCTATGAGTTGAGAGATGTGGATTCTCCCCGTTGTGATAATTATCACATTAAAGATATTTAAAAATAGCATATGCTATTATTCTTCTTTCTTTCTTTTTTTCGTTGTTTTTTAGTGTTTTTTTTTGCTTTTTTGCTTTTGTGGAGTGGGGCTAACTGTGTAGGCACTTAAGCCGCCAGCTTGCTATGATTGAAAAAGTAGACAATTCTCTATTGTCTTGTGTCTTCTTCCTGGGTTCCGTTGGTCAGGGTTCAGATTTATTATTTGAATTGATTTAGATCAAAAGTACTTCATTGCCGAAGAGATACTGATGCCAAATTACGTGAACTGAAGTATTATACATTCAAGCCTTTTAGACTATTTGATCATAGTGTTGTTCAATTTTGTAAGCTGTTTTCTATTTCACTTGGAGTGTAGATGAAACTTTTGTAATATTAATAAGTGGTTAATAATAAGTTTTATATTATTACTAGTTTGTTTGTATGTCTCGCAAGTTTTGGCAGTTTAGCAAGTTCTAATTAAAGACTGCTAAAATATTTTATATTGTAAAGAATTTAGCTTATGACGCTCTTTATGAATATGTAAAGTAATAAAAGAATTTAAATGTTGCACGTTAAAGAAGCTACCCTTGTCGACCAACTTCCACTGAGCGAAATAGACCAGAATAAGAACAATAAAAAAATGTTACTGAACCTCCCTGTCCTATAGTTCGGGCGCCAAATGTAATGTGGATCTTCTTCTCCTCCTGTGGGGAGACTACAAAAAAAATAAAAAAACGCTCCACACTTTACAAAATAGGGTATTTTATTAAAATAAAAAATATCATAATACAATAAGTGTGGATTTACAGTTTTAATGAAAAACCTATGTCTAAACAACACTATTGCTAAGACAATAAGGGCCTGTTTCACAATTTCTGATTAGGAGATACTTGACAGTTAGAGTGAAAGTTTTGTGTGGACTATCTGTCAAGTAAACGCTAATGGGAACTTACTTTTTTTTCTTTCTTTTAGTTGATGGCTTCGTGCGATAAGCACATTTAGCCAGTGTCAAAGTAATTTTTCGTACAAGTAATACATAAATAAACAATATTTCCTTAAATGATGATGAATGATATTAGAAATGGGAAGTGAGAAATGATATACCCCCAACCCCTCGAGTATCTCAGTAAAGATGTGGGGCTTTACTAAGTCCTCACACGAGCTTCTTGAGAAAATTTGAAAAGTGACGTCGCACTGTTTTGTTTCATTTGCCAACACTTATGCACACTCACGAACACTTAACGGTTAATAATCCACCATTATTTCACATTAATAGTCGACATAACACAAATTTTAGAAAATAAGACAAAACCGCAGACATGACGATTCACTTTCCCGCCAAGAAGTCCGGGAACTTACTTGTAGATGGTGAAAGAGGCCCTAAGGGTCCCGGAGTCCTGAGGTCAGTTTGGTCGACAAAAATAACTACCTACTCGATAAAGGAAAACATAAAACTACATTACAGAACCTCCCTAGGATATACATGTTAATATATTACTTTTTAATGTTAATTTTTTACATACGGGACAGCTTCCGCTCCCTACCTGAGCACGAGGTGTCTAGTGCAGCTCGCCAATGAGTGCACTGACGAAGCTGTTACCACCGTTATAAGGCATGACTTTTATGTCGATGACTTGAATACAGGTTCGAACTCAAAGATTGACTTAAAGCATATTGTAAAGGGCGTTGTAAAGAAGTTGTCCGAAGGCTGTTTTACGTTACGAAAGTTCCGTACAAATGCGCCCGACATATTTGAGGACATACTACTAACGACAAATGATACACAAGACTTTTCAAAGGAGTCCTTTGTGTTAGGCTTAAAGTGGGCACCTGCCACTGATGTGCTTAAATTTTCCACAGATATTAACGCGGCCCCTTCCACAACGAAGCGAAATATACTGTCAACTGCCAGCCGAGTCTTTGATCCTTTGGGTCTACTATCAGCCTGCACAATAACACCAAAAATTATGCTGCAGAAACTTTGGCTGTTAAAACTAGGATGGGACGAGCAAGTGCCCAAAGAGATTGAAGACTCTTGGCGGGAGTACGTCACTAATTTACACTCTTTAACGAATCTCAAGATTGACAGACATGCTCTCTTGGCAGATCCTACTAACATTGAAATTCATTGTTTCACCGACGCGTCCCAGCATGCGTACGGTGCATGTTTGTATTTAAAGTCAGATGACAGTTCAGGGAAAGTAAAAGTTAATTTGTTGTTCGCGAAAGCTAGGGTTGCTCCGTTGAAGCCCGAAATGACAATCCCGCGCTTGGAACTTCTAGGGGCTGTACTAGGCGCTCGTTTGTACACAAAGGTAGTAAAGTCATAACGGATTGATGTATCGCGTTCTGTTTTTTGGTGCGATTCTACTATCGTTCTAGGGTGGTTAAGAACACAACCTAAAACCCTAAAAGCCTTTGTATGTAATCGTATTAACGAAATACGCGAACTTACTGATCAAAACGCTTGGCGCCACATTCCTACTAATGCGAATCCGGCAGATTTAACTTCACGGGGAGTCAAACCTCAGCATCTTCTTGATAATGTGCTGTACTGGCATGGCCCTTCCTTCCTGACGGAACCAGAAAGCAAGTGGCCATCTGACGACCGCACCGATGACACTCCGCTTCCTGAAACAAAAACAATAACATTAAGAATACAGTGTGAAGAAAAGTTGATAGATTTTGAACGGTATTCCAAGCTGTACAAGTTAATAAAAGTATTAGCGTACGTATTGCGTTTTGTTGGCAAGAATAAGGTAAAGGGTGTATTTACTGTACAAGAATTAGAAAAGTCACTTACCACACTTGGAAAACTATCACAGCAGGAGTCATTTGCGCAAGACATACATGCACTCAATACTCACAAGTCACTTCACATTAAATCACGAATTTTATCATTGAATCCATTCATAGATAATGAAGGGATTCTGCGCGTTGGTGGTCGTATTGACCAAGCGACACATTGTTTATTTGACAAGCGTCACCCAATATTGTTGGACTCTAAACACCATTTTACAAAGCTGCTGTTTGAAAGAGAGCATCTCAGATTATTGCATTGTGGCCCTCAGCAACTTTTAAATTCTGTGCGCGACCACTTTTGGCCCACTGGTGGCAAGACACTGGCTATGGCCACCGTAAATAAATGTATTCTTTGCAGACGCATTCGAGCCGCAACAATACAGCCCATGATGGGTGATCTGCCCCGATCTCGCGTCGTGCCAGCCCTACCATTCTCGACTTGTGGCACCGATTTTGCCGGCCCCTTTTTGATCTCCTCCCGTAAAGGTCGCGGTTCTAAAACATCGAAATGTTACTTGTGCGTATTTATTTGTCTTTCGACTAAAGCTGTCCATTTAGAGGCTGTCAGCGATCTGAGCACTAACAATTTTATCATGTGCCTTAGGAGATTTATTGCTCGCCGTGGTAAACCACAAACTATTTTCTGCGACAATGGAAAAAACTTCGTAGGGGCAATGAACGAGTTAGGCAGAATTTTGCGCGCCTGCAACCGTGATGTTGATGAGTTTTCGTTGAGTGAGGGAATCTCATTCAAATTCAGTCCCGCGTACTCGCCGAATTTTGGTGGCATTTGGGAGGCCGCAGTGAAGGCAGCCAAATATCATGTCAAACGTATAGCAGGAAATACCAGTTTAACTTTCGAAGAATTAGCTACCCTATTTGCACAGGTCGAGGCTATACTTAACTCTCGTCCTTTGACGCCATTATCTGCAGATCCTTCCGATCTAAGACCACTTACACCGGGTCACTTCCTAATCGGGCGGCCACTCACAGCGATGCCATCGCCAGCCGTACAGCGAGTCGCTGTAAACCGCTATCAGCTCCTTGAACGACTTCGTCAGCAATTCTGGGACAGATGGACGAAGGAATATCTGTCTCAACTACAGAACCGTACCAAGTGGAAGAGCGACAATTCCCACTGCAAAATTAATGTCGGCGATCTCGTCATTATTAAGGATGACCAACTGCCAGTCCTGAAATGGGTCATGGGACGAATTGTCAAAGAATACCCCGGGCCTGACGGCATATCTAGAGTTGTCGATGTGAAGACTAACAAGGGCATCCTGCGACGTGCTCTATCTCGTCTCTGCCCACTTCTAGAAAATCTTGAAACCTGTGGTTTCAAGGGGGGCCAGGATGTTAATGGGCGAAACGCTACTGACGGAGCCATCTAGTGGCGGACTGGGAACTTACTCGACGTGGGTTTCTTGCTCGCGCGTGCGCTCTCTTGTCTGCACGTCAACGTGAAAGCTCGTCAGTTTTATTACTATGTAATTTGTAAATCCTTTTCGTTTTTATTAAATAAAGCTGTGTCAACACCACTATCAAGTTGTTATTCTACGTGTTCCACAAAATAACACACGTGTGCACGACAAGTGCATATTATATTATATTATATTATTTTTTAATGTATGTCCTGTTTAAAAAGAGGTGATAATGAGATGAGATGACCTTCTTGTAAGTGAAAAATGTTGTATTTTGGTCATAAAGTTATTATACCAACGGATGGATAATAATAACTTTATGAATTTGGTAGGTGACTGACTGTTTAACTAAAGCTAGTCAATAGAGAAACTCTTTTTGGCCACTGTCAAAACAATTTTATTTTTAATAGAAATTTTATGGGAATGGAAACTATGACGTCACTATTTTGTTCCATCAATTGAGTGTTTATCAACAACTTTTTAGGTTACAGAAATCCATGTTTAGGTCAAATAAAAAGTAGGTTGATGTTTCAAAGAACTGTTACGAGATTTGATTTTTACGTTTAATGTTCTAGAGTTAATTATTGTTGTAATTGTTAACATAACTAACCTATTTACTCTGTTGTTGCAGCGCCCCGCACCTCATGCACAGGCACTCCCAACAACCTTCCATCTCTCAGCTTCAACAGCGTTCACGGCGAGAACATCAGGATCTCCTGGGATGGCTCTGTGGCACGAAGAGTGGAGTCTTTCGGCAAGGGTTTAGCCTTCAGCGCGAGACCTGTCAGAGTTAACGAGAAGGTAAGATTATGGTTCTTAAAATTCCGTTAAGCCTTCTGTTACGAGAAAGCGTATGGCCGTAGTTTTACCTGATGTTAAGAGATGATAACGACGAGGCACAGTGTGTTAAAGACCCTCATTTTTTCATCAACTTAGTTTTATCGAGGAATACAATAGTTATTACCATAACACACATCAGAGTAAAACTCCGAAAACGATATGGCTTGTAGTTTTTGAAATAAAAAAATTCAAAGTTTGCTTATAAATCCACAAAAAAAAATTAAAAAATTACTCAACATATTGATTCAATCTTGACTAATTATCTCAATCAAATATGCATATAAAACTACACATTAAGACAAGTTTTTGTAGAGTTACTGTCGTTACTGTGTGATCCTATCAAGAAATATAAATTTATTTTTCATTTTCGTTTTTATTTTTTTGTTCCACTGTAACGCTGTATTAGAAAGAGATTTATATAGCAAACGATAGCTTAAACAAGCTCTTATGAGCAATACTAAATTCACTATCTCATACCGCGTTATTCAGAAGTTACACGTAATAAAAATGATTTCCGGGTTTTTTGTGACTAGGGTTATCACTTCGGGAAGCCGAAATCCGAGAAAAGATATAGGCTTATTGTGGTGGATGTGGTGCGTCCTACTTCAGGCACCACAAATGACGGCAATACGGCTCGGATCGCCTTTTCCGATCGATACCGTGCAACTTTCTCTGAAAATTTAACATCGATAAATGGCTGAACCTGAAAATAAACTTAATTATTGTATATATCCTGAATAACTTCCTGATTCTAAAGATATTCCTGTGTGGTGCCGGGGATAAAGAATTGCACCACTCTATCTCTTAGCGTGGGTGTCGTAAAAGCCGACTAAGGGACCATCCCAAAGGATAGGCAGCAGCATCTCTCTGAAGTTACCCTCAACCTACTGCGATCGCCAACCCGCCTGCCAAGCGTGGCGATTACGGAAAATACACCCCTCTTCCCCCCCCCCCCCCCCCCCCCCCCCTTCCCCAAAACCGGCCCCTAGTCCCCGGCGGCGTCGCACCGCTCGCCCTAGCGACGGTAGCGGCTAAGGCAACGACGGGGCAGGGGGTGCTAAGAATCTCCGGCAGAGACTTGGCTACCGCCAACAAAGCACTCTGGCTCTGGCAACATTTAACACACGCACATTAGGGTTAAAGAATATTTATTTCTTATTAAAAACCATACAGTCACTTACATAAGAAATTATTAATATAATGTAGGTAGGTCTAACTGTCCAGTAGTTCGTAGATGTATTGGGTTTGGGAATCGTCTCTCAAGCAGGTTCGATTCAATTTGTGTACTTACATGGAACGGTGAACCGTATCATACAAAAACACTGCCATAGTAAGAGCATTGCGATGTTACTAATGTATCCATTTGGTTAGTGGCGCATGCGTAAGCAGGCGCGTGGCTAGCGACTAGCGAGCGACTGACTACTGGCCGGCGGCGGCGCCGGCGCTGGCGCGCGGCGGGCGCAGGTAGGATACGCGCAGCTGTCGGTCGACTAAGCTTGAGAGGCTATTCCCGCAAAAGCGCGTACATACAATTTTCGGACAAAATATTAATTCATTATAGACTTAGTGAGAATGTACCCTGAAAAATGTGCCTTTTAAGTCTACATTTAAAAATATTTATGGAGTTTGAATTTTTTATAGAATCTGGCAACTTATTAAATAGAAGTGCTCCTTCAGAGGATATAACCTTCTGACCGTATTTTGTTCTTGATTTTGGCACTAGGAAGAATTTTTTCGGTCTTCTTTGGCTATATTTTGGAGTTTCATTATTTGTATTAAATTTAATTTTTGAATGAATTTTATTATGCAGTATTTTATAGACAAGTATTAGGGTTTGGAAAATGTATAATTGGGTAATGTTCATTAATTTTGTTTCCTTGTAAACTGTTTCAGTACTGGTTCGGTAGTTATAATTAAATAAAGATTTAATGATTTTATTTTGTAATATTTGTAGTTCTTTTAATTTTGTTTTTGATGTTGTTCCCCATAATTCGATTAGATAAGTAAGATGAGATTTCACAAATGAATTATAAAGCATAAATCGAACTTTTCGAGGAAAACAGCCAACACTGTGCCGTATACATCCAAGAAATGAGACAAGTTTTGCCTTTATGTAGTCAACTTGTGAAGTCCACATTAAGTGGCTGTCAATTCTTAGGCCGAGATACTTTTCTTCTTTTTTTTCAAATATGGTTATTCCATCTATAGTTAATTTATTGTGATTCATTATTTTTTTATTTTTAGGTTTAAAAATATAATAACAAGTTTTTGCAGAGTTTATTATAAGTAAATTATATTGAAACCAATTGAATATAGTGTTTAGATCTTCCTGTGCCTGACTTATAATTACATCTATGGAATTACCAAAATAAAACAAACATGTGTCATCTGCATACAGAGTTAGTTTACCATGTAGGTTGACTTCACATATATTGTTGATGTATATCAAGAAAAGCAACGGCCCAAGAATCGAGCCCTGTGGTACACCACACATAATTGGTTTTACCTTACTTTGACTATCATTAATCTTTGTAATTTGCCATCTGTCACTGAGATAAGACTTGAGCATTTGTAGAGCTGTACCAGTTATGCCAGTTTTTTCAAGTTTATCGATTAATAGCATAAGGCTGATAGTGTCGAAAGCTTTTTTGAGGTCGATAAATATTCCCAGGACTATCATTTTATTATCTATACTAGTTTTTATTTCAGTAATTAAATCCAAAGTGGCTGCTAATGTGTTTGAGTGAGGTCTGAAGCCGTTTGACATTCGGAAAAGAACTTGATAGAGTAAAGGTGTTCGTCTATACGGGAATAAATAACTTTTTCTAATATTTTTGATATCACGGGCAGTACCGAGATTGGGCGATAATTATTTGGATCATTTGTAGGGCCTGACTTATGAATTGGATTAACTTTCGCTAGTTTTAAGGAAGCAGGAAAACTACCTTCTGATAGGAGTACATTAAAGCAGTTCGTGAAATTTTGAGCCATTAGATTGCCAATACATTTAATGTGTTTGGTACTAACGCCATCTATACCGGAGCTTGAATTTATGTCAAGGCCATTAATAATCTTTATAACTTTGTCTTTAGTACAAGGTGTAAATGTGTCGAGTGTTTTATCAGGATTATAGGATGACATTGCATAAACATAACTTTGATGAAATTTTAATGGTATTTCGTTTGCAAGTTTCAGACCTACCGAGGAGAAGAAGTCATTAAAAACCTCGCATATTAGTCCCGGGTCAGTGATTATACCGGTTGGTGTTTTTAACTTTGGAGGAGCACGACTAGTTTTAGTTTTGTTATTCGATAAAGTGTTAATCAAGGACCACAGTTTTTTTGGGTTATTCTCAACGCTCTTGAACTTGTCAAGGTAGAAATTTTCTTTACTTTTTTTAATGATCCGTCGTGCTTCTTTACGCAGTGTATTGAATTCTTCTAGTTTGTGTGAATTGTCCGGTTCCTTCTTAATTTCATTCCATAGTTCATTCTTTTGATTTATAGTTCTAATAATTTCTTTATTAATCCAATCCTTTCGTGGTAGATTCTCTATTTTACTTTTGACTTGCTTGCATTGTGTAATAGAATTTAGTATATATTTTTCTAGATTATGGTAGTTATTCGATTAAAAATTTTCACTTTGGATACAATTTAGTAGTTTTTCATAGTTTGTGGAGATATATTGTGCCTTTTTTAGTTTAGGAGGTTTGTGTTTTTTATTTCGACGTAAATCTGCTTATGATCAGATAGACTGGAATCCACTGTTGCTAGGTGAAAGTTCGTGTTTGGTAAATTGGTCAGGACGTGGGCAATTAAGCTATTGGTTGTAGCTGTTTCTCTTGTGCAAAATTGCTTAGTAGTTAAACCGTACTACTACAACTTGGTATCCGGATTCTTGTAGTAGTGCTTTATAGCGTTTCGTTTTATTATCAGCTCTATTTAACAAGTCAGTGTTAAAATCGCCGAAGACTAGACTTCTTTTGTGATCCTGTAGCTGCTGACCAAAGCCATCCAAGAAATCCGAAAAGTTTGTGTCGCCAGGGTTGTAAACCAGTCCCACGTCCAAGTTATATTTGTCAAGGTGAACCCATAGGTAATTATTTCCTCCTATATATGCTTCGTAACGACAGTTATGGTTCAGACTGTCATGCACATACATTGAAATTCCTCCACCTTTTTTGTTGTTCCTGATGTTATAATAGTGTGTATAGTTTACCAGTTCAAATTTTTTTGTTTCTTCTTGTGTTGTAATCCATGTTTCAGCGAGAAGTATGACATGAACGGTATTAGGTATAGATTTGAGAATGCACCTCAGTTCATCAAGTTTGCCTGGTTTTCGGATACTGCGCACATTCGCATATAGAAAGTTTAGACGGAATTTCGAAGAGATGAGGTTTTGGTAGCTATTTAAGACTTGGTATGTAGCATTTTTGTTTGAATCATCGTAAGTGACTGTAGAATTCAGTTTTTTTTATGGTTATTTTCTATAACTTTAGGAATTCCTCTAATATATTTTATTGCTAAATTGGTTTCTCCTGCTGAAAGTCGCCGATTCAGCTCCATTTTCGTTTGTTTAAATAATTCTTGCTGCATTGGAGTTTGATCCGAAAAGATTTTTAGAGTGCCGATGAGTTTCGTTTTATTGTTTAGTAATATTCTGGTAGTTTCAGGATCAGTAAAGCAGACCTTGATGTGACGGTTTCTCTCTTTATTGTATTTTCCAATCCTCATTATTTTGACTGGTTCTGGGCAGTTGTCAGTAAGAGTGTTAAGAATTTTCAAAACTTCCTGCTGATCATTGTGGTGTCTATGCTTGCTATCCATATCATAAGGCTCCGGCATCCCAGAAATAATAATTTCATTCTACTATTTCGCTCTTGGATTTCCATAAAAATTTCTTCGTTCATGAAACCCGACGATCTAGCTGTGGGTTTTTTTTGTAGTAGATCTGATTCCAAATTTTGTAGTTTACTCTCAGCAACTATAAGTTTATTAGTAATTTGTACAAAGTTCGTCTCCATATGTTGCATTTTAGCTTCGCCTGCGCCTACCTGGTTGTTTAGCTTAGACAGTTCGGATTTAATTATATTTTGCTCCGTGGCTAGAGAAGAAGTTACTTGCTTTATTTCATGCATTTGGTCTTTAATATCGGTTAGGTTCTGTTTCATGTTTTCCATTGTTATATCTTGTTTGTCATTCATTTTTTCAAGCAGTTCTGTCATGCGACTGAGCTCTTGACGTAATCCTTGCATTTCTAACTTACAGTCACAGTTATTTTCAGGCTGCTTTCTTTTCCTTTGAGATACATTTTCCAATTCCATATTAGCCAGGTTTGTTAAGGATCCACCTTTAATTGCAGTTTTTGGTTTTGTAGGTGAATGTTGGATACTCATTTTTATTCAAATAAATTTCGCTTACGTTGCTTTGGTTTTCGTGCGTTGAGGTGGTGGAGCCGCGCGGTCTATTGCTGCTTTCTCGCACAGATGTCTTGTGCCACGATTGAAAAGGCGTAAGCGAAGCCACCCTGCTCAGTTCACTTTAGCTCAAAGTACTGTTTAGTTAAGGTTTATTTTATCTTGGCAAATTAATTTGATTTTCGCAATAATTGTTGCACGCGTCCGCTTCGTGCGACTACTGGACGACCAACCATTGCGGACTGACGAGAAGATTTACGAACTGGAGAAAGAATTGAGCAAGATACGGTGGGACATAGTTGGATTATCTGAAGTCTTTGAGGGAGAAGACTCGATAATCCTCAAGTCTGGTAACTTACTCTATTTTCGGGAGGGCGAACAACTGTCCCAAGGTGGTGTCGGGTTCATTGTCCACAAGTCCTTCGTGAACAACGTTGTCGACACCGGGAGTGTGTCGCCTAGGGTAGCGTACTTTATACTCAGAATAACCAAACGGTATTCGTTGAAGGTCATACAGGTTTATGCTCCTGACGATGACGTTGACACACCCTGACGATGAGGTGGAGGCTACGTATGAGGACATCTCTAGAGCCATACAAGCCTCCAAGGCTCATTACACCGTTGTCATGGGAGATTTTAACGCAAAACTAGGCAAACTAAGCGGCGATGAGATGAGAGTAGGAAGCTTTTGGGTTGGTAATCGGAACTCCTAGGGCCAACTGCTGGCGGACTTTCTGGAAAAGGACTCTTTATGAGGAATTAATTTTTCAGGAAGGCTGAACACCGCAAGTGGACCTGGATGAGTCCCGATGGTGCAACAAAAAACGAGATTGACTTTATTATGTCGACTAGGAAGCAAATATTCAATGATGTCACTGTGATCAATGCGTTTAAAACTGGCAGCGATCACCGGTTGTTAGGAGGCACATTGAATATCAACGTTAAAAGCTGGAAAGACATAGATTGATAAGGTCTACGCTCCGTTCTGCACCCATCCAAATCCAAAACCCCGAAAGCTTTCAGCTCGAATTGCAGAAACGCTTCGAGTGCCTAAATAATTGCGAAAATATGGACGAATACAGTAACAGGTTTGTGGAAACTGTCCAAACGGTTGGGTCCAAGTTCTTTAAAACCCACCGTGCAAAAAGGAACCAAAAAGTTCTGAGACCATACCTAAAACTAATAGAAGAGCGGCGCGCAATGGTTCTGTTTTCCTCAGGTGATGCGTCTCAGTTTCGGCGGCTAAATAAGCAGATCTTGAAGTCTATGACTCGCGACACGCGCCAATTTAATACTAACCGAATTAAAGAGCCCATTGAGCGGAACAAAGGCTCAAAAGTGTTCACAAGAGATCTGGGTATTGGGCAGTGCCAACTGACGACGCTGAAAAGCGATGACGGCAGAACTGTCACACTAGGCCCCCGCCTAGTGTAAGTTTTATTTACTATCCGTATTCATTCGATTACGTTTACGAAAACGAAAATTAGTATGGCATTGAAGCAGCGCCTCCTGGCGGCAAACGAAAGGAGTTAATGTTTTGCCATACAAATTCTCGTTTTCGTTAACGTGACCGAATGGCGAATGAAACTCGCACTTGGCACCCTGGTCCGATGTTATGGGAGAGGTCGAGAAGTTCTATGGACAGCTTTACACATCCACACGGCCATCTGTACAAAGCTTACCTAAAGACTCTAGAGCTAAGTTAACCCGGCACTATACCGAAGACATCCCGGACATCAGCCTGTACGAGATTAGTATTGTAATGTTGTTTTTAGGAGATATCATAAATTTATTATAGATATATATATATATATATATATATGTATATGTCGGGGAAACATTGACATCTTCATTAGTGTTCACGGGTTGGGTGGGCTCCATTATGGGTGAATGCAGGCGCAAAATAAAGTAGAACCAATTTAAACTGACACTGTTTATATTTCTTTTATAATAAACTAGCGACCCGCCCCGGCTTCGCGCGGGTGCAATGCTAATACACGCAACCGCTATGTCCCTGCATTTTAAAATCTGTAATATCTTCGAAAATATTCATTTAAATTACATGCTGTACAGGGCCATATTGATCTATATTAAATGCACAATGTATTTAAGGTTGTTATTTGAATAAGGATTAATGCTGTATTGCTTAAAATTGCTTCGTAATAAGCCATTATTTCTCGTAAAAAGTAAAGGATAAAAAATGATTATTGTGGGTTATTCCTAAGAGATAGATATATACCATCGCGGACTTTTTTGTAGACCTCTTTAAGGTGTACAATACTGTAGTACATTATTTTGATCTATCTCGTGGGGTTCAGCCAGCGTTTGCAATGTAAGCGCAAAAAAATGTTAAACCTCTAAAATTATCAGTGTTTGTGTGTTATATAGTAATATTATGCATGTTTTATACATATAAAACTTCCTCTGGGATCACTCTATCTATTAAAAAAAACCGCATCATAATCCGTTGCGTAGTTTGAAAGATCTAAGCATACATACATACATAGGGACATCGGGAAGCGACTTTGTTTTATACTATGTACTGAAGTATTACACGGTTAGCAAATAAAAAAAGATAACTTAATTTTAACTAGCGAGTTCGTGACAACGAGCATGAGTTCCTCGCTCCTCAAAATTTAACAAAATAATGACCCTCCGCGGCCAAGTACCTCCACTATATCACATTTGAGCACCCCAGTCAGTTGTTCTCTTCGAGAGATGTTATTCTCCTGCCCGGGCTGTTCCTCGCGGTAGACGTCAGTCTTACCAGTTTGGGTGGCACGGCAGGGGTACAGTTTTTTTTTTCCGTACTGATTTATTTTGCTTTTTTTTTTTTCTTTTTGAGTTGTTTTTGTATTTTTTTTGTATTTTTTGTATTATTTTTTTTTTTTTTTTTTTTCCCTCTGCCGTGCCTCGAGCCGAAGCTCCTTGGTAGTGTTGTTGCTTATCCTCTCCCCCTGCGCAGCCCTCGGCGCGGTCTACCCCCCGGGTGAGACGGCTTTCGCCGAGGCCCGGTGAGTGCCAGCGAGCGGGCCGAGACTTGAGGGGTATGAGTAGAGCAACAACTGATGTTTACGCTTCATTGGGTTAGTGTCGGCCCCCTTTTTTGGCCGACACAATTCGCAACTTAATGTGCGGGGCCTGTGGCGGCGGCTGGGTGGCCGCCGCCTGTTGTGATGTAGAAGTGGTGGCTGGCTGAGGTAGAGGCGCCGAGCTTAGAGCTCTCGACGCCGGAGTGGTCGACGTCGTAGGCGCCGTCCCGCATGCGCCGGTCTTCTTTTTTTGTTTGTTGTGGTAACTCTCCGAGGCGCCGGTAGTGTCGGCGCTGGAGCAGCTGTACTGTAGGGCTAGATAGATTAGCTGTCTGGTCGGCCGCGGTCAGTATGGACCGCGGCAGTGGTCGACTTATCGCTTCCGGTGGGCGCGCGTGAAGCGGCGCGATGGATCGGAGGTGCTCGTGTGGGCCGTTTTCGGCGCGGTCGTACATTCGACGCGCCAGTCGGCCCACAAATTCCGACAGGGGCTCGGCATCAAGGTCCCGGGCGATGACGTCATTTCTGACGTACCGCCCGGCGTTGGCAATAGTGCGCAGTGAAAGTGACTGTTGCGCCTGCAGTCTGTTGCGCTGGGATTGGCTGGTAAGCGCGTACCAAGCCGGGGCCGCATATGTGAGCTGCGAACGAATGTATGTTTTGTATAACATACACTTCGTTCGCAGCGGCAGTCGGGAGTCGAGCACGGGCCGCAGGCGGGCGCACGCGAATCTGGCGCGGTTAACCACATGGTCAACTTGCGGCGCCATTCGCAGCGCACGGTCGAGGCCGCACCCGAGGTAGGTAGTCACTTTGTCATACGCTACGGGTTGCCCCCGTAGCGTGAGTGCGGCAGGGTGAATTTTCTTTGTGCTGAAGAAGACCGCCGATGTTTTAGCTACATTTACGGCAATACGCCATCGATCTAGCCACAGCGGTAGGCGATCTAAGTGACGCCGCATGCGCCTACGGGCAATCTCGGGGTTGGCGGAGGACGAGAAGAAGGCGCTGTCATCGGCGAACAACGCCAGCGTGACGTCGCGTTCGCCCTCTCGCAGGTGGCCTTCGAGCGTCGGAATATCGTTAGTATAGGCCGCGTAGAGGCGCGGCGAGAGGCAGCTGCACTGCGGCACGCCGGCTGAGATGGCTCTCGGCGTGGAGCTGGCCCCCTCGACTTGCACCACAAAGGTGCGGCCTTCCAAGAAACTATGCAGCAGGTAGCCGTAGATTGGCGGCAGTGGGCTGTCGGCCAGCTTGGCCAGTAGCCCTGAGTGCCACACCCGGTCGAAGGCCTTTTCGACGTCTAGAAAGACGCCGATAGTGTGGCGGCCCTGATTGGCTTCGTCGGCCAAGTGGTGTAGCACACGCGTGAGTTGGAGCGTCGTCGAGTGGCCGCTGCGGAAACCGTACTGCTCGACCCTAAGGGGAGTGTACGGTACTATTCTACGCAGCAGCAGACGCTCAAACAGCTTGGCAGTGTGCGACAGCAGAGTGATCGGCCTATAACTGGCCGGGAGTCTCCTATCCTTGCCGGGTTTGGGAATGGCGATAATTTTGCCTTCCTTCCACGGCTGCGGGAAGTGGTGGGTACGCAGGATCCCGTTGTAGAGCCGTGTGAGTGATACCACGGCTCGCCAAGGCAGCCTTGACAGGGCCGCTGATGGAATCCTGTCTAATCCGGGAGCCTTCTTTTTCGGAAAGCGGCGTATGGCCTTAAGTGTTTCCGACGGCGAAATAAATTCGTCGCCGCGGAGCGGCTGCGGCGGAGTAGATAAATACTCAGCCACCAACCGATTGACCTCGGCGTGGTGTGCGGTGGTGGCGTCGTCGGTAGCAGCGGGGTGCGGCTGGAACTGGCCTTCTAAATGGTCGGCCGAGGGCACGAGCGGTGCAGGCGACGCGATCGGCGCGGCGTGCCCAGGCAGCGCGACGCGTTCAGGCGGCGCGGCGCGTGAGAGCCCGGCGCGGCCTCGTCCACGCTTGGGCCGAGCAGCAGTCTTAGTGGGCTCGGCTCTCTCGGTGGGTTCGGCGGATGCCGCCGGGAAGAAGTTCAGTGGCCACCGTTTGGCCCGGGAAGGCCCGCGGCCTCGGCACAGGCACCGGTGGCAGCCGGGGGTCGCCCTTACAGGGCGGCGGCTGGCGGTTGTTGTCACTGGGCACCCGCTGCGGGAGAGGCGCCGGGTCGCGCTCAGCGAGCGCCTCCACCTGCAGCGGTGTTGCCTCAGGTGGAGCAGGCGCTGGTGGCGCCTCGTAAGGCGCGGGAGGCGCTTCGTTCTGCGCCCAGACGGCGCAGGCATCAGTGGTGCGTGGAGCTCTTTTCGCGGCGCTCGATGACCCGCAGGCGGCACAGGCAGCACGGGCGGCGCGGCATACGCCGCGTGCGGCGCCCAGCGGCGCGCAGTCGGCGCAGATGGTGCACGCAGCGCGGGAGGCGCCGCATACGGAGCCCATTGTGCGGGAGGCACGAGCGGCACTGGTGTGGCGGAGGACGCCTCGTAAGGCGCCCAGTGGCGCGCAGTCGGCGCGCGCAGCTCGTGCGGCACGGAGGACGCCTTGTAAGGCGACCAGTGGCGCGCAGCCGGCGCGCCTGGCCCGGCCTGGCGGGAATGGCAGGGGGAATTTTTATTCCCCGTCTTCTGGCGGCCTTTTTAAAGGCCGGACAGCGGCGGTCGTTAGCCGGGTGCGCCCTGGCGTAGTTGGCGCAGGTCGCCGGCTCCTCGCGAGGCCGCGGGCAGTCTCTCGCCAAGTGCTCGTCACCGCAGCGAACACAGGTGAGCCGCCGGTGGCAGTTGGCCGAAGCATGGCCAAACTGCTGGCATCGGTGGCATTGGGCGGGGCCGCCTCGGCCCCTCCAGGCCTCCACCATGACGCCCGGCATTAGCAGGAGCTCATTCATCGCGTATAGGCGAGAGAGCTCCTGCTGGTCGAGGTGGTGAAGTTGAATAAAAAAGAGGCAGCCTGGGCGGCCTCTGCGCGCCGGGATGTGGCGCAGATGGTCCACCGGGAAGCCTCTATATTCTAGGGCCTCTCTGATTTCTGGTAAAAGAGTATCGGCTGGGAGGCCTCTAATGGCCACGTTTGTTGGGCGCTCGTTTGCCGGGGTATAGCAAAACCAACGGATGTTGGGGTCCGCCTCCGACGCAGCTGTGAGGTGGGCCTGAGTGGCGCGGAATTCCTCCGGGGTGGTGGGCAGAAATCTGATGCCGCCCTGAAAGGGGCGGGCATTAGGCGGGCATCCCATCTTCTCCGTCAACTCGCGGAAATGCCGCGTCCAGTTGGGGAGGTTTATTTATTTATTTATTTATTTATTTATTTATTTATTTATTTATTAGGTACACAAAACAAATAGAAATTAAAAAATGACAATAATGCATGATAAATTGTATAAGAGCTAAATTCCTATCTAAAACATGTGTACACAACACGATTAACAATAAGCGTCCATGTTAAAGTTTACCTAATCTACAACTATATCCAATTAAACACTAAACAAATACAATACATAGTAATGGTGAAAAAATATATAAAAAAAAATAAAAATATAACAAATTGAAAACTTATTCTAGGTTAATGTTGACTTTACAATTTTTATTAAGTGGGAGATGCCGAACCGAGAATTTCCCGGACATTTTTTTTAAATTATGTAATTTCATGGAAAATATGTCGATGTTGTTATTAAGTGCAACCAGTTCATTGTATAGACGGCACATTCTGACAATGGGATTGTAATATGATGTATTATTTTTATAGACATTTAGTACAAAAGTCTTAGGCGCCCGGGTTCGATACAAAGTATTTATTTGAATTAAAGAAATTAATTTAGGGGAATCGATTATTGAGTGCAATATTTTAAATAAGTAAATTAAATCATACTGATCTCGACGAACCGCAAGCGAAATCACACCAAATTTAATCATTCGAAGTTCGTAAGAATGAAGAGACCTGCCTAAATGAAAGCGATAACAAAGAAATCTTAAACACTTTTTCTGAATGCCTTCAATACTTTCTATGTGTATTTTATAGAATGGGCTCCAAATTGTACAACCATATTCTAAAATACTACGTATTATGCTGTAATAAAGACATAATACACTTTTTGGTTTCTTAAAACCTTTTGTGGATCTAAATATAAAACCCAAAAGTCCATTACATCTTTTTAACACATGTTCATAATGTTGACGGAATGAAAGTTTATCATCAAAAATAATGCCAAGGTCCTTTGCAGTAGTGCATCGAGACAAAGCGCAATTGTTTAATTTGTAGTTATAATTTTGTGGTACTCGTTTTCTTGTAAAAGATATGACAAAATTTTTATTATTATTTAGGTACATTTTATTGATTACGCACCAATCTTTAACTATGTCAATGTCTTTTTGAAGAGTGCAGCAGTCATCAATGTTTTTAATACTAGTAAATATTTTAAGGTCATCTGCATAAAGTAGGCATTCACAGTTTAGTCGGTCAATTAGATCATTAATAAAAATTGCAAATAGCAAAGGGGAGAAATGGGAACCTTGAGGAACACCTGAGGTCACGTCGATAGCAGCAGACTTGTATCCCCTAAGAGCTACTAATTGACTTCTATGTGCAAGATAAGAGCATAGCCATCTGTAGAGATTACCCTGAATACCCTATTTGTATAATTTGTAAGATAAAATTGAATGATTAACCTTATCAAATGCCTTAGAAAAATCTGTGTATATAGAGTCCACTTGGCCACCAGCTGCAAAAACGTTACATAAATAGTTCTTATATTCTAGGAGATTAGTAATAGTGGAGCGACCCTTTACAAAACCATGTTGTTTTTCAGAAATTGATTGCTTTACATGATTATAAATATAACCGTATATAACCGACTCAAATACTTTAGCGAGACAGGATAAAATACTAATGGGTCGATAATTCTCACATTCAGATCTACACCCATTTTTATAAATAGGGACGACATGGGCAACCTTCCATAATGCAGGGAATACGCCAGAATGGAGGGATTTATCAAAAATAATTGTTAATGGGAGACTAAGTTCTTTGGAGCAGGCTTTTATAAAAGCTGAAGGTATGTTATCGGGTCCCGCGCCCTTATAGCTGTTTAATTGTTTTAACTTATTAAGTACTTCTTCCTCCGTTATGGTTAAATTGGAAATTACATCAGAGTTGTTTGTAGAAACATTGCATGTGTGACCCGAGATACTGGGGTAGTTTTCGTAAACCGATCCAAAATATTTTGCAAAAAGTTCACAAATTTGCACGCTGTCCGAACTAGTTTCGTTTCCGTATTTCATTGTCTGAGGAATAGTGCAACTTCCCTTTTTAGAGTTAATAAATCGGTAAAACAATTTGATATTATTATCAAGATTTTCTTCGTCGCTCGAAACAAAGTTGTTATAACATTCGTTTATTAATGTTTTACATCGTCGGCGAAGCATACTAAAGACGTCATAGTCACGCGGATTTCCAAATTTTTTAAATAATTTATGATATTTGTTTTTCTCTTTTATACAATTAATTAATGAATGACTATACCATGACGGAAAACTAAAAGTTCTTTTTGATGTTTTCGGTGTATTCTGCTCGATAAAATTATTAACGGTTTGATAAAAAATATCTAGACAAATATTGACATCGTTAGAAGACAGTAATTGCTCCCAATTACATAAGTTTAGAGATTCCTTAACGCTTTCGTAATTGCATTTTGAAAAATTTAATCGCTTTTCACCTGACGGTTTTAACGGTTTTTGTTGCTGTGAAAATGTGACATCAATTGAAAGAGGTGGATGATGTTTGTCTGTTTTGCTTAATGGATCGGTTAATATGACAGATACACTATCAACAGTAAAAAGTACTAAGTCTAGTAAACGATTGTTACTATTGATTATATTATTATATTGGTTTAAATAACACATCGACATAGTTTCTTGCAAGAGAAATGACTTCCGATCAGACAAATCGCTCGGGGTAAGCATGTTTGAACCATGAATAGCTGACCATGACATGTGTGGAGTATTAAAATCACCTATCAGTATAAACTCATTTTTATCTTTACTGTTCAAAATGTTTTTTTGGCAGTTAATATAAAATTCTTCAAGTTCCGCTACAGACATATCTGGCGGTAAATAACAAACGCATATGTTTATTATAGGCATGCTGTTGTTGACTGGCAATATGCTTACCCAAACGTCCTCAAATCGGCTCTCCCAATGAGTTTGGCGAACTGTGTTAAATTTTTTACTAATAGCTAGCAATACACCACCACCATCGGACTTATTACCACAAAGTAAAGAAACGGAACAGAGACAAAGCTTCTAAGGAGCATACGATTTTCTTACCTATTTTAGTAGGGTTGGCAAAAGACAGTAAAATAAAATAAACAAACTTTTATGAGCTTTTGCTTAATTTAAATATATTTTTTTTATAACTTTTGGTTTTTAATAATTTGTTATGCCTTTTGATAGAATGGTAAATTCTGAATCTGATAAAAAGTCTTTTCAAGTAATCAATTGGGAAACAATCACATGGAATATTAAATGTACAATGTTGTACTCGTTTCTGAATATCATTACCAATATTAAAAATATTTATGTTTAATTCCCAAGTTCCTATGGCCATCTTGCAGCTCCACCATCAGACTCTGGTTACCATCTAGCACCAAAGTACTCGTCAAGACGAATCATACGAGCCCAAACTAGATGGGGTTGTGTCGTTTAATAACCGAGTTCCTGTGGCCATCTTCTAGCTCTATCATCAGACCCTGGTTACCATCTAGCACCAAAGTTCTCGTCAAGACGGATCAAACGAATTCAAAGTCGATGGGGTTGTGTCGTTTAATAGCCAAGTTCCTATGGCCACCTTCCGGTTTCATCATCAGATCAGCTCCATGTCATACTGATTTTGCATTGTCATCCGATTTACACATGCATGCAAAATTTCAGCTCAATCGGAAACCGGGTAGTGGAATAAATTTAACTCACAAGCAAACATCGGGACGGGTGAAACTAAATAAAAGCTTGTAAAAATAACAATTAACTACGAAACAAACCTACATACATACAGGTTTGTGCGACCTACTTAAACATATCTAAAATTTTAATTAGGTATAATCTGGTTTTAATTTACTTACCTAGTAGACTCCTGGGGATAATTGAAATATGAAATATCTTTTTTTTCTAGTATTATACATACAAACGGTACAGTAAACGACCATTTTATAAGTCCAGAACTAAATATTTACACTTACACTTTATAACTATTTACAATTTATTCCATCTAAAACAATTCGTAACAAATATATACAGGAGCATAAAACAAATAAGACCTGCTGCAGGCCCTTCCGTTTGTCCACTGGCCGAGCGAGCGTAACCGGTTTTATCCAGTGGCGGCGCGTACGCGACGCAGCGGCTAGTTGACACGCACACATGCGCCGTATGCTTGTAGTAGTTTACCTACGACGGCGCGGTTGTATGAAGCTTTGTCTCTGTTCCGTTTCTCTACTTTGTGTTATTACTACAACTACAAAAAAAAAAAAACTCCCTGTCGTATACACTAGAATTTATATTAGTTTCGGTTAAGCATAATATAACAAAGTTACAGTTTAAGGCATTAAGAAAAAAGTCTTTTAATTTAGAACGAAATCTGTTAACATTTTGATAATAAATCAATGAAAAATCGCATCAACCTAATTTTTCTTATTTTTGATTGCATATTTTATGAAAGAAATATAAATAATTAAGTAAGAGGTAAGGTATTCGGTACACGTTTAAAAAGGTACATAGGGAACAGGTCCTTCAGGTTTATCTAGATGTGAACAAGATTCCTCATAGAAAACAGCTGTTGGAGACCAAATATGTCTTAATTCATAACCCTATTAAAATGGTACATGGAGGGTCGGATCCTTCCATTCGATCATGGTGTAAAACGAGTTTTCTCTGTGAGATAAGTTGGAGTCCAAAAGAGGCTTAAACGATGACCCCCGTAAATTATGTTGTACGTACAACCCAAACAGGCACTAAGATGCACTGTTATTATAAAAAAATAAATATTAAAGTCGACTTTATGTACCAATAAAATAAAGGGACCGGCCGGCCCAATTAATAAAAGTACCTATCTAATGTGTTACATTATAAAAAAGTGTACCGATACGTAATGAAAGGACTTACCGATACGTAATGTGAGGACTAAAATGTCTAAGTACCTATATAAAATAATTATGAGCAAGTGAAATAATTAAATACGTGTGCACACACACGGTAATATAATGATATGATATTTCGACACGATAATACACTGGGCCGCAAAAATTCCGGGTCGCTTATAAAAAGTGTGATAGTTTCTTAACTACACAACACAAACTAGTGAAACTGTAATATGTTATAGCTGACTGACTTATACATAAAAGAAAATAGATAACACGTTTGTAAACTGTATAATTTTGTTTAAGTACTAAAAAATACAAAAAAAAAACACTTCTAACTTTTGACAACAAAAATATACAACACAGTTAATCTGCAAAATGAAAGCTTTTCTGTAAATTTAATATCTTGTATTTCCTCCACGAGCCCGTATCGCTTCATTAAGACGATGTGGCATGCTGTAAATCAAATTTCTAATACGGTTTTGGTCTATGTTTGACCATTCTTCTACTAGCGCACTTCTTAACTCACGTAAGTTAGCTGCAGCTGGAGAGCGTTGTTTAACGCATCTCCCGAGCTCGTCCCATAAATGCTCTATGGGATTTAAGTTTGGGCTGCGAGCTGGCCACTCCATGCGGGTGATACCGACGTCTTGAATATACGCGTTGACCAAATTTGCTGTATGTGGTCGCGCATTATCGTCCATAAAAATGGAATTTGCGCCCATATTCACCAAGAAAGGACCAGCATATTCATTTAAAATCGCCTCTACATATCTGGGAGCTGTCAGAGAACCGTTTTCTATAATTACTAACTCCGTACGATCCTCTGAAGATATCCCAGCCTAAACCATTATTGATCCTCCACCGAATGGCACCTTTTCCTCAAAACACGCTTGACGATAACGTTCATTTGGTCGCCTATATACTCTTCGTCTCCCATCGTGTGCGAATAAACAAAATCTTGACTCATCGGAAAACATAACCCTGGACCAATCTTCATCTGTCCATCGGACGTGTTCTCGAGCAAACCGCAACCTGGCAACTCGATGTTCTCTGAGCAATTTAGGGCCATTTGCTGGCCTATAAGGCTTTATATCAGCTTCCCGAAGTCGCCGCCGGATCATGTCAGAGCTTACATTGTTGTGGTGAATTTCTTGAAGGCTATTTCGGTCCTGAACAGCCGTGAGATGTCGATTTCTTAACATAGTGCTCACGATGAATCGGTCTCCTCGTGTAGTTGTACACCTTGGCCTGCCATTCCCTAGTCTCCTGATGTTCATGCCGGTCTCTTGAAATCGCTGGAGTACTCTTTGGACCGTGGATAAAGATACACCTACTGTTCTAGCAGTACTCCGCTGACTCCTAACTTCTTGTACCATGGTGATAATTCGTGTACACTCTTCAGTAGATAACGACATGTTGGTGCATGGTTGATGCACAAAATACTGTGACCAGCCAAAAAAACTGTTAATGATGACAGCTCGGTTTGTAACAAAACCGAGAAAATTTTCTATTCCAAAAATTTTAATTTTGATATTTTTCAAAAATCGGAATTTCTTTTTTTGAAACTGTAACTAGTTGAAATGCAACCTCTTTTGATATGTATAATAAGCGTCACAAATCTGCCTATAACATATTATTTATACGAGGGATCTATGTAAATAACTTTGGGAGATATCGCGGTTTTTCTAAATGACCCGTTATTTTTGCTGTCCAGTGTATAAAATGAAAAAGTCGAAGTAGTAAAACGATGTAAGATACCTTAGTAATAACTTAAATTATCGAAAGTAAATAAAAAACTAAAATAAGAGTTGTCATATAGATTATTAAAAAAAAAAACACAAATGTTGAAAAAAAAATTTCCACGAGCAGGGTTTGAACCTGCACCCTTCTGACATACCGGGTCAGGTGCTCTTCCAATTGAGCTATCGTGGTTCTAACCAGCCCGCCGAAATTATTCAACACTATTTACTTTTTACTTTGAAAGCCAAAGGCGCCCATTCAATGTTAACACCTACCGTCATTAACATCCGATCATAATATTTTTACAAATACTAAAGATCAGTTAAGCAGTAGGCAAGCTATTTATAAATGTTTATATAATTTTTAACGCAAATTTTGTTGCGAACAAATTACAAAAACACAAATGTTGAAAAAATTTCCACGAGCAGGGTTTGAACCTGCACCCTTCTGACATACCGGGTCAGGTGCTCTTCCAATTGAGCTATCGTGGTTCTAACCAGCCCGCCGAAATTATTTAACACTATTTACTTTTTACTTTAAAAGCCAAAGGCGCCCATTCAATGTTAACAACTACCGTCATTAACATCCGATCATAATATTTTTACAAATACTAAAGATCAGTTAAGAAGTAGGTGTTGCAAATAAACAGGCATTAATTTTTGTTGGAAATAAAACTTTGATTTGTATTATGGACGGATCGATTTGGGAATCGATTATCGATGTTCAATTTATTTAGTGGCATAATGGCCCCATCACTAATTGTTCTTTTTTGTTGGTACATTTGTATCGGGAAGGCAACAATGGCTGGTTTATAGGTTATCGTGTGTTGATAATTAAATAGATTTTAAGCAGTAATAAGGGCATTTGGAGCCGTATTACTCTAATTAAGTGTATTGTGCAACCTGTGTTTTGTGTGTGTGTACGTCGTAAGCGAATCGCATCGGGAGTACAATTCGCCATCCGTGTTTGGATGTCAACGTCACCGCTGCTGGAGAAAGCAGGTATTTCCTCGGGGGAAAAGTGCACTTGGGATAGTCGTTGGGTGTGATTAGGGAGCGGCATGGAACTGTGAGTGGATTTTGTAGATTTTAAGGTGTAACCTAATTTTAAACAGTAGCATAGTGTGTGTTGTGGGTTTCCGCAACAGTTTGGTAGCAGAGCGTGGTTACTACCGGACCTCTAGGTTAATCGGTGTAATTTTGTGTATTTTGTTAGTTCGTAATAGGTTAAGCTCATTTCGTGTAAAATCGCACTTCCGGGACAGGTGCGGTTGAATTGTAAGGTTGGTAGTACCGTTGTATTTGGGCTGGGACATTTCTCGGAACGTTAATTGTTATTCAATTTCTTTCAATTGAAAGCATCGAGTCGATTCGGGATAATCGATTCCGTGTTTTCGTTGACTCGTTTTAATTTTGTGTTTAGGTTTATTTAGTTTAAGTTATTTATAATGACAGCGTCACGGCAGGAGTTGGCTCAGCAGCTCCGGTGGTTCACCGGGCTGCTTGCATTAATAGATCGGCCTAACCGGGAGGACGCCTTGGAGACGCGTTCGAAAGAAATGCAGGCTCGTTTCTTGTTGGCCGAGCGGTCGGTAACCGCTCTATTGTCAACCGACCCGGACGGGGACCAGGAGCTGGCCCTCCACGCCCAATATGTCAAGGATCTGGAGCACATCCAAGACATCTACGACGATGTCCTTCAGCGGGTGAAGGACATCGAGCGACTGCGGGAGGGGAAGCCTGTTGCGCGCCCCGCTTCGCTCCACACCCCTGGATCCAGCGCCATGGGAAGATTGGGTGCCCTGGAGGTCCCGCATTACACCGGATGTATGCGGGACTGGGCTGGATTCCGGAACATGTTTTTGGCCTTGGTGGATACTCGGAAGGATTTCACCAAGGCCGAAAAGCTGACATATCTCCGTTCCTTCCTAGACGGAGAACCCAGACAGCTCGTACAGCATCTGGAGCTGCAGGATGCGAGCTACGACACCGCCATGCAGCTGCTGGAGAAGCGGTACGAGAAGCCGCGTCTTCAGGCGGACGCGCACGTGACCCATCTGCTGGGATTGCCGAGGGTCAACTATAGGACTCAGCTGAGGGCGCAGCTGATCACCCCGCTCACCGTGTCCTTAAACGGGTTAAGGACGCTCGGACTGCCCGTCGACCAGTGGTCCTTCCTTCTTCTGCACATCGTTCTGGCCAAGTTGTCGCAGGAGATGAGGGACAAGTTCGAGCGGAATCGACTGGTCCACAAGGATCTCGGCAGCGTTCTGCCCTCGATAGGGGAACTTCTGGAGTTCCTGGAAGAGGAGGCTGGCCTGCTGGAAAACCAGCTAGCCTCCCAGGAGGCTCCGACAAGTGCGCCGGCCCGCACTTCCGGAGTCTACGGCGCCCAGCCGCCACGCAACCCAGGGAAGGGTCGCGGCAGGCTGGTGGCTGCGGCCGCCATCAACCCCGGTTCACGATGCCGGGTTTGCGGATAGCAGCACTTGGAACAGCTATGTCCAGCGATTCTCGGGCTGCCCACAAAGCTGGCTGCACACGAGCGCCGAAACCTCGTTCGGACACGAGGATTGTGTTATGCCTGCCTGGGAGGACATAGGTATAATGAGTGTCCCCAGGCGAGGCCTTGCGATGTGTGCGGCGGACCGCACCATCGCTTACTGTGCACCCGTAGTGCTGAGGGCTCAGCACCGGTTCGGGAGAGGGGATCTCCCAGGGGTGGCGGTTTGGGGCCGGGGTCAACTCCGCCTCCGGAAAGACGGAGTCCGCCACGGCCGCCACACTACAACCCCTCGTACACCCCGGCTCAGGTGAGTTGGGGACCGCCGGAACGGAGCCAGGTTCTGGCTACAACCCGGCACCCGGCGCGACCAACACCAGGAGTTGGTGCCTCTAAGGGCCACTGGGTACAGGGAGCCCTACCTCCGGACCCAACACCCGGATACTCGTACGCGTATCCTCCGCCGCCGTTACCGGAACAACAACGACATGAGAACCGTCAACAGTTCTCACCGGTACTGCACGAGTACCCGAGGTTGGAATACCACCCACCCTATCACCGGTATGGTAGGGCAGCTGGATACGCACCACCCCGGATGGTGGCCTGCACGCGTCCGACTTACTGGCCGAGTCATCACGGTTCGACAGGGTCGGCTGCTGGCTCTGACGCGTGACTAGCCTGTGGTCGGGCTACGTCGGAACCAAGGACGGTTATTTTGCCCATCGCGCAGGTACGCGTTTGGGGACCTAGGGGGGACTTCGTCCGGATACGAGCCCTCCTAGACACTGGGGCACAGGGCTGCTTAATTACTACGAGGGTAGCGAGGCGCCTACGTCTGGAGTGCGCGCCTCCCTCAGTTCCGATTCGGGGAGTCGGAGATACAGAAGTGGGGGGTCTGTCCGGTCAGACCCACATTCTCTTCTCTCCTGTGCATTCCGCTTCGATACGGATTGCGGCGGTCGCGATCGTACTCGACAATCTGCTGGGTTGGCATCCACCGACAGACATTCCGCGGGACGCAATGTCTGACACATCAGGTCTCATGCTGGCAGACCCTCATTTCGAGGAGCCGGCTCCGGTGGACCTCATATTGGGAGCGGATGTACTGGGCTGGATCCTTTTAGGGCCTCAGCGGATTCTGGGCCGCTCTTCGTTGGTAGCTATACCTACCATCTTTGGACACGTTTTAATGGGACCGGTTTTCGACCAGGAGACGCGGGATGTCTCACCTGTCGTCGCTACTACCTCCATCGCTAGGACGATGCAAAAATTCTGGGAACTGGAAGAGCCTCCCATGGTCTCCCGTCTGGATCCGGAGCATGTGGAGTGCGAAACCTTTTATAAGGATCACACACGCCGGACGGCGTCGGGTAGGATCGAAACTCGACTGCCCTTTATCGACTGTCCCCCTCCCTTGGGAAAATCGAGGGCGTTGGCAGAGAAACGACTCTTGTCCATGGAGCGTCGTATGTCTCGCGATCCGGTACTTCGGGAAAAGTATATCGAGTTCATGCGAGAATACGAGGCCTTGGGGCATATGTCGCGGGTGACTGTCGACTGGACAACGACAGATCGTTTTTTTTTGCCTCACCACGCGGTGTTGAAGGCCTCATCTGGAAAACTACGGACTGTTTTTGACGGATCGGCACCGTCGTCGACTGGAGTTTCATTGAACCAATGTCTCCATTCTGGTCCGAAGTTACATCGGGACATTGTCGACATCATTTTAAATTTCCGAAGACACCAGGTGGTGATCGGTGCGGACATCCGGATGATGTTCCGCCAAACAGTAATACATCCTGCGGACAGGAGGTTTCAGTTAATACTCTGGAGGGAACATTCGGAGGATCCCATCACCGTCTACGAGCTCAACACCAACACGTACGGCCTGAAGTCGAGTCCCTTCATTGCCATCCGGTCACTGCTGGAACTGGCGGAGCAGGAACGGGCTCGCTTTCCCCGGGCAGCCGCTGTACTGACACGTGACGTGTTCGTAGATGATATCTGCACAGGGGCAGCCTCTCTGGAGGAGGCGCTCATCATCAGGAATGAGCTGATCGGACTCCTCGCGGCTGGTGGTTATGAGTTGAGAAAATGGTTATCCAACGAGCCACAGCTTCTGGTTGGGATTCCGGAAGATCACCAACAGAATCCTCAGCTATTCGAGGACGCAGGGGACCCGAACTCTATCGCCGTTTTGGGAATTAAATATCAGCCGGTTCACGATATTTTCACATTCCGGGTAGAACTGGAAACTACAAGAGTTTGGTCGAAAAGGACGATCCTTTCCACCATCGCTCGGATGTTTGATCCAAATGGATGGATCAGCCCGTGCATTTTTATGGCGAAGTGTTTATTGCAAACACTGTGGACACTCGGAGTCTCGTGGGATGAGCCACTGGTAGGGCTCTCACTCGACACTTGACTCGCTCTGATCTCTACGATCGAGGCGATCAATCAGGTGGCGTTGCCGCGGCGGATCTTGCCGCGGGGCAAATACAGGGCAATCCTACATGGCTTCTGCGATGCGTCAGAACGAGGGTATGCCGCAGTGGTGTATCTGCGAACGGTTGACTCGAAGGGTCGAGTCGCCGTCTCCTTGCTTCTGGCTAAAAGCAAGGTGGCTCCCCTCAAAACTAGGCTGACAATCCCGAAGCTGGAGCTTTGCGGGGCGCATCTATTGGCCAAACTATTGTGCCACGTGCACAAGGAACTGACGTCTACGGTGGACATCCGGAATGTCTACGCCTGGTCTGACAGTCAGGTAGCTCTGGCATGGCTACGCGGGGCACCCCACGTATTGGAAACGTTTGTGGCCAATCGGGTATCTCAGGTACAGAACTCGGGCATCGAAATTTGTTGGAGGCACGTTCCCGGCCCCTGGAATCCTGCCGATTGTGCCTCTCGGGGCTGCACCGCGCCGGAATTGGTGCAGCATGCCCTCTGGTGGGGTCCAGAGTGGTTAAAGGAGGGTGAGTCATCATGGCCGGTCACTCGATCGATGGCTCTCTAGGGATGCTCCCTGGAATAAAAGTTTTGGTGACAACAAACGAGTCAAGGCCAGATCCGAATTGGTTGACGGCTCGATACAGCAAACTGGACAAATTGCTAGGTGTAACTTGCTGGATACGGAGATTTCTACATAACTGCCGCCATCCAGACAAGAGGCAGTTATCACCCGTGGCGGGTGCTGAGGAACGCAGGAGTTCACTGTTGGCCCTGATACGGCTGGTTCAAGCTGACCGGTTCGAGGACGAACTGAAGATTTTGCGCGTCGGTCGCGCAAAGCTCAAGGGAGCGATCTCTCGGCTCAACCCATTTCTGGATGCGGATGGACTGTTACGCGTTGGAGGTCGCCTCAAAAATGCCGACCTGCCCTTCGGTAGCCGTCATCCTCTGCTACTCCCCAAAGGAGGACCTTTGGTAGAATTGGTGGTCTCGGATAGACACCTGAAAAACGCTCACGCGGGGTGTAATGCGTTACTGGCGATATTACAGAGGGAGTTCTGGATTTTGTCCTCTCGGAGAGTGGTTCGCAGCGTGTTATTTAAGTGTGTGGCTTGTTATCGGGTGAAGGCCTCCACTATGCAGCCACAGATGGGGGATCTCCCTTCTGACCGGGTTTGTCAGACTACTAGGCCGTTCGACGGGGTCGGTACGGATTTTGCTGGACCGTTTCTGGTGAGAACCACAGCCTATCGTAACACTAGGGTCACGAAAGCATACCTGTGCGTTTTTGTCTGCCTGGCCACTAAGGCCGTCCACCTGGAAGTGGTTTCGGCTCTGTCTACGGAAGCCTTTGTCGCCACACTGGATCGTTTTGTTTCGCGACGGGGTTTACCTTCTCTCATTCGGTCCGACAACGGTACCAACTACAGAGGCACTGCCAACTACTTAAAAGATGTGAACGATTTTCTGGATAAAAATTGTAATAGCATAAGTCAAGCTCTCGCACAGCGGGGAATCACATGGCGATTTAGTGTGCCAGCCTGTCCCCACTGGGGCGGGATATTTGAAGCCGCGGTAAAATCGGCAAAAACCCACTTGCGCCGGGTAGTCGGGGAAACTACCCTCACGTATGAGGAACTTACAACTGTGTTTTGTAAGGTTGAGGCGGTTCTCAACTCGCGTCCGCTTTGTCCACTCTCCTCTGACGCAAATGACATGGAAGTCCTGACCCCTGGTCATTTTTTGGTCGGTCAGCCACTCACTGCCCTGCCTGAGTATCCCTGGAAGGATGAACGCAGACACCGGATGTCTCGTTTTCAAATGATACAACAAATGAGTCAGGACTTGTGGCGTCGTTGGTCACTGGAGTATCTGCATTTATTGCAGCAGCGTGTAAAGTGGACAGACCGGACGTCGCCCCCTTCGGAGAGGGATCTGGTTTTATTAAAAGAGGCTAATTTGCCATCGTTATTTTGGAGACGAGGTCGCATTTTAAAGTTAATCTGGGGCGCGGACGGGACTCCGCGTGTGGCGCAAGTGTTGGTTGATGGATCGGTGCTAAATCGCGCAGTCGCGACCTTAGCTCGATTACCGGTTGACTAGTTTAAGATTTCAGGCTAGAAAGCGGTACGTCCGCTTTGGGTGGCGGGATGTTGCAAATAAACAGGCATTTATTTTTGTTGGAAATAAAACTTTGATTTGTATTATGGACGGATCGATTTGGGAATCGATTATCGATGTTCAATTTATTTAGTGGCATAATGGCCCCATCACAAATTGTTCTTTTTTTGTTGGTACACTTGTCTCGGGAAGGCAACAATGGCTGGTTTATAGGTTATCGTGTGTTGATAATTAAATAGATTTTAAGCAGTAATAAGGGCATTTGGAGCCGTTGTTGCAAATAAACAGGCATTTATTTTTGTTGGAAATAAAACTTTGATTTGTATTATGGACGAATCGATTATCGAGATTCAATTTGTTTGGTGGCATAATGGCCCCATCACTAATTGTTCTTTTTTTCTTTGTTGGTACACTTGTCTCGGGAAGGCAACAATGGCTGGTTTATAGGTTATCGTGTGTTGATAATTAAATAGATTTTAAGCAGTAATAAGGGCATTTGGAGCCGTATTACTCTAATTAAGTGTATTGTGCAACCTGTGTTTTGTGTGTGTGTACGTCGTAAGCGAATCGCATCGGGAGTACAATTCGCCGATGTCGGCGTCTTTGCTGCTGGAGAACAGGTATTTCCTCGGGGGAAAAGTGCACTTGGGGTAGTTTGGGTGTGATTAGGGAACCCTAGAAGACCCGGACTCGGATTCGGGCCCCATCGGACCATATGGATCCGTGTGTGTACGTCGTAAGCGAATCGCATCGGGAGTACAATTCGCCATCCGTGTTTGGATGTCAACGTCACCGCTGCTGGAGAAAGCAGGTATTTCCTCGGGGGAAAAGTGCACTTGGGATAGTCGTTGGGTGTGATTAGGGAACCCGAGAAGACCCGGACTCGGATTCCGGCCCCATCAGACCATATGGATCCCGTTCTGGACGGCGGGAGCGGCATGGAACTGTGAGTGGATTTTGTAGATTTTAAGGTGTAACCTAATTTTAAACAGTAGCATAGTGTGTGTTGTGGGTTTCCGCAACAGTAGGCAAGCTATTTATAAATGTTTATATAATTTTATTTGTAAAAATATTATGATCGGATGTTAATGACGGTAGTTGTTAACATTGAATGGGCGCCTTTGGCTTTCAAAGTAAAAAGTAAATAGTGTTGAATAATTTCGGCGGGCTGGTTAGAACCACGATAGCTCAATTGGAAGAGCACCTGACCCGGTATGTCAGAAGGGTGCAACCCTGCTCGTGGAAATTTTTTCAACATTTGTGTTTTTGTAATTTGTTCGCAACAAAATTTGCGTTAAAAATTATATAAACATTTATAAATAGCTTGCCTACTTCTTTACTGATCTTTAGTATTTGTAAAAATATTATGATCGGATGTTAATGACGGTAGTTGTTAACATTGAATGGGCGCCTTTGGCTTTCAAAGTAAAAAGTAAATAGTGTTGAATAATTTCGGCGGGCTGGTTAGAACCACGATAGCTCAATTGGAAGAGCACCTGACCCGGTATGTCAGAAGGGTGCAGGTTCAAACCCTGCTCGTGGAAATTTTTTCAACATTTGTGTTTTTGTAATTTGTTCGCAACAAAATTTGCGTTAAAAATTATATAAACATTTATATAGATTATTTAAAAAAAAAAAAAAATTATGACATTACGACAAATAAGTAGATAATGAAATCCAATAAAGATATACGAAAACTTAACTAGATAAAAGTAATATTTAAAACAAATGTGAAATGATAACTAATGTTATTTTGTTAGGAGTATAAACAAAAAGCTTTAAGCTTTGAGACAATTCTATAAAAATATAGTATAATTAACATTGTTCGTCAACAACTGCGTAGTTTAGATTAAAAAAATTGTAATTTACGGTTAAATACTAATAGTTATTTAGAAGAGTATATTTTATATTAGTAGAATAGAATAACATTATTGATAAAATGTAAGTATATGTATTAAAAAAAAAATAGGATGTTCTTTACTAAACTTACTTAACTAGAGTAATTTTAAATAAAATTGTTAAAAGTAATATCTAAATTATCTAAAGGTAAAGATAATAAATTGGTTTGGTTATGATTTTTTTTTAACATTAATAACAGATTTTGTAAAATTTTGGTTTAAGTAACAGTGTATTTTTAGTATGTAAACAAACATTGTTTGTTAATTTAAGTTTGTAATACTTAATACAATAGTAAGTTAGTAAGTTTTGTAACACAGTATTGTGTAGTTTTAGTAAATAAGATTAAGCATAGATTTAAGGGTTCAAGACGTTTTGTTTTTTTTTCAAAAAAAAAAAAGGGGGAATGTGTAGTGGAGTGCGCCACTTAACATCATATGGAAATGACTCACACTTAATATTGTAACTCAATATTATGTTCCATATAAATTAATTACACAAATCATGTTACCTTGAAATAGCACGTATTCCTAATATTCCATCATATGATTGAACAAAGTCCATTTTGTACTATTAATTACTTTAATATTTTCCTTTGTTTAGAAACAGTATAAAAGCAATGTTTTTCATAAATAAAGACAGTTACAGTAATTAAGAACCGACGTCCGTCGTATCATTTCGGCTCCCGACTTCACACATCACACCCCAACTGAGGTACATGATCTATGGGTCTAAAACCGGTGGTTCAACCACTAGAACACACAGGTGGTTGGAATCATCATAACATTTGCTTGCAAGCGGTCGAAGATGATAATAATAATAGATAATAATTTTCAAGTATTTTAATTATCGAAAACATCATTAACCTTTTGTAATTTTACCGTCTCCTCTTTCCAGGTGTGCCTACGCTTCGTCGAGATCTCCAACAGCTGGAGTGGAATCTGTTTCGGCTTCACCAGCGATGACCCTTCAGCCCTAGCCCACTCTCTACCCAAGTTCGACTTTCCCAACATCACGAAGAAACAAAGCAACTGGGTCAAAGCTCTCGGCGAGAGATTCTGCGAGACGGACAACATACTGCATTACTACGTCAACTCCGATGGCGATGTCCACTTCGGCATCAATGGGGAGGACAAAGGCCTCTTCTTCATTGGCGTTGATACAAGAAATCCGCTCTGGGCCCTCGTATATCTATGCGGGAACTGTACAGCGGTCCAGTTCACTGATCCCCGTGCCCCAAACCAGATCAGGAGACCAAACCACAGCCCGATCGAAGAGGACAGGCTAGTCGGTAGCATGAGGTCTTTGAGCGTTGAAGAACAGCTTCCTCCAACAAGATATGCGAATTCTTTAGTGCCTTTAAGCTTACATCGGACTAAAGGGAGAAATATCCAGTTTGTAAATGATACGGGGGTAGTAGCAAGAGATGATGCGGAGTTCTGCCAAGGTTACGTGTTCACCGCGAGACCAATGCATCCAGGACAGACGATAGTGGTCCAGATATTGGCTACGGAGCCAGCTTATACCGGCAGTCTGGCGATTGGCTTGACTTACTGTGATCCGGCGAAGTTGAGGCCCTGTGATTTTCCAGCTGATGATGAGTTCTTATTAAAGTACTGGCCTATGAGACGATTCGCCGCGAACGGCTTGGGCAGGGGTGATGAGTTGGCTGTGACGGTGACCGTGGACAAGGAAGTGATGGTTAGCAGGAACGGCTCAACTCCTATCACGGTGATACACGTCGACCACACGGTGAGACTGTGGGCGTTTGCGGATATATATGGGGGTACGCAGAAGGTCAGGATGTTGACGTCGCAAGCGGTGGCTTCGCCGCCTCAGCAGCTGAGAGCGCTCGCGGGAACAGCTTCTCCTATGGCTAGATCAGGCGGTACTGCGCCGGTGGTTAGCCCGCCGCCTCAAGATGGTGCGCAGAATGCTGTCAACCATCAGCAGGGGTTGACGCTCAACTTAGCGCAGTGTATTAAGGTGAGTTCAGAAATAAATTTGTTATTTTATATAAAATGCGAACATTAAAAAATAAAACTAATACAATACTTTTACGAATCTTTTTTTGACTATGAAGTAATACAATGTCAAAATTTGACGGTCTTGTCTCTTTAAAGTGATCTCTTACAGACTTTAGGACTGATTACTGTTTGTTTTGAACAGTTTTAATAAGTTAAGCTACATAAGGAGCCTTGTTTTTCGTAATACGAACTTTCGAACCGAGAAGCCAGCTTAAATGAAACTTTCTATGGTTTTCTACCAGGTGTTTACACCAAAAACAATAAAAATTACTCATAACCTTAAGTTCTGTGACTGGGCCACGACTGGCATATATAAAAGTAGAAATAAATTGTATGATTTATATAGTTTAAAACAATATAACCAAAATGTTAATTTTACGGAATATGTAAAGAATTATTCGAAAATGTTTAAGAAAGTGTGCATAGTAGCAAAATCTAATTACATTAAAGAAAAAATTAAAAAGTCTAACAATAAAATCAAAGCCACTTGGGCCATCATAAACCGTGAAACAGGTAAATTTAAACCACGGGATAATACTTTCACTTTAAAAGTAAACGACAACTTAGTCAATTCAGATTCACAAATTGCTAATATTTTTGATGATTTTTTTGTAAATATACCTGTAATAACAACATCAAATTTAGATTCATCACCGGAAGCTGCACAAACTTTACTTCAAAAATATGTACCAAAATGTAATCTTTCCTTTCATTTTAAATACATTGATTCAATGAATATTATTAAAACATTCAAATCACTTAAAATGAAAAACACGAGTGATTTGTGGGGTATATCTATTAAAGTAATTAAGAATATTATTTATTCTATTGCACCGTATCTTGCTGAAATTTTTAATAACTGTGTCGATAAGGGAATCTTTCCTGATCTTATGAAGTTTAGTAAAGTTATACCTTTATTCAAATCAGGAAACAAAGAAGACCCCAGTAACTATCGACCCATTTCAATATTACCAGCGCTAAGTAAAATTTATGAAAAAATTATACTCGAACAGTTGATGTCTTATTTTAACACAAACAACCTTTTACATAGTAAGCAATATGGTTTTACTAAGGGTCGTTCTACTACTAATGCAGGCGTTGCTCTAATAAAACATATATTTGATGCCTGGGAGAAGTCTCAAAATGCTCTTGGAGTTTTTTGCGACTTGTCCAAGGCTTTTGATTGCGTTGAGCACCGGACTCTGGTGTTGAAGCTACATTATTACGGTCTCGAAGATTTTGCACTAAATTTAATACAGTCATATCTCAGCTCTAGAACTCAAACTGTCGATATAAATGGTACTAAATCATCTGGTTCTCATGTAAAAATGGGAGTTCCACAAGGGTCGATTCTTGGTCCTTTTCTGTTCTTGATTTATATTAATGACTTGCCATTCTTTGTAGAGAATTTCTGTGAAATTGTATTATTTGCAGATGATACTTCACTCATTTTTAATATGACTAGGTGTAGGACTAATTATGAAAATGTAAATAAAGCTCTTTCAGAGGTACTCCATTGGTTTACTATTAATAATTTACAGCTTAACGCTAAGAAAACAAAATGTATTAAATTTATACTACCAAATGTCAGAAATGAACCAACCGATATTAGAATAAACGGTGATCAATTAGATTTGGTAGATTCTACAGTCTTTTTAGGCATTACTCTTGACTCAAAACTTCAATGGAATCCTCATATATCGAAATTGGCCGGTAAACTCAGTTCTGCTGCTTATGCCATTAGAAAAATTAGGCAGTTAACAGACGTTGAAACTGCTAGAACAGTTTATTTTAGTTATTTTCATAGTGTCATGTCGTATGGCGTCCTACTGTGGGGAACAGCGGCTGATATTGAAACTATATTCATTTTACAGAAACGAGCAATAAGAGCAATCTATAAACTAGGATCACGAACTTCCCTAAGAAATCTTTTTAAGGAGATTGATGTCCTGACAATTGCATCTCAATATATTTATAATTGTATAGTTTTTGTACGTTGCAACATCAACTCCTTTACTAAACACGGTGACGTACACAATTTCAATACTAGAAACAAGACAAAACTTGTAATGCCACTGTTCAGGTTACAGAAGGTACTTGGTTCTTTCTTGGGGCAAGGTATACACTATTACAATAAAATACCAAATTCTGTACTAGATTTACCTTTAGATAAGTTTAAAAAACATGTGAAGTCTTTATTACTTATAAAAGGTTATTATACAGTCAAAGAATATTTAGATGATAAAACAGCCTGGTTATAATAAAAATCACATATTATATTTGAATCAATTTATTAAAATTAATTTTTATAATTTTTATACTGCTATGACAGCCTTTATCAGCATTGTCCTACAGATAACAAACAGCGTTGCGTTAAATAGATCATTAAGTTTTTATTTAGAGTATCTTGAGTGTGTCATGTTCTCTTTACTGTCTCTGCGGTGGTGGCGTGTGCGTCGGGTCGTTACGTTCCCTAAAATATGGTTGAGCGAAGCGATGGCTGATTCATATGTCATGCTCGTGAACGGGTGCCGCCTGTGGAGGCTGGTCTGCTCTTGCATACTTATCTTATTTTTAGTATTTAATTATAGTTTGACTTTGTTTTACCTAAACAATTTTTGACTTTTACTAGAGTACTGTAGTGGTGCTGTATGACATTGTGGAAATTGAAACTTTTACATAATTATCTGATGTAAATTTGTTAACTTACTTTTTTTATTTTAACAGCATTGTCCTACAGATAACAAACAGCGTTGCGTTAAATAGATCATTAAGTTTTTATTTAGAGTATCTTGAGTGTGTCATGCTCTCTTTACTGTCTCTGCGGTGGTGGCGTGTGCGTCGGGTCGTTACGTTCTCTAAAATATGGTTGAGCGAAGCGATGGCTGATTCATATGTCATGCTCGTGAACGGGTGCCGCCTGTGGAGGCTGGTCTGCTCTTGCATACTTATCTTATTTTTAGTATTATTAATTATAGTTTGACTTTGTTTTACCTAAACAATTTTTGACTTTTACTAGAGTACTGTAGTGGTGCTGTATGACATTGTGGAAATTGAAACCTTTACATAATTATCTGATGTAAATTTGTTAACTTACATTTTTTATTTTGTTTTTTTACATGTTGTGGTTGTCTTATATATATTTTTTGTGTTTATTTGTAATGGAAAGTGTTCTGCTATGATAGGGCATTTTCCAATATTTTTAACGCTGTAAGGGAGAAAAGAGCTGGACACTTGCTGAGTTTCTTGCCGGTTCTTCTCAGTACAAGATCTCCCGCCCAGAGTAGATTTACGAACCGATGGCATAATGACATTCACAAGAGCTACTTGTAGCCTAAACTGAATAAATGATTTTGAATTTTGAATTTTTTGAATTTTATGCTAAAGAAAAATACAAGAGATCTTAATAATGAGTCGAAAACATTTACACAATAAATAAAACTTAATTTAACTTAAAACTTATGAAGTTTGTTTAGGTGTTATCGAAATGTATGAACGCTTTCAAGTAACTTACCCACGTAACCTAACCTATTTCTCCTGTCTTTCCAGCCAATCCAAGCTACATCACAGTTGTGCGACGCCAATCTTCAGCCAGTCTCCAATCAGCCCTCCTACCAACAACCCAGACCTAGGACGGACGCACACTGCAGTACCAGCAGTCAGAACAGCTGCAGCGAGCAGGTCCAAACACCTAACGGCCGTGAAGCCTTAAGACTGGAGAGGAAACCGAACGGACCCTCGACGAGCAGACAACCCCACCAGCCAATATCAACCACCTCACCGGTCATAGGTGAGGGAAATCTCACGGGAACAGAATGTATCATTTGCTATGAAAACCCTATTGATAGTGTGCTATGCTTTATATGTGCGGACAATGACATATGTGTATGTGATATAGCTGTGCGGTGCAGTGGAGGGGAAAGGGGGGAAGTCAATGCCCTCTGTGCAGAGCGCAGACTAAAGATGTTATACGCACATACAAGTCTTGTTGTGTGTGAAATGACTAAAACGTTGGTCATTTTTTTATGATTTAGTTTCCTTCTTCTATAAGCAAAAATGACATAATGTTTTCTAAAGTTTACGCAAACACTACACGTTGAAATGAAACAACTTTTACGGATATACTCGCGTTTATTTTACACATTACTTATTTAATGTTTATCCTGACGTTTCGAACCCTTTGCAGGGTCCGTGTGGTCAAATGGAGACTGAAGTCACAGTATTACCACAGTATTACTATTTCATACAGTAGGGCATCGCCTTTGATGTGGGGCGATGCGCCCGCGTAGGTATCTACGCGATCGTTCGCTGGGGGTTCGCAAGGGTTGTCACCAAATTCGAAATCAAATAATCGTTAATATTTTTATAAAATAATCATTTATTATCAAGAGTAAACATAAACATATTTACAAATGTGGCACTGCTAAATTAACGTGAAGGTTTATTTTTAGATTTCAATTTTCTAATATTAAAACAATATACTCAATTCGCATTCGGATTGCTTAAAAAATGAAAAAAAAGAAACAAGCCCAGAAAACTTAAATATAAACCTTTAAAAATAGGTGAATGTAGAACCTCCTCTTTTTCTGTTGGTTTAAATAAATCATAACAGTTGGATATTAGACAAATACCTACTTCTTCTGTGTGCGACGTCCCAACTACTCCAATAAGTTGTAAACATCATTATTACACTTTGCGCAAGAGCTTACGCCGCTGTAAAGAATACATATACCTACCTACACTAGAAAAACCCGCTAGGTTGGAGTTAGAGTTACGAACTATTTAGTAAGGAGAAGCCCGTTGTGCATCTGTGATACAGATGCTAACGACACCATCTTACATCTAATACCTAACAGAATGCCCAATAAACGCCAAGGCGAAACAAGAACTAGAGCAAAAGATAGATGGTCTCGTTAACAAAAATTCGATTCAATTGATAATTGAGAATTAAAAAAAAGAAATAGCCTAATAAAATGAAAATTGTAGTGTTTGTAATGAATTAGAATTTGATATTTGTAATCCAACCGGAGAGGCCATGCGCACTAAATTCTATGAAAAATGTCATTGTCTGCGGGGGACGAGGTAAACGCACACAAATACAGTTCACACTGATGCATTTTTCAATGACGTCGCTACGCACGCAAACTACAAAATTATTAAACACTAGCATAAACTAGACGCACACTAATATATTCACACACAGGGCTAGAAATAAAAAAATGAAAAAATGTTTATTAACTGCAAAGTGACAGAATTACTAAATCTAGATTTAAACTATGGAATAACATATTTACATATAACGCTTATTAATAATAGTTCATATCTATCGGTTCCTCACTGGGCAAGCCTGCGTCGAAGTAACCTAGGCACAAAGTTACTTAATCCTTAGTTAAACCTCAATTCAAACAACCATCTTATCAGGTAGGTACTTATTTGATAGTAATATTAATAATTTATACGAGTATATTTTTAGTGGGACAGTTACATAAAAACTACAAATATCTTAAAGATATATATCAACTTCATTTAGCATAGTGTTCTTAATATAGGCTCAGCTATTGATAACGGACCCACGATTTTCAATTTCAGATGTTTACCATTCGAAAGATTATATTTTTTTACACTTATTCACCTATTATCTTATCTCGATAACTTGTATTTTTTTGTAATAGTTAATTGAAAATCGTAAATCTAGGCCTTTTCCCTCCCTCCCCCCTCCTCCCCCCCCTCCTACCACGAAAATCGTGGGTCCGTAATCAATAGCCCTTCCATAATATATCCTCTGTTTTGTCATAAGTTAATGTTTTTAGCCATTCAGTAATAATATTTCGTGCTTCATTTATACTCTTGTCCTTAATATCACAAAATTTTACAACTCTGTTATACACATGCATTTTTATAAAATCACCAAAGCGTTGCGCGAACACAGTGTTAACCGATGGGATATTCAATCTATAAACTCTACGATTGGTTATTGGTTTATTATGGTCAGGAGAGGAAATGACGGCTCCGTGCATAATTAGCGAAGTTTTAAGTACAAACAGCTGACGCACACTGAGTACACCTGCCTCTTCATAAACTTTAGTTGGAACTTGGATATCTGTAGGGCCTACTAAGCCAGTGTTGCCAACCCCAATCTAGACTAAAACTGCAAACAAGCTTTCAAAAAGCTGTAGAAAACTGTAAATTTCTACTTACAGAACTGTAAATCTACAGCTTTTCTTATTTTGTTTTATTTCAAAGCAGTGATCAATAAAACAACATAATTTTTTTTTTTTTTTTTTTATACTTAGCTCGGCAAATGACTCCATCCCACCTGATGTTAAGTGGAAATGAACTCCAGACGCGAAGATAACTGGTGCAGCGTGGAAACAAACGTAGCATCAGTTAACTTCACTCTGCCGGCCCACAAGGTGCTTCTTCACGCCTCTCTTGAAGGACCCCATATCATAGGAAGGAGGGAAAACGTGTGCTGGTAGACTATTCCATCTTTTGGAGGTGCGACAAAGAAACGAGTCACTAAATTTCTTTGTGCGTGATGGGATACTTGAGACAGTGAATCGGTGACTCCGAAGAGCAGCACGTGTACTCCTATGAAGAAAGGGAGAAGGTGGGATGAGGTCAAAGAGCTCTTTAGAGCACTCGCCATGGTATAAGCGGTAAAACACGCTGAGTGACGCAACGTCTCTACGCAATTGCAGAGATTCGAGAGTATTTACCACTTCTGCATTGCCGATAATGCGTTCAGCGCGACGCTGCAATCTGTCCAAGGCATCGAGAAGGTACTTAGCGGAACCGTCCCAGATGAGCGAGCAATACTCCACGCAAGACCGTACCTGTGTCTTGTACAAAAGGCACAACTGGTCCGGCGTAAAGAATCGCCGCACTCTGTTCAGAATTCCGAGTTTTCGTGAGGCTGTTTTGATCACGGCTTCGATGTAGTCCCTTTGGTTCAGATCGCAGCGTATCGTCATACCGAGCATGTTGATACTGCTCTGCAGGCGTAGAGATGTACCCTGAAGAGATGGAAGGGGAAGGAATGGTGACTTTTTTGCCGTGAACGCGCACACCTGTGTTTTCTTGGCATTGAACTCAACCAGATTATAGGTGCCCCAGGTAGATATGAGGTCCAATACCCGATTGAGCTCAATGACAAGATTAACTCGATTCACTTCGGTTTCGACCCGCCCAGCCGCTGGGTGACCGTTATATCCTCCATGGACCGTACTATCATCTGCATAGCAAAGAATATTTCCAAGTGGAAGCATATCATTGATATGCAGAAGGAACAGCGTGGGGGATAGAACGGACCCCTGAGGGACACCAGCGTTCACTGACATGAGCCGCGAAGCGCATCCATCAGATATAACACGGATTCTGCGCTCATGCAGGAAGCCAGCGACCCAGTTGCAGAACTGAGCAGGCAGACCGTATGCCGGGAGCTTGGAGAGAAGAGCTTTGTGCCAGACCCGATCAAAAGCCTTGGCTATGTCAAGGCTAACAGCCACCGACTCACCACGCTTGTCAATAGCCTCACCCCAAAGATGTGCAACGTACGCTAGAAGATCACCCGTTGACCGTTTCGGCCGAAACCCGTATTGGCGATCGTGAATTATGGAGTGTTCTTCTAGGTAGTGGACAAGTTGTTTATTTAAAATGCGCTCCATTACTTTGCACAAAACTGAAGTTACGGCTATGGGGCGGTAATTCGATGGATCTGACCGATCTCCTTTTTTGGGGACCGGTTGCACATTAGCTTCTCTCCAAGATTCCGGCACACAACCTGAAGAGAGCGAGAGACGGTAAAGGCGCGTTAACACGGGGGACAACTCCGCTGCACACATTTTTAGGACTATTGGAGGGATGCCATCAGGACCATTAGCTTTCCGGACATCGATTGACTGCAGCTCCGCACGGACGTCACGCTGCCTGATTTTAAAATCGGGCATTGTGTGGCCACAGTGAGAAATTGTAGGTGGCTGTGCATTGCAGTCATCGACTCGGGAGTTAGCCGCAAAGAGTTTGGCCAGGAGATCGACTTTCTCCTGCGGCTTGTGAGCTAAAGTTCCATCAGGACATCTCAATGGTGGCAGCGAGGGTTGGCAGAAGTTCGATTGCACGGCTTTGGCCAGACGCCAGTAGCTACGGCTGCCCGTAGGATGCGTCAGTAGTTCTTGGCCGACTCGTGCAACGCGCTGGGCATCCGCTCTAATGTAAGCTCTTTTGCAGGACTTGGTGGCATTATTATAGGCTGCTTTCAGCGAGCGGGTTTCGTTTCATTCACATGGGCAGTTCTACCAGCATGGTCAGTTTTGGAGGAACTTAACCACAACTCGTGGTGAGCATTGAAGTCCCCCAAAAACACCAATTCCGCCGATGGAAACCGCTCCTGCGCATCATCTGCTACCCGACTAAGATGGTCCAAAAGTCGAGTTGTCTCCATGTCGCCATTATGGGATCGGTAGACGTAGACGTAGACACGGCTATGTGAGTCCAAGTCGACGTGTACCACAAGGAGGGAAAAGGAAGGGTCCTCCAGACAGCGCAGATGGCGACAGCAAACATCCGTCCGAACGAACAAGCAAACTCCGGCTTTGGCTTTGAAGGATTCTTTAAGCACAAAGCCCGGATAGTGCAGATAGCTGGTGTCGGCCGGACAGATTATTTGCGTCTCCGTCAAAAACATATAATAATAAAGTAATAAAATTATACTTGTAGTAATAATACTTTAAATCTTAACAAATTTACAATATTTCTACTAAAACTGCCTCGTTTTCAATTTGCATCCTCTTCATTTTCAGTTTAACTTTTATTCTTGAAATCATACATATTTTTATTAAATCTCTTTAAATGGTCATTGGTAGCATTGAACTCGAAACAATTTTTAATTTCTGATTTTGTATGTACAGTGCCTTTTATGGTGTTGGTAGACAGTTTATTCCTAAGTTTGGTTTTCATAAGATTTATACTGTCATTTTTTACTTACTTTTTTACATACTCTCACGGGTATCAAGCTCAAGCTATATGAACAGACTCTAAACGCATCGGTCGAAATAGTTTATCCACTAACGCCAAGCAAACCGTACCGTAGACGTTGAAAAACCGAGTTGTACGGGTTACGTAGCGAATAAAATAGATGGCGCCAGCATTATAAAGAAAAAACTGTAGATTTGGAGGTCTGAACTAAAAACTGTGACGATAAGGAAAAAACTGTAAATCTACAGTTAAAACTGTAGAGTTGGCTACACTGTACTAAGCATAACTTTTAACGCTGCCCGTTGTGCTCTCTCAGCCTAAACAATAAATGTTTTTGCAGCACTCCCCCAGCAAGTAATGCAGTACACTATGAGAGACTGGCATAGTGCGTAGTAAACTATAACCTGTCTAAACGATAGCCTGTCCGTGCAAGAGTCTGACGTCAACTTTATATAAACGTCGATAGTGCTTGACACTATCGATTAAATTTGTCGATGCCAATAATAATGACTTAGCCCGAAAATTTTAATAGTTAAAATCAATCACATCAAGTTATTTAATGTACTTGTTTATCTACACAAGTAAATCTCGCGACAAGCTTTTATATCATATAATTGTGTAAAGACGTTATAAGTTCAGAGTAGGTACTTTCAGTCGGTTTATGAACTAAAGTATCCGCAAGTGGCTAAAATTTCTCAGAACGACTTAACAGCTCGAGATTGCACGTCTTCTCTGGGTTCATTGAATTTATCAGTACCGGAGATCGATGAGGTTTTAATAATAAGCGTGCTGGTTTAGATAGTATACCAAACATATTACTAAAAATGTATGCCGAGAATCTTGCGGGGCCTTTACAAATAATATTATAACAAATCGCTTCAAATGGTATAGTTCCATCACAGTGGAAATCGGCACGCCTGACTCCCATTCACAAAGGTGGTGATACAAATATTAATTTCAATGTATCTATTCTTCCGGCATTGGGCAAAGTCTTAGAATCCAAAGTGTGGCGAAAAATGTATTGGCATGTCAAACAAAAACTTCATCATGAAACTACAGCTCAATCGGTTGAAGATATCTGCTTCAAAATTTAGTTGCAAGATTCTACCTGAACAAACATACATACATACATACATTGCAAAATAAATAAAAGCTTTTGAAAATAGTTGGCTATCTAACCGAGACTCTCAAACAGGAAGAACCGAAAAACTGAACATGTATTTTCATGGTTCCATAACGCAGATCAATCTTTTATGTGGGTAACATAGGATCTTAAAAGCAGACTGAAAATAGAATAACAAGATGAAAAAGGAACTTTCCACATTTGGCTGGACATCTTGACAATTTTAGAAAATCTCCTGCCTCGATTCAGGCAGGAGATTTTCCAAGTATTTGGATAAAGGTTTTTCATATCTGAAAAAACATTTCTTCAACCAAGATTTCGATCAACTGATACCAGCAGCTGGAGCGCATGAGACAGCACTACTGGGCGCAGTGGTCGCGAGTTTTCCTCTGTGTACTTCAACAACGCGAAAAAGATTGTAAGCTAAACATACCTAAACGTTGGAGACATGGTTGTTATTAAAGAGGAGCACCTTTCACCCATGAAATGGATCCTAGGACGCATCAACAAACTATACTATTTGAGGACCTCCTTGGTCGAGTGGTTTGTACACCGGTTTTCATGGAGTCGCCATCTCTGAGGTCCCGGGTTCGTACCCCGGTCGGGTCAATTTAGAAATTATTGTTTTTCTAAATTGTCTCGGGTCTGGGTGTTTTCTATGTATAATAAGTATGTATTTAAGTATTTTAAGTATGTTTATCCGTTGTCTAGTAACCATTTAACGAGTTTCATAACGAAGCTTCTCTTGGGCTAGATAATTGGTGTGAGTGTAGGAAAGGTTAGTTTATTTATTTATTTATACTATGGAACTGACGGTGTTTGCAGAGTTGTGGACATTACTACGTCCAAGGGCATTTTAAAAAGAGCATTAACTAAAGTTTGCGCTCTGCCCATAGGAGATTCTCATGAGCTCCTTAGAACCTCAGCTTCCAAGAGGGAGGAGGATGTTAAGCATACTGGCGGCAATGGGGGAGGGAACAAGGACGACGCAGTGACACCAGCGATACCGGCGACGGCCGGAAAATTACATTTATCTATCATCAAGATTTCAGCTCGTACGCGCGTCCCTATTTTATTTACTTATATTTTATTCCGAATAAAAGAATTTTACTGTTTCTTCGGTGTATAACTTAAACTAGGCATCGTCGTAAACAAATGGTAATCAATAATAATTTTTACCTCATTTTTATTTTTTTTTAACAAAAAAATTAACAACAATTCAATAATCTTTATTTTACTTGTAAATATTTTAAAGAAGTTATGATTAGTATTTCATAATAATAAAAAGCACACATTTTTTAATAATTTCAAAGTTGCTACGATACGCTGTTGGACTGCAGTATCTCATACTCTCTCTCGTACTCTCTCGTACAATAAGTTTGAAAATGCTGTGAGCAAATTGTGTTCGTTTAGGAGTCCACGAAACATGATTTTCACAAGCTGGGATCCAAATATCTCCAATAAATGCATCTTTTGGAAATCTAAAAAATAAATAGCCAGAATAAACATTATGCTGAAGTCGATATCGATGTTTTGTTTTTGTACTGTCGCAGCTCTAACTTTGTTGCAGTGTGGCTAATGTAATTAAATTAAAATTTCCTATTTTCGGGATAAATGACGGGACGTCAATCTATTATATTAATGAAGTAGACCGATCCTAAACATACAGTTTCATAGTAATGATATTTTTTAAAGCAATTTAATTTCAAAAAACGTTGGAAAAAGAAAATAAGTAACAATTTATAAATAGTGATTTATTATTAAATAAATAAGCATTTATATTAAAAAAACAGTTTTAACGATAAAGAACGTGAAATATAAATTGTAATTCAATGTTGGCTCATTCAATTTTAAAAGTTACGCAAAGTTGCAACTTGACATTTTAGTGACAACACTTTTTGATTGACAATATTTTTTCAGTTTTTTGCAAATTTTATGCTTTATTCAACAATAATAAGACAAAATTATACTTACAGATCGAAAGGAACGTTATCCTTTGTACTTTCGACTTTTCTGATCGCTCTTTAAACGAAAGCACGCTGCAATTTGACATTTTTTGCTTACGTCCTAACGCGTGCACCGTGATTTGCAAATGATGACGCCACCGGAACACGCGAGAACTAGTTTTATTAAACCGATATGACCGCCGGTCACATACTTTTGGCAGAAGGGAACGCCTATCAGTGGCGTCTCCGGTTGGTTTAATGCTCTAAGTATTAATTAATAATTATGTGTTGTAAAAATGTTCATTATTAATCAATGAGAACTTGGCAAAATAAATAAAATAAAAAGAAAAAAGAAACTATTTAGTCATCTAAATCTATAAAATTTTAAATTCTTGTTGTGTTTCGACGTCGACTTACAACCGTATACAGAACAACGTGTATGCACCATTATATTCAATAGGATTCACTAAACGTAAATTCAAAAACGTTTAAAATACGCAGTACGCGCACGTGGCTGCCCTTCACGGTAGCTCCCACAAACTGCGCTTGTTTGTGGGACACTCGCCGCAGCGCCCGCTTCCCCGCGGGTTCCCCTCCCTTGCTCTGCGAAAGTACCTTCGATGCGCAACTGTATGCTTGCTGAAATGTGGTATTACTATTTCATACAGTAGGGCATCGCTTTTGATGTGGGGTGATGTCGCCGCCCGCGTAGGTATCCACGCGATCGTTCGCCGATATGTAAGGATTGTCACAAAATCCGAAATCAAAAATCATTAATATTTTTATAAAATAATCATTTATTAAACTAAGTATATACATATTTACAATGCTGCACTGCTATATATTTCCATGAAAGTTTATTTTTAGTTTTCAATTTTCTGTCTTTCTATTTAACAAAGGAGTCGGTGTTCTGGTAGTGACCAGGCTCCATACAAAATCTATACCGTCTCCTTTAACAATATAATGAATTCGCATTCGGATTGCTTAAAAAATTAAAAAAAAGAAACAAACCCAGACATCTTAAATATAAACCCTAAAAAATAGGTAAACATAGAACCGCCCCTTTTCTGTTGGTTTAAATAAAATCATAACAGTTGTATATTAGACAAATACCTACTCCTTCTGTGTCCGACATCCCAACTATTCCAATAAGTTGTAAACATAATAATTACACTTTGTGCAAGAGCATACGCCGCCGCCGTAAAGAATACTTTATACCTACATACACTAGAAACCCCCACATGGTTGGAGTTAGAGTTACGCAGTAACTATATATAAGGAGAGTCCGTTGTGCAACTGTGATACTGTGATACAGATGCTAACGAGCGAGGCCATCTTACATCTAACAACAGAATGCCCAATAAATGCAAAGGCGAAACAAGAACTAGAGCAAAAGATAGATGGTCTCGTTAACAAAATTTCGATTCAAGCAATTGGGAATAAAAAACACAGAAATAGCCTAATAAAATATATGGAGATATACGAAATAAAAACAAGTGAAAATTTTAGTGTTTGTGATGAGATAAATTAGAATATTTGTAATTGTATTAGTTAATAGTTATGTGTTGTAAAAACATTCATTATTAAATAATGGTAAGTTGGTTAAAAGAAATAAAAATAAACTATTTAGTCATCTGTTGTTAGAGCACAAGAATTCGGTTATTTGTTCTTGTAGTTGGAGTAGCCTGCACTTCATCAACAATATAATATTTTACCCTAAATGTAGCTACATACATTCCTGGGACAAATGCAAAAAAATCGTACATTTCTGAATGCGTGAACGTCCTATTAGAATAAACGTTCAATACATAACTTCTTTTCATTTATTTTTTTAAATACGTTTACAAAATTACATTATAACAAAAACTAAAAGAAATAAATAATATTTTTCCGATAAATCAATTAAATAAAAATCAAATCATCAGGATACGTTTAGTTTTCTTCATACAAGTACGCGTGTCCTTCTCCTCCGTTTGTGTTTTTCGTTCAGCTTTGTGTATGGGGAAAAAATACAGTTGGGTGATTTTATAATGTTAAATATTTTTAGTTATTTATAGAATACTACATACATTTTAATACTTTAAACAATAAATCAGGCCTCTCTATTAAAAACTGTTTTAAATATCATTTTTAAAGCCGTCCGTAATTTCTTTCATATTTGTTATTCAGCTTTGTTTATTGTTATTTAGTAGAAAAATAAGTTCTTACCTGGCAACACTAAAATCATAAATAACGTCTGTAGGTGGCGCTAGTTCTGCACGACAGCCATTTTGCTGGAGTTCTGGTTAGACGGTCTACAAAAATTTTACTAAATTGTGCGGGAAAAATACACAAATTAGTTTCATCTTGGTAACCATTCCATTAAACTAATTGGTTAGTGTAGGTTTAGCTTTCTATATAGTTTATTTCAAGGATACTTCATGATATATTTAGAAACATATAAACAGTTTGATTCAAAGACATCTCTTAGTATTTTTCACACATTTTAGGTTGTACACACGAGTGTTTTGTTCCTTTTTTTACGAATTTGTTACATTTCTTTGTGAAGCAACAAATATGAAGTAAAGTCGCACTCACATCGTAATAGTTGACTTGGATTACTAAAGTTGAAATATTATTATGAGCACAGTTAATTTTAAGGTTGATTTGCAAAAAAAAATGTTAAGTAAGTCGAAAGTAATACAAACTAGACTTGCTGCCATTCTTTATTAAAATAATCAATTAAGATACTGCTTTTTACTCATTAACAAATTTACCTTTCAAATAGAATGCACAACATGAACTAGTCCTTATAGTTCATCTTTGTAATTTTTTTGTATCATCAAGTTATTTTCATCTTTGTTTCCTATTTGTTATATGTAATTTTTTTTGCATTTGTTCCCTCCTACAAAGACAAAGTACAAGCAGAGGTACAAGTTAATACGAAATTATTGGAAAAACTTAGCTTGCGTCACGGGGAAATTATATATGAAATTATATATGGGGTATGTTGCACAGATCGTAAAATGGTGAATTTTCCGGGATCAAAAATTGCGCGGCATCGATGAAATCGGTACTAAAAAACATAGTTATAATGTTCTAACATTTTTTTCTGGTTAGGTGAAATAAAATTCTATGTGTAGCACTAAATATTTTATTAATGGGATTAATAGGTATTTAAAAAAAAAAATTATACCTCGAAATCTTTCATTGCCGTGTTTGTCCACACGTCTGATGTGTATTATACCTCATTGATGAAAATCTATTGGTTATTTTATATTAAAACTTATTTTTATTTGATACGTGAATAGTTAAAGTATTGTTACGAAATACATTTATTCTCTTCCTCATAAATGCACACCACGAAACACCGGCCCCTAGTCCCCGGCGGCCCCGCTCGCCCTAGCTACGGTAGCGGCCAAGGCAGCGACGGGGCAGGGGGTGCTAAGAATCTCCGGCAGAGATCTGGCTACCGCCAACGACGAACTCTGGCCCTGGCAACATATAACACGCGCACATTGCGGACTGACAGAAAGATTTTGGAACTAGAGGAAGAATTGAGCAAGATACGGTGGGACATAGTTGGATTATCTGAAGTCCGAAGAGAGGGGGAGGACTCGATAATCCTCAAGTCTGGTAACTTACTCTATTTCCGGGAGGGCGAACAACTGTCCCAAGGAGGTGTCGGGTTCATCGTCCACAAGTCCCTCGTGAACAACGTTGTCGAGATCGGGAGTGTGTCGCCTAGGGTAGCGTACCTTATACTCAGAATAACCAAACGGTATTCGTTGAAGGTCATACAGGTTTATGCTCCTACTACGACACACCCTGACGATGAGGTGGAGGCTACGTATGAGGACATCTCTAGAGCCATACAAGCCTCCAAAACTCATTACACCGTTGTCATGGGGGATTTCAACGCAAAACTGGGCAAACGAAGCGGCGATGAGATGAGAGTGGGACGATTTGGGGTTGGTAATCGGAACTCACGGGGCCAACTGCTGGCGGACTTTCTGGAAAGGGAAGGACTCTTTATGATGAATTCCTTTTTCAGGAAGGCTGAACACCGCTAGTGGACCTGGATGAGTCCCGATGGTGCAACAAAAAACGAGATTGACTTTATTATGTCGACGAGGAAGCAAATATTCAATGATGTCACTGTGATCAATGCGTTTAAAACTGGCAGCGATCACCGGTTGGTAAGAGGCACATTGAATATCAACGTTAAGCTGGAAAGACGTCGATTGATAAGGTCCACGCTCCGTCCTGCACCCATCCAAATCCAAAACCCCGAAAGCTTTCAACTCGAATTGCAAAGTCGCTTCGAGTGCCTAAACGATTGCGAAAATGTGGACGAATACAGCAACAGGTTTGTGGAAACTGTCCAAACAGTTGGGTCCAAGTTTTTTAAAACCCACCGTACAAAAGGAACCAAAAAGTTCTCAGACCATACCCTAAAACTAATGGAAGAGCGGCGCGCAATGGTTCTGCTTTCCTCAGGTGATGCGTCTCAGTTTCGGCGGCTAAATAGGCAGATCTCGAAGTCTATGACTCGCGACACGCGGCGATTTAATACTGACCGTATTAAAGAGGCCATTGAGCGGAACAAAGGCTCAAAAGTGTTCGCAAGAGATCTGGGTATTGGGCAGTGCCAACTGACGACGCTGAAAACCGATGACGGCAGATCTGTCACGACCAGGTCCGATGTTATGGGAGAGGTCGAGAAGTTCTATGGGCAGCTTTACACATCCACGCGGCCACCTGTACAAAGCTTAGCTAAAGACCCTAGAGCTAAGTTAACTCGGCACTATACCGAAGACATCCCGGACATCAGCCTGTACGAGATTAGTATGGCTCTCAAACAGCTCAAAAACGGCAGGGCACCAGGTGCTGACGGAATTACGGCCGAGCTTCTGAAAGCAGGCGGAAGACCGGTACTCGTAGCTCTTCAGAAGCTATTTAATTCCGTCGTACTAGGGGGCAGAACGCCAGAGACGTGGCACGAAGGTATGGTGGTACTGTTCTTCAAAAAGGGCGACAAAACCCAGCTGAAGAACTACAGGCCCATCTCACTTCTGAGCCACGTCTACAAGCTGTTTTCGAGAGTCATAACGAATCGTCTCGCACGTAGGTTTGATGACTTCCAGCCTATCGAACAAGCCGGTTTCCGAAAAGGCTTCAGCACCATAGACCACACATACGCTGCGGCAGGTTATACAGAAGACCGAGGAGTATAAGCAGCCTCTTTGCTTAGCGTTTGTGGACTATGAAAAAGCCTTCGATTCGATTGAAACATGGGCCGTGCTACAGTCTCTCCAGCGGTGCCAAATTTACTACCGGTACATCGAAGTGATGAAGTGTTTGTATGAAAGCGCCACTATGTCAGTCCGTCTTCAGGACCAGAACTCGAAACCTATCCAGTTGCAGCGAGGAGTGAGACAGGGAGATGTGATATCTCCGAAACTGTTCACTGCTGCACTGGAAGATGTTTTCAAGCTTCTGGACTGGAAAGGACTCGGCATCAACGTCAACGGCGTATACATCACTCACCTTCGATTTGCTGACGATATAGTGGTCATGGCTGAGACCCTGGAAGACCTCGGCACAATGCTCGGTGACCTCAACAGAGTCTCTCAACAAGTGGGTCTTAAAATGAACATGGAGAAGACGAAAGTTATGTCGAACTCACGTGTTGTACCCACTCCTCTGAAAGTTGGGGACTCTGCCCTTGAAGTTGTGGACGATTATGTTTACCTGGGACAAACGGTCCAGCTAGGTAGGTCCACTTCAGCAAAGAGGTCAATCGTCGAATCCAATTAGGCTGGGCAGCGTTCGGTAAGCTACGAAATATCTTTACGTCCAATATACCGCAGTGTCTCAAGACGAAAGTCTTTGACCAGTGTGTGTTGCCAGTGATGACATACGGGACTGAGACGTGGTCGCTCACTATGGGCCTCATAAAAATGCTCAAGGTCACTCAAAGAGCAATGGAGAGGGCTATGCTCGGGGTTTCTCTGCGTGATCGAATCAGAAATGAGGAGATCCGCAGAAGAACTAAGGTAACCGACATAGCCCGAAGAGTTGCAAAGCTTAAGTGGCAGTGGGCAGGGCACATTGCTCGCAGGACTGATGGCCGCTGGGGCGGGATAGTCCTGGAGTGGCGACCGCGTACCGGAAAGCGCAGTGTGGGCAGGCCTCCAACAAGGTGGACCGACGATCTGGTGAAGGTCGCGGGAAGCCGCTGGATGCAAGCAGCACAAAACCGGTCGTTGTGGAGATCCTTGGGGGAGGCCTTTGTCCAGCAGTGGACGTCTTTTGGCTGAGATGATGATGATGATGATGATGACATTTATTCAAATATTTAAACAATACAACGAATGGTTAATAAAAAATCATTTGTCCCAGAACTACCTTTCAAAACGTTGCATATCAGTGCCACCTAAGTGCTCGACGTAGAAGGACGTACATACGTGCCTGCGTTTTCGCGCCATAAATCTAAGTATTCCATTTATATGTTACTGGATATTTTTTCTTTCATCGCCGTAGATAAGTATAACTTCTATTTGAATAAGTTTGTCCTCTTGATTAAGCATTCAATAGAACGCCATTTCTCATAAGTTTGTTTGTGAAGTGTTTATTACTTCGAATAATTAATAGACCTTTTGTTATTTTATATTTTTGTCTTGATTTTCATCACCGTGCTTTCATTGCCGTTGTTTCCGTGGCCAAAATTTGCTAAGACAATGAAAAATAAGACACGGCAATGAAAAAAATTTCAGTACCAGGCCTTGTAAAACAGGTTAGATTCATTGCCGTGGCCAGGTGTTTCATTTCCGTGACTTATTTTTTCATTACCATGGCATGATTAGGCAAAGAAAACATCTTTACCTGTAATAAAGAGGTAGTACCGAATAGAGTAGACTCTTTTTTCTTACAAAAACAGTATTTTTCTTTGCCGTGGACGCTTGTTTCATTGCCGTGCACGCATGTTTCATCACCGTGGGACGAAATTTTTAATCTTGTATATCTCGTTAGTTTTTTAAGTTATCTGCCAGATATTAAGCAAGAATACATACATTATCAAAAACTTTAATATACTTACGCGAAATTTTTTTTAAGCTTAGATAAAAAATCCACGGAAATGAAGATTTTAATGGACCTGTTGAAATTCACCCAAAAATTGGTTGATTTGTTTTGTTTATATAATTTTTCAACATGTGTGTTTTTGTAATAGGTTGATATTCTTCGGCGGCTTAAAGTAAGTGTTGATTGAAGCTCGCTTTAAGATATGTCCAATCTTGTCAGTGACCCCTTTCATATATGGACAGCAGGTTGGCGCTCGACAGTAGTTGGTTTATTGCGTTTTCTGTAACGTAGCCGTGGTACTTTCAGTTTATTATCCTGTAGTACGTGCTTGACGTCACAATGCCGCGTGCTCTCTGAAACAAAGATTTCCCTACAGAAGCCAAATGTCTAGGATGATGGTGAGAATCACCATTGAGGTACCTATCTGTATGGGTTACTTTACGATACACAGTGTGACTCAAACTATGGTCCGGATTCCTGATGATTAAAGTAACCAAGAAAGCTAGCTTACTATCTGCCTCCGTTCAAAAATTCAAAATTTCATTCTCCATTGCAAATTGTATTTTTGGATGTATGGAGTTAAGATGATATAGAAAAGCAGATACTTTATCAGTTGGAAGGATAGTGAAAGTATCACCTACGTACCGCTTGTAGAACCTAGGGGTTACCGGTGCTGTGCTCAGGGCCCTCTCCTCGAAGTCTTCCTTAAAGATATCGATGACAACGGGCGAAACAGGGGAATCCATAGCGACACACTCTACTTGCAGGTAGTAAATGTCATTCCACAAAAGGTAGCCAGATGTTAGACAATGCTCTAATAGTACTGCATATTCATCAGGCATAATATCTTGTTTTGCTAGACGTTTTTTAGTAAATTTTAATGCATTCCTGTACTGGTAAGCATGTAAATAAGGACTGCACATCAAAACTAACCATAGTTTCATTGTCAGCGAGATGTAGGTCTTTGATATCGTTGACAAATTGGTAGGAATCCTTCACATAAGCTGTTGTGTTACCTCTAAGTGGTGAAAGAATCTTAGCTACATGCCGGGCCAGTCGGTAAGTATGTGAATCGATCTGGCTTACAATAGGGCGTAGCGGAGCCTCGGGTTTGTGAATTTTCAGTAACCCATACAGTTGTGGTGGTTTAGGGCAGGAAGGAATTAAATAGTTAGCATCTAGATTTAACGTTTCGGATTGTTGTTTGACAAGATCACTAGTTAAATCCTTTACATGCTTGACTATAGAGTGCCTGCGCATTTCAATCACCTTCGCTCGATGGCCAAAATCTCCTGAGTAAATAAGTTCATAAATTTTATTATTAAAATCTTCAACACTGAAGCTTTTCGATTCCTTTGACCACGCTAATAAATCCCGAAGAGTTATCTGCAAGGATTCTTGTTGCTGTAACACACACACATGGTAAGGGCAGCAAAGGCTTTATCAGAAAGTGTTAAATGTCGAGGTATGTAAATTCCTTTGACCTCCCCATTCATGTCAAGATCTTTAAATCCACGTGAAAAAGTGTAAGATTTTTGTGTCTCTGAATACCTGTCATTCCAAGCATCACTATCTAAATGTTGACCATCAATCAATCATTTATTAAAAGATTCTGGAGTCTTGAGAACAGAAGGTTCCTTTAACTTGGTTTTGATATTTAAAGTAAAATTAAAATGTTTTTTGTTTTGTTTATATAATTTTAACGCAAATTTTGTAGCGAACAAATTACAAAAACACAAAACAAAACACTTTATAAATAGCTTGCCTACTTCTTAACCGATCTTTAGTATTTGTAAAAATATTATGATCGGGTGTTAATGACGGTAGTTGTTGACATTGAATAGGCGCCTTTGGCTTTCAAGGTAAAAAGTAAATAGTGTTGAATTATTTCGGCGGGCTGGTTAGAACCACGATAGCTCAATTAGGAGAGCACCTGACCCGGTATGTCAGAAGGGTGCAGGTTCAAACCCTGCTCGTGGAAATTTTTTCAACATTTGTGTTTTTGTAAAGTAAAATTGTCACGTTCAAAATTAACATCATTTTCAAGTTGACCGTTATCGCAAAATTCACCGCTTACATGAGGCAATAGTGAAATTGAGTCGTCATGACCGTTACGGCTTGTATATTGTATGTCCACATGTTTTGCAATTTGTATTGCATGCAAATATAGTAAGTACATTGAAGAGTAACATTATACTACAATTAAGTACATTACAGGACCCACTCGAACAAAACACACACATGGTTTAGTTAAATATGGCGTTATAGTTAAAAGTGGCCGTAACGTCTTATTTAACTAAACCATAACATGTGAGGTGTTCATTAGGTGACGTAAAAATGCTAAATTACTTCATTCAAATAGTTTGTTGAGCATAATTTGATTTTCTATCTCTAATTACTAGATATGTTTTTTTTTCATTAGTGGCGCTAGTGTGCGGCGTAAACGTTCTTAATAGGTGTTAACAAATTCTAATTCAACGAACGGAAAACCGTTATCTTATTTTGTTTTGGTTTTGTTTTACGTATCTCATCTGACTTTCACTCAATTAATACTGTGCAATTGTCCGCAGCCATCTGGAGTATGCGTCACAGGTTTGGAACCCATCTTACAATGTCTATATCACTCGCATAGAAGGAATTCAAAGGCGTTTCTTGCGTTATCTCCAATTTAGGACTAAAACATATTTAACTGACTATAATAAGCGTTGCCAAAAATGTCATATACTCCCGTTAAGTGAGAGAAGATACATTGCTGATATTGCTTATCTGCAAAAAATTGCAAGTGGTTCAGTCGACTGCCCAGAATTATTGGAGCGTATTGGTCTTCGGGTTCCGAGCGCTGGAGCCAGAAGATTTTGTTCGCTATACATCCCCGTGGCGAAGACTAATATACAGGCAAAATTCATACATTGCGAGGGCGAGTGGGTGTTTTAAAGAAATAATAAAATGTAATGACGTCGACTTATTCGGAACGACAGTTGATCATTTTAAGCGTTTACTTGCAAACAACTTTTTCAATAATTAAACTTCATATTCTTATTCTACTTATACTACAAGCGTTTAGTTACAGTTCTTTTTGATAACTATGTCCGTCTTTAAATAATTAATTAATTTCAGTGGAAACTTGTAAATGGCCCTCAGTAATATAGTTACATGTTTATACTTTTATTTAGCTGTAAGTTTTCCTTAAAATGTAAAAATAAAATAAAATAAAATAAAATAAATTATCACTGTTTGAAACAACCTAGTAAAAGAACTATCACACTTCCCAAATTGTTACGTAACTATTTTTCAAATACTAAAATAAAAATATTTTAGTGAGTACCTACTTTGTATCAAGTTCTTATCCGAAAACGGAGAAAATTTTTATCACGCCATATTTTAAAGACGTTAAGCATAAGAATGCAAAAGTACTAAATGGGTAGGTACTTACGTGAATTTATTCACTTTCCACACGGAATAATTCTTACCGTGCTATTTTGAAAATACCTTTATAACCGTAGGAGTTGTTTTTGGCATCAAGTTTAGCTGTATGCATTGTTAGTCCTGAGTGCGGTGAAGTAACCAGGTACCAAGCGCACTACCGTTCACGGCAGGGAAACAAATGTCCGTGACTCCAGCGGGATAACCCCTTCAGATCGGCTTCAAATTTCGCCATGATTTAGTTGATATTATGTTTAAATTTGTTAGCAAATATCAAAATTTGTTGACCAATAGTTATCGAGCTATCCCATGTTAAAGGGTATCCCGCTGGGGTCACGCTCGTCAAAACTATTTGACCTAAAACGAGCAGGAACGAGACACGCTACTGATATAGTTTTTGTGCTAAGATTTTGTTGATTCAATTATGAATCCATCAGTGAAAATTCCAGGATTCTACCTTCCGTAGTTACCGAGTAATCAAATACCTACTTTTCGTCAAAATTCCTCCGAAAAGTAAGTTCTAGTTGAGGTGTAAGACAAAAGGTTACATTCATGACATCCAGGGAAGATTTTGTTGACTCTGAGAGAAAATTTGTTAGACAAAACCGAGAACTCTAGCTACAGTACATCCTGAGATATAACGCTAATATGGTTATCCCGCTGGGGTCACGGTGTTGATACCTAAACATGGTTTTTCCACAGGAATGGAGCATGTAGCTAGTTTATGACTATAGCCAAGATTTTGTGGGTGTAAAAATCTGACCAGTTCCTACTTTTCAGTTTCCTAGGTACAGTATTTTAGGAGAAATTAAAGTTTATAACTTTTTCATACTAAAAGTACGCGTATTAGCCGACAAAATTAAGTTGGTTCTTGAAAAAGACCAAAAATGGTGGCCAATTTTAGTTTCATCGGAATCGGCCCTTAAACAAAAAAATTGGCCGCCATCTTGGCCTTTTAAGGAACCAACTTAATTTGGTCGGCTTATACGCGTACTTTTAGTATGAAAAAGTTATAAATTTTAATTTCTCCTAAAATACTGTACCTAGGAAACTGAAAAGTAGGAACTGGTTAGATTTTTACACCCACAAAATCTTGGCTATAGTCATAAACTCGCTACTTGCTGCATTCCTGTGGAAAAACCATGTTTAGGTATCAACACCGTGACCCCAGCGGGATAACCATATTAGCGTTATATCTCAGGATGTACTGTAGCTAGAGTTCTCGGTTTTGTCTAACAAATTTTCTCTCAGAGTCAACAAAATCTTCCCTGGATTTCATGAATGTAGCCTTTTGGCTTACACCTCAACTAGAACTTACTTTTCGGAGGAATTTTCACGACAAGTAGGTATTTGATTACTCGGTAACTACAGAAGGTAGAATCCTGGAATTTTCACTGATGGATTCATAATTGAATCAACAAAATCTTAGCACAAAAACTATATCAGTAGCGTGTCTCGTTCCTGCTCGTTTTAGGTCAAATAGTTTTGACGAGCGTGACCCCAGCGGGATACCCTTTAACATGGGATATCTCGATAACTATTGGTCAACAAATTTTGATATTTGCTAACAAATTTAAACATAATATCAACTAAATCATGGCGAAATTTGAAGCCGATCTGAAGGGGTTATCCCGCTAGAGTCACGGACATGGGAAACAAGACGCCAATGAGCCAGAAATGGCGAGTTCCACTACAAGTGGTCTCCCCACTGCCATGCCGGGACGGTGGGACGGTTGATAAAGAGAAACACAGTATGAAAGAAAGAGACAAATATATGTCGGGGAAACATTGACATCTTCATTAGTGTTCACGGGTTGGGTGGGCTCCATTATGGGTGAATGCAGGCGCAAAATAAAGTAGAACCAATTTAAACTGACACTGTATATATTTCTTTTATAATAAAAGTATTACACGGTTGGCAAATAAAAAAAGATAACTTAATTTTAACTAGCGAGTTCGTGACAACGAGCATGAGTTCCTCGCTCCTCAAAATTTAACAAAATAATGACCCTCCGCGGCCAAGTACCTCCACTATATCACATTTGAGCCCCAACCCGCTTGTCACGACCACGCTCCAGGCCACGCGCCTTGTTCTGATTGGACGATTTATTAAACACAGTACAAAACAACTACTTTTAAAGCTAATCGACATTTTAAATTAAACAATACTAAACAAACCAATCAAAAGTAAATTTATTATTATTATTACGATTTTAACTCATACCATTTAAACAATCAAATCAAAAACATTAAAATGTACACTACTAGCAAGTTTAAGCTTTGCAACTAATCCTATCTCGATCACTTCCTTCAACACGGCCGTCCTGACACTTGACACGCCCTCGTGTGATGTCGAAAGCATGTTACAGCTATCTGTAAAAAAAAACAAAGAATGGATAAAATTGCTTGGCCACTCCTGACATTTTCCAAATTCTTGTTTGACAAAGGGGTAGGGAACAGTTAGTATGTATCTTTAATATCAATTAGTAGCCTTCACGCCTCTATAACATATTTCAACAGCCTCCGCGCTGTTCAACAGCCTCCACGCTATTCAACAGCCTTCACGCTATTCAACAGCCTTCACGCTATTCAACAGCCTCCACGCTATTTAACAGCCTCCACGCTATTTAACAGCCTCCACGCTATCCAACCCAGCCTCCTCGCCGTTCGACCAGGCTCCTCGTTCTTTTTACTACATACAATATAGAAAGTGCATGAACAAAGTCATAGGTCATTTTACTAATTTGAAAAATCAAAGAATATTGAACAAAGCCTCACCATCGTTATCATCTGACAAATACGGATCCAGCTCAGTAGGAATATAGTTTTGAGGGAATGGACGTAAGCGGTCTCGCGAGTATTTGTACGTACGGTTAGAATTAAGACTTTTAAGACTGTACCTGTCACCGTTGTCCCTATCTACTGACCCTGATAGGTAGGGTATGGCAGCTGGAACTACGGGTCCGGCTGTCTTTTCAAGGGTACCACGGGAGTTCCGGATCCTAGGCCCCCTGCCGGTTATGCCTTCGCGGGCGTCTCCGGCAGGCCCCGGACATGGGTTGGACTCGTGGTGGCATGTGGTTAGCTATAGAAGTGGGAATGTTTGTCTGCCTGGTTGGTCTGGCCAGGCTTCCATTTCGTGCATAGCGAGCGGGTCTTAGTAGCGGTCCGGTGGGGGCCTGAAGCGAAAAGATCTGCGGGGTACGTGAGTTACCCTTAGTTGGTGTGGTGCTCGGTGGTTTTCACTGAGTAGTTACTCCAACATCTCCGGTACTAGTCCGGAGAACTAGTAGAGGTGCCCGCTAGATGCAAAGGCCTCCGGTTTAATCAGCCGCGTAGGAATTTGGAATTGATCAGGTGCCTGGATGGGTACCGAGAAGTGAGTGTGCTTACAACTCCGCCACCAAAGAGGACATTTGGTAGTCGGCTTTAGAGCTGACGGCCCAAGCAATGGTACACTGCGAGTTGTGCTCTTAGTGCAACGAGAAGTGAGCGAGCTTACAGCTCCGGTGACCTATCTGGATATTAGGTAGTGGACTATACGTGTCCACGGGGCGACTAGCTTGAGACACTAGTCTTAAAAGTACTGGATGAAGGATGCGTACCGGCGTGTTCTGATCTGGCGTTATGACCTGACGTAGATGGTCCCTTGTGCTTGCGCAAGGTTATTCTGACACCTACTTTGTAACCGGAAGGTTGGTAGGGGGTGTCAGTATAAACTTTGAAGTAGTGTATAGCGGGTTGTACCTGTCACCGTGTAGAACTTCTATGACTTTATACGGGCCCTTATATTTTGTATCCAACTTTGTTTGATTCCGCTCATGATTTTCTATCAATACAAAGTCTCCCACATCAGAAGCAGTTACTTTAGCTTTATTTTTATCAAAACGTATTTTATCTAATCTGGCATTTTCATTCATTAATTTTTCAGCTTGTTCTCTTACCTCTTCAACATTAATTTCAGTTTCGTGGTCATCAACAGTCATTAAGCCTATTGGTCTAATTCCTATTAGTAACTCTAACAGACTAGCTTTCGTCACTCGGTGTATTGTGCTATTTATGGACAACTGGACGTCGTCTAAAGCGTCCTGCCAAGATTTATTTGAGCTAGTTTCAACTACAGTTAACATATTCTTTAGAGTGCTCATTATACGCTCTACTTGACCGTTAGCTCGACAAGAGCCAGTTGCTATGAAATGTAAGTCAATATTGTGGCTGACGCAAAAGTCTTTAAATTCTTTATTTGCAAAGCACCTGCCTTGATCTGCTATTATTCGAATAGGGGGACCAAAGAGGGAGATAGATGCTTTAAGAGCATTGATCGCACTTTCAGTATTTATCCGCACGGAATGTCGCAACATCACATACTTGGTAAACGCATCAATAAGTACAAATACGTACTCTTTTAGGTCGCTTTTACCGCTAAGCTTTCCCGTGGCGTCTATATGGATGGTGTGCCAAGGGATACTAATTTTGGGAATAGGATGCAATTCTATTTGTTGTTTACCACCAGTCGTTTTAGCAACCTTACATGTAATACAATTATCTACGAATTTTCTTACATATTTAGACATATTAGGGAACCAATAATGCTGAAATGCCTTTTCAAGAGTTTTGTCCCATCCATGGAAAATAGATTCATGTATGTGGTTAATTACTGACCAATGAAATGCTCTCGGGACAATAGGTAACCAAACATTATGATTATATCTTTGAACTTTTCTATAGAGAATATTAGATCTTAGCTCATAAATCCGACAGATTTTAGATCGAGATCATCGTTCTCTAATGATTTCATTGCATTCAGAATCACGCCGTTGTTCAACTTGTAACCAATTGGGAGATAGCTCAGCGATATTAACGCGTTTTACTTCTACTTTATGTTCTAAGCATGTTTTGTTTTTATTTGAGTCCCCCGTATTCTGAACAGGTAGATGATTTCTTGAGAAGAAATCAACATGCGCCATTTTATTACACTCTCTATATTGTATTTCAAAATCAAAAGCTTGGAGAAACGCCCACCACCGATGTACTCTAGGAGTCAAATCAAATTTAGTTCTTGATGCCTTTAAAGAATTGCAGTCGGTGACCACAGTAAAAACTCTACCGTACAAATAGTGACGGAAGTGCTTGACTGAATTTACCACCGCTAGAGTTTCTAACTCATAAGAGTGATATCGAGACTCTGCGGCAGTCGTTCGCTTACTATAGTATTCTACAGGATGTAATTGTCCATCAAGCTTTTGAAACAATATTGCACCATATCCGTCACTGCTAACATCTGTGTGCAATTCTACAGGAAGTTTTGGATCATAGAGCATCAACACAGGCGAACAAGTAAGAATTGAAATTATGTCTTTCCTTATAGTTTCGTGCTCAGGACCCCAACTAATTTTTGAATTATTGTTAGCCAGTAACCTGTATAGTGGAGCCATTTTTAGAGAAAAATTATAAACAAATTTTCTAAAATATGAAGCTTGTGCCGTCAGCACAATATTCATAGCACGTAATGTTCGTGATATTTAATAGAGATAATTAATAACGTGATTTAATATAGAGACATTTTATGTAAATTAAGCAAAACTTATTAGTTCCTGTTTCGTGACTTTCTACAGTCAACTAATCTCCCCCGCCAATTTCTTTGTTTATAAATTAATATATATACTTGTATTTTTAGTTATTAAAACTAGTCAGAAATTATACTCCGATACATTAACCAGTTGTGTTATTATTTAACTACGGGAGCCCTGCAACAATTGGTGACCCCGACATAAGCCTGGAAGAATCGACCAACGACAGCCACGCCCGGAAGAATCGCCCGACATAGTCACGCCCGGAAGAAGAACAACTACATCACACTGGTACGAATTAAATAACATTTCTGGCTCATTTTTTACAATGGCTCCCACACTACCAACGGGCATCAGGAGCAGTCTTCTCACAGAGACACCGGAGATAGCAGCAATTTCCATTGGTGACCAATTGACCATTGATTTTTGGACAGACTCACCACGGCTATGGTTCACCCAGTTTGAAGTGATCGTCGCACCTCAGAAACAAGGCGACGATTACAAGTACAACTTGGTCATCGCGAAATTGGGGAAAAACGAGATACAGCAAGTTAGCGATTTGCTAATTAATCCACCGGCAGTACTTTTGTACGATGGCATTAAACAACGCCTAATAAATTGTTATGAAGAAACAGAGCAGAGGCAATTCCAGAAGCTTCTTGCCGAAATGGATCTCGGCGACCAACGGCCGTCTCAGTTGTTACGCCGAATGAAGCAGATAAGCAGTGGATAAATGAATGACGACACAATTCGACTGTTTTGGTTACGTCAATTACCTTCGTCAGTAACCACGGTGTTAGCCGTCACAGAAAACCTTTCACTGGATAAGATGAGCGAGATGGCTGACAAAATTTTAGAGAACTCCAGGCTTAACTCAAATTCAAGGTCGTCACAAGTAGACATCGTTACGCAATTAACATCGCAAATAGCTCAAATGCAGTTGGAAATTGCAAGTTTGCGTAGCGAGCACAGCCAACGTAGCTCATTTCAGCGTAGACGCTACGACCGACCGCGATCTAGGTCAAGAGGCCGGTCATTGTCAAGGTCCGCATCGAATGAAGTATGTTTTTATCATCGGCATTTTAAAAACCGCGCGCGTAAGTGCATACAACCGTGCGCCTGGGAAGCTGGCAAGCAGTCGGAAAACTAACTACAGTACGGACACCGGCGGAAATCTGTACTGTTAATCCTTCAAACCGCCTTACCGTCAGAGATACTGATAATGACATAAGGTTTTTGGTTGATACAGGAGCAAATATTTCGGTTATCAAGAGACCACATAATATTACAGAGCAAGTTGACAGTTATAATTTATACGCAGCTAATGGCACCCCTATCAACCCTATCAAAACATACGGTGAAAAGACGCTTTCGCTCAACATAGGGTTACGACGCCCCTACCGCTGGACTTTTATTATCGCAGACGTAAATATGTCAATATTGGGCGCAGATTTTTTGGAACATCACAAACTTTTGGTAGATATTCATGGCATGAAATTGATTGATAAGCTAACACAATTATCAACTCCAGCCACTGTTTCTCGAGCGGAAAGATATAGCAGCGTCACTACTATTAACTCCCGCCTTCCGGATAGCGTTAGGCGGATCATTGAGAAGTACGCAGACGTGACCCGCCCGACAGCATTTAAGTGCAAACCAAAGCATGGAGTGCAACATCATATTGTAACGGAAGGCCCTCCAGTATATGCTCGTGCGCGACCTCTACCCCCGGATAAATACCGGGTGGCCAAGAAAGAATTTCAAACAATGATGGAGATGGGAATATGTAGACCATCCAATAGCCCCTGGGCCAGTCCTCTGCATATAGTAAAGAAAAAGAATGGCGACTGGCGACCGTGCGGTGATTATCGCATGCTTAATAAAGCCACAGTTCCAGACAGATATCCATTGCCAAGGTTAACAGATTTCACGTACGTCGCACAAGGAAAGTGTTTATTTAGCAAAATTGATATCAAAAAAGCTTTCCATTACATTGAGGTTGCAGACGTAGAAAAAACAGCGATAATTACTCCATTTGGACTATTTGAGTTTCCCAGAATGCCGTTTGGTCTATGTAATGCTGCACAGACATTTCAAAGGTTTATGAATTCAATATTTGGCGACTTAGACTTCGTGTTTGCTTACGTAGATGATTTACTAATCTGTTCTACAGAATCAACGCATGAGAAACACTTGGAGATTATATTTAAGCGACTTCAAGAGAACAGCATTACAATAAACTTGGAAAAGTGCGAATTTTGGAAGAAAGAATTGGATTTTTTGGGCTACCACATTTCAAACAAGGGTATCAGCCCCACAAGTGAGAAAGTGCAGGCGATCAAAGATTTTCCTAAACCTAAAACCATTAAGGAGCTTAGAAGATTTTTGGGCATGGTCAATTTTTATCGAGGAAGCCTACGTTTAGCTGCCCAACATCAAGTTCCTCTCAACAACTATTTAAAGCAAACAAAGAAAAATGACAATTCAATTATTCAATGGACGAAGGAAGCGGAATCGGCATTTTCGAGTTGCAAACAAAACATTCTGGATGCCGCAATTTTGACGCACCCTTCTCCAACAGCTGAACTTGCCTTATTGACTGATGCGAGTTTAAAATGTATGGGCGCCGTGCTCCATCAAAAATGTAAACAAGGTTGGAAGCCGCTAGGATTTTACTCAAAAGCATTTACTACAGCTCAGATGAAGTATTCAACCTACGACCGGGAGCTGCTAGGAATTTTTGCAGCAGTCCGATATTTTCAACGACTACTAGAAGGTCGGCAATTTATTATTTACACGGATCATAAACCGTTGGTTCATTCATTTTCAAAAAAGCCGTCACTAAATGACACACCACGTAGAGTGAGATACTTGGAATACATTTCGCAATTCTCTACCGATATACGTCACATTAGCGGTCACGACAACGTAGTTGCAGATGCACTCTCAAGGACAGTTGATGAAATAACTATACCGTCCAACATAGATTACAAAGAGTTGTCTATTAAACAAAAGTTAGATCCCGAACTCCAAGAACTTATTAAAAATCCGAGATTAAAAATGATTTTGGCCACATCAAATAAACACGGAATACCGGTGTATTGCGACGTTTCTACGGGAAAAACAAGACCGTTCTTACCTCAGGAATTCAGAAAGACCGCATTTGAGGGCATACATTGTTTAAACCATCCCGGAAAAAATACATCGAGAAAAATGATTACTACAAAGTTCATTTGGCCTAACATGAATACGGATATAAACAAATGGTGTGAGTCATGTTTACAATGTCAACGCTCAAAGGTGCTTAGACATACAAATTCGCCACTCGGAAAGTTTATGCCTGCTCAACGTTTTGCTCACGTTCATTTAGACATTGTAGGACCGTTATCTGTATCTCAGAATAAAAGATATTTAATCACGATGATTGACCGATGCACTTCATGGCCCGAAGTTTTTCCAGTTGAAGACATTACAGCCGAATCAGTCGCACGCCATGTTTACGGAGGATGGATATCGCGATTTGGATGTCCTGAGATGATCACAACCGATCAGGGGAGACAGTTTGAGTCAAACCTTTTCAAAGAATTAGCCAAGCTAATGGGTATTCATAAGATACGGACTACTCCATATAATCCCAAGGCGAATGGCATGGTGGAACGTTTACATCGAACGCTAAAGACAGCATTGATCGCAAGAGGCAATACAACCAACTGGATGGAAGAGTTACCAACCCTTTTATTGGGACTTCGTGCTTGTTTTCGTCAAGATACTGGTTTCAGTGCCGCCGAATTGGTATATGGCGCCACGATTAAACTACCAGGAGAATTTTTCGGTTGCGAACAACAGGAAACGTTTAACGATTTCGTTACCAATCTGAGAGAAAATATTACAAAAGCAATATCTATTCCCAAAAGAGAGAGCTCGAATAACAATACTTTCGTTCATCCTCACTTGTCAAAATGTTCACATGTGTACGTGAGATGTGATCGTTTGCGTCCTAGTCTCAGTCCTCCATACGATGGTCCGTATCAAGTCATTGACAGAAGTGATAAAAATTTCGTAATATTGCAAGGCGACAAACGCGTAAGAATCTCTATAGACAGAATCAAACCAGCGTTCGTACTGAAAGCCGATCAAGAACCACTGACAAAGCAGATAGTAAGCACACGACCAGATAAGAACGTTGTCACACGAGCTGGTCGTATTTCTCGACAGCCTGTAAGATTCGCTTTATAATCACGTTCCCGAGAGTGTTATAAGTCGCACCTAACATATTATGTCACACATTTGCGTTCAGAATAAAGAAGTATTATCGGCGCTAGCGAACAGAACAAGACGCGGAATCAGCATTATTCATTTACGCGCAGTCTGCAAGGTTGAAATTACTATTACTATACCACTAAGTTATTGTTCGTAATTTTAATTAGGGTTCTTTGCATTGTTTTTATTAATGTTATTTTGTAATTTACTATTATTATTATTTTTTTATTTCTTTTTTTTCTAAAGGGGGAAGTAATGTGCCGTCAGCACAATATTCATAGCACGTAATGTTCGTGATATTTAATAGAGATAATTAATAACGTGATTTAATATAGAGACATTTTATGTAAATTAAGCAAAACTTATTAGTTCCTGTTTCGTGACTTTCTACAGTCAACTAATCTCCCCCGCCAATTTCTTTGTTTATAAATTAATATATATACTTGTATTTTTAGTTATTAAAACTAGTCAGAAATTATACTCCGATACATTAACCAGTTGTGTTATTATTTAACTACGGGAGCCTTGCAACAAAGCTAATCCTAGATATTGTCTTAGTTGAGTAACGGTCTGTGGGGGCGTTGAATTAGTCAGTGCTATAATTTTACGTGGATTAGGTCTTATTTCGCCTTCTGATATTTCGTAACCTAAGAATTGGACTTTCCTTTTAAGAAACGCACATTTTTTTAAGTTAAATGAAAACCCGGCGTCGCTTAAAATTTTTAAAACTTTACTTAGCCTTTCTAAACCTTGCTCTACATTGATCGCAAGTATAATTAAATCGTCCATATAATTGATTGCATACGAATAAGCTACCTCTCCCAGTGCCGTATTTATCGCCCTCTAGTAAACGGACGGTGCGTTTCGTAATCCAAACGGCATGGCGGTAAATTCATAGTGTGCATCCGGAGTAATAAATGCGGTTTTTTCAATTGAATTTGACTCTACATTAATAGGTATTTGATAAAACCCACTAGACATGTCTAAACAAGTGTAAATATTGGCACCCGCCAACCTTTGCACTTGGTCACTTATTAAAGGTAGAGGGTAGCGATCGGGAACAGTATTAGAGTTCAACTCTCTGTAATCTACGCACATACGATCTGACCCATCACGTTTCTTTGTTAATAATATTGGGCTGGAAAAGGGAGATTTACTTGGTCTAATTACACCCGCAGTTAACAACTCACTACATTTGTTACGTACAATTTCACGTTCATCGACGCTTAAGTGATAAGGGCGCCGTTGTACGGATTTGCATGGGTCTACTAGCTTGATTTCTAACTCTCCCGTTTTAACTCTACTAGTAGGCTAGGCGTACCCTCAACAAAGAAATTTAAAAACTCATAAAGTAGCTTTAATAATTGTTGCTTTAAATCATCAGAAATATCAGTGTCTAACTTATCCAAATTTGAAACAAAACTACCAATTTCGCAAATATTAATAATTGACCGCTTAATAATAAGTTTATTACACGACATTTCTACTGAAAAACCTAATGCCAGTAAATAACGTCCTATAAGAATATCATTACTCAAATAATCATCAGGTATTACGTGAAATAAAATATTTACATCATAACCACAAATGGTTACTGCAGACAAAATTTGTAACTCTCACAGTTACCTACTCCTATAAGGGTAACTAGAGAACGTTGAAGCTTGAAGATAATTTGTGAGCGACACTTTCCCGCAAATAGTGCGTTGTAAACGCGGTTCAATTTGTCCCACATGGCCAAGAATGATTGAAATAATGACTTCCTCTTTGCTTAAATGGTTCCATAGGGAAATAAACGAAGAAAATAGTCTACTTGCATATGTAGCAAGGCATTCACCTTCACGTGGTTTACCATTAAGCATTTTTAAAACAGTACCGGCGTTTGTATCCGATGTATCGAAACGAGAGAAGAAAAGTTCTTTAAATTCTACCCACTTCATATTAGGAAAAGCAATTTGAGAAAACCATGAAGCAGCAGAACCTTTCATAGCTTTACTTAGAATGAGAATAAGTTTACTCCCCTGACTGTCACTTTCCGTAAGGCAGATGTCAGCGGTGGCTAGCCAGGCACGGGCATCCGTGTCTGCGTCCTCCGGATGAAATTCAGGCAGCGACACGTCCTTGGTTACGGCGGCCGGCGGGTTGCATAGCACTTCCACAAGCAGCTGCATGTTATTTTGTTGCGCTTCGAATAAAGCGCGCCAACCGTCGATCGACCCATTTGATTCACCAATAACGTTCTGCGCCCGCACCGATCCCACTTCTGATGTCGGGGAAACATTGACATCTTCATTAGTGTTCACGGGTTGGGTGGGCTCCATTATGGGTGAATGCGGGCGCAAAATAAAGTAGAACCAATTTAAACTGACACTGTATATATTTCTTTTATAATAAAAGTATTACACGGTTGGCAAATAAAAAAAGATAACTTAATTTTAATTAGCGAGTTCGTAACAACGAGCATGAGTTCCTTGCTCCTCAAAATTTAACAAAATAATGACCCTCCGCGGCCAAGTACCTCCACTATATCACATTTGAGCCCCAACCCGCTTGTCACGACCACGCTCCAGGCCACGCGCCTTGTTCTGATTGGACGATTTATTAAACACAGTACAAAACAACTACTTTTAAAGCTAATCGACATTTTAAATTAAACAATACTAAACAAACCAATCAAAAGTAAATTTATTATTATTATTACGATTTTAACTCATACCATTAAACAATCAAATCAAAAACGTTAAAATGTACACTACTAGCAAGTTTAAGCTTTGCAACTAATCCTATCTCGATCACTTCCTCCAACATATATAAAAGGCGGGATCACGCACTAGTGCGCGTCCCCGTGCCCTACTAGATTCTCCGACGGTTTGGGATCAGCCCCCCGACCGCCTAACCGATCGCTATGACTACGCGTATAGTTTATGACGCCATCTTACCACCTCGCACCGCCTATGAAAGCAATATCAAAAGCTAAAGGCTATAGCTTTCGATATTGCTTTCATAGGTAGCTCGAAACGACAAGATGACGTCATAAACCACACACAAGGTCAAAGCGATCGGTTAGGCGGTCGGGCCCCAGATCGGGGAGCGGAACAACCCGAGTCAATCTATTTATTTAAAATATAAAAGATTTTTAACATTGATATGGTCACTATAAGATGTGTTGGTAGGTTAGCTAATTACGTAATAACTTAAGACAGAAGGTCCCCTAAGTAGGGACTGAATAAATTACCCGACTTGGTATTACAACTTTTTACGGTAGAAGAACTGAGTTGCGAGACTTGGTTTTTTTTACAAGTTTGTTTTTGATGGTTAGAAATTGGAGCTTAGAATGGTATATCGAAAGACTCTTCGTCGATAGATAACTTCACCGAAATCACCCTTATTCGACCGTGGGTTTTACGAAAAAATCCTTCATCGATAGATAATTTCACCGAAATCACTCTTAGCCGACCGTTGGTTTTACGAAAAAAATCCTTCATCGATAGATAATTTCACCGAAATCACTCTTAGCCGACCGTTGGTTTTACGAAAAAAATCCTTCATCGATAGATAATTTCACCGAAATCACTCTTAGCCGACCGTTGGTTTTACGAAAAAATCCTTCGCCGATAAAACGTTTCGCCGATAGACGTCTCGCCGATATCAACTTTCAACGGTAGTTGGTTTTCTGAAATAACTATTTTGCCGATGAGCGTTGCACCTTAAAGGGACTGCGCCTACTATCTCGACGGCACAGCAAAGGTGACGAATAAATATGTACCTTAAGGTATAAGATAACACCACAGTTGAAATAAATTCACGGTTGAATTTAATTTTTTTTTTTTAAGTATTAATAAAGAAACACAACACGAAAAAAAACAATAATTTGACAAAAACAAAAACAATTAATTAAACAATAGATCCAACATACCTCATAACATCCAACATAACATTTCATGGTAAACAGAAATTGAGCTTTTTATTTTTGATGTAATGAATAATGGGCTAAATAAGGGTATTAACGAAAATACAGTTTAAATAACCTAAAAGTAAATATTACTCCAGTGTATCTATACAAATATCACCAAAATAGACATATAATATACAACACACTTAGTGTACAAAAATAAAAAGTATGGTGTTCTAATAATATTAAACATACTGTCAAGTATTATGTTATATTGAAAACTGTATATATATTAGATATAGCTAATTTTACAAATTTTAAAATTATATTGTAAACAATCATGGCATTTAAAAGAGTAACTAGTGAGTTTCTTGGCGGGGTATTCCCGCTAGAAACAACATTATGAACCGGTTGTCGAGTCGCATTATGTTTATTTATGTTTATCAATAGAATTTTGTGTATGGAAATATCGGACATTTAAGTATACGTACGTATACATATAAGTATTACTTATAAGTTTTACAATGTACTGATTATAATAATCGATTATTACTATCGACGAAACGTTCAATTGGCGATACGTTGAATCAGCGAAACATTCTATCGGCGAAACGTTTTATCGGCGAAGAATTTTTTAGTAAAACCAACGGTCGGCTAAGAGTGATTTCGGTGAAATTATCTATCGACGAAGAGTCTTTCGATATACCATTCTAAGCTCTAGAAATTGTATAGTAATGGCAAACTAAAACGTCACTATTTTGTTTCATCAATTGAGTGTTTATCAACAACTTTTTAGGTTACTGAAATCCATGCTTACCTAGGTCTAATAAAAAATAGGTTGATGTTTCAAAGAACTGTTACGAGATTTGATTTTTACGTTCAATGTTCTGGAGTTAGTTATTGTTGTAGTTATTAACTTAACTAACCTATTTACTCTTGAAATGAAACAACTTTTACGGATCTACTCGCGTTTATTTTACACATTACTTATTTAATGTTTATCCTGACGTTTCGAACCCTTTGCAGGGTCCGTGGTCACAGGGTCAGGATAAACATTAAATAAGTAATGTGTAAAATAAACGCAAGTAGATCCGTAAAAGTTGTTTCATTTCAATGTGTAGTGTTCGCGTAAACTTTAGAAAACACTATTTACTCTTGTTGCAGCGCCCCGCACCTCATGCACAGGCGGCACTCCTAATAACCTTCCACCTCTCAGCTTCAACAGCGTTCACAGCGAGAGCATCAGGATCTTCAGGGATGGCTCTGAGGCACGAATAGTGGAGGAGTCTTTCTGCAAGGGTGTAGCCTTCAGCGCGAGACCTGTCAGAGTTAATGAGAAGGTAAGATTTTGGTTCTTAAAATTCCGATGATGATTACGAGATTCCGACATGTTACAGCGACATATTTAGATAAGAAGGAACCAAATCGAGTCTACTGTAGGTACTCGGTTTTAAAAAAAAAGACAGTGTTGAAAATATCCACGAGCGGTATTCGAACCCGCACCCCATGACATGCCGGGTCAGGTGCACTGCCAACTATGCTATTGTGACTTAATCCAACTCGCCGAAATTAATCAACACTATCTGCTTTTACATTATAAGCCGAAGGAGCCCTATAGAATGTCGACAACTACGTCATCAACATCCGATCTTAATATTTTTACAAATATTGAAAGATCAGTTAAAAATTAGGTAAGCTATATTATAAATATTGTTCGCAACAATTTTTGCGTAAAATTATATGTAAATAATCACAAACTGAGTAGGTACGATCATGTACCCCCGTTGGGAATCGATCCCGGGACCTCTGGGTCTAAAACCGGTGGTTCAGCCACTAGAACACAGGTGGTTGGAATCATCATAACATTTGCTTGCTCGCACGCAAGCAGATTATAATTTTTCAAGTATTTTAATTATCAAAAACTATCATTAACCTTTTCACCGCCAACAACTTCTATAGAAGTTCGAGATTTTCGTGCCGTCCAAGCCACCACTTCTATAGAAGTTCTTCTTTGTACCTACTTTATTAAAATACATTTATACGTTGGCGTACAGCGGGACATCGCGTGCAGGATAGTTGGGCGGTGAAAAGGTTAACCTTTTGTAATTTTACCGTCTCCTCATTTTAGGTGTGCCTACGCTTTGTCGAGATCTCCAACAGCTGGAAATTAATCACTTTCGGCTTCACCAGCCATGACCCTTCAGCCCTAGCCCACTCCCTACCCAAGTCGGACTACCCCGACTTCACGGACAAATCAGGCAACTGGGTCAAAACTCTCAACAATATATTCTGCAAGATGGACAACATACTGCATTACTACGTCAACTCCGATGGCGATGTCAACTTCGGCATCAACGGGGAGGACAAAGGCCTCTTCGCTGGCGTTGATACAAGAAACCCGCTCTGGGCCGTCGTATATCTATACGGGGGCTGTGCAGCGGTCCAATTCACTGATCCCCATGCCCCAAACCAGATCAGGAGGCCGAACTACAGCCCGATTGAAGAAGATAGACTAGTCAGCAGCGTGAACTCTTTGAGCGTTGAAGAACAGCTTCCTCCACCAAGATATACGAATTCTTTAGTGCCTTTAATTTTACATTGGACTAAAGGGAGGAACGTCCAGTTTGTGAACGATAGGGGAGTAGCAGCAAGAGTTGATGCGGAGTTCTGCCAAAGTTACGTGTTCACCGCGAGACCAATGCTTCCAGGACAGACGATAGTGGTCCAGATATTGACTACAAAGTCAGCTCATACCGGCAGTCTGGCGATTGGCTTGACTTCCTGTGATCCGGCGACGTTGAGGCCCTGTGATTTGCCAGCTGATGCTGAGCTGTTACTAGACCGTCCTGAGTACTGGGTTGTGAAACGAGACGCCGCGAACGGCTTGGACAGGGGTGATGAGTTGGCTGTGACGCTGACGACCGAGGAGGGGGAAGTGAGGCTTAGCAGGAACGGCTCAACTCCTATCACGGTGATGCACGTCGACCACACGGTGAGACTGTGGGCGTTTGTGGATTTATATGGAAGTACGCAAAAGGTCAGGATGTTGACGTCGCAAGCGGTGGCTTCGCCGCCTCAGCAGCTAAGAGCGCTCGCGGGAACAGCTTCTCCTATGGCTGGGTCGGGTGGTACTGCGCCGGTGGTTAGCCCGCCACCTCAAGATGGTGCGCAGAATGCTGTCAATCATCAGCAGGAGTTGACGCTCAACAGAGCGCAGTGTATTAAGGTGAGTTCAGGAATTTGTTCATTTGTTTTGTAAAAAAAACCAAAACAATATTTTTACAAATCTTTTTTGACTATGAAGTAATACAATGCCAAAAATGCCGATCTTGTCTCTTTAAAGTGATCTCTTACAGACTTTAAGACTGATGAATGTTTGTTTTGTATTTGAAATTAATTGTAGGATAAGTTAAATAAATAATAAATAAATGTTTCCCACACTCACACCAATTATCTAGCCCCAAGAAAAGTTTCCTTATGAAACTCGAGAAATGGTTAACTAGACAATGAATAAACATACTTAATAAACTTACTTAAATACATACTTATTATACATAGGAAACACCCAGACCCGAAACAATTTAGAAAAACAGGTATTTCTAAATTGATCCTCAATGGGACCTCAGAGATGGCGACACCATGAAAACCGGTGTGCAAGCTACTCGACCAAGGAGGTCAAAATTCAAAATTCAAAATTCAAATTCAATTCATTTTTCGAAATACGAACTTTCGAACCGAGAAGACACTTAAATGAAATTTTCTATTCTAAAGATAAATACAGCGATTTTAATAATAAGTCGAAAACATTTACACAAAAAATAAAATTTTATTTAACTGAATTTTGATGTTTGAAAGTTGTGAAGTTTGTTTAGCTGTTATCGAAATGTACGAACGCTTTCAAGTAACTTACACACGTAACCTAACCAATTGCTCCCCTCTTTCCAGTTACTCCAAGCTATGTCACAGTTGTACGACGCCAATCTCCAGCCAGTCTCCAACCAGCCCTCCTATCAACAAGCCAGACCTAGGACGGACGCACAATGCAGTACCAGCAGTCAGAACAGCTGCAACGAGCAGGTCCAAACACCTAACGGCCGTGAAGCCTTAAGACTGGAGAGGACACCGAACGGACCCTCGACGAGCAGACAACCCCACCAGCCAATATCAACCACCTCACTATTCATAGGTGAGGGAAATCTCATGGGAACAGAATGTATCATTTGCTATGAAAACCCTATTGATAGTGTGCTATATACGTGCGGACATATGTGTGTGTGCTATAGCTGTGCGGTACGGTTGAGGGGAGAGGGAGGAGGTCACTGCCCTCTGTGCAGAGCGCAGATTAAAGATGTTATACGCACATACAAGCCTTGATGTGTGTGAAATGACTAAAATGTTGGACATTTTTGTATGATTTGTGACTAATTGTGTGTTTAGTTTCCTTATTTTATAAGCAAAAATGACATATCGTCCCATTAGTAGATGTTAGACTTAATTAATAGTGTTAATAAAATGTTATAATAATATAAATATAAAAGAAAAGTAGTAAATGTTACAAAAAGATAACATTCATATAAATAAATAAAATTAATGTTAGTACTATACGCCCAATATTATACTACTAAAAGCGTATTGCATTTTCCAATTAATGTGACAGCTTATTGATTGAGCCAATAATTTTATGTAAGTTTGTGTAACAGCTGATTGATTGAGCCAATAATTTTATGTAAGTTTGTGGTCAATTAAAGAAAACATGATCAGCGAATAGTTTACTGCGTTCCGCTTGCCATCGCGCGCATCGTTGCGCCATGCGTGCCGGATGTAGCGATATGACACCTTACCGATACTCATACCTAAATGCAACCGTTCCTGATTGTCTATAATAATCGATAAATGAATACAATGAACCTCTATAATACTATGTGACAAAGTTTTAGCGAGGAATTACTTTATGTTTGTACTTAGAACAAGAATTATTTAAAAGCTATAAATTACATACCCTTTTAACTCCTCTCGAACACATATTTCATCACAGCAAAATCGAACACAATAATCATCGTTTTTACTCAATTATCATAACAAAAATGAACAGAATTTAGCGAGTGTGTGTAGTCTAAACTGAACCTAAATTTGTATGATCCAGCTTACGACCCGATTGGTTCGCACTACACCACAAATCAACAGCATCAGTAGGTTTGACACCTGATAGGCTCATGCAATACCATAAACTGTTTCTAAGTCCGTTTGATTGGCTTATGACCCGATTGACTCATATCACACCACAAATCCACTGAAACATTCGATTTGAGACCAGAATGGTTCGTGCAATACCACCATAAACTGAACCGGAGTTTGTATGATCCAGCTTACGACCCGATTGGTTCGTACCACACCACAAATCAACTGCATCACTAGGTTTGAGACCAGATTGGTTCATGTAATACCATAAGCTGTTTCGAAGAAGTTCAATACCATCTATAACGAGGTTGACACGTGTTACAACACAAATTAGCTGCTTCAGTAGGTTTGAGGTCAGATTGACTCGTGTAATATCATAAACTTAACCTAAGTTTGTAAAATCCAGCTTACGACCCGATTAGCTCGTACCACACCACAAATCAATTGCATCAGGAGGTTTGAGACCAGATTGGTTCATGTAATACTATAAGCTGTTTCGAAGAAGTTCAACACCATTTATAACGAGGTTGACACGTGTTACAACACAAATTAGCTGCTTCAGTAGGTTTGAGATCAGATTGACTCGTGTAATACTATAAACTTTACCTAAGTTTGTAAGATCTAGCTTACGACCCGATTAGCTCGTACCACACCACAAATCAACTGCATCAGTAGGTTTGAGACCAGATTGGTTCATGTAATACCATACACTGTTTCGAAGAAGTTCAACACCATTTATAACGAGGTTGACACGTGTTACACTACAAATTAGCTGCTTCAGTAGATTTGAGACCAGATTGGTTCATGTAATACCATAAACTGCATGTAACATAATATACATAATGTGTCAATGCTTTGAACTGAAAATATATCTTTTACAATTTTTTATATCACTTTACGTGGATAACTGTCATTAGATTTACAAGTACAATATCTAGTAATAAAAAATATTTAATAAGCTGATGTTGTCCCTAATAATATAAATAAAAATAAAATTAAAATAACCTTTATAACTAGATTGATTCACACCACATCACCACCACATCACCACATCACAAAACTTAGTAGGTAAATAATAAAATCTGCTCATTAATGTATGATAATTAACTTAGAATAAATGACTACCGATCACTTGCATTACTTGAAACTATACTGAATTTTGCTTACACAATGACTATGGTAATGTAAAATAAAGTAACGAACAAAGGCTGGCTTACAGGAAAGACAAAAAATAGTTTTTTTTTTAGGAATCTATTTCTTTTAGGACTGGTTTTTCAAGAGATGGATATTATTTATCAATAGAATAGCAAAATTTTGTATAAAAAAAACAAATTTGGAATACTTTATTCTTAGACTTATCGCTATTGAAAACCTTGTAATATTTATATAACTACAACCATATAAACATGCTTACAAGGTCAATAACGAACTATCCAGTTGCTTATAATTATCTAAGCAATTTCATCTAACAACTTTGGTTTTTTTATTGTTATTATTGTTTATAATTATTTTATGAGTAAATGTTGTAAAGTATAAGCTTCTCTTTCCCGTTTTGTCTAAGAAATCAAAATTCTATAAATCGATAATATTATTATTACATATATTCTCATATATTAGGTCATTCATAACTATCGCGGAATATTTCCACAAAATGATAGATCAGCATGTTGTTGTATATTGTATACCTAAGCAATATAGCAACGCGCACGGATCGGCCGGCCGGCGCGGTGCGCGGCGCGGCGCGGGGCGTCTTGCAACGTCAACAACTTAGCGGCCGTCGGTTGGTGCATTAGGGTTGTCACCCGCGTGTTTGTATGATCACAACAGATATAGTTTTCTATAATATTATTTCTATTCTCATCCATGACTGTTGTGTTTTTTTGGGGATGTAATTATTTGTAACTCGATTTAAGATTTAGCGTATTGGGTGCTCAAGCAGCTCTTACTTACAGTAAATAAATAAATTAACACGAAGTATATTTATTATTGTTATAATTAATGTACTTCGTGTTTTTACATTTCCATAAAATGAGTTTTTAAGCTAATTAAAACACACAGCATTTTGTAATTTTTAAAAATAATAAAACGGTAATAAGTTAAAAAAGTAGTAAATCAGGAATCATTATATCGTCACAGCCCTAATAGCAATATTAACACCACGCCAGATACGTATCAAGCGTAAATAAATTTCGACATTTAAACTTGATAACTGAATACGGCACTGCAACAATTATAAATTTTGATGACTTATGTATTTTTTTTTAAATAAAAACCAAGGTACGATCGTTTTAGACAATTAGTGTGTTATTATTCTCCGACGCAATTAACCTTCAGCAGTCCTGCTGATCATCATAGTGAACAAGACCCAAAGTGATCATCCTGCACTTTAAAAAAAACATGTAAGTAAGTACTATTACTTATGTCGGATTATCTCTATTGCTAGAGTATTACATTCTACTCCCGCCAGATCGTCGCTCGTACGAATCTGGGTTCAGGGTGCTTAGTGCGAGTTTTGTTTACTATCCGTATGTATTCGATTACGTTTACGAAAACGAGAATTTGTATGGCAAAATCTTAACTCTTCTCGTATGTCGCCAGGAGGCGCTGCTTCAACGCCATACTAATTTTCGTTTTCGTAAACGTAATCGAATGAATACGGATAGTAAACAAAACTCGCACTAGACACTGAGTGTTTTTTTTGTTTGTGTGAGTGTTTCGATATTATGACTAGCGATGTGGTGTTTGTTATGCTCCGTTACTGTTTGGTAATAGTAAATTTTTAACATTGGCTTATTCAGTAACTTTGATACAGCTCAGTGGACAACCGCTATCGGTTATCCACCGAGCTCAGTGACCAACCGAACACTTTCGTTATTTGGTATTCCGTATGACAGTTCGATCACGTGACCTTTCGGTGTATAACGATAACTCTCAAGTGGCTATCGATAAATTAGTGTCGTAAAGCTTCGTTGACCGTGGTATTACACGACTAATTTTAAAGTGCTTGGTTACGCGGGTGTTCAGTATCAAAAGACACTACTTTTTAAAACAGCCAGTTTACAACTTGTGTTGTCAAAACGAGACGCGCATTTTTTTGAACTGTTATTTATATGAACCGTATCCACTTAAAATTCTGAAAAAGGTTTGTTCCCACGTAAAAAGTAAAAACATGTGTTTCTGTACAGTTTTAAACTTGCAAAGTAGTAGAAGACTTTGTGCACAACGGTCACGCTTTATTATAAAAGGTAAGATAAATATTAATTTCATACGTTTTAGTGTAATGGTGTAATGTTATTTATGTAGGTATTTATTTAACATTTATTTTCGGTGGATTTTAGAATGCCTGCACACAGAAAAGTATCCCCAAGGCAATGGGAATTGTTAGTTGAATTTGCAGAAGCAAATTCAGACATTGCCTTGGGGCGCTGCTCACGGGGACCCCAGGGTCACCAAATTGCCACACAATCGTGGAAGACACTTGCCACGAGCCAGGTCGGACTCCGAATACTTCTCCGAGCAAGAAGCTGAGGTGGCATCCCGGCCATAAAAGTCGAAGTCTACAGTGGCGGCATCTACGTCGAGCGTGTCATCAGTCGCAAAAAAGCGAAAAATTACCACACCCACACATTCAGACAAAATATCGAGGTAAGATTTATTATTCCTTTAATTACTATATATATATCGCATCGATTGTTATTTTTGTTATAACTTAGTTTTTCAGATAACATCATTTACATATTGTTTTCTAAAGTTTACACGCGAGTACTACACATTGAAATGAAACAACTTTTACGGATCTACTCGCGTTTATTTTACACATTACTTATTTAATGTTTATCCTGACGTTTCGAACCCTTTGCAGGGTCCGTGGTCACGTGTAAAATAAACGCGAGTAGATCCATAAAAGTTGTATAATTTCAATCATTTACCTAGTTAGATAACCAATGCTATTTTCTTTTTACAGAGGTTCTAAAAAGGCGAAGGGGCAAGAAGAGTACGACTTGTTTGGCATAGGAGAGGAGGCGTGCGCTTCAAACACCAACCGATCTGATCCTGATACCATCAAATCGGTGCTCCGGAGCCGCGTCGCAACAGGATCAGTCCAACGCATCGTTACGGACAAAGAGGCACCGTACTTCGTGGAAGTCAAGGTGTATAATACCAGCGAAGTGAGAAAGATACAACCACAGAATCGGTGACAAAAAGCTCTCGTCTCGCTGAAGGTGCAGCTCGACAAAGAAGAGACGCAGTGGCAGTATCTCCAAAAATTCATGCGCAGTGTGCATACCCTGTTTGACAACGCTCAACCGGTATTTTATGCGGATAAATAGTTTATATTTCTTGTATTTCCTTTTCATTTTCTTGTATTTCTTTTTCATTTTTGTATTTCTTATTTTAATTTACTAGATAGATAATAATAAATACTTTTATTACTACATTATATTACTTTTACTTTTATGATATTAGTATAGAGTACTTCAGTAAACTCCTACACCATTATTTTACAGTTAGTATATCTACTACGCTAATAGGGTAATTCATACAAATAATTTAATAATATAGTAAAACTCTTTTTTCTATTTGTACATTAGTTCAGGAGTAAGTAATAAAAATGCCCTTTTGCTCGGGGTGTAATATAAATGTAGACAGATTAAAATGGATAGGACATTTGTGTAGCAATGCACATAAAAATAATTGTCTTACACAACTAAATGATGATGGCATAGAGGTTATAAAAACAGCGTTTCGCAGTCGCATTGCAAGCTATAGGATAGTAGCTAGAAATGTTGAGGAGTTGAACTCTATAAATAGTTTTTTTTAGACTTTAGATAGATCTTTACAACAACATATTTCTATTAAAGTTAACTTTGAACTTTGTTGTTTGTTTACGTTATTTAAATATGACACACAAGAAATTAAGTCTTTTGCCGCCAAAAATTATACTCTACATTCTAACTATGACTTTGATACAATTATTTTTCTGTTATCATTAAAAAGCTAAAGACACGAGTTGAGGAATTTCAAGATCGTGACAGCGGATGGGCTTTTATAAGTACTTGCCATTTAGAATTAAATATTAATAAATATGATCCACTGTCTGCCTCAAGTTTCATAGAACTAACAAAATTTATTAAAAACAAAAAAGCATGTTTAAATATTAAAAATAACGATAATCACTGTTTTTTATCGAGTGTGGTAGCGGCTTTATATCCTGCTAAAAGGTATCCTAATAGAGTAACGTCTTATCCTAACTTTACGGATGTTTTAAATATTAATGGTTTAAAATTCCCAATAAATTTCTCAGATATTAAAATCTTTGAACAAAATAATCCCAAAATATGTATTAATATCTATGGGTTGAAAAATAGCAAAATAGTTGTAGGTCCGTTATACAAGTCTGAAAATTTTAAAAACAATGAAAAAAAACTAATTCACTTATTATTTTTTGAGCAAGGGAATAAGTCTCATTTTTGTTTGATTAAAGATTTGTCTCGTCTTGTTAGAACGCAAATTACGAAACATCATGGAAAAATATTTTTGTGTGAAAATTGTTTACTATTTTTTAAATCTAGTGAAGAGCGTACGAGTCACGTGTGCGGTGGTGTTAGAACTATTTTACCGCAAAAAGGTTCTATCATACAGTTTAAAAATTTTAATAGTAAACAAAGCGTACCTTTTGTTATATATGCAGATTTTGAGACATTCTTAGAGCCATATGAATTTGTTGATTCAGAAAGTACAACGACTTTACAGCACCTTGTACCTGTGGCATTTGGTTACCATATTGTTTGTGAATTTGATCAAGGCTACAATCGCTATGTTAGTTACCGCGGACCAGCCTGCGTTGATAAGTTTATTGAGTGCTTGTATCGTGATATGAACGAAATACATAATGTTCTGAGTTCAACTGTTCCAATGTTATTCAACGAAAACGATGCTAAGGAATTTAAGATGGCTACTAATTGTTATATTTGTCAACAATTATTGTTGGGTGATAGAGTACGAGATCATTGTCATCTTACAGGTCGATATCGCGGTGCCGCACACAATTATTGTAATTTGCAGTTTAAACTTCCTAAGTTCGTTCCAATTTTTTTCCACAACTTATCTGGATATGATGCTCATTTGTTTATTAAAAAATTAGGTGAAGCTCCAGGAACTATACAAGTAATTCCTCAAACGAAAGAAAAATATATATCTTTCACAAAATTTATCCCACTTTCCAATGGAGAATACATACAGCTTCGCTTTGTAGACTTTCAAGTTCTTAAGTACAAGTCTAGACAAACTAGCCAAAACAATATCCGAGGAACAATTTGTACATTTACGGTCTTACTATCCAAACGATATTCATTTTGATTTACTAACGCGAAAAGGTATTTATCCTTACGATTACATGACTGGTTGGCAGAAGTATAAAGAAAAGTCTTTGCCTTCCAAAGAAAATTTTTATAATTCACTCACTGACGAAGGAATTACTGACTCGGATTACGAACATGCTAAATTGATATGGAATATATTTAAAATAAGAAATTTGGGCGAGTATACTGATTTATACTTAAAAACAGATGTTCTCCTATTAACAGATATATTTAAAAATTTTCGTAAGGCTTGGTAAAAGTCATTATCAGCTGGATGCAGCGGTCTATCTTACTGCTCCAAGCTTGTCATTCGACGCTATGCTTTTAAAGACAGGGGTAAAACTAGAACTACTTGATGATCTCGCCATGGTGCGCATGATCCAGAGCGGTATAAGAGGTGGCGTCTGCATGTGTGCAAAAAGATTTGCTAAAGCAAACCACAGGTATATTTCTGATTATGATCCTAAAAAGCCTGACTCCTACATCGTTTATATAGATTGTAACAACTTATATGGATTTAGTATGTGTCAACCACTACCTCAATCTAATTTTAGATTCTTAGATCAGTTTGAAATCAATGCTTTAGATATAACGTCAGTACGGGATGATGCTGAAAACGGATACATACTGAAGTAGATTTAATCTACCCAAAGCACTTACATCATAGTCATAATGATTTCCCGTTTTGTCCGGAGAAATGTATACCTCCAAATAGTGTCAATAAAAAACTAAACCTAACCTAACCTAACTTGTTTGATAAATACAATTACGTTATGCACTATGTACATTTAAAAAAGTGTTTAGAACATGGTTTAATATTAAGAAAAATCCATCGTGTTATAACATTTAAACAAAGTTGTTACCTAAAAGAATATATAGATCTCAATACTGAGCTCCGTCAAAAGACTAAATCCGCTTTCGAGCAAGATTTTTTTAAATTACTAAATAATAGTATTTTCGGTAAAACATTAGAAAATAACGAGAAAAGGGTAACTGTGAAACTTGTTAATTTTTGGACTGATAGAAATAATGTTACAAAAAAAGAAAATTCTGCAAGCAAATTGATTTCTAGACCAAATTTCCATAGTGCTTCAATTTTTACTGATAATCTCGTAGCCGTTCAGATGAAACCTGAAGAAATAGTTCTAGATTAACCAATTTACATTGGATTTACAGTCTTAGAGTTGTCTAAATGCCATATGTATGACTTTCATTATTCTAAGGTAAAGCTTGTATACGGAGATCGCGTTGAACTGTGTTATACTGACACTGACAGCTTCATTTACACTATTCAATGCAAACACTTTTATCGAGATGTATGATAAGACCAACATGTATGATTTTCCATTAATTAATAAAGAAGTTCCCGGATTATTCAAAGACGAAATGAGTGGAAAAATAATTACAGAATTTGTAGGTTTACGTTCTAAGCTGTATTGTATTAAAACAAAACATCACACAATCAAAAAAGCCAAAGGCATTAAAAAATGTGTTGCTAAAAAAGTATCAGATTACAGGAATGTATTGTTCAGCGGTGATATCGTACACAAAAAAAATGTTTTATTTAAGTCTATAAAACATGAAATATTTACACGCAGTGTGATTAAGGTTGCTCTGTCAAGCAATGATGATAAAAGAATCATACTAGACGACAAAATTTCCACTGTGGCATGGGGACATTCTTCTACGAGTATTTTATAAAAATATTTTTTTTTCTTAATCATAATTAATACTCCTTAACTTTATTTTAACTGTAGCCTAATGGTGATAGGAGTCTTACTGTAGGACAAGTAAATTTAGTTTTGTATGTATAAGTAAGTAATAAGTAAAACGTTTATCAATAGAAACATAATGTTTTAATACAAATAATGTTGTGAGAATTATGGATTATAACTAAGTGAAACACATGAAACACGCTCGTCGGGTAAGTTTGTGACAGACTTGGATTTCAACGCTGAGGCTAAACTGAGAAGGTAGGTAGTGTGGCTCATGAGTGCAACTGAAAATAGTTGAAAATTAGTCTCATAAAGGAAATTTTATATTTGAGTGTTGGACCGTGTGCCACTCTTTATTGATAAAGAAACAATGTGGGAAAATTCCGCGAACTGAATTTAATTTAAATATTTTTTTAAATTAAGCTTCTTTTAGTTTCATTATCATCGTAATAGGCATATTCTGGCGATCCGGGTCAGATGGCCTACTAATGAAGGCTATCGTTATTTTACCCGAGTAAACCTTATCCCTAGAAACAATGGACGGATGGAATGAACAAACACTATGTCACGATGTGCAAAAATCAAAAAATCAAAAAAGACAAAAAATAAAAGTCACTTTTTTATAAAGGTTGCAGTTTGTCATCAGCTCATTTTATGTGCCCACTGCTGGGGCACGAGCCTTCCCTATGGATAGATAGGAAGAACGGGCCATAAACCACCACGCGGGCCCAGTGTGGGTTGGTGGTTATTAACGACTGCTAATGTAGCCGGGACCAACGGTTTTACGTGCCTTCCGAAGCACGGAGGAGCTCGAGATGACAAATTTTTGGTCACCCATCCGATGACCGGCCTTTGCGAAAGTTTGATTGACTTCAGCAATCGCAGACCGGGCGCGTTGACCAATGTGCCATCGAGCTCCTCAAGGTAACGTTAGTGACCGTTTATTTACACACGGCGGCAGATCAACCTACCCAAAAATGTCAAATTTCTACAATCAATTTTGAACTTTATTGTTTGGTTAAAAGGATCAATATTCATTGGAGAAATTTGACAGGTTTGGGTAGGTTGATCTGCCGCCGTGTGTACATACATAAAATGCTTTGCGCACTGCCTTTATGATAGATAGCCCATCCGCTCGGCTTAATACCACCGCCGGATGACTCCGAGCGTGACAGATTCACATGACAATTAACGTATAGTTCCCGCGCTCCTCGAACATTCTGCGTGGAAGATCCTGCTGATTTCCTACCGTCTGCCACGTGAGTATTCAACGAATAATCTCTAGAAATAGTTTTCAAAAGATAGGACTTTTTATTATAAGTAATACTTTTACAAAAAATCTGAGATACAGTAAATAAAACGAAAAACCAAACTTTCTCACCAAAACATCGTCATTCCCTCTTTCACTCTCTGCAAGTGCCATGAACGTCATAACTGTGATTGAGCCCAAATTACAGGCACTTTTAGTATAAGTAAACGCGACTTTATCTTGGAACTCAAATTTATATCATTTGATCCCTAAGACCCCTAAAACTATCAGCTTATCTCGCAACTCTTTTTTTTCTCGTTTCAAACATACAATGTGCAAGTCATCTTGCGCAATCATTGCCGTACCTACTTTCTTTGATGCAAATCTTATTCTTTTATTCTTATATTCTATTATCAAGTAAGCAGTGCCCCACGGTAATACACCATCCGGCCGACCACCACCTTCATTTACCAATTAGACGACGTCAAGTATTGTCCGGTCGGTCAGACAGAAACATAGTTGTGACTAGCAAGTAGCACCTTTCTTTATTCACAGAACTGACGCAAATTACATGTGCAATCATCAGCTGTCGGGCGGTAGGGTTTTACAGAACCAATCTGGATGGCAGCATCAGTCACCAGGGATGATGAAAAGTGAAGTATGGAGTGAAATAAAGGACTGATTTTCAATGGAAACTGCTGTGCTCTTTGTACAACGAGAAGTAAACACGCTTTAAAGATTCGGTTACCTATCTGGAAAATAGAAAGTCTGCTTTGCGAGTCCGTGGTAACTCATCACTCGTGGTGTACGTTTTTACAATAAAGTTCCAAGTAATATCCAAAAACTAGATATTAATAAATTTAAAATCGCTATTAAAGAAAAGCTTTATAAAAAAGCTTATTATAAAGTGCCTGATTACATTAAAGACAAAACAGCATGGGTTTAAAATGCTTCAATCTATTTCTAATCTAAAATATTGTTAAGGTTTTTTAAACCTGTATAACTTGGTAACGTAACGGCATATAATTTTGTAAATGTCGTTACATATTGAATTAAAGCTGTGGAGTTTCTTGCGCCCATTCTTCTCCACAGCTAAAAAATAGACGTCCTGAATGGGTAGTAGTAGGTAAAAAAATTATGGACGATTCAAAAGCACTTTTCTAAAGTTTATTTGAATAAAGAATATTTGACTTTGACTTTGACTCACTTGAGACTCTTAGTCTTAGGCTACATTACGTGGAAATTCCGCCGCGGAAGCTGAGCGCATCAGCTTGGACGGGACGTCGATACATTTCATTGCATATAATTAGCTGTCATCGTGCATACTACTCGGAAGATCGGTTATCCCTTAGTTAGCGAACCGCTCGACTTAACGGATCAATCGCTGCGGAATTTCCGTGTAATGTGGCCCTGGCCCTAGAGTACTGGGTAAAGAACGCGTTTTGGTGTATTTTTATCAGGATCAGGCCATGGATCCTTGTACAAGTTAGCTTGCTTGATAACCTTAAATGCCAGTTCACAAATACAATTAGTGAAATGAGGTGGGGTTCACTATTCGAGGCCTTATCGTCCTAATATCATGAAGGTCAAATGCATCCCAATTAGGGAAAAAAAGGTAAGATATGCATATTTGCATCGCCGCCGAATTCAAAGGATATCGTAATTATTGTCAGATTTTTTGTAACTTCACGGTTCCTGCGGTTTTGGTATGGTTTGGCTCCAGTGACTTTAACCGACACCTACATAACAAAGAATTATTTATGCGCCCCACACTAAATTTGGATTGCTTCGAGTTTAATTTTTTTATTTATTACGGACAGTAACAATTTATAATAATAATAATAGTATTTATTTGTCTTCGTTTAACTTTGAAATATAATTGATTGAAATATAATACTAATAAAATAAATACTGATATTGTTAAACTGTCATTTATCTCAGTAAGAATAAATGTTTAATAATATAATTATTAATATAGGAATTAAACAATAAAGTGCAATTAATTGTAATAATATAAGAATGGAATAATCGTTTGTATTACCTATATTGTTATGTAAATTGCTATGCCCTCACGGGGCGCTACATTGTATATAACACCCTATGTACGAATTTTATAAGATACTATGTACACAATGTTAGCTTGCAATAAAGAAATTGAATTGAATTGACATCCCACTTCTGAGTTTTAATAAATTACAACTCAGTTAGAATCCAATAGTTTATTTCCAAACAACTAACACTTATAAAACACTTCTCGCCGTAACACATAGCATCTATATAAAACTGTTATAACAATGGCTGGCAGCTAGAGACAACCGCTCAGTCCGAGAACTCGATACAGAATAACCTCCGATCATGATTCCACTTCCCACCTTAACAATTTTCCTTTACAAATGAGTGGAGGTCTCCGATTGGTTGTCGTGCTCGCTTGTGATTGGCGGCTGTTTGCCGACCAATCACGAACGAGCATCTGTGTTGCCACTTAAAAATAATGTTAACACTTTGTGAAAATCAAAACAACAACTCTCTTTCTAATTTAAGTAATTCATGTAGTGTAAATAGTCACACAAACATTAGTAAAATTCATACAAAAATCGATAAAACAACTTTTAACTAAATTAACTAATTTAAATTGATAAAATCATCACAGAGGTAATGAAATTACTTATGTCTTTAGTACTGGGCGGGCGATAAATGCCTATGACACAGATCTCATTATTTATTTTTAGTAATAGACAGTTTGCACCCTCAACCGTAGGCTCCTCAACGATAATATTTAATAATTTGTTAAAGTATATGACCACACCCTCATTCTGTGTTTCGTGCCTAGTTGTGGTTACGTAAGCATAACCTTCAATTTCAGGTATATACTTAGCCGATTGGAGCCAACATTCAGACAATACTATTATGTCCCAGGCTATATTGGATCTTTAAAGAAACGTCGTGAAGTTCGGGTGGTTACAAGTAATGCTACGAATGTTCTGTGATATAATATTTAGAGTGCGATTTATTGACGGAATGTATTTATTTACCTCGTCCACGTCACAGCTAATCACCCGTGCTACAGAGAGGGAATCCAGATCATCGTTTATTGCTTCAATGTTTTGCATTGTTTACAAACAATGTGTGTAAAATATGAATATTGTCACGTTAAAAGCGTGAAATGTAACAAAGATATGGGTTGAATAAAGCAACAAACCATCGATTTCGTATCTGAATGCACGTTAGTATGTAGTGTAATGAGTGGCGTGTAGGCGTGTGTTTTGTTATAATAAATGATTTAATATTAATGTGTGAATAAGATAATATTGTGTGGTGAATTTGTTTGTGTAATTTAAGTAATGTGTAAGTTATGTAAAATGTATGGAATAGTGTTAATGTGTGGATTATCGTTTTACTCAATTTTATTACGGATCCGTGGATCGGGAGAAGATTTAAAACAATTATACATAGTGTGCCATTATTTCTAACATGCATTATAGTATATAAAAACAAAAATTTAATGGAAAAGCAACAGAACGTAAACAAAAATAAAAATACAAATATTAGTGGAGACAAAAATAAAAGCAGTGACAAATGTGTTACTAAAACTAGTCACATTATCAGATTATGTAGGTCAACTTCCTCGCTGATGCGGACAGGTGGTGCACCCTCATCTTTCCTAACATAAATCTTTCCGTACGATGTCCAGGCAGCATCCAGTTTCTTGCTCTTGACATTTTCACGGGCTAGGTAGAACAAACGCCTAGCTTTGCTGGTCAGGTACTCCGAGATGAATATGGGTTTAGGGGCGCCCGGAAGGTTAAGATGTGTTGAGTTTAATAAGGGTTCCCTGCTATTCCGTTTACTCTTATTAAAGGACTTGTAGTGTAAAATTATCCGTTCCTTACACATTGTGGTGACAAAGTCAACCACAATAGACTCAGGCTTATTTCTAAATACATCACGGATATCCTTCTCCTCGATCGGCTTGGCGACGCCCAGGGTTGTACCTAATTTATTAATGAAGGATACCAGTGAGTCTTTACTTTCCTCCTTATGCTTAGGAAAGTTCCGGATTTCCAGTGTTGTGGATCGAGTATTTTCAGCGTATCAATATGTTTTTCCAGTACTAAGACGCGGCTTTTATACTCACTATTCTCTTTTTCCAGATCACTAATTTTAGAAAGTAAATGCTCGTGATTCAGTGACATAGTTTCAACTGTTTGTTGTATTACCTGATTTTGGGTCATGATAGTAAGCAAAGCATTATTTAGCTTCTCAAATTTTCTGTCAAACAGTGTCGTAATTTCTGAGATGCTTCCCCTGAGCTCGACGCGTTAAGTGCGGAGTCAGAGTGATAGAACATTGGATTTGTCGGGCTTAGGAGGCTCCGAGTGCTGGGAGGCGAGCGTTGCACGGACATAATTCGTAAAGTTAGGCCTAAATGATCCGACGGCACACGGGGGTTGTAGTGGGTGGAGCTTAGGCGTCGGCGCGTAGGCGCGGCGCAGGTGACAGAAGCGGGCGGGGCTTGCGCATGCAGCGTAAAGATTGGATAGATAAACCTGACGGCACCTGCGACGGAACTCGCGCGCAGCGTCGTACCACTTCACACTCCGATGTTCTCTTTCGTTGCGCTTGATTTGACCTCCTCAAACTTTATGAGCTCCTAATTTTATAATTTGACTTTCGTGTTATTTTGTGTTATTTTTAAATAAAAATATTAAACGGGGAGCGCTAAATAGACGACTGCACTACACAGAATCCAAGGGAGAAGGGATATTGTACACGCAATGTATTGTATGATTTTTGAGTGAAGCTAGCCCATCGACCACAACTGTAAAAGCTTTGGCAGAAGGCTTTAAAGGCATAAAATGGTTTTGTCTTCTTTGCATAGGTACCTACTGTCAAAATTTTAAATGGCTAGTGCATGTCATAATAACCGAGTTATGATCAAATATTTGCGCGCAAAACTTCATCGTACTCTCTTGAAAAGTTGACTTCTTGCAGATGTAACATTATTCTACTGTAAAACCCTGGTCAAGGTCGCAACGAGTGTGTATTAGCAAATAGAATAAAAAAAACAAATACTAGTACACGACAGGTTTATTGGATAGCTAAACATACGAATGCACCTTTGGCTTATATTGAACAGTGAAGACATTTCAATAGCGCGATGCAGACGGCACAACACCATACGCCATCTATCGGGATCCATGAAAACTGAACTTTGATCTATAGATCCTAAACTTAACATTAATTTTATTTAATTATATGAATGTTATCTTTTTGTAACATTTACTATTTTTCTTATATATATATATATATCTTTTTTTTATTTATATGGGTGTTTTTTACTTCTGGTGACGAAAGTAAAAAAAAACATGTAGGTTTATTTTACTAGAAATAACTGTACATATTGATTTTTTAGATCATAATGAACTTTACCAAAACATGTACCGAGCTAAAAACTTCTTAGTTTCGCTAGAAATACGCCTTCAAAAATCCGCTCCTCCATGGTAGTGACGTTGAAACCAGGTAAGTGACTTTCCATATAGTTTTTTGTCCATGGAAATAAACACAAACCCTAGAAGTGACATTTCATATTACTATAATTTAAAAATAATGCATTTACCACTAATATTATAGGATTTATTAAAAAAAAAGAAGTAAACGTTTAGAAAATCACTTTTAATTGCTTTCAATCAAACTTTAACTTAGGATAAAGGTTCAAAAATTCGCAGACGGGGATTAGGAGACAGGGAGATGTGATATCTCCGAAACTGTTCACTGCTGCACTGGAAGATGTTTTCAAGCTTCTGGACGGGAAAGGACTCGGCATCAACGTCAACGGCGTATACATCACTCACCTTCGATTTGCTGACGATATTGTGGTCATGGCTGAGACCCTGGAAAACCTCGGCGAAATGCTCAGTGACCTCAACAGAGTCTCTCAACAAGTGGGTCTTAAAATGAACATGGAGAAGACGAAAGTTATGTCGAACTCACGTGTCGTACCCACTCCTCTGAAGGTTGGGGACTCTGCCCTTGAAGTTGTGGACGATTATGTTTACCTGGGACAAAAGGTCCAGCTAGGTAGGTCCAACTTTAGCAAAGAGGTCAATCGTTGAATCCAATTAGGCTGGACAGCGTTCGGTAAGCTACGAAATATCTTCTCGTCCGATATACCGCAGTGTCTCAAGACGAAAGTCTTTGACCAGTGTGTGTTGCCAGTGATGGCATACGGGACTGAGACGTGGTCGCTCACTATGGGCCTCATAAAAAGGCTCAAGGTCACTCAAAGAGCAAAGGAGAGGGCTATGCTCAGGGTTTCTCTGCGTGATCGAATCAGAAATGAGGAGATCCGCATAAGAACAAAGGTAACCGACATAGCCCGAAGAGTTGCTAAGCTCAAGTGGCAGTGGGCAGAGCATATTGCTCGCAAGACTGATGGCCTTTGGGGGGGATAGTCCCTGGAGTGGCGACCGCGTACCGGAAAACGCAGTGTGGGCAGGCCTCCAACAAGGTGGACCGACGATCTGGTGAAGGTCGCGGGAAGCCGCTGGATGCGAGTAGCACAAAACCGGTCGTTGTGGAGATCCTTGGGGGATTCCTTTGTCCGGCAGTTGACGTCTTTTAGCTGAGATGATAAAAGGTTCAAAAATACTTTCGTAGTTAAACATAACTAATAATATTACTTATATAATGCTAAATGTTAATGCTAAAGAAATCAAAAACATAACAATTCTCATTCTCTTTTTTGTTTGCGAATTTCTTCAGCTGTCTTTGGTCTTTTATTTCTCGCCATCTATGAAATAATTAAAAAAAAATGAAATAATTTTCTTACATTCACATCAAATATCTAGCCCAAGCTAAGTATCATTAAGAACTTGTGTTATGTATGATAACGAATTGACATATATAAATACCTACATATTTTTTTTTTAAATATGTACTTATTATAGAAATGCCCAGATGAACACACCAAAACAAATAGACATGTTTATTCACATAAATATTTGGCATGTGTGGGGATCGAAGCCGCGACCTCTTGCGTAAAAGGCAGTATACGTACCTCGGCACCAAACAGGTACTAAAACACAAATAAACATTAGACAAAGTTGTATGGACTAAATTTCTTTGCCTTTTCTTTTAAGTAGAATTTATTTTAAAAAGCATTATGTAAATAAAGAAAGAAAGAAGCTTATGAAATAACCTGCCTAATTATACTAAGTAAAAGTTCACTTTCCTGGATCTGTTGTAACTTCCATGGAGAGAAAATATCCACGGAATCCATGGAAGTGACATCCATGGAAAGGAATTATTTCGGTTTTTAGACTTCAATCTAACCTCAATAAACTTGTACTTGTACACAATTAGGCCATCGATTCTTGACCATCAATCCTATAGAAATAATAGAAGAAATGAAAAATAATCAAACATACTTACTTGTTATAACAACCACCACGTATGCTTAACGAGTTTCATTTCAGTAATTTATTTGTTTATTCACGACAAACATAATGTAGCCGTTAACAATTTGACGTCTAATTATGACTTTGACAGATGTTGCCTTGTCATTGCTCAGTTACGTTCGGATACATGCAAATTATTTTTCAAGTGAAAAGTGGTTGTGACGTTCACCCATGGAAGTGAATAAAATTTAGGTCACAAGCTTTAATCAGGTTTTTTGTTCTTTTTTTATCACTTAGTCATCAAGTTATTAGCTTATATGAAGCAATATTTATTACAGTTTACGATAAAATTCATATAGTGCAGAAATATTACAATATAAACAAAGGGCAAACTGTTATACCTCTAAATTTGTCTAAGTCACACCCATGGAAAAGACATTTTCGTGGATATTTTTTTTAATTTAAAATATAACATTTATTAAATTGAGTATGTTTATGTGTTGTCTTCGTCGTGTACGGTATCTTCATCGTAATAAATAGGTAACGTCTTCATGGGTTAAGTTATAATAGGGAAAAAATCGCAATCACAGTTACTTTTACTGAAAATGAAAAATACCCATATTATTATAACATTTTATTAACACGATTAATTAAGTCTAACATCTACTAATGGGACGATATGTCATTTTTGCTTATAAAATAAGGAAACTAAACACACAATTAGTCACAAATCATACAAAAATGTCCAACATTTTAGTCATTTCACACACATCAAGGCTTGTATGTGCGTATAACATCTTTAATCTGCGCTCTGCACATAGGGCAGTGACCTCCTCCCTCTCCCCTCAAACGTACCGCACAGTTATAGCACACACACATATGTCCGCACGTATATAGCACACTATCAATAGGGTTTTCATAGCAAATGATACATTCTGTTCCCGTGAGATTTCCCTCACCTATGACAGGTGAGGTGGTTGATATTGGCTGGTGGGGTTGTCTGCTCGTCGAGGGTCCGTCCGGTATCCTCTCCAGTCTTAAGGCTTCACGGCCATTAGGTGTTTGGACCTGCTCGTTGCAGCTGTTCTGACTGCTGGTACTGCATTGTGCGTCCGTCCTAGGTCTGGCTTGTTGGTAGGAGGGCTGGTTGGAGACTGGCTGGAGATTGGCGTCGCACAACTGTGATGTAGCTTGGATTGGCTGGAAAGAGGGGAGCAATTGGTTAGGTTACGTGGGTAAGTTACTTGAGAGCGTTCGTACATTTCGATAACAGCTAAACAAACTTCACAACTTTCAAACATCAAAATTCAGTTAAATAAAGTTTTATTTTTTGTGTAAATGTTTTCGACTTATTATTAAAATCTCTGTATTTATCTTTAGAATAGAAAATTTCATTTAAATAAGTGTCTTCTCGGTTCGAAAGTTCGTATTTCGAAAAATGAATTGAATTTGAATTTTGAATTTTGAATTTTGACCTCCTTGGTCGAGTAGCTTGCACACCGGTTTTCATGGTGTCGCCATCTCTGAGGTCCCATTGAGGATCAATTTAGAAATACCTGTTTTTCTAAATTGTTTCGGGTCTGGGTGTTTCCTATGTATAATAAGTATGTATTTAAGTAAGTATATTAAGTATGTTTATTCATTGTCTAGTTAACCATTTCTCGAGTTTCATAAGGAAACTTTTCTTGGGGCTAGATAATTGGTGTGAGTGTGGGAAACATTTATTTATTATTTATTTAACTTATCCTACAATTAATTTCAAACACAAAACAAACATTAATCAGTCCTAAAGTCTGTAAGAGATCACTTTAAAGAGACAAGACCGGCAAATTTTGACATTGTATTACTTCATAGTCAAAAAAGATTCGTAAAAATATTATTTTGGTTCTATTTAAAAAACAAATTAACCAATTCCTGAACTCACCTTAATACACTGCGCTCTGTTGAGCGTCAACCCCTGCTGATGATTGACAGCATTCTGCGCACCATCTTGAGGTGGCGAGCTAACCACCGGCGCAGTACCGTCCGACCCAGCCATAGGAGAAGCTGTTCCCGCGAGCACTCTCAGCTGCTGAGGCGGCGAAGCCACCGCTTGCGACGTCAACATCCTGACCTTTTGCGTACTTCCAAATAAATCCACAAACGCCCACAGTCTCACCGTGTGGTCGACGTGCATCACCGTGATAGGAGTTGAGCCGTTCCTGCTAACCCTCACTTCCCCGTCCTCGGTCAGCGTCACAGCCAACTCATCACCCCTGTCCAAGCCGATCGCGGCGTCTCGTTTAACAACCCAGTACTCAGGACGGTCTAGTAACAGCTCGGCATCAGCTGGCAAATCACAGGGCCTCAACGTCGCCGGATCACAGGAAGTCAAGCCAATCGCCAGACTGCCGGTATGAGCTGACTCCGTAGTCAATATCTGGACCACTATCGTCTGTCCTGAAAGCATTGGTCTAGCGGTGAACACGTAACTTTGGTAGAACTCCGCATCAACTCTTGCTGCTACTCCCCTATCGTTCAAAAACTGGACGTTCCTCCCTTTAGTCCGATGTAAAATTAAAGGCACTAAAGAATTCGTATATCTTGGTGGAGGAAGCTGTTCTTCAACGCTCAAAGACGTCATGCTGCCGACTACTCTGTCTTCTTCGATCGGGCTGTGGTTCAGACTCCTGATTTGGTTTGGGGCACGGGGATCAACGAACTGGACCGCTGTAGAGCTCCCGAATAGAATTACGAAGGCCCAGAGCGGGTTTCTTGTATCAACGCCAGTGAAGAGGCCTTTGTCCTCCCCATTGATGTCGAAGTTGACATCGCCATCGAAGTTGACGCAGTAATGTATGTTGTCCGTCTCGCAGAATCTTTTGTTGAGATTATCGACCCAGTTGCCTGATTTGGACAAGATATCGACGTAGTCGGACTCAGGTATGGAGTGGGCTAAGGCTGAAGGGTCATGGCTGGTGAAGCCGAACCAGAATAATTCCCAGCTGGAGATCTTGACAAAGCGTAGGCACACCTGGAATGAGAAGACGGTAAAATTACAAAAGGATAATGATAGTTTTTGATAACTAAAATACTTGAAAAATTATAATCTGCTTGCGTGCGAGCAAGCAAATGTTATGATGATTCCAACCACCTGTGTGTTCTAGTGGCTGAACCACTGGTTTTAGACCCAGAGGTCCCGGGATCGATTCCCAACGGGGGTACATGATCGAACCTACTCAGTTTGTGATTATTTACATATAATTTTACGCAAATATTGTTGCGAACAATATTTATAATATAGCTTACCTAATTCTTAGATCCGGGCTCCTTCGGCTTATAAAGTAAAAGCAGATAGTGTTGATTAATTTCGGCGAGGTGGATTAAGTCACGATAGCATAGTTGGCAGTGCACCTGACCCGGCATGTCATGGGGTGCGGGTTCGAATCCCGCACGTGGATATTTTCAACACTGTCTTTTTTTTAAAAACCGAGTACCTACAGTGGACTCGATTTGGTTCCTTCTTATCTAAATATGGCGCTGTAACATGAATTTTAAGAACCAAAATCTTACCTTCTCATTAACTCTGACAGGTCTCGCGCTGAAGGCTATACCCTTGCCGTAAGACCCCTCTTTTCGTGCCTCAGAGCCATCCCTGAAGATCCTGATGTTCTCGCTGTGAACGCTGTTGAAGCTGAGAGGTGGAAGGTTATTGGGAGTGCATGAGGTGCGGGGCGCTGCAACAACAGTAAATAGGTTAGTTAAGGGTGCGCCGACAAAAAAATGCCAAAAATGCAGTTACGGTTAAGTAGATATAATTGAAAATACTATCGTATTATATGAACAAAATATATATTTAGTATCATAGGGAACGTGTTTACAATTTGTCAGAACCATAAATTCATAACACGCTATAGTTTTTTCTACAATATCATTTAAAGTTGGGCAAAGATCATGAAAACGAGTGGCGGCGTTTAGTAGATTTCTTATAGTTTATCTAAATTATTGTACCTCTGATTTTGTCTAAACAATTTTGACATTGTATTACTTCATAGTCAAAAAAGATTCGTAAAAATATTATTTTGGTTCTATTTAAAAAACAAATTAACCAATTCCTGAACTCACCTTAATACACTGCGCTCTGTTGAGCGTCAACCCCTGCTGATGATTGACAGCATTCTGCGCACCATCTTGAGGTGGCGAGCTAACCACCGGCGCAGTACCGTCCGACCCAGCCATAGGAGAAGCTGTTCCCGCGAGCACTCTCAGCTGCTGAGGCGGCGAAGCCACCGCTTGCGACGTCAACATCCTGACCTTTTGCGTACTTCCAAATAAATCCACAAACGCCCACAGTCTCACCGTGTGGTCGACGTGCATCACCGTGATAGGAGTTGAGCCGTTCCTGCTAACTACAAATCATCAATGGATAAACTACAAATTGCTAGACTACATTTTCGATTCATCAAGTGGTTATTTAAATAATTATTTTTTATTAAGCACCTTAAATTCCCCATACAAAATTAGTATTGCCGCGCGGCATCAAATAAATATGGACGACGACATTTCAAATAAAACATATGACACTTGTCACTTACGGATGGCGCACCCTTAACTTAACAACTACAACAATAATTAACTCCAGAACATTAAACGTAAAAATCAAATCTCGTAACAGTTCTTTGATACTGTTGCAAATAAACAGGCATTTATTTTTGTTGGAAATAAAACTTTGATTTGTATTATGGACGGATCGATTTGGGAATCGATTATCGAGATTCAATTTATTTAGTGGCATAATGGCCCCATCACTAATTGTTCTTTTTTGTTGGTACACTTGTCTCGGGAAGGCAACAATGGCTGGTTTATAGGTTATCGTGTGTTGATAATTAAATAGATTTTAAGCAGTAATAAGGGCATTAGGAGCCGTATTACTCTAATTAAGTGTATTGTGCAACCTGTGTTTTGTGTGTGTGTACGTCGTAAGCGAATCGCATCGGGAGTACAATTCGCCGCTGTCGGCGTCTCCGCTGCTGGAGAAAGCAGGTATTTCCTCGGGGGAAAAGTGCACTTGGGATAGTCGTTGGGTGTGATTAGGGAACCCGAGAAGACCCGGACTCGGATTCCGGCCCCATCAGACCATATGGATCCCGTTCTGGACGGCGGGAGTGGCATGGAACTGTGAGTGGATTTTGTAGATTTTAAGATGTAACCTAATTTTAAACAGTAGCATAGTGTGTGTTGTGGGTTTCCGCAACATTTTGGTAGCAGAGCGTAGTTACTACCGGACCTCTAGGTTAATCGGTGTAATTTTGTGTATTTTGTTAGTTCGTAATAGGTTAAGCTCATTTCGTGTAAAATCGCACTTCCGGGACAGGTGCGGTTGAATTGTAAGGTTGGTAGTACCGTTGTATTTGGGCTGGGACATTTCTCGGAACGTTAATTGTTATTTAATTTCTTTCAATTGAAAGCATCGAGTCGATTCGGGATAATCGATTCCGTGTTTTCGTTGACTCGTTTTAATTTTGTGTTTAGATTTATTTAGTTTAAGTTATTTATAATGACAGCGTCACGGCAGGAGTTGGCTCAGCAGCTCCGGTGGTTCACCGGGCTGCTTGCATTAATAGATCGGCCTAACCGGGAGGACGCCTTGGAGACGCGTTCGAAAGAAATGCAGGCTCGTTTCTTGTTGGCCGAGCGGTCGGTAACCGCTCTATTGTCAACCGACCCGGTCGGGGAGAAGGAGCTGGCCCTCCACGCCCAATATGTCAAGGATCTGGAGCACATCCAAGACATCTACGATGAGGTCCTTCAGCGGGTGAAGGGCATCGAGCGACTGCGGGAGGGGAAGTCTGTTGCGCGCCCCGCTTCGCTCCACACCCCTGGACCCAGCGCCATGGGAAGATTGGGTGCCCTGGAGGTCCCACATTTCACCGGATGTATGCGGGACTGGGCTGGATTCCGGAACATGTTTTTGGCCTTGGTGGATACTCGGAAGGATTTCACCAAGGCCGAAAAGCTGGCATATCTCCGTTCCTACCTAGACGGAGAACCCAGACAGTTCGTACAGCATCTGGAGCTGCAGGATGCGAGCTACGACACCGCCATGCAGCTGCTGGAGAAGCGGTACGAGAAGCCGCGTCTTCAGGCGGACGCGCACGTGACCCATCTGCTGGGATTGCCGAGGGTCAACCATAGGGCTCAGCTGAGGGCGCAGCTGATCACCCCGCTCACCGTGTCCTTAAACGGGTTAAGGACGCTCGGACTGCCCGTCGACCAGTGGTCCTTCCTTCTTCTGCACATCGTTCTGGCCAAGTTGTCGCAGGAGATGAGGGACAAGTTCGAGCGGAATCGACTGGTCCACAAGGATCTCGGCAGCGTTCTGCCCTCGATAGGGGAACTTCTGGAATTCCTGGAAGAGGAGGCTGGCCTGCTGGAAAACCAGCTAGCCTCCCAGGAGGCTCCGACAAGTGCGCCGGCCCGCACTTCCGGAGTCTACGGCGCCCAGCCGCCACGCAACCCAGGGAAGGGTCGCGGCAGGCTGGTGGCTGCGGCCGCCATCAACCCCGGTTCTGGATGCCGGGTTTGCGGACAGCAGCACTTGGAACAGCTATGTCCAGCAATTCTCGGGCTGCCCACAAAAGAGCGCCGAAACCTCGTTCGGACACGAGGATTGTGTTATGCCTGCCTGGGAGGACATAGGTATAATGAGTGTCCCCAGGCGAGGCCTTGCGATGTGTGCGGCGGACCGCACCATCGCTTACTGTGCACCCGTAGTGCTGAGGGCTCAGCACCGGTTCGGGAGAGGGGATCTCCCACGGGTGGCGGTTTGGGGCCGGGGTCAACTCCGCCTCCGGAAAGACGGAGTCCGCCACGGCCGCCACACTACAACCCCTCGTACACCCCGGCTCAGGTGAGTTGGGGACCGCCGGAACGGAGCCAGGTTCTGGCTACAACCCGGCACCCGGCGCGACCAACACCAGGAGTTGGTGCCTCTAAGGGCCACTGGGTACAGGGAGCCCCACCTCCGGACCCAATACCCGGATACTCGTACGCGTATCCTCCGCCGCCGTTGCCGGAACAACAACGACATGAGAACCGTCAACAGTTCTCACCGGTACTGCACGAGTACCCGAGGTTGGAATACCACCCACCCTATCACCGGTATGGTAGGGCAGCTGGATACGCACCACCCCGGATGGTGGCCTGCACGCGTCCGACTTAGTGGCCGAGTCATCACGGTTCGACAGGGTCGGCTGCTGGCTCTGACGCGTGACTAGCCTGTGGTCGGGCTACGTCGGAACCGAGGACGGTTCTTTTGCCCATCGCGCAGGTACGCGTTTGGGGACCTAGGGGGGACTTCGTCCGGATACGAGCCCTCCTAGACACTGGGGCACAGGGCTGCTTAATTACTACGAGGGTAGCGAGGCGCCTACGTCTGGAGTGCGCGCCTCCCTCAGTTCCGATTCGGGGAGTCGGAGATACAGAAGTGGGGGGTCTGTCCGGTCAGACCCACATTCTCTTCTCTCCTGTGCATTCCGTTTCGATACGGATTGCGGCGGTCGCGATCGTACTCGACAATCTGCTGGGTTGGCATCCACTGACAGACATTCCGCGGGACGCAATGTCTGACACATCAGGTCTCATGCTGGCAGACCCTCATTTCGAGGAGCCGGCTCCGGTGGACCTCATATTGGGAGCGGATGTACTGGGCTGGATCCTTTTAGGGCCTCAGCGGATTCTGGGCCGCTCTTCGTTGGTAGCTATACCTACCATCTTTGGACACGTTTTAATGGGACCGGTTTTCGACCAGGAGACGCGGGATGTCTCACCTGTCGTCGCTACTACCTCCATCGCTAGGACGATGCAAAAATTCTGGGAACTGGAAGAGCCTCCCATGGTCTTCCGTCTGGATCCGGAGCATGTGGAGTGCGAAACCTTTTATAAGGATCACACACGCCGGATGGCGTCGGGTAGGATCGAAACTCGACTGCCCTTTATCGACTGTCCCCCTCTCTTGGGAAAATCGAGGGCGTTGGCAGAGAAACGACTCTTGTCCATGGAGCGTCGTATGTCTCGCGATCCGGTACTTCGGGAAAAGTATATCGAGTTCATGCGAGAATACGAGGCCTTGGGGCATATGTCGCGGGTGACTGTCGACTGGACAACGACAGATCGTTTTTTTTTGCCTCACCACGCGGTGTTGAAGGCCTCATCTGGAAAACTACGGACTGTTTTTGACGGATCGGCACCGTCGTCGACTGGAGTTTCATTGAACCAATGTCTCCATTCTGGTCCGAAGTTACATCGGGACATTGTCGACATCATTTTAAATTTCCGAAGACACCAGGTGGTGATCGGTGCGGACATCCGGATGATGTTCCGCCAAACAGTAATACATCCTGCGGACGGGAGGTTTCAGTTAATACTCTGGAGGGAACATTCGGAGGATCCCATCACCGTCTACGAGCTCAACACCAACACGTACGGCCTGAAGTCGAGTCCCTTCATTGCCATCCGGTCACTGCTGGAACTGGCGGAGCAGGAACGGGCTCGCTTTCCCCGGGCAGCCGCTGTACTGACACATGACGTGTTCGTAGATGATATCTGCACAGGGGCAGCCTCTCTGGAGGAGGCGCTCATCATCAGGAATGAGCTGATCGGACTCCTCGCGGCTGGTGGTTATGAGTTGAGAAAATGGTTATGGTTAGCCACAGCTTCTGGTTGGGATTCCGGAAGATCACCAACAGAATCCTCAGCTATTCGAGGACGCAGGGGACCCGAACTCTATCGCCGTTTTGGGAATTAAATATCAGCCGGTTCACGATATTTTCACATTCCGGGTAGAACTGGAAACTACAAGAGTTTGGTCGAAAAGGACGGTCCTTTCCACCATCACTCGGATGTTTAATCCAAATGGATGGATCAGCCCGTGCATTTTTATGGCGAAGTGTTTATTGCAAACACTGTGGACACTCGGAGTCTCGTGGGATGAGCCACTGGTAGGGCTCTCACTCGACACTTGGCTCGCTCTGATCTCTACGATCGAGGCGATCAATCAGGTGGCGTTGCCGCGGGGCAAATACAGGGCAAGCCTACATGGCATCTGCGATGCGTCAGAACGAGGGTATGCCGCAGTGGTGTATCTGCGAACGGTGGACTCGAAGGGTCGAGTCGCCGTCTCCTTGCTTCTGGCTAAAAGCAAGGTGGCTCCCCTCAAAACTAGGCTGACAATCCCGAAGCTGGTGCTTTGCGGGGCGCATCTATTGGCCAAACTGTTGTGCCACGTGCACAAGGAACTGACGTCTACGGTGGACATCCGGAATGTCTACGCCTGGTCTGACAGTCAGGTAGCTCTGGCATGGCTACGCGGGGCACCCCACGTATTGGAAACGTTTGTGGCCAATCGGGTATCTCAGGTACAGAACTCGGGCATCGAAATTTGTTGGAGGCACGTTCCCGGCCCCTGGAATCCTGCCGATTGTGCCTCTCGGGGCTGCACCGCGCCGGAATTGGTGCAGCATGCCCTCTGGTGGGGTCCAGAGTGGTTAAAGGAGGGTGAGTCATCATGGCCGGTCACTCGATCGATGGCTCTCTAGGGATGCTCCCTGGAATAAAAGTTTTGGTGACAACAAACGAGTCAAGGCCAGATCCGAATTGGTTGACGGCTCGATACAGCAAACTGGACAAATTGCTAGGTGTAACTTGCTGGATACGGAGATTTCTACATAACTGCCGCCATCCAGACAAGAGGCAGTTATCACCCGTGGCGGGTGCTGAGGAACGCAGGAGTTCACTGTTGGCCCTGATACGGCTGGTTCAAGCTGACCGGTTCGAGGACGAACTGAAGATTTTGCGCGTCGGTCGCGCAAAGCTCAAGGGAGCGATCTCTCGGCTCAACCCATTTCTGGATGCGGATGGACTGTTACGCGTTGGAGGTCGCCTCAAAAATGCCGACCTGCCCTTCGGTAGCCGTCATCCTCTGCTACTCCCCAAAGGAGGACCTTTGGTAGAATTGGTGGTCTCGGATAGACACCTGAAAAACGCTCACGCGGGGTGTAATGCGTTACTGGCGATATTACAGAGGGAGTTCTGGATTTTGTCCTCTCGGAGAGTGGTTCGCAGCGTGTTATTTAAGTGTGTGGCTTGTTATCGGGTGAAGGCCTCCACTATGCAGCCACAGATGGGGGATCTCCCTTCTGACCGGGTTTGTCAGACTACTAGGCCGTTCGACGGGGTCGGTACGGATTTTGCTGGACCGTTTCTGGTGAGAACCACAGCCTATCGTAACACTAGGGTCACGAAAGCATACCTGTGCGTTTTTGTCTGCCTGGCCACTAAGGCCGTCCACCTGGAAGTGGTTTCGGCTCTGTCTACGGAAGCCTTTGTCGCCACACTGGATCGTTTTGTTTCGCGACGGGGTTTACCTTCTCTCATTCGGTCCGACAACGGTACCAACTACAGAGGCACTGCCAACTACTTAAAAGATGTGAACGATTTTCTGGATAAAAATTGTAATAGCATAAGTCAAGCTCTCGCACAGCGGGGAATCACATGGCGATTTAGTGTGCCAGCCTGTCCCCACTGGGGCGGGATATTTGAAGCCGCGGTAAAATCGGCAAAAACCCACTTGCGCCGGGTAGTCGGGGAAACTACCCTCACGTATGAGGAACTTACAACTGTGTTTTGTAAGGTTGAGGCGGTTCTCAACTCGCGTCCGCTTTGTCCACTCTCCTCTGACGCAAATGACATGGAAGTCCTGACCCCTGGTCATTTTTTGGTCGGTCAGCCACTCACTGCCCTGCCTGAGTATCCCTGGAAGGATGAACGCAGACACCGGATGTCTCGTTTTCAAATGATACAACAAATGAGTCAGGACTTGTGGCGTCGTTGGTCACTGGAGTATCTGCATTTATTGCAGCAGCGTGTAAAGTGGACAGACCGGACGTCGCCCCCTTCGGAGGGGGATCTGGTTTTATTAAAAGAGGCTAATTTGCCATCGTTATTTTGGAGTCGAGGTCGCTTTTTTAAGTTAATCTGGGGCGCGGACGGGACTCCGCGTGTGGCGCAAGTGTTGGTTGATGGATCGGTGCTAAATCGCGCAGTCGCGACCTTAGCTCGATTACCGGTTGACTAGTTTAAGATTTCAGGCTAGAAAGCGGTACGTCCGCTTTGGGTGGCGGGATGTTGCAAATAAACAGGCATTTATTTTTGTTGGAAATAAAACTTTGATTTGTATTATGGACGGATCGATTTGGGAATCGATTATCGAGATTCAATTTATTTAGTGGCATAATGGCCCCATCACTAATTGTTCTTTTTTCTTTGTTGGTACACTTGTCTCGGGAAGGCAACAATGGCTGGTTTATAGGTTATCGTGTGTTGATAATTAAATAGATTTTAAGCAGTAATAAGGGCATTTGGAGCCGTATTACTCTAATTAAGTTTATTGTGCAACCTGTGTTTTGTGTGTGTGTACGTCGTAAGCGAATCGCATCGGGAGTACAATTCGCCGCTGTCGGCGTCTCCGCTGCTGGAGAAAGCAGGTATTTCCTCGGGGGAAAAGTGCACTTGGGATAGTCGTTGGGTGTGATTAGGGAACCCGAGAAGACCCGGACTCGGATTCCGGCCCCATCAGACCATATGGATCCCGTTCTGGACGGCGGGAGCGGCATGGAACTGTGAGTGGATTTTGTAGATTTTAAGGTGTAACCTAATTTTAAACAGTAGCATAGTGTGTGTTGTGGGTTTCCGCAACAGATACAATAACCTATTTTTTATTTGACCTAGGTAAGCATGGATTTCAGTAACCTAAAAAGTTGTTGATAAACACTCAATTGATGAAACAAAATAGTGACGTCGTAGTTTGCCATTACTATACAATTTCTAGCCATCAAAAACAAACTTGTAAAAAAAAACAAGTTTCGCAACTCAGTTCTTCTACCGTAAAAAGTTGTAATACCAAGTCGGTTAATTTATTCAGTCCCTACTTAGGGGACCTTCTGTCTTAAGTTATTACGTAATTAGCTAACCTACTAACACATCTTATAGTGACCATATCAATGTTAAAAATCTTTTATATTTTAAATAAATAGATTGACTCGGGTTGTTCCGCTCCCCGATCTGGGGCCCGACCGCCTAACCGATCGCTTTGACCTTGTGTGTGGTTTATGACGTCATCTTGTCGTTTCGTGCTGCCTATGAAAGCAATATCGAAAGCTTATGATATTGCCTCCATAGGCGGTGCGAGGTGGCAAGATGGCGTCATAAACTATACGCGTAGTCAAAGCGATCGGTTAGGCGGTCGAGGGGCTGATCCCAAACCCTCGGAGAATCTAGTAGGGCACGGGGACGCGCACTAGTGCATGATGCCGTTCCCTCTAGAAAAGCCCGGTGAAGCGGAAAATGAGGTATGTGTTTAATATCCAACTGTTATGATTTTATTAATTTGACTTGACTGTTATTCGAAGCTTAGTTTATTTGAGATAGGCACTACCTTTCCCGCCTTTTATATATTTGTCTCTTTCTTTCATACTGTGTTTCTCCCTATCAACCATCCCACCGTCCCGGCATCGGCAGTGGGGAGACCACTTGCAGTGGAACTCGCCATTTCTGGCTCATTGGCGTCTTGTTTCCTTGCCGTGAACGGTAGTGCGCTTGGTACCTGGTTACTTCACCGCACTCAGGACTAACAATCAACTTAACGGGATTATTGCTAGGAACTACTCCTACGATTATAAAGGTATAGCACGGTAAGAATTATTGCGTGTGGAAAGTGAATAAATTCACGTAAGTACCTACCCATTTTGTACATTTGCGTTCTTATGCTTAACGTCTTTAAAATTGGCGTGATAAAAATTTTCTCCGTTTTCGGATAAGAACTTGATACAATATACTACAATACCCACTAAAATATTTTTATTTTAGTATTTGAAAAATAGTTACGTAACAATTTGGGAAGTGAGTTCTTTTACTGGGTGTTTCAAACAGTGCTACGATAACGGTTCCGTTCGTTGAATTAGAATTTGTTAACACCTGTTAAATTTAATTTGTGCTTTGTTCGAGTGTATTCCAGTGTACAGAATGTTAGACGTGTTACTTATCTAACTGTTAATTTAATATGGATGATCTCATTCATCGATTTAGAAAAATCAGCGGCAGCGTGCACTTTGCGTTTCGTCCAATGCAAAATCACAATTTGACGGCTGGACAACGACAGTTTATAATTTTACGAAAGTGTAAGCCTTAGATGAATGATAGGTCTCGCTGCACTCGACTAGATACCGCCGGCGTACTTGTCAAATGCGGAAAAAGATACTAGGTACGCCGAAGTCGGTGTACCCGAGCCAGTCACACTGACAGCTTTGTGTGAGGTATACGTAACGAATGTTTTATTGAATTTTGGGCATAATCCGAAGTAAAATGCCAGTTTGCGTAGTGATACTATGTAAAAATAATACTACAAGAAATAAGAAGGACACTGGGATCACATACCATCAGTAAGTATCGTATAATTTGGAAATTTCAACATAAAATAACATGAACCATAAAGGCCATTCAGTGTTGCCGCGTATACGAGAATCAAGTTCCCCGTGGTTGAGATTTTTATAATGTGTTGCTACCTATTTCATTTATCTTACCTAGTTATTTATTATTAGTAGTTATTTGTTATTTATTATATATGTTACAAATCAAACGCGCGCGGGCGCGTTCGGCGTACGGCGAGTCCGCCTTGAGAGATTGGCGTGGTTGGTCGTTCACAGTGCGCGACGCGACGGTTGTGCTCCCGTTCTTATCAGCAGGCGTTTTGATGGCCTAAGTAGGGCCCCCTGCGTACAGTGTAGCGTTTTGGTTTAGTTGAGTGCAAGTGTTCCCAAAATTAGGAAATACAAGGCCCAAAGCTGGGCTTTCTCCGGCGTGATCGTTATAGGGGAGCGCTCCCTTCACCGCTGCTGTCCAGAAGCCGAAGTAAGGAACACTTGATGTAAGTGATTTGTTATATTGCTCAGGTATTGTCCCTATCTACTGACCCTGATAGGTAGGGTATAGCAGCTGGAACTACGGGTCCGGCTGTCTTTTCAAGGGTACCACGGGAGTTCCGGATCCTAGGCCCCCTGCCGGTTATGCCTTCGCGGGCGTCTCCGGCAGGCCCCGGACATGGGTTGGACTCGTGGTGGCATGTGGTTAGCTCTAGAAGTGGGAATGTTCGTCTGCCTGGTTGGTCTGGCCAGGCTTCCATTTCGTGCATAGCGAGCGGGTCTTAGTAGCGGTCCGGTGGGGGACTGAAGCGAAAAGATCTGCGGGGTACGTGAGTTACCCTTAGTTGGTGTGGTGCTCGGTGGTTTTCACTGAGTAGTTACTCCAACATCTCCGGCACTAGTCTGGAGAACTAGTAGAGGTGCCTGCTAGATGCAAAGGCCTCCGGTTTAATCAGCCGCGTAGGAATTTGGAATTGATCAGGTGCCTGAATGGGTACCGAGAAGTGAGTGTGCTTACAACTCCGCCACCAAAGAGGACATTTGGTAGTCGGCTTTAGAGCTGACGGCCCAAGCAGTGGAATACTGCGAGTTGTGCTCTTAGTGCAACGAGAAGTGAGCGAGCTTACAGCTCCGGTGACCTATCTAGATATTAGGTAGTGGACTATACGTGTCCACGGGGCGACTAGCTTGAGACACTAGTCTTAAAAGTACTGAACGGTTGAAGGATGCGTACCGGCGTGTTCTGATCTGGCGTTATGACCTGACGTAGATGGTCCCTTGTGCTTGCGCAAGGTTATTCTGACACCTACTTTGTAACCGGAAGGTTGGTAGGGGGTGTCAGTATAAACTTTAAAGTAGTGTATAGCGGGTTGCTCAGGTATAGGCTTAACCAAAGTGCCTTAACAGTGCCGCGAAACGCGGACATAAGTACGCCCCGCCGTGGTGATTTGATTAGAACGAAGGATTACTGTTCTACGCCACGCCGACGGTGTATTAAACAATATACTTAACCTAGTTTTCAATTCAACTTCATAAAATTTGCAAAAAATTTAAATTTCCAAAAGGCAAATGTATCGTAAACTTGTACAAGTTAGTGGAATGTAATTTTTAATTATTAATAATAAATTGTAGTCTTTCATTAACCTGTTCATTATAGTAGGTTAAACTAAATGTATACCTACCTATAATGTGTTTATTGTTTTATTCAAAATTTTGGTTTCTACACGACTTTTAATTGTAAATGACTTTAAAAAGTTATATTACCTATATAACTTTTACTAAATAATGTGTAACCAAACTATTGACGGGTAGAATAGAAATAGAAAGCACTATTTTGTTAACACCTTATTTCTATATGATTATTTATAATATGAATTTGTAAATATTACATTTCAATAAAAAAACTATGAAATATGAGGCCTAATCATTGATATACATAACCTACCATTTTTTTAAAGAAGAAACCTACGCCAACTTTTATACAAATATATTGATACATTCGCTTATAATTAATTTTTCATTTTTAAGTATTTTTACAATTACCTACAACCAGTAACTTAACTAATAGACTACAGCATAAAATATATTTCCCATTAAATCGGGTAACAGTTGAGCAGCTGGCAACACAATTTTTCACGCACACTAGCATCCTTGCAAATTGTCACAAATCTCGATGTCAAAATCGACAATGAGTTGCCGTATTTACGGAGCTATTGTTTGTAGGAAGCGCGGTATCTAGTCGAGTGCAGCGAGACCTATCATTCATCTAAGGTGTAAGCGTTAAATTGTAAATTATAGTGTCCATTCACAATCAATTGAAAGTTTATAATCTCACTAGATTAATTATAAACTAACGGCTCGTACAATTATCCGGTGACATATATATAGGGGTTTCATAGCAAATGATACATTCTGTTCCCGTGAGATTTCCCTCACCTATGACCGGTGAGGTGGTTGATATTGGCTGGTGGGGTTGTCTGCTCGTCGAGGGTCCGTCCGGTGTCCTCTCCAGTCTTAAGGCTTCACGGCCGTTAGGTGTTTGGACCTGCTCGTTGCAGCTGTTCTGACTGCTGGTACTGCATTGTGCGTCAAAAGCTTGTTGGTAGGAGGGCTGGTTGGAGACTGGCTGGAGATTGGCGTCGCACAACTGTGATGTAGCTTGGATTGGCTGGAAAGACGGGAGAAATAGGTTAGCTACGTGGGTAAGTTACTTGAAAGCGTTCATACATTTCGATAACACCTAAACAAACAAGACCGTCAAATTTTGACATTGCATTACTTCATAGTCAAAAAAAGATTCGTAAAAGTATTGTTTTAGATTTATTTTTTAATGTTCGCATTTTATATAAAATAACAAATTCCTGAACTCACCTTAATACACTGCGCTCTGTTGAGCGTCAACCCCTGCTGATGATTGACAGCATTCTGCGCACCATCTTGAGGTGGCGGGCTAACCACCGGCGCAGTACCGCCCGACCCAGCCATAGGAGAAGCTGTTCCCGCGAGCACTCTCAGCTGCTGAGGCGGCGAAGCCACCGCTTGCGACGTCAACATCCTGACCTTTTGCGTACTTCCAAATAAATCCACAAACGCCCACAGTCTCACCGTGTGGTCGACGTGCATCACCGTGATAGGAGTTGAGCCGTTCCTGCTAACCCTCACTTCCCCGTCCTCGGTCAGCGTCACAGCCAACTCATCACCCCTGTCCAAGCCGATCGCGGCGTCTCGTTTAACAACCCAGTACTCAGGACGGTCTAGTAACAGCTCGGCATCAGCTGGCAAATCACAGGGCCTCAACGTCGCCGGATCACAGGAAGTCAAGCCAATCGCCAGACTGCCGGTATGAGCTGACTCCGTAGTCAATACCTGGACCACTATCGTCTGTCCTGGAAGCATTGGTCTCGCGGTGAACACGTAACCTTGGCGGAACCCTACCTCAACTCTTGCTGCTACTCCCCTATCGTTCACAAACTGGACGTTTCCCCCTTTAGTCTGATGTAACCTTAAAGGCACTAAAGAATTCGCATATCTTGGTGGAGGAAGCTGTTCTTCAACGCTCAAAGACGTCATGCTGCCGACTAGTCTGTCTTCTTCGATCGGGCTGTGGTTCAGACTCCTGATTTGGTTTGGGGCACGGGGATCAACGAACTGGACCGCTGCAGAGCTCCCGAATAGATATACGAGGGCCCAAAGCGGGTCTTTTGTATCAACACCAGTGAAGAGGCCTTTGTCCTCCCCATTGATGCCGAAGTTGACATCGCCATCGAAGTTGACGCAGTAATGCAGTATGTTGTCCGTCTTGCAGAATATATTGTTGAGAGATTCGGTCCAGTTGCCTGATTTGAACAAGAAATAGCCGTAGTCGGACTCAGGTATGCAGTGGGCTAAGGCTGAAGGGTCATGGCTGGTGAAGCCGAAACAGAATATTTTACAGCTGGAGATTTTGACAAAGCGTAGGCACACCTGGAATGAGAAGACGGTAAAATTACAAAAGGATAATGATAGTTTTTGATAACTAAAATACTTGAAAAATTATAATCTGCTTGCGTGCGAGCAAGCAAATGTTATGATGATTCCAACCACCTGTGTGTTCTAGTGGCTGAACCACCGGTTTTAGACCCAGAGGTTCCGGGATCGATTCCCAACGGGGGTACATGATCGTACCTACTCAGTTTGTGATTATTTACATATAATTTTACGCAAATATTGTTGCGAACAATATCTATAATATAGCTTACCTAATTTTTAACTGATCTTTCAATATTTGTAAAAATATTAAGATCGGATGTTGATGACGTAGTTGTCGACATTGAATAGGGCTCCTTCGGCTTATAAAGTAAAAGCAGATAGTGTTGATTAATTTCGGCGAGTTGGATTAAGTCACGATAGCATAGTTGGCAGTGCACCTGACCCGGCATGTCATGGGGTGCGGGTTCGAATCCCACTCGTGGATTTTTTTCAACACTGTCTTTTTTTATAAAACCGAGTACCTACAGTAGACTCGATTCGGTTCCTTCTTATCTAAATATGTCGCTGTAACATGTCGGAATCTCTTAATCATCATCGGAATTTTAACCTTTTCACCGCCTCACTATCCTGCACGCGGTGTCCCGCTGTACGCCAACGTATAAATGTATTTTAATAAAGTAGGTACAAAGAAGAACTTCTATAGAAGTGCTGGCGTGGACGGCACGAAAATCTCGAACTTCTATAGAAGTTGTTGGTGGTAAAAAGGTTAAGAACCAAAATCTTACCTTCTCATTAACTCTGACAGGTCTCGCGCTGAAGGCTACACCGTAGCCGAAAGACCCCACTGTTCGTGCCACAGAGCCATCCCAGGAGATCTTGATGTTCTCGCCGTGAACGCTGTTGAAGCCGAGAGGTGGAAGGTTGTTGGGAGTGCATGAGGTGCGGGGCGCTGCAACAACAGAGTAAATAAGTTAGTTAAGTTAACAATTTTTTTTTTTTTTGGAGAGAGACTGCTGATTGCCGAGGGGCATTTTCAGCTTCACCGGGCTTGTTTTAGGGGCGGCGAGGTACGTAAAGGGTACCTCAAGCCGTGTTGAAACGAATCACCTTCGGAGGATTTCTAGAGGGGTACGGCATCGCACACTTAAAAGTGCGCGTCCCCGTGCCCTCCCAGAGTCTCCGAAGGGTTCGGATCGGATCGGGGAGCGGAACCACCCGAGGGCGCCTCTAAAGGCACGGACCTCGGCTCGGGTAGACCGGGCCGTGGAGGAGGAGAGGAGCGCCCAGGCACATGACTGTGCCTGGCGTAGAGCGCGTGTGAACCGGTTCTTCGTACCCTTGTTCTACGAGTACGGTGTCTTGGGCCTAAAGTAGTGTGCATGTTTAGTGTATTCTGTAAATGTGTGCTGTCATTTGGAGGATCGTGCGGGGGGGCGTTCGCAACTGTTATTGGGTCGTCCTGCTGTACTTCCATATATGATAGGTGTCACTGACAAGATTGGACATATCTTAAAGCGAGCTTCAATCAACACTTACTTCAGAACCGCCGCCGCCGAAGAAGATCAACCAATTTTTACGACCTGTCAAGTGCAACATACCCCTTCAAGATGCAGGCGTGTACAAACTGGACTGCGACTGTGGGCTCTCTTACATCGGGCAAACAAAGAGAAGTATAGGAACCCGTGTTAAAGAACATATAGCCGACGTCAAGCATAGGCGCGAAAATAAGTCTGCAGTATGCGAACATTCCCTAGAGGGGCCCAACCATTACATCAGATTTGATAAACCACAAATACTCGTTAAAGAACAACGATTCATCCCTAGGATGATACGCGAGGCTATTGAAATTAAAAAAACATCCTAATTTTAATAGAGAAGATGGTTGGAATCTACCACGAGCCTGGAATCCCATCATACAAAATATTAAATCCCAGCCCCGACACCATACTGCCAGACCAAAAGATACTGTAAGCTCTTTCTGCGTAAAACGGAACGCACCTGATTAAATTTAAATGAGGGTATACAAGCTACCAACTAATTATGAGATGACCAACACCTCAGTCTCCCTGTGACCACGGACCCTGCAAAGGGTTCGAAACGTCAGGATAAACATTAAATAAGTAATGTGTAAAATAAACGCGAGTAGATCCGTAAAAGTTGTTTCATTTCAATGTGTAGTGTTCGCGTAAACTTTAGAAAACAATATATATTGTGATAGTTATGAATTTCAAAGTTATTTTCTTTGCTACAGTACATTATACCAAATGAATATTCGATAAAATACATATTATACCACCTGAACATTTCATCAAATGAACATTCTATTTTACGATCATTAGCGCAAATGTTGTTATCGCAAATAAATATTCGATGAAATGAAAATTATGTCAATCGATATTATACAAAGTGATTATTTTCTTAAACGTTGTTCGAATTAGTAAAATTATATCAAAGGTTGTTATACCAAACATGGGTGAACCCTTTATTTCACACACATTGGTGTCACAGAGGTCACAGAGGGACCGCGGTGTTGGTCGTCTCATAATTAACTATGTAGTAAGTAATTGGATTTCTAATAAAATTCGCTTTGTTTATACCGTGATCCTAAATCTATACTATTAATAGAGGTAACGTTAGTGTCTTTGTTTGTTGACATATGAACAAATTATTATGTACAATGAACCTATAACTAAAAGCCTTAAATATATTATTAAAAGGAGTCCCTTGTTTGTTTGTATGTCGGGGCTAATCTCTGGAGCTACTGGTCCAATTAATAAATAATATTTTATTTATTAAAAAAACATTTTATAATTATTTAAAAAAGAAACAAAAAATAAGTACCTAAGTGATTTTATTGGTGACACTTTAAAACGCATACTGTTTATTGTCATAATTTCGATTGTCATACATCAAATGGTATAAAAATCAAAAAGCATAATATTTTTTGGCATAATACTTTATTATGCATAAACATAATAACGCAGAATTGTTGAAAGGCATAATGTAAAAAATCATAATCGTTAAAATCTATATCTTTGTTTGACATAATTTTATTAATCATACTTTAAAACGCATAATTTTACTATGCATAACTGTTAACATTCATATTTTTGTTTTGACATAATCTTAAGTTGTTTTATGGGGTGTATTTCATTTCATACAATTACAAATGAATTAATTTCAAAGGATTCAACGTTCATTGGATATAATTTTTACTTGGTCTAAATACACTTCTTTTAACAACATTACGTATATTATTCACTTGCTATAATTTTACTAAGTTAAATTATGTTTTTTTTTATATAAATAGCATTTTAACTTTAATTTGATTTAAAATATAGTCTTAAAAAGTTAATACGTTGTGTTTTTAGCAATGTTGTGCTACAAAAGTCAGTGACAGAAACGAATCGCTGCAAATCCGACTCCACGTAGTCTTGTCTGTCCTACCCCTAGAGTGTAATTTAGAAGCGCGTAGGCGTGGAGGGGCGAGGTGGCCCGCGAGCTGAGGAGCAGGTGGTGGAGAGCGAAAACCATCTGCGACGATAAGTTCGCGTGGGAACGCCGGAGCCCCGCAGCGCCGGAGCCGTGACAAAAACCATGCCTGCTGCATGTTTCATGCTTGCTTGCATGCTTCATGCTTGCTTGCATGCTGCTAGCTTATTTGCCTGCTGCTTGCTTGCTTGCATGCTGCTTGCATGCCGCATGCTTGCTGCATGCTTGTTTGCTGCATGCATTATAAGGTGTATGATAAAATGTATGCCTTTTGAAAATTATGCCTTTTAAATGTTATGACAAATTTAAATTATGCCTTTTGTTAATTATGATTATTGCAATTATGCCTTTCCATGATTATGCCTTACAGATTTCGGCCATATGGTGATATGCGTTATGAAGTTATGCCATAAAGTCTTATGGCAAGTGACGATTATGGCCATGAACATTATGCATTTTCAGTTTATGTCTAAAAACGTAATGCGTTTCAATAGGTAACCGATTTTATTAGATGAGCTCGGTGACGCAGTGGTTAGCGCGCCCGGTCTGCGAGTGCTGAGGTTAAGCAACTTTTGCAAAGGCCGGTCATCGGATGGGTGACCAAAAATGAGTTCCTCCGTGCGTAATGCCGTTGGTCCCGGCTGCATTAGCAGTCGTTAATAACCACCGCACTGCACTGGGGCCGTGTGGGCCGTACTCCCTATCCATCCATAAGGAAAGCTCGTGCCCCAGCAGTGGGGACATAAAATGAGCTGGTGATGAAGTGATTTTGGTCTATTCTAGTGTTAATTAAAACAGCTACAGGAGTTCGCTCACCGTCGGGCTTGTTCTTCTTGGGCGGTTCCTCGCTGTCGTCGTCTGTGTCGGCGGCGCGTATCACCTCGCTGTCATTGTCATCTGTGTCGGCGGCGCGTATCACCTCGCTGTCATTGTCATCTGTGTCGGCGGCGCGTATCACCTCGCTGTCATTGTCATCTGTGTCGGCGGCGCGTATCACCTCGCTGTCATTGTCATCTGTGTCGGCGGCGCGTATCACCTCGCTGTCGTCGTCTGTGTCGGCGGCGCGTATCACCTCGCTGTCGTCGTCTGTGTCGGCGGCGCGTATCACCTCGCTGTCGTCGTTTGTGTCGGCGGCGCGTATCATCTCGCCGATGCTTGGAATAGTAGCAGCCGCCGTCGCCGCCGCCGCCGCGCTGTCCATATGCTGATAGACAAGTTATTAAGCTGGTTAGTTATTTTTTATTCAAATAATCTTAAAAAAAAATATTTTTTACCTAATACCCAAACAGGACGTCTATTTTTTAGCTGTGGAGAAAAATGGGCGCAAGAAACTGCACAGCTTTAATAGATAATATATTAAGGTGTTGATGCTTAGGCTTGGATCAGATGGCGCTGCCGTCCCATAAACAGTGAGCTCTGTACTTTTAATTAATCTAAAAATAGTAGATCATCGTATAAAGTCTCAAGAATACGATTAAGTGAAAAGTGTTTCTTAAATACGACGCACAAATGTTATCAGCGAAAAAAAACAACAAATTAACACCAAAAATCAGTGAGAAAAGTGACAATGAATAACTACGTAAATACACTACAAAACCTATATAAAGACAGCACCTCATATAAACAAATAGTCCCCAGATCAGTGTGACCTTAAAATAAAAAGAGATTACGTGTTTTAAAGAGATATTTTCCGTAAAACAGACTTAGGCAAACGGTTGATTTTATTTAAATGTGATCCAGTGTACACGATTATAAACCTTAAATGCGAGAAGATAAAACCGATTTCGTTGTACAGACTGACGGTGAACAGTAAAGTGACAATCAGCTGTGACTCAGCTGACTTTCTCGGTAGCCACAAACGATTCCGCACGACAACCACCGAGCAAGCCCGACATAAAACTAGCAGATAATATTACCTTATTTTGACACTATCCGCAAGCGCTCAGTTGCCGCAACGCTACCAAGCAATACTTGAGCAGATGGACTCCGCATTTCAAGTTCAAATCCAATAAAAACCACAGGACAATATTTTTCCTTTTTGTATATTTTCCCTTTTTTTAATTTTTGTCTTATAAGGGGGAACAATATAAACATAAAACAAGCCTTACGTTAAAAATGGACAATTCGCAAAATAACATTACACAAAGACGCCGAGTATTAAGATCATTCCACGATTCTACCCTTTTAGATAATTTATTTATTTATTTGCTTGTTGGAAGATTTACAGTCAAATATTAACTATTACTAGACAATGTGAGTTAACCAATGCCATTTACAAATTAAGTAAGTTGCAAGATAAAATTTTTGTAAGTATCTTATCTATAATATTGTATATCTAATGTATATTGTACTTTTACATTAAAATAAAAAACCAAAACAGTTGTGCTTTAAGCTTTACAGCTTATCATCATGACTATTCATGACTCAACTTACGTTGAATCATGTACAATCATGATGCAAAGTTATGACCAACTAATGACTAATTATTAATAACTAAGAAACTAGGAAAAATTCATTAGACATAACTTTCCTAACTGAAGTTGTGCTGGAACAAAACAGGTCTATATCATGGGATAGTTTATTAAATGAGCTACTTGCTCGCAAGGCAAATGTATTTGCTCTGTATTGAGTCTTAGCCGGCTGTACACTTAAAATGGACCGCTGTCTCAATCTTAGCAAGTTAGTTTTTAGATTTATTTTAGAAAGTAATTCAGGACAGTCAACGGATTCGTTAGCAATGTTCATAAGATAACAGATGTCACTGATTATACGCCTTATTTCCAGAGGGAGAAAATGGTACTTTCTGCATCTTTGATGGTAATCGTTGCAGTAATGATTAGATCTAAAATCAAGGTATCTTAAAAACCGATTTTGTATACGTTCAATTCTTAATTTATAGATTTTATATTGAGGGTTCCATATTTGGCAGGCATATTCCAAATGACTCCGTACGTATGCACAGTACAATATTTTTAAAGTTTTTATATTTTTAAAGTTATGTGACCTACGTAAAATAAAACCCATGGCCTTGGATGCCTTTTTAACTATACAATCTGTGTGTTTGTCAAATAGGAGCTTTTCATCATGAATAACACACAGGTCTTTGATCTCATGTACTTTCAATAATTCCTGACCCATTAAAGAATACCCCGAGTCTATAGTCTGGTAGCTAATCTATTGGAGCGCAATATATCTCAAATCGTAGAAGGTCAGCTTTCAGCTCATTAGCATCAACTGTACTGCGAACAGTCTTAAAAATTTTCATATCGTCAGCAAATAACAATATTTTAGAACGAAGGAAACAACATTTAATATCCGAAATAAATATGTTAAACAGTAATGGTCCCAGTATGGAGCCCTGGGGCACACCAGATGGAATAGGACCCCAGGTTTATATGTAACCACAAAGTGCTACCGCCTGACTACGGTTATCTATGTAGGATACGAACCACCTAAACAAACTACCGTGTATCCTGGCTGACGCCAACTTACCAAGGAGTACAGTATGGTCTATGCGATCGAAGCATTTACTGTAATCAGTGTAAATAACATCGACCTGAGCTCTTCGCTCCATACCTGAAGTAATAATATCATTAGCTACAGAAAGATTGGACACTGTGGACCGATTCCTCAGGAAGCCGTGCTGTTCATCACCAAACGTGTTCTTCAATGCAGCATAAACCTGGCGGTATACTATTTTTTCGAGTATCTTAGCAAACAGGCATAATATTAAAATACGATAACTATCACTTTTCTATTTATTATCAGAACGTGAGGGGTTTACGCACTAAATCACATTCCTTTCTTAAAGCCGTGCTGAGCAATAATTTTGATGCGATATGTATCACTGAGAGCTGGCTAAACAGTAACTTTTATGACTCCGAATACTTTGACAATAGATACAACATATTTCGATGCGATCGTGACGTTTCTGTGACCGGTCATGAGCGGGGTGGCGGTGTTGTAATAGCGGTGCGACGCGATTTGTGCCCTCGACACCGTGCTGACATGCGTGCGCCTCCGCCGGCTGACGAGGTATGGGTGTCCGTGCCACTGCGCTCGCGCGCTGCTCCCGGCGGCCGTACTCCCGCCGCCGGCGCCGCCTCCACCTCCTCGGCTCGATACTTACACATAATATCTACGTATATTAGCCACGGCGATAATCATGAATTATTATTGACTTCTTTTTACAACAGAGTGAATGAATTTATTATGCGTAACACTGAAGATGTCTTCATAGTACTCGGTGACTTTAATATTTCTTATGCAGATTGGTTGTATGACGTGAACACAAATTCTATGCAAATACAATCAAATGATAATAATTTAGTTTGTTTAACTTCAGATTTTATGAGTTTATCCTTGCTGTCACAATACAATAACCAATTCAACACTAATAATAGACTATTGGATTTAATATTTTGTAACGAGAATTGTCAGGTTTCTTCGTGTAAACAGCCGATAGTGCAATTAGACGGCCGTCATCACCCTGCATTGGAAATTGATTTAAAGTTATCTTTTCCTGAACCACTTAAGGCTCCCAGTAGTATAAAAAAACAATTCTATAAGGCCGATTTCGACTCCATCAGAACAGTTTTAAATGACATAGACTGGGAAAAGGAACTTCTTTCTTTGCCTGATGTCGACTTCATGACAAATTACTTTTATAATATTATTAAGAGTATAATAGATAAACATGTGCCTATTTATAACTTAAAAACAAAACAAAAATATCCTCCATGGTATACCAAACCGCTTATAAAATTATCAAACGAAAAATGCAAATTTCATAAAAAAATGGAAGCGATATGGTAACTTGTCTGATTATTAAACATTTTCAATGTTAAGGAGTCGATTCAGAAAAATGTCAGAGGACTGCTACCATAAATTCATTGAATATTCCGAAAACAATATTAAAACAAATCCGAATTCATTTTGGTCATTTGTAAAGTCTAAAAACGCTAAAAGCGGCATTCCAGGCAAGATGTTATACAAAGGTGAAATTCTTTCCTCTGGCATTGAAATCTGTGAGGCATTTAATCAGTATTTCAATTCAACTTGTAATAGTGCCTCACAAACAATTGCCCGTGGGGACAGTCTTTCTGCTTTAGATATTAATACAGTAAACATTAACTCTGATATCGTTTTAAGAGAGTTAAAACATGTGAATGTTAATAAAGGAGCGGGTTTTGATGACATTCATCCAATCTTAATTTTCAACTTCGCTAAAGAACTTGCAAAGCCTGTTACGATAATTTTTCGCACATCTCTTGAAACTGGAGTGTTTCCCTCTAAATGGAAATACTCCTTAATTACTCCTATTCCCAAAAATAATAAAAAAGATATGATAACGGAATACAGACCAATATCAAAGCTGTGTGTTTTGGGAAAAATTCTAGAAAAAATTGTAACCTCTCAGATAAGTGTCGCAGCTCGTAATTATATATCTCCTCAACAGCATGGGTTCTTCAAACATCGAAGTGTTGATACTAATATGGTTTCATTTACTCATTATTTGTCTCAAGCCATGGAAGATAATGCACAAGTGGATGTCGTGTATACAGACTTTTCAAAAGCTTTCGACAAAATTAACCATTGTCTTCTTATCGACAAGCTTGCGAGAGCCGGTATACACGGTAACCTACTTAGATGGGTTGAATCTTATATCCAAAATAGGTTTCAGGCCGTTTGTGTCAAAGGGTACTCGTCACAATTTCTCCCAGTGCCATCTGGCGTGCCTCAAGGCTCACATTTAGGTCCCTTACTCTTTTTACTTTATATCAATGATTTGGGACACATACTGAAACATAGTCATCACTTACTTTATGCCGATGATACAAAATTTTTCAGAATTATTAAATCTACTGACGACTGCATTAAGCTGCAAGAAGATTTGGAAGGCTTACATAATTATTGTTCATCTAACCAGTTATTTTTAAACATTGATAAGTGCTTTATTATGTCTTTCACCCGAAAAAAAATCTAATTAATTTTCATTACAAATTAGATGGTATCATTATTAAGCGCGTTACAAGAATTAGAGACCTTGGTATAATTATGGATTCGGAACTTTCGTTTAATTTCCACGTTGGCCACGTATTAGGTTCAGCTTTTCGTAATCTTGGTTTTATACTCAGAATCAGCAAACCTTTTAGCAAAATTATTACTCTTAAAATACTTTATTTTTCATTCGTTCGATCTCTTTTGGATTTTTGTAGTACTGTATGGAGTCCATGTTATCAAAAACATATAAATAGAATTGAAAGAGTTCAAAAGAAATTTTTAAAATCGCTCAATTTTCGCAATACTATTGTAAGTGATGATGAATGTTACAATGACGCCTTGAGTAGGTATAAACTGTTAAGCCTTTCTAATAGACGTAAGATGTTTGACATTGTGTTTCTTTACAAAATTTTAAATTCCCTAATTGATTCATCTACGCTTCTTGGCAAGATTTCTATTGCTGTACGGGGTCGTCGCTCAGTGCGTTCCTCACGTAAACTACCACTTTTCGTTTCTCCACGATTTACTAAAAATTATACACGTAACTCTTATTTGTATCGTTCCACCAACATATATAATAAAGAATTCTCCGATCTTGATCTCTTCAATATGTCTTTGAATGTTTTAAAATCAAATTTATATCTTAAGTTAAGTGTTCATAACACTCAATGATATTAAATAGTAAATAAAACTAATAATTTTTACATAAAGTAAGACCTCGTAATAACTGTAAGACGCGTTTTACCATGTTAAGTCTCAACGTAAATAAGTCTATTGTTAATGCTAATATTTAGGCACTGTTGGTCTTTTTTTTTTTGAGAGAAATTGCTGATTGCCTCAAATGGCATTTTCAGCGTCACCGGGCTTTTTTGGAGGCGGCGAGGTACGTAAAGGATACCTCAAGCCGTGTTGAAACGAATCACCTTCAGAGGGAACGGCATCGCACACTTAAAAGAGCGCGTCCCTTGATTCTCCGAAGGGTTCGGATCGGATCGGAGAAGATATGGTGCACCTGATACCGTGTTTGCCACCTGGCTGTGATTCTGTAATATAACTACCGTCTTCATGTACACACGCCTGCATATCACCCTTCCTGTCAAATTTCCTGTCTTTCCTCAATACACTTTTAACTTTATGTCTTAAGCATATGGTTGAAAATGTATTGAAGAAATTTTACAGATTTGATGTGTCTGTACCTACATATTTCTCTAAAAATGTTTTAATTGTGTTCATGTAAGTGAATTTACTTGTTCATCGTCATCACCAGCTCATTGTTATGTCCCCACTGCTCGGGCACGAGCCTTCCCTATGGATGGATGGGGAGAACGGGCCATAAACCACCACGCGGGCTCAGTGCGGTGCGGTGGTTGTTAACGACTGCTAATGCAGCCGTTACAAATACCATGTAACAATGACAAAGCGAACATCTTATACGACAATCTATTCGAAATAATCAAAAAAGAGTTTAATAACAATTTTACTCAAAAATTAATTAAAGTAGATAAGTCTAAAACTAAATTCAGTGATTGGGCCACAGCTGGCATCTACAGGAGTAGAAATAGATTGTATCAATTATATGATATAAAGGCAAACTCTAAGGATCCAAGTGTAATTGAATATGTTAAAAATTATTCAAAAATGTTCAAAAAAGTTTGTTCCATAGCAAAGGCCAACTACATTCGGGCAAAGATTGTGAATTCAAAAAATAAAATAAAAGCCACTTGGAACGTCATTAATAAAGAAACTTGTAAAGTAAGGTCTCGTGATCGTATACTTGAACTCAAAGTCGATAATGCTTACATCAATGGTGATACGGAAGTGGCAGGCGCGTTTGAAACATTTTTCTCAAAAATTCCACTCATTACATCAAATAAATTAAATTCTTGTAAACATCTTGCCCAGTCTCTTCTTGTATCGAGTGTAAAAATATGTAATATTCGATTCAATTTTCACTATATTGATTCTGATATAATAATAAAAGCTTTTAGACAACTTAATATAAAAAAGACTGAGGATCTTTGGGGTATCTCCACTGATATTTTAAAATCTATAATATCTTCTATCGCGTCTAATTTAGCAATAATATTTAATAAATGCGTTGATGAATGTGTATTTCCAGATTTAATGAAATACAGTAAAATTATACCGTTATTTAAAACAGGCGATAAAAGTGACCCATCTAATTTTCGGCCTATATCCATACTACCGGCTCTTAGTAAAATTTTTGAAAAAGTTATTTTTAATTAATTGCTGTCACATTTTACAGATAACCAGTTACTTCATAACAAACAATTCGGTTTCACTAAAGGTAGAAATACAACCGACGCGGGAGTTGCACTCATTAAGCATATTTTCGATGCATGGGAGCAGAAACAGGATGCGATAGGTATCTTTTGTGATTTATCGAAAGCTTTCGACTGTGTCGATCACGATACTTTATTATTAAAAATGGAACATTATGGTGTCTCAGACAACTCACTTACCTTATTGAAATCATACCTCACTGGCAGAGTTCAAAAAGTTAATATTAACGGTACTGATTCTTCCGGCGCCCCATTACTTATGGGGGTGCCCCAGGGTTCAATATTAGGACCTCTTTTATTTCTCATTTATGTAAATGATCTACCTTACTACACCGAAGATCTTTGTGAGATAGTATTATTTGCTGATGACACCTCATTGATTTTTAAAGTTGATAGACATAGAGCAATATTTGACGACGTAAGTAATACTCTCTCTCAAATATTACATTGGTTTACCACTAATAACCTGCTGCTTAATGCAAAAAAAACTAAATGTGTGAAATTCACGATGCCCAATGTGAAGCAGGTTAATACCAGTATCACTATGAACGATGAAATAGTTGAAATAGTTAACTCGACAGTTTTTCTGGGTATTACCTTAGATCATAAATTACAATGGGGTTCTCATATTGCTGCCCTGGCAGGAAGACTTAGCTCAGCTGCCTATGCGGTTAGAAAAATGAGGTCACTTACTGATGTAGAAACAGCAAGATTGGTTTACTTTAGTTACTTTCACAGCGTCATGTCGTATGGTATTTTATTGTGGGGCTCAGCGGCTGACATTGAAACCATTTTTGTTTTACAGAAAAGAGCCATTCGAGCTATTTATAACCTTAAGCCCTGTGATACGCTGAGAGAGTTATTTAAGCAGATTAATATTTTAACTGTAGCTTCACAGTATATTTATGAAAATATCATTTATGTTTATAAAAACTTAGATAAATTCGAAAAAAAAAGTAATACCCATAATTTTAACACAAGAAATAAAAACAAACTTGCTGTTCCAAAACTTAGACTCAATAAAGTTGGTAATTCATTTGTTGGGAAATGTATAAAAATATACAATAAAGTGCCTTTCACTCTAACAGAATTGCCACTACACAAGTTTAAGACAGAAATAAAACAAGGTCTAATGAAAAAAGGTTACTATAAAATTGATGATTATTTTAATGATAAGAATGTGTGGTCATCTTAGTCTGCTCGCCTGCACATGTTATTTCACATTGTAAGTAGTTACACTTTTTTATAAAAGGTTATTATTAAAGTCAAAGAATAATTAGATGATAAAACAGCCTGGTTGTAATAAAAAACACATTATACTCTATTTGTATCAATATACATAGTAAAATTAATTTATATAATTTTTATACTGATATGATAGTTTTGAACAGTGTCCTACAGATAACAAACAGCGTTGCGTTAAATAGATCATTAAGTTTTTATTTAAAGTATCTTGAGTGTGTCATGCTCTCTTTATTGTCTCTGCGGTGGTGGCGTGTGCGTCGGGTCGTTACGTTCCCTAAAATATGGTTGAGCGAAGCGATGGCTGATTCATATGTCATACTCGTGAACGGGTGCCGCCTGTGGAGGCTGGTCTGCTCTTGCATACTTATCTTATTGTTAGTATTAAGAGCGTTTACGCCGAGCGCGAGACCTTAAGTTTAGGTTTTTAAGTCCAAATATCACGCACACAGAAGCGGGCTGTGAGCGCGCGCGAGTGTGTGCGTAGAGTAGGCTAGTTCTGCTTACTATAGTCAAACTCACTACTTTGATCCGTTCGAATTTAGTTTTTCGGTATACTTAGAAATTATTGAAGTGAAAACTTCTTTAGCGGCGTTGTACATTTTTTTTGTAATGGGTAAAAAATGTTAAATTCGCGTCAGGACACGTGACCTGATCGAAAATGTAAGACGTAAAATCGTAAGACGGATGGAGAGTAGACAGCCGGCGCGGCGTAGGAGAGGAAGTATCCCCCTCTCTTTCTACGGCGCGGCGAAAATGTATGCCTGTTGTTTCGTTTAGGCGGCGCAGGGCGCTTGCGCGAATAAATTGTCATGTTTGTGTACGATAGCACAATAAATAAATATTGTATTCTACCACATAAATGATAGTACTTTTATACTGATAATTGAAGCAATTCGTGCAAAATTATACCCTAACCATTCCAAAATATCAAAAATGCACAACATTAATATTCAAGTTTTCACTTCTGCCGGCACTCCCGGGGTGCAACCCGTCGTTTTTTTATTTTTAACTATGGGCGTAAGCAGATGGCTAAACTACAGATACATGAAATAAGTACCTATAATATTATATTGTATGTATTTTTATTAATGTTGTAATTAATCTTATATCACAAAATTATAATCAATACCTATCTGTTCCTCAACGATTAATTTTGGACGAATTGATTTGACGACGACACATTTTATTTTATTTTATTCATAGCTCGGCAAATGTCTCCACTCCACTTGATGTTAAGTGGAAATAGAGTCCCTGTTGTTCCCTGCATGACGTTGACAGTTGACAGTTTGTTGATGGTTTGAGATACGAAACATTTAAAAATCCTTCTTATTTAAGTTTTTCTTCCAATATTTTACAAAGAAATGATTAATTGTATGGGCAGTCAAATAAATTGACCGATTTTTTAGAATATTTCAATAATAATATGTTGTCTATTACCAAGCCCAATTTTGCTAATCTCCTTTTAAAATAAATTTTGTATAAAAACTACTTGGAATATATGAGCCACATAAGCACAAAGCGCATCATGCAGCAATAAAATAGGTGTTGTCAAAACTCGGTCAAGTTATTTGACTGCCCATACAATTAATCATTTCTTTGTTGTTGAAAGAAAAACTTAAATAAGTAGGATTCTAAAAAACATAATAATAGGCAAGAATACTTAAAAAAATTAAAAAAGGAATACACTTACTAACAAAATAAATAATTAGTCTACAAAAGTCGCACTGCTAGGATATGGCGAGGAGATTGGGCCATAGCCCATAGCGCACACTGGCACCGGTGCGGAGCAGTCGTGACAAAAACTGGGACCACCGGTTTTACGTGTCTTGCAAAGGATCCCCTCCTTTTCACTCCTTCCCTCCTCCGAGAGAAACACACATAGATGGTATTTCCCACCCATCCCGTGGGCCAACATTGCGAAAGTTACTTAAAGCTCACTTCTCACCACGCCCGAATCGGAGGGGGGGGGGGGGGGGGTTTCTTTGAATTTATTACCCATTATCTCTGCAACATAATATACGTTGTCAGTTTAAAAATTTAATTTGTTTATGCTCTCACCAATTATCTAGCTCAAGATAAGTATTCTTAAGAAACTCGTTAATATAGTAAGATAACGGATATACACAGACATACAAAAAACACCCAGACCCGAAATAAATTTAGAAAAACAGTCCTTCTTTAATTGAACCCGGGACCTCGGAGACAGCGCGACGCCCGACCCGGCGCGCTAACCACTCCACCACGGAGGTCGTCCAATTTAAAAATGTTGCAATTCATCAAAAGTAACATAAAATAATTTATTCACCATAGTACTAAGATTTGCTAATCGCGCTATACATTTGCACTATCTTCGAACTTACGGAAATGATCGACAATCGTCGGGTAGAGCGTCGAGCGACGTGACCACTCTCTCAGAGGCCTCGCGGCGGACTGATTTGATACTAATAGAACGCAGAGTTTTGTAGTAGTTTTAGAGCAGTTTTAAAATATTTATAGAAAAATTATAGAGCTAATTTAGTAAAAAGAATTTTGCGCATAATTTAAAGAACACTTTTTTCCATAGTAAAAAGCTTTTATCTTATATTTATATAGTAAGTTTAATAGAGAAAACAATTATTTTATCACCTATAATTTCTTTAAAAATTCAAAATGTTCGGATTTTTATAGTTTTTGTTAGTAACCAAAATCTAAAAATGTTTTCAACAAACTATTTTGCTGAAGATCTTTCAAATTGAAATAAATTTTTTGTTCTTAGGTTTGTCAGTAATTTAAACACATTTTTAAGCTTCGAAGTTGACGCGGAAAGTCAAATTATGAAAACCTCTGTTCAATTATCTGGTTATAAATTCCAAAATATCCACAAATCTAAAAATGTTTTCAACAAACTATTTTGATGACAAGATCGCCTAATGATATAAGTAATTAACATATTTGTAAAGTAAATATTCATAGATATTAAGAGGTTTGAAAAGTACAGTTTTTGAGCAAAACGGCGTAAACGCTCTTAATTACTATAGTTTGACTTTGTTTTTCTTAAACAATTTTTGACTTTTATTAGAGTACTGTAGTGGTACTGTATGACATTGTGGAAATTGAAACTTATACCAGATGTAAATTTGATATATTAGATTTGTTTATTTTTTTTGTTTTTTTTTTTTTTTTTACATGTTGTGGTCTTCTATATTTTTTTTTGTGTTTATTTGTAATGGAAAGTGTCCTGCTATGATAGGGCATTTTTCAATTTTTATTTTTTTTGACGCTGTAAGGGAGAAAAGAGCTGGACACTTGCTGAGTTTCTTGCCGGTTCTTCTCAGTGCAAGATCTCCCGCCCAGAGTAGACTTACGAACCGATGGCATAGCGACATTCATAAGAGCTACTTGTAGCCTAAACTGAATAAATGATTTTTTAATTTGAATTTGAATTTGAATTTTAAAAATACACAATTGGTATTAGAACTAGCTTTGTTAAGTACATGACTGTTTGTTGCCATAATAAATGAAAAAAAATAAAAAATAAAAAAAATAATTTCGAGATCGGTCTGTAGTTCTGGACCTGACTCCTATCTCCTTTTTTAAAGACTGGAGTTATGAACGCTGTCTTCCATACAGATGGCATAACGCCCTCAGTAAGGAAACGATTGTAAAGTGTGCATAATGGCGCCACGAGACCGTCGGCACAATTGATTATTAGGTATGGAGGTATCTGATCAGGGCCACCCGATTTGTGTGCATCAAGAGACTTCAGTAATGCCAGCACATTTTCTGAATCTATAGTGATGGAGCTGACAGTTGCGCTAGCGATAAGGCCGTTAGATAAGTTAGGCGATGAGTTGACAACACCCGGCTGATCAAAGGTCGATAGGAAATATTTCGCAAATAAGTCACTGACTGCTTCTCCAGTGTCAGCTGTCTCATTATTGTATGTCATCTTATTTGGACAGGGACCTGATTTATTTTTACTTTTCAAGTATGACCAAAATCTCTTTGGATCCTTTGTTATGCCATCTTCAATATTTTTTATATAAGTATTAAAACAATCATGTTCGAGTTCAACAGCACGGCGACGTAAGAGTGAAAAAGAGTTGTAGTCAGTTAGATTTCCGTAATTACGATATTTTGTGTGGTATTTGTGTTTTTCTTTTAACATTTTAATGAGAGCCGTATTATACCAAGGAGGATAAGATTTAGATGTGCAGGTTTTAATGGGAACATATTTATCGCGAAGTTCAAGCAAACGTGAGTAGAAAAGGTCGACGGATTGTTCAAGAGGGATATTATTAAGAAGCTGCTCCCAGTTAGCATCTACAAGTTCAGAGACGATAGCTGCGTAATTGGCCTTATTATAATTATATTTAGAAATTTTCTCCTGTGCGAGCATGTGGAGTTGCACAAAATTAGCTTGTATGCAGATTGACTTATGATATGGATCTTCTTTAATAATAGGCGAATCGCATGCCTGAACTATAACTACATCGTTAGATAGGATCAAGTCCAATATACGTTCATTGCAGTTCAGGACGTGAATGTACTGACTAAGATTACAAGTATTAAGACTATCAATAAAACTCACTAAATATTCCAAGTTAGATGCTAATACAGGTTTCAGTTCGTCATCGCCATCTTCCTTGACCCAGCTGATCATGTTTCCCAGATTGAAATCACCCAAAACAATGACTTTATCTAGGGGGTGCGACAAAATTAACTGCGTCAACTGTTCCATAAAATTACACAGCTGGACCTTATGACTGTTACCTCTATCCTCCCTTGCTAGATATACACTGCAAATATGAATATTATACGATACTAGAAGTCGTTTATCGCGCACTGCAACCGTCACCCAAACATCTTCTGCCGAGCTTCCCCAATCGTATCTGTCTATTACTGTGTGATTACGTTTAACCGCTAATAAAACACCCCCTCCTAGAGTCTGCCCCGTCCGTACATAGTCCCTGTCACTCCTCCAGACTAAATAGCGGTCATCAAATAGTTCAGCATCGGCTATGCCATCAATAAGCCATGTTTCAGTTAATGCTATGACGTCATAATTGTTAAGACTAACCATTCTATAAAGAGTATCCGTTTTTGAACGTAAACCACGTACGTTTTGGTAATACATATTAAGGGACGCCATTAAAATGATGTTGATGTTTACTATAAATAATAATGTAATTTTAAATACTCTGTTATAATAAACATTAAATGGTATTAACATCAGAAAAACAACACATCCGCTTACATTACATTGTTCAAGCCATGAAGTGCCTACTATTTCTGTAGCAGCAATCTCATCTCGACGTATCACCGGCTTGACAACTTGTATTAGGCGTTAACTCATATAATTGTAGTGCCTACCTACCTTCACGCTTTTATTATTCATTCTGTTCGAACACCGATTACTTAAGCTCTGTATCATTTATTGAAAATTTGCATAAATCCAAGTTAAATACCATTTTGGGTTTCATTTCGAGGCTCCTATATGTCTACTACGAGACATAAATTGGTGGCCCATGAGGGGAATCAATAACTACGAAGAAAATCAACAAAAGTAAATAGCAAGTCATCGACGGCGGACATTGGGACATTTGCAGTATATTATCTAAAAGTGTACCGATTCCTGTGGCTGTGCATATTTACGAAGCTGAAAACAACATTATCTGGAACCAGTGCACCAAAATTGCATGGTATCTAAAACCATAATTGAGGATAAAATCTGTGCATTGCGGCCCGACAAAAGATAAGTGTTCTTCAATCATCCTATCCAAATTCATCTCCGAAATCTATTTAAATTGTCCTTATTTCTGTGCAAATCATCGTTATTTTATAATCAAACAGCGCCCCTGCAACTTTAGTTTATTATTATAATCATTTTTCTTTTAAATATAGAAAATTATAGTGTAAACCTTTTGCCATCTTGTCACATTTTGTTTTCGTAATAAAATATCTAACTAAAATCAACATTGGAATAAAAATATAATTAAATTGTAATTAAAAAGGCTTGGTACAACTTTTCAGAAAATCTAAATTATCTTAAATCATTCCAAATTCCTAGACTAGTGTTATGTATCACACCTAAGATAATAGAACTACATTCATTCAGTGATGCATCTCAAAGGGCATATGGTGCTTGTATATATGTAAGATCCATAGATTCAGATGATAACGTAACTGTCCATTTGTTATGTTCAAAGTCAAAGGTTGCACCCATTAAGCTAACAACAATGCCTCGCTTGGAATTGAGTGCAGCTTTGCTTGCAGCGAAATTATGTACTTCTGTTTTGTCTGCATTGCGGTATGTGTACTTGCATGGATCAACAGCGATGTTACTAAACTTAAGGCGTTTGTAGCTAACAGAGTTAACGAAATACAGGAAATAACTTCACTTTCTTCTTGGCGATATGTGCCAACCAAAGAAAACCCGGCAGATTTAATATCTAGGGGTGTCAACCCAAAAGATATTACATCTCTAAAACTTTGGTGGTCAGGTCCTAATTTTCTAACTAAAGGTGAATATGAATGGCCACTTCTTAATTCTAAAGTTTCTCAAAATAATTTGCCTGAGTTAAAATGTAATACTGTAGTAACACATGAACCTGTCATAGATTTCACTAGATTTTCCAAATTAAATAGAATCATCAGAGCTTTTGCTTATGTTAAGCGTTTTATACACAATTCTAAAGCTAGTAATACACCACACACAGACAACTTAACACTCAAGGAGTTGGATAAGTCTTTTATAGAACTTTCTAGAATTGCACAAAGGCAGTCATTCTCTGTAGAGTATAATCTGCTGCTCAAAGGTAAACCATTAAATGTAAATTCCAAACTTCTGGCATTGTCTCCTTTTCTGGATAAAGACAATGTCATGAGAGTTGGTGGAAGACTAGAATCTTCTGATTATAGCTTTGAACGAAAACATCCAATTCTTTTACATTCAACACACCCATTCACAAGGCTTTTCTTCGAAGCGGAACATATTAAACACATGCATGCCGGTCCACAGCTACTGCTTGCCGTTGTTAGAGAAACCATATGGCCCGTTAACGGACGATATATGGCTAGACGGACGGTCTTTAACTGTGTTATGTGTAGGCGTGCTCGCGGTAAAACTTTAAATCCAAAAATGGGCAATTTACCATCACAAAGGATAACACCTGATTTTCCGTTTTTGTCAGTTGGACTAGACTATGCGGGACCATTCTACATACTCAATCGTAGGGGTCGCGGCGCTAAATTGATAAAATGTTACCTTTGCTTGTTTGTGTATCTTAGATATAAGTGTATCCATTTAGAAGTCGTCAGCGACTTGTCTAAAAATGCTTTTATTATGACGCTTCGCAGATTTATTGCGCGCAGAGGCAAGCCAGCAGAAATATTCTGCGATAACGGTCGTAACTTTGTCGCTGCGGCCAAAGAAATTAAAGATTTTATTAAAGTAACTGAAAATTCTATTAGTCATTTTGCCAATCAAGAAAAAATTAAATTCAGCTTTTCTCCTCCTTATGCTCCTCACTTTGGTGGCATTTGGGAGGCCGGAGTTAAGTCCGCCAAATTCCATTTGAAGCGTATGATCGGCAATAGTCATCTTACTTTTGAGGAAATTCTAACGTTATTTGCTCAGATTTCTTCCTCCCCCGAAGATTTCCATTACCTGTCACCTGGTCACTTTCTTATCGGGAGACCGCTTACTTCACTGCCAGCACCAGATTTTCAAGAAACTAAAGATATCAGTCTGCAGCGATACCAGCGCATTGAGAAAATCCGACAGCACTTCTGGGCTCGATGGCAGAAAGAATATGTGGCAGAACTCCAACAACGTACAAAATGGTGTACCGATACTTCAAGAATTAAGCTTGATGATTTGGTTATAATACAAGAGGATAATATTCCACCTCTCTGTTGGCGTTTGGGACGAGTGGTTCATTTGTACACTGGATCAGATAACATTCATCGAGTGGCTGATTTAAAAACTGCTAAGGGACTTGTGAGAAGACCTTTGGTTCGTTTATGTACTTTGCCGACGGCTGAAGAGTTGAACTGTTGAAAGGCTGCCTTTCAACGCGGGGGAAGATGTTCAAGCCATGAAGTGCCTACTATTTCTGTAGCAGCAATCTCATCTCGACGTATCACCGGCTTGACAACTTGTATTAGGCGTTAACTCATATAATTGTAGTGCCTACCTACCTTCACGCTTTTATTATTCATTCTGTTCGAACACCGATTACTTAAGCTCTGTATCATTTATTGAAAATTTGCATAAATCCAAGTTAAATACCATTTTGGGTTTCATTTCGAGGCTCCTATATGTCTACTACGAGACAACATAAATTAAACAAATTGATATTAGTCAAACATTTGAAATTATCATTATATGAGTAAAACAATATTATACAACGTGTACCAGACAGGTTCAGCCATAATCAAGGGTTTCAAATTATCCCTAGTATAGACCCTTTCTATAAATACCCTAGTAAGATAAGCGCAATTTAATTTGTTTTTGCATTTACAAACAAAGTTAATCTGTCGTTAATTTAAAATCAAAACAAGCTAAACCCATCACTAGGAGGGTCATGAACTCCGTAAGATGCCTACATTGCACCTCCTGTTTGTAAAACTGCGTGCCCTAGTTTTGGCCACCACGCCCCCTACCAGGCGCACAGTTTTACAACCAGGTGGTGTACCGGGTGCCTAGTGTGAGTTTTGTTTACTATCCGTATTCATTCGATTACGTTTACGAAAACGAAAATTAGTATGGCATTGAAGCAGCGCCTCCTGGCGGCATACGAGAGGAGTTAACATTTTGCCATACAAATTCTCGTTTTCGTTTACGTGATCAAATGGCGAATGAAACTCGCACTTGGCACCCTGTAGTTCGCCCGCTCAAACAGTTACCGGCTAGCTACTGTCGGCGCGGGCGGCGAACGTCAAAACCTTTGACGGCAGTAATAAAACAAAGCCAGATAAGTAGGCAGCTATTTTACTATCGTGATTTAATAATTTGTATTAAGTAGGTACCTATGTAATTATCATCAAAGTAATAAAAACATTTTCATTTTACAGCCGCATTGTTTCGACTTTACGTACGCTTACCTACGAGTAGGTACCTACATAGGCCCTTGATTATAATGACTTATTTTTGAAATAACTAAAATAAACTTAAGCGAAGCACTGAGGTGTAGTTACAAAATAAATAATCGTACTACTCTAAGGTAGATACGCCTACCTAGAACTAGGTACTCTAAGTCCTAGATTGCAATGACTTATTTTTGAAATTACTAAAATCAACTAAAGCGAAGAACAGGTGTAGTGTAGCACGTAGCACCCTAGCTGTGATAAAAAAAGTCCACTCCACTTCATCACATAAACACATAAACCGCCCCGACACAAAGAATCATTTCGTAATACTCCTGATTACTTAGAAATGCCATATTAACATAATAGGTAGTCGAATCGAAACCGAACAGCAAACAAACGAAAAGTAGGCATGCACTCTGAAAGCTTTCAGAAACGACTGCGAAAAAATCGTAGGCAAACAAACCTACCAAGGCGGCGCCGGCGCCGGCGGGCGTGCCGCCTACTAGAAACAGGAGTTGCTATTTTTTTAGGGATCGAAAATAATTATTGTGTAGACTTGATAATAATTGTGAATTATTGATAGATAAGCTTAGATACATTTTTGCATTAATAAATGTCAAACATAATCGAATCACGCACAATCCATAATCCGTGCGGAAGTTCAGGTTCAGTTCAACTCAGGCGGGAATCGAACTATGCAACTTTTGCAATCCGGGCGGCTGCATTTAAACCACTTGACAAATGAGTCTGGACTCTGGATTGGACTGTGAAGACTGGTGTTGGTGGTTGTTGGTGTTGGTGGCGGAAGGTGCGTGGTTCGATTCCCGTCCGAGGTGTTCAACTTTTCTCAGTGCAGTGCAGTAACTTGCAATGATTTTAGACTAGTAGGTAGACACAGTACTTGCAATGCTAGTTACTTACTACTAATACTTTCCGAAGTCACAGAATACAACCAACACCATTCACTGGCATTATGTGTATTATTTTTACGTTTGTTGCTATTAATTTAGTCAATTGGTAATAACATCTTCCATCACACGTAAGTTTTATTTAGTACTTAGGTATGTCACCGATGTTCGAAAATGTTCTTATTATCATTACATTATTGTAAACAAAAACGAATGTGTTAAGTATTGAAACTTTGTGTGATACAACATAGTTAAACTTAGTTAACCTAATAAAATTTCATACAAATAGTTAGTATTTCAGGAATGCTTACATTTTATACCGGGTCAATCAAAGCGGTTAGAAAAATAAAATGAGCTACAGAACCCTTTAAGAAAAAAGGCACACGCGCACGCTTTCTTGTGACTCCGCCCATACCAGGGGGGTAACCACGAGCTCTTATAGCAGTATTATTGCAGTTGTGAAAAAGAGACACGTGTAGGGGCGAATATATTCGCGTCTCTTTTCCACAACTGTAATAATACTGCTATAAGATCTCATAGTCAGGGGGCAGGAGTTGCCCTAGTACTTTTTAGGGATCGAAAATTAGACTAAATTACTCAAACTAGCAATATTTTTAAATTAGTAGGCAAGTCATTTTTTATCATTGTTCAAATTATTAATTAGGCGCGCGCGAGGTAGTTATGCGGAGTAGGTACCTACGTTACGTAGCGCTAGCGCAGGCGAGTGTAATCGCGTTTGGTTTAATCAGTTTAAATTAATCAGTTAAAACTAAAACTGATGTTGTATTTTTAAAGCGAAAACTAAAACAATAAAATTATGGTTGAGACTTAATAATTTACGGCTTGTAATGTTTTGAATATTAAAAAATGTAACCATTGCTTACGTTGTCAACAAAAAAACCCTTTTTTGAACATTTTTAAAGTGTTACTTTTTCAGGTACATAACATTTACATTTAATTTTCTCAAAATCTTAAATGTTTTGTTTTCGAACCTCCATACTAATTAACCGTCAGAAGTACTTACCTGATAGATAACACATTCCTGACCTAACCTGGTGATAGGAGCAGAGAATAATTGACTAAATGAACGTCTCAATTTTCTTTTCTAACTAATAAAACACAATACATTATTGTAAACAAAAACGAATGTGTTAAGTATTAAAAACTTTGTGTGATACAACCTAGTTAAACTTAGTTGACCTAATACAATTTCATACAAATAGTTGGTATTTCAGGAATGCTTACATTTTATACCGGGTCAATTAAAGCGGTTAGAAAAATAAAATGAGCTACAGAACCCTTAAGAAAAAAGACACACGCGCACGCTTTCTTGTGACTCCGCCTTTTTAGGGATCGAAAATTAGACTTAAGTTACCCAAACTAGCAATATTTTTAAATTAGTAGGTAAGTCATTTTTTATCACTGTTCAATTTATTAATTAGGCGCGCGCAGGGTAGTTATGCGTAGTAGGTACCTACGTTACGTAGCGCTAGCGCAGGCGAGTGTAATCGCGTTTCGTTTAATCAGTTTAAAATTTTAAATTAATCAGTTAAAACTAAAACTGATGTATTTTTAAAGCGAAAACTAAAACAACGAAATTATTGTTGCGACTTAATAATTTACAGATGGTAATGTTTTGAATATTAAAAAAATGTAACCATTGCTTACGTTGTCAACAAAAAAAAACCCTTTTTTGACCATTTTTACAGTATTACTTTACAGGTACATACCATTTACATTTAATTTTCTCAAAATCTTAAATGTTTTGGATTCGAACCTCCATACTAATTAACCGTCAGAAGTACTTACCTGATAGATAACACATTCCTGACCTAACCTGGTGATAGGAACAGAGAAAAATTGACTAAATGAAGTCTCAATTTTCTTTTCAAACTAATAAAAGTAGGTAGTCATAACTCGTTCTTAGTGAAGAAAATAACAAAACGGAACCCTTAAAATTTTATCAAAAATAAATAGATAGTTGAAAGCGGGCGGAGTCAGCACAATAGGCACAAGAATACTAGGTTCACAGCAGAGGCAAAAGAGGTGAACTTTACTAGACAGAGTTCATTACTCCAATCAGCTGATTGAATAATGTTGTCATAATGTCGATAAACTCGTATTATTTTCAAAAGTATGTACTTCCACAATGACCGAGATATCAAGAAATGTTTTGATGTGTACCAGCTCACTAAAAGTAACTGATTAGGTACGTGAAATATGGCTGGCCCTGCTTGATACAGATTGTATAGATACGACCTGCTTTCCACCAGCAAATAAGTAATATTATTTCTATTTTCCTATAAAATAAATTTAGAGAAGTATATTTTGATTTATATTTATAACTCGACAGTACAAAGATATAGCTCCCGTCCATCCAGTATGAGTTACCGGTGCAATAATATTTGTTGCATTTATAAAAGACGTATTTTTTAACAATATTGTGTTCAAACTTGAAGTGAATGGTTGGAAAATAGACACAAAATACAAAGAATAATACACCTAAAACATTCAGTATTAGAATACTGTAATTGTGATTTATAGGGTTACATTTATAATAAATTTCATTTTCAATGCTGTTTTGTTCTGTCATATACACTGGCCTGCAAAAATAAGTACTACACTTTTAATATTTATTTTCTAAACTATAGAAGTTAGAGATTTTTAAATAAAAAACGTTTTGCAGCAATTTTTATCAGCTTTCTTTGAAACTAAAGTAAATTATACATTAGTAACATTTTTCCTTTTTGTTTCGAAAGTATATCTTGTGTACTTAAAGTTATTGCAATTTTAAAAGTGTGATACTTAATTTTGCAGGCCAGTGTAGTATATGTAGAAAGTTAATATTAAACAAAATCTGACAAAAAATAGAAAAAATAACAGTATCAGTGTCAACACGTTTAACATTAAAACTGTACTATCACAATCCATATTGTTACAAATAAAATATGGTTCATTTACATAACTATTATGTTTCGTTCCACAGTTTAAATAAAAAGATAAGGTTACATCTAGTTTCGCAAATAATTCAGAGACCAATAATATCAGTGAAAGCTTCAAATCAGTATGACTAAAACACACTATTTTTGATAAATCCTTTTCTGTAAGTATAAGAATTATAGGAGATGTTGTATTTCTGCGTAAATAGATCTTGCAATGTTTGACCCAAACAAATTGAAACCCCCGCTCCTTTGCTATTTTCTTTGCTGATGATAACAGCGACTTATTTGAGTTAGTGAGGTGATCATTAACGAATATCTTGTTAGACCCTTGGAGTCCTAAGGCTGCTGGTACAAGATGAGTTGTTTTCAAAGCCGTTTTCGCAGCAGCCATAAAATCCTCTTTGACATATTTATTTGTAAAACAAGCAATAATAGGCTTAGGCTGGTTTTGCTCCCTTGATTGTCACTCTTGTTACAAAATCTAGGTCACTTTTGGATATAGGATAATTTATTTTATTTCCAATACTGCATACTAACTCCAAAAGGATTTCGTCCTTGGCTTGTGGAATAGATTTGAATTCAATGTTCTTGGATCTGTCCCATTGCTTCTTGGAGTCTATTTCGTTTTGAAGTTCTTCTATTTTATTTTGCAAGTTATTACACTGTTTTTCTAAAGACTTTATGAGAGCACGATCCTCCTTCTTTTGTTGATCATATCCCGCTAATTTTGTCTCAAGATCATCATATTTCTTAGATAAGTACTCGATTGACTTCTCTATTTCCCGATTAGATTGCTCAATTTTGGTGTTTTGTAATTTAACATCACTCATATCATCCGATAATTTTTTCAGTACACAGTCCTGGGCCTCGATCGCGCTATTTGCCAACATCTCAAACTGACTCAAACGTTCAAACGTTAACGATAAAGTTTTGGTTCGGTTTTGGTTTAGCCGATGTCAAAAATGGTATCGCGCAAAATTTTCCTGACGATTAAACCGATGTCGTAGTGTTAGCGTTAGCGAATTTTCCTCAAAGTTGAATCGTTTAGTGCTTGCCACGAGTATTAAAAATACTAGGTGTGATATTTGTAATCGATACTCGATTAAGAATGTTGAAAACACCGCCACATTGTTTTAAACACGCAAAATGATGGTCTTATGCAAAATTACAAGTAGAAACTATGAAAATACTCGACAGATATTGTAAAGAGCTAGAACTTAAATTTATTTTCATTTTAACGTCTTTAAAAAAATATATTTTTTTACTATAACTATAGGATTAAGGGGGAAATTACTATTTTTTTATTAATTGTCTATAATTTTTCATGAAATTAATTAATTACCACTATATAAATCACCATGTACCACAAAAAAACTAAACAATTGCCTGTTTGAACAAGATCCCTTTGGTCTGATAAATAAATGAGAACAGCGACATTATATTTTGTAGATAACTACCTACGTGAAACAAAACAATAGTGAAAATAGTGAAATTAAAATTACACGGTTTGCATTGCTTGGTTCTCAAATACTCACTAAATCATGGCAATGAAAACTGAACCAAAAAATTAAATTGAAAATAAACCCAAACAAAATCCTTAGACTGAAAACATCACAGCCACAGAAAGTAAATAAATTAGGAAGTAAATAAAGAGCAAGGACTAAGAAACCCAGTGTTTGAATCAAAGGTGTGGAATGCGAAAATGCAGTGATGAAAACAGCCTCACCCCCTTACCCCATAAGTTTGATGATGAATAAAATATTCTAATTGAACAAGGAAATGGATTATCAAAGTCGACGTGGTAACTTACTGTTGCAGCCAGAGATGTTATCGTATATTTATTTACTCTCATAGTACACCACCGGGAACAGCTAAAGTTTGGTGAAATAAACATCTATTGAAGACAAGCTAGTATAATGCATAATAATTATTGATCTTACATTGGATATTCCCTGATTTCTGCAGTGCCGAAGTTTATATTGTGCATGCCGTTAAAGCTGGTAGGACAAGGAAAGTGTTCTTATATAGAAGCAGAAGGCTCAATCAGATATCAATTTAGTTTTGAATGTAAATTGTATGCTCGGCAAATTAAATAAATATTACCTATGTAATTATTTATTTCCATTGCCTTTAGAATGTCAAATAAAATATTTGTATTAAATGTAAATGTGACTAAATTAATAATCATTTATTCACCTTATTTGTTTCTAGCTACTACAACACCACAGTTAATTTCTCATACATCCCAACTTAGTTGTGTTGTAACTAGTCGTAAGTGACCATAATATGAGATCAGTCATCTGACAAATATATTGAATAGTCTGCTGCAGAATATTAGATTTGTAGTGCCTCATAAAAGACAATTTAAACAATAATTCCTTACCTTATGCTAAGTTATTATTATAGACTGTTGTTCCCACAGTCAAACTGAGAATATACCTATTGGTTTTATGGGACTTTATTAATGGTAAGGTACCTATTTGTCCTTCAGGTACCTCAGGTCCACATTCCTAAATAGTCCACATTCTCAGACTATTTTCCCAAACTGTCTTGTCTACAAAGCTGTAGAATTATTTGTGAAATATAATATTTGTAAATATTTGTTGTTTAACTAGGTGGAACGACGATCTTCGCAAGGTGGCTGGATGAGAGTAGCCGCGGATCGTGCACTTGGAGAGGCCTATGTCCAGCAGTGGACGTGTGTAGGCTGATGATGATGATGATGATGATGATGATGATGATGATGATGATGATGTTAAAGGATGTCAGCTTGAATATTTGTTTTTTGAAGTGATTTGAAGTAGCGTACATTCGGTCTTTATTGTTTGCTTGTCTGTTTTTTTAGTTTGTCCGGGCTAATCTCATTTGACTAGTAAACATTAAATGAATTTTAATGTTGAAGTATTATGTAAATTAGAAAAGTCAAAGTATTGAAAGGTATTGTATTATTGTATCTACGTGTCGCAAAACATTTTGATTGATAATTTTTAACAACTATTTTTATGTAAGCATTCTTAACCTGAAGTACCAGGATAGTATAACTATGTAAGAGGTTGTATTACAACTGAAACTTGATAATAAACAAATAATTACATTATTTCAATACTACTTCTTTTATAGCTATGCTGTTTTGGTTAAGAATGCTAATATAAAAATATATAACATTCTCCGAATTAACCTAGGGTAAAATCAAGTAGACCATATAGGAAAGTGGACCATTTAGGAATGTGGACCTGAGGTACCTAAAGGCTAATTGTAATAATTAATTTTAATATTGAGGCTATAAAATAATAAAAAACTTCACACTTCACAATATTAATATTATGTATTTTATCATCATTAAGTATTTTAATCCAAAAAATAATAATTTTAAAACATTGTTAAGTTGCTGACAATAGTAATGAAGCTTTTAGTATCAGAAACAATAAGTAGGTGAATTTTATAAAATATTTTTATTTTTATATACCTAACTCTTTATGTTATTCAAATGAGAAAGCGCTTTGCTTTTCTCTCACTTATTGGTAAGTGATGATAATGCTACCAATATTGTTATTATGGTGACAGACAGATAAGTTGGTGGTAGTTAGCCAAGCAAACTTAAGACTAGCCCTATTTCCAACCAAACTCAGCACATTAATACGTACATCTATTGGGAATTAAAACTGGGGCATATTATATCTTTGTCTGGGCTGTAGGATGATGCTAAAACTTAATCCCAACACTCCTAAGGACAAACAGATGTACCTAGATATAAAAAGCAACTAGGCATTTTGCGAAATTAGGCATTATGCGACTAAACGAAAATTATGTTCAGTAATTTGCCGACTAGTCATTAATATTGGCATAATTATTAGTTGGGGCACGAGCCTTTCCTATGGATGGATAGGGAGAACAGGGTCATAAACCACCACGCGAGCACTACTGCAGATTGGTTGTTGTTAACGACTGCTAAAGCAGCCGGGACCTACGGCTTTACGTGCCTTCCTAAGCACGGAAGAGCTCGAGATGATAAATTGTGAGTCACCCATCCGATGACCAGCTTTTGCGAGAGTTTCTTAAATGTTTTGTTACCAAATCCATTCGTGTAGCTATTTATAACAGATTTGCTTAGTCGTAAAAAACTGATTTAGTTAATAGTAGCAAAACTGTTAAACCTTGGCACTCGCAGAACGGGCGCGATAACCACTGCGCCATCGAGCTCCTCATTAATATGTGACCTATGTCCTACACCTGGGAATCAAAACTGGGGCATAAAGATCTTTGGCCGAGTGGTGGGTACACCCACCACAGAGGTCGTGTATAGTGGTACCATCGGATGCTAAAAGTTCATTCTAAGCCCGTACCTACACAATATGTACCTAGATATGAAAAGCATGTGTAAACAACATATAAGTAAACATAAATTTAAAATGTACGACACTCTGACCATAAATTGGCTTGCTAAAATTTCTAATGTTACTAGTTTTATTATTAAGCACACTTCAAACAATTATCTTTAGCAATTTGCAGTCATTGATATTGGCATAGCAGACTACAATTTATTTATTTACCTAATTAACAAGTAAAAAACATCTTCACTCTGGTACCTACATTAATTACAAAACCTCAGAACAATAAGAAAACCATTCCAAGTGTCATTCGACCAAAGAGTTAGTAATATTTATCATTAGAGTTGAAAAGAAGACGCAACTTAGAGCATCTTTCTTTACTTTTAGCCTAACGCAACGACAATGCCAATGGAAAAGTAGCTCCCGAGGAACTTTTTCAAAAACGTTCATTTGACAGCGTTAGATAGGTTCCCAGCGTCACACCCATGTCACACCTTTGGTCGATACCGCTGTCAAAAACCTACCGCGATACGGATTTAAAAGGAAAACTTCGATCGCTCGTTAGCTCCAAAGATCGATCGTTGCGTCAACGTATTTACCAAATCATTATCGTTAAAATATTTAGCGCGATACGAAATGTGTTGAACGTGACGTTTTTGGTCGAGGTTTGGTTTTGGTAATGTCGTTCCCAGCTTTTGTAATTTATTTTGTATTTTATTTTATTTTTTTTATTTATTTATTTCTTCCAATTAGTCAGCATAGTCATCATTGACTCTTGAAACTTTACAAACTGATTATCTTGTTCATCATCAGTTCGAGGGCGCTTATGTCTTTGTAGGTTGATGTAATTGCCATGGTCAGATTCTGACATGTCCTTAATATTTGGCACAGAAGAGCTTAGCGGAGAGGCGGCAAGCGAAGCAGAAGGCGGTGTTCTTTTCATACTTACTGTCTTGATATTTTTATTTTAATGATATTTCTTTTTAATATATAGGTATCAATTTCAATTCAATTGCCGCACAGCGCCCTCTAGCGGCAGCTATCAGATTTAATACGACGATCGTCGTGGTAGATCAATGAGCAAAATAATAAGCACGACTCGCAGGCGTCTTAGTACACAAAGCTTACAGTAGATGGTGTTATGTAGTAGTTTTAATGACTGATAAAATTGCTAAGTAATGCTTACTCATAGGTTATAAAAAGCAAAATTTCTTTATTTCCAGATATCAATATGCACTGTGTAGTTTACCTTAATTATCAAATTATGGAGCAAAAGATTTGTTTGCTAGCACTTGATAATAACGGTACAATGTCACTGTAAATGCACTAGGTTACGTCACCTCAACTTTTGCTATTATATCAATAATCCAGCAATAATAAGCACGAACTTTATGTTATAGTAGCACAGCACTGGTTTTAAATATCTGTAGTATACAGATTACTCAAGAAAAACACTAATAGATATTTTTTAGATACAAAAATATGCAGCAACGAACTTAATCATGGGCGGTGTCGCCATCTATGTTAATATAATAGTTTAAATGAAACTACTATTTTTGATACAACCATGAAGAGTATAACAAATGATTCATCTTTGGACGAAAGTAGTACAAGTGAATTAAAGGAACAAATAGAAGATTTAAGAAAACAACTTTTCTCAGCGATTAAAGAAATTGAAAAATTAAAATTAGACAATAATAGCATGAGAATGGAGCTACAGAAATATCTAAAAACAAAAAAAAACTTATATTCATACGGAAAACGATTCGCACTCGCCACCAGGAAACACATCTTTCCCTAAAAATGACAGGCATTCAGAGCCATCTATCGACGAAAGCATCGCTCAAGAGGACCTACCAATATATACCAAGGAAAAGCTGCAGAACATCATAGTGAACGTTTTGAGAGTATCAACGCATCATCACTAGATGGCGCTTCTCAACAACTATCGCATAAGAATAAAGGAAATTCATGAAGCACCTAAAACTTTTCAAGATACCCCAAATAATAGATTTGAAGACAGTTATTTCGAGTTTGACACTGATTCATAGAGACTGATTCAACAGGAGATATTCACCAAGTCCAACGATCTAAGGCATATGTGGCAGCTGAATAAAACCTCATTAACAAGTCAACAATTGCATGTTGAAGAATAAAACATATATTATAAAGTTGACATTGTCACTTGTCACTTCAGTTGCCAATCAATTAATTAATTTTGTTGTAAAAATCGTTTTAGTAAATTTCGTTATATTATTCTGTTTTTTTTTTTTTGTAGCTATAAATTTAATAGTATATTTATTTGAAACAAGATAATAATAAAACTACTTAAAATTAAACTAATTAATTAATTATTCTGTTTGTATTGTAAATGTTATCCTCTCTGTTGTAATATATATTTCACTACTACATCTGTGAATATTATTTATAGGCCCAATAACCAAGCCTTTAATTGGTGACCCCGAGAAAAGAGCACATCGAAATTTGATTTCAGCTTAGTACAATGTCAAAAACGAATTCAGAAGATACGATATTAAATAAAATGGATACACCGGAGACGACACGGCAGGAAAGTGAGCTTTTTAAAGTTGGGGTAAGAATACCACCGTTCTGGCCCGATCGTCCCGCATTGTGGTTCGCCCAGATAGAAGGCCAATTTATACTTTCTGGCATAACTTCGGATACAACGAAATTTTATTATGTGTGTGGCAATCTCGACCATCAGTACGCCATCGAAGTGGAGGACATAATTCGAAACCCACCTCCGCAGAATAAATATCAAACTTTGAAACACACCCTAATTAATAAAATTTCTGCGTCTCAGGAGCAGAACATTAAGCAGCTGTTGGATTATGAAGAACTTGGCAGCAGGAAACCCTCTCAGTTTTTGCGACATTTGAGACATTTGATTCGACCGGCCGTGGGCAAGCAGAGTAGACGTGTCGCCAGTTCTAACTAAAATTTATAATCTGCAGTGCAATCTCACTCATTGTGCCAATAGAATATTAACGATTTTACCGTGAACCTAAACTAAAAGTTATTGCATTTTCAAGCTAACAGTCAATAATAATTTAACAGAAGAATATCATAGTGCAGCGGCAGCAACCCCTCACCCCCTCGGGTAAGCTGCAATTTTTTCGTCTCGCTCATAATTTAAGCCACCACAAAAATAAAAAAGTAACTGATACCTACCCACACAAATCACTAACACAAAGACATAACAAGTGATAAAAAAACCCTTGGGGATGAGTTTGTTTAGATCCCCCTCCCCAAAATCTAGTGGCTCAGCGCCGGACCTTACTAAGTTGCGCGACATGGAAAGCGAAACTGTTACACTGCGTAAACGCAAAATAACACAGCAAACAGGGACGGACTGCGACTGCGTGAGAAACATAACCGACCTACGGAGTGATATCATGAGTTTGCTCAAGGATTTTACTGCAACCCAAAAAGAAGTTATGACTTCTGTGCACGAGGATATTTCCCAAATCAAGAACAAAATGGAAAACATACAGTCTACAACGGAATATCTAGTCGCGGAGCACAGCAAGATTATAACCGAGATCGCCGAAATAAAAAATAAAAAAAACATATCCGAACAGAAGATCCAGAATTTAGAAAACGATGTTAAAGCTTTAAAAAGCAGCTCATGTCCGGAATCTGTCGGAACGATCGCCACAAACTCGCGCGAAGAACTTATACGCGAAATAACCGAAAGATCAAATAGGGAAAAAAACATCTTAATTGTTGGTATTGCTGAAATACATGGCTCTAAAGGTGAGGATAGACAATTGTATGATGAAAAACAAGCTCTAAACGTAATAAGTGAGACATCAGAACATCTACCAGCCACAGTAAAGAACTCAAGACTTGGCAAATACAAGCCAGACGCTAATCGCCCGATGAAAGTTTTCTTGGGCTCTTCCGAGATCACAAAGGAAATACTACGAAATAAGGACAAAATTACAAACAAGAACATAAAAGTTTTTTCGGATCAGACTCCGGCTCAACAACAGCACATAAAGCTACTCAAAAAAGAACTTCTTCGGAGACAAGAGAATGGAAAAACAGGACTCGCTATAAAATACGTAAAGGGATATCCCAGAATCACCTCCTTATCAAAAAACTAACAGCGCCTTTGCAACACCCACAAACTACTCCGATCAGCGACAAAAGTTACAGTCAAAAGACCACCTACAAAATTATGGAAACATACGACAACGTCAAATCATTACAAACTATAAATTTCTTCTATACTAATGTTTAGAGCATCATGCGACCAGGAAAACTTGATGAACTGAATTGTGTTATTGAATCCATTGACACGCAAATAAATCTAATCTTGATAACAGAAACATGGATTAAAACCAAAGAAGAAGCTATGAGAATACAAATACCAAACTACACACACTACTATTTTCATAGAACAGACAGAAGAGGCGGAGGCGCGTCAATTTTTGTGCACAATAACCTGAAACACAGTCTTAGCGAAGAAAACTATATTAATGGAAACAATTACCTATGGATTACCCTCGATAAATTAAAAATAGATATTGGACTGATTTATAACCCAGGAGACACCAAAATTAACAACTTTCTTCAGGATCTTGAGTCTCAGATACAATACAGAAAGCGAGCAATACTCTTTGGTGATTTCAACCTAAACCTCATACTAAACGATAGAGATACAAAGAGATATAAATCTTGTATAAAAGAAGCTGGCTTCACTATCCTAAATAAAATAGATGAAGAATATGCAACCCGTACAACAGCCACAAAGAAATCAATTCTGGACCACGTCATTACAAATCTAAATGATAGAAACTTTCACTTTGGTATTCATGACTCTTCACTAGCCGATCATAAGCAAATATTCCTAGGAATGAAAAAAGTCAAACCAGAGAACCCCTACAGCGCGTAAAATACGAAGCTATCGATTATCAAAAGCTACTTGTAAACAGTGAACGGGAGTTTTGTATGAATCATGAGCACAGTTACCACTATTTAGAAAAATCTATCATAAATGTTATAACACAAAGTAAGATAACAAAAATTAAAATACAAAACGCCCCACAAAAAGACTGGATCAATAAAAATATAATAAATAACATAAACGAAAGAAATATACTGTCATCATCACCGTCTTATCGATGGACTTACATCCCTTTCTGTTGCTGCAATTCATTGTGCCATTACTTTGAACGAAGCCGTGACCATAAAATCAGTTGCTGGTGACTCTGAATTTCATGAATACTTCTTATTTCATAATACGTCAGTACCCTGAGATCACCCGACCATCTGGAACACCTTCAAAGCCCAAGCACAACACGCAACACTTCATTCATACCATACCAGGCCCACCCGTTGTTGCTCGACCACGTCGTTTAGCACCCGATCGCCTAAAGATAGCCAAAAAGGAATTCGAAGATATGCTATTTGCTGGTACTGCAAGAAGATCGGACAGTTCATGGTCTTCTCCTCTCCACCTAGCCCCTAAGAAAGACAACGGCTGGCGACCTTGTGGAGACTACAGAGCACTGAACGCGAGAACCATACCAGACCGATATCCCATTCGACATATACAAGACTTTGCATATCAGTTAGCTGGCTCGAAGGTCTTCTCTAAGTTCGATTTGGTGAAGGCTTTTAACCAGATACCATTTTATGAGGCCGATATACCTAAAACAGCCATCACAACACCTTTCGGATTATTCGAGTTCCCATTTATGACATTTGGTTTGAGGAATGCAGCGCAAAGTTTTCAACGGTTCATAGATGAAGTGCTGCAGGGGCTTGATTTCACATACGGATACTTAGATGACATTCTGGTGTTCTCAAGATCTGAAGAAGAAAACCTTGACCACCTGAAAGTCCTGTTCGAACGCTTGAAGACGTACGGTGTACTGGTCAACACTTCTAAATGCATCTGGGGCGCGAAAGAAGTAACTTTCCTCGGATATAATGTTTCCGCAGAAGGCACTCGCCCACTCAACGAGAAAGTTACTGCTTTACTAGAGTACCCATTACCAAAAACCGCTAAAGAGCTTAGGCGATTTCTTGGAATGCTCAACTACTACCGCCGATTCATTCCACAAGCAGCAAAGATCCAAGCACCGCTTAACTCAGCTTTGGCCGGTAATACGAAAGGTTTAGCACCCATACATGTTACTGAGGAAATGCTGAAGAGTTTCGAAGAAGTAAAGAAAAGTCTTACAGAAGCTACTCTTCTCTCGCATCCAAATTGTGAGGCAGAGCTTGCACTGTTTACGGACGCATCCGATGAAGCTATAGGTGCTGTACTTCAGCAAAAAGAAAATGACTCGTGGAGACCATTGGGATTCTTCTCAAGAAAACTTTCAACATCTCAAAAAAAATACAGCCCATATGACCGGGAACTTTTGGCTATATACGAAGGCATCAAATATTTTCGTTATATGGTCGAAGCTAGGAACTTCGCTGTCTTCACTGACCATAAACCCATTACTTTCGCATACCAGACCAAACGAGACAATTGTTCACCACGTCAGTTTCGCTACCTGGACTTCATAGCCCAATACACTACAGGCTTAAGACATATTTCTAGTCAGAACAATGTAGTGGCAGACGCTCTCTCCAGGATAGAACAAATCACAGAAGCTATTGACTTCGATGATCTTGCACGAGATCAGGTCCGAGATCCTGAACTGCAAGACCTTCTAATAAATGGCACAAGCTTGAAACTGCGTCAAATCTCTCCAAACAATTTATACTGCGATGTTTCGACACACAGAACTCGTCCTTACGTAACACCAAGATTTCGTGAACAAGTTTTCTCTAGCCTGCACAAACTCAGTCATCCTGGATCTACAGCTACAGCTAAACTAGTTGCCGATAGACTTGTCTGGCCTGGAATCAAGAAAGATTGCAAAGCATGGGTTATCCTCTCTGTTGTAATATATATCACTACTACATCTGTGAATATTATTTATAGGCCCAATAACCAAGCCTTTACATATATAATTATTTCTCATTATTTAGCGGATCAAGATAAAGATATATCCATGTTAAATAGATATCCTGAAATCAAAAATGTTTTTAAGAAATATAATACACCTCTACCGTCATCGGGTCCAGTTGAAAAGCTTTTCTCATATGCAACAATGACCAATTCACCAAAATCACACAGACTTTCAGATGAAATGTTTGAAAAGAGGGTGCTATTGAAATCTAATCTTAATCGCACATCATAAATAACATTCTGATGGTACCAATCCAGTAGATTTTTTGCGTAAAATAATTATCCTAAAAGCACAGTGTAAGAGACTGATAAAAAATAAAGATGATTTATTGCTATACAATGTGTTCTTTTATTTTTAACGTTCCGACTGTTGGTTTTATTAATCAATCATAAAAGTAATCAAGATTACGATTACAGATTTATAATCATTAATCACTGATATGATTACATTTTTGATTAATTTCTGTAATCTGTAATCGTGAATGAAGATTACACATTGTAGTCGTAATCCTTAATCATTAATCTGATTACTTTTTGCCCAAGACTGGTTCCAACCTAGCTCGTGAGTATTTTATTTTCAACACTTTTTCTCTTTAAAAAATATCTGTGCAACATAAGATCGATTGGGAGTATAAATATATATTGTTCAGAATGTGTATGGTTCATTTTATTTATGGTTTTCAAACACAAATTATTCCCCCACAGCTAGCCTAGCCAACTCACCTTCATACAGTGGTGTTTAATGTTGATGTTCTCAGATGTGCCGGACTTGACCACCACATCAGTTCCCACTACTGGGCTGAATTTAGCGTGGGCTGTCCCGGGGGCGGAGGCTTGGCCGAAGGCGCCTGCTAAAAAGAAAAGAAAATATTTTTATTATTTTATTTTTTGCATTCACAGTGCTATATTATTATTATATAGTTACAAGTTACAAGATAAATTCGAGCATCTCCCAAGACTGGTTGATATTTTCTATTAAAAAATATTATCACGAAAATAAAACTTTGAAAGTGAAAATACAGTGAAAAAATTAAATGCCTATCCGATCCAATCAGGAATCGAACCTAAGTCTTCCGCAATTCGGGCGGCTGCACTGACCATTATGCTACCGGGAAGGCTGACGTAAGCAATGAATCTGCATAGCCATCGGTTGCAATAACCGTTGGATAGATGGCACTGCTGCCGCTAAAAGGCAGTCAAAAATCAGTGCTTACGTCAGCATTCCCGGTAGCATAACGGTCAGTGCAGCCGCCCGGATTGCGGAGGACCCAGGTTCGATTCCTGGCTGGATTGGGTAGGCATTTAATTGTATTTTATAAATATTTAATTCAGCTATGTGTAGCAATTAGCATTTAAAAATAAAAAGTTTAGTTAAAGATAACAAAAGATCAGGTCGCGTACGTTCAGCGCAGCGTCGACCGGTGCCAGAGAGAAGACAGACTTTATTGGGCGCGGCGCGTAGCAGCCGCCGCCGCACAGTTTGTGTACAGTCTTATAACAGAGAGAGCGTGTCAATATACTCTATTGTACTTGTACAACTGAAACACACAAGACATTGACAAAAAAACTAAGGACTTTCAAGGGTGTTTAAATAATAAAAGTAGCAAAGTCTTAATATATCTATATATATAAAACTCTCGTGTCACAGTCAGTGTTAGTTGCCATACTCTTCTGAAACGGCTCGATCGATTTTTATGAAATTTTATATGTATATTATATTCGGTAGATCTGAGAATTAGTCATAAAGTATTATTTACAATTTATAATTTATTTTTTCAATAATTCTTCAAAATTTATTGAATTTGTGAAACACGGGTTTTTTTTTAAAAGGAGATGTACGTTTTTGGGCCCTTATTTTGTGTTGAAGTGATGCTTTTCTGATAGATCTGACTTCTGAGATGATGTTTCCAAAAAGAAAAAAAATATAAAAACCTCCCAACATAATTTGAAAAATGTTTGAAAACTTGAAATCTTTTTTTCTTTATCAAGCTTTTCTTATTATTTTTGGGTTCTAATGAAAGTTTTAAGTGTTTATTATATATTGCTGAACTTATTTATACATTCTAAAAGGTATTTTAAGGTTTCAATGCAATTTCCTGAAAATGAAACCATGCGGTTGCTGGCTGTTAGAGATAGTACCATTGCATTACTAATTTAAAAAATAAGTTATATTTTTTAAAGACATACATAAAAGTGAAGTTGCCAATGTAGAAAAAGTTTAGGGTTGCTATTTTATGAATTTTTATTATCTGACCTTTTTTATTATTTAATACAATGTTTGGGTATGTTTAAAAAATATATTAATACATGGAAAGGTTCCTTATTTTTTGCTCTTTTCATAAAATATAATTTCATCACTGTAAGAATTAGGGGGCCCAGCCTCCATACAAAAATGGAACATCTCCTTTATTTTGGCACAAAACAGTCATTACATACAATAGTTCTATAGTTAGAGTAGTACTGGTAATAGACAAAACAGTGCCGACAATAAGTTATATTGTAATTGGCACAGGGCGCACGTATTATACTCGTAGGTATGTATGAAACTGAATCTATGAGTGAAAAAACAAACAAAATGGTAATACAAGTCATTTAAAATTTACAGAAACAGAATTTGAAAAAATTTAAGAGCTTCGAAGAGCAAACAATAATTTTTATTTATTAATATTATTTATTTTTTGTGAGCAAAATAACTTATAATATATTATAATTATAATTACAAATACAGCTTGAATGTTTATATAATTTTTAACGCAAATTTTGTTGCGAACAAATTACAAAAACACAAATGTTGAAAAAATTTCCACGAGCAGGGTTTGAACCTGCATCCTTCTGACATACCGGGTCAGGTGCTCTTCCAATTGAGCTATCGTGGTTCTAACCAGCCCGCCGAAATTATTCAACACTATTTACTTTTTACTTTGAAAGCCAAAGGTGCCCATTCAATGTTAACAACTACCGTCATTAACATCCGATCATAATATTTTTACAAATACTAAAGATCAGTTAAGAAGTAGGCAAGCTATTTATAAATGTTTATATAATTTTTAACGCAAATTTTGTTACGAACAAATTACAAAAACACAAATGTTTTTTTTTTTAAATATAGCTTGCCTATTCTTAGCCGATTTTGTAAAAATATAAGATCGGATGTCGATTGACGCAGTTGTAGAAACTCGATAAGTCTCGCTTGGCTTACATAGTAACAATAGATAGTGACGAATACTTACAAGGGCTGGACAGAGCCAGAGCCACGACAGCATTTGAAAATACACCCAAACCACGGTGGGGTTCAAATCCCGCCGCTTTTTTTTATTTTATTTTAGCTAGACTTAAATACTAAAATAAGTGTTATTCATGTTGCATCTTGCAGATTCATAGCTATCAAACGTTTGAATGTTCTAAGAGGGCTGTTGAATAGATCGAGATTCGAAAATTCTTTAATATACAACCTGGATATGACACTACGACAATAAATTAAAATATTGGCTAGTTCATAGAAATAATTTGAAACTATCAAATAAATCTTAGCGCTGAAATATATTTTTTTGAGTTTTCAAACAAACTAAATAGCACAAAAACGCAAGCAAAATAAATCACCATTTAAAAATGTTAGGTGACTGACCTTTGATAAGAGCGGCAACAACGCAGTGTCAGGTGACGACGACGTTTTGGCGCCATTAATGCCGAATAAAATCACTACGTTGCACTTGCAATTTGCATTATTATAGGTAGAGTTTATAAAATCACTTAAGTAATAAATAATTCATTTTGCTATTACATTTTTAAATTTTCAATGTGTCCCCCATGAACCCGAACACACATCTTTCCAACAAACTAAAATTTAAATTTATACAAATTAAGAATAACATCAAAAAGAAAATATTGTCTTTGCCATCAAAACATTTGACATGGTTGTCAAGGCTTTGTTTATAAATTTTCATTGAATGGAAGTTATTTTATATTATCTAAAGAAATATTCGTGAGAAAATAAGGACAACCATGTGTAGTTTGTTGGAAAGATAGAAGGAAACAACTGGACCTAAAAATAATGTGAATACAAGAAGTTCTTATAAAAACATGCTTAGCAACGATAAAAACCGTAAGTATTATCCTATTTACACAAACCTTTCTCTATCCTCTATCTTATTTAGATGTATAAAAAGTGAATACTACACTATCACCACTAACAAAGCGTTAAATTTCGCACAATTCGCACTGCGTCTTTATCAGTCATTAGTCACTACACTAACATAACAATTGTCAACAATTAAATGTCGGGGATAAAGAATTGCACCACCCCATCTCTTCCCGTGGGTGTCGTAAAAGCCGACTAAGGGACCATTCCAGAGGATGGGCAGCAGCATCTCTCTGAGGTTACCCTCAACCTACTGCGATCGCCAACTCGCCTGCCAAGCGTGGCGATTACGGCAAATACCCCTCATACCCTTGAGGGAGGCCTTTGTCCAGCAGTGGACGTCTTTTGGCTGAGATGATGATGATGATAATGCACTGCGTCTTTATCAGTCATCATTAGTCACTACACTAACATAACAATTGTCAACAATTACAAACAAAAGGACGCCGCCGGGCGGTCGGGCGGCGGCGGCGGCGGCGCATCAAACGCGTAGACATGTATTACGTCACAGGATCGCGGCGATACTGAACTTGGCCTACTTAAATAAAATAAATATTTACTTGTTACCTGATCGCCGCCCGAGCCAGTAGAAAAAAACTAACACAAACAAACCAATATTTGTCCCTTTCGTACATACTAAATTTTCGTTTGACACGAGTCATTACGAATGCATCACGAATGCATCACTTACGCATGCAACAATCTTCTTTCCGCGTAATTTGGGTTGCTTGCTTTTTGACTCTTAGAGCTTCAGCATTAGGCATGATATACTTTGATTTGCATCGGGATTTAACATCTAAGAACAGATGAAGTTTTGCGACGTGTTTAAAACACCGATGAAAGTTCTTTAACCTGGCCGTACTAGTTTAATAACAGATACATCATGTGTAAATGTTACTTATTAAAAAATTATGTCCTGTGTTTCTTGCGGTGGGGTGGTACAAATGTGGTAACGGAACGTAAGGAACGAAGAGGCAGACGGACCTTGGATAAGAAGTTATTTTAGATAAAAGGGATAGAGAGTCTATTTCATTATTGAGCAATTTATAGAGGAATACAAGGTTAAATTGTTTGCAGCGATTACATAAAGATGATATTCGATGATAAGAAAGAGATTCTTCGTATGTTAAGTTAGCACGGTTGCCACGATAGTTCAAGATTTTGATGAATTTTCTTTGAACCTTCTCGATTCTGTCAATATGATGCTTATAATATGGGTTCCAGATTACGCATCCAAAATCTAGAATTGATCTTAAAAAAGAGAAATAAAGTAGTTTTAATGTAAATATATTTTTAAAAGGCTTAGTGATTCTGGTAATGAAACCCAGACTTCTGAAGGCTCGCCTGATAACAGTTTCAATATGCAAATCAAAATTGACTTGGTGATCCATCACATTCCTAGGTCTCGTATGTTATTGATGCGCTTAAGAGAATGATCACTGATAGTAGGTATAATTATAAATAATAGGCGATCGTTTCCGTGAGTATGTTATTACGGAACATTTATCAATGTTGAGGAAAAGCTGGTTATAATTAATTACAATATCCAGAAAAGGAATCGGGGTCAGACTGAAGTTTTTGACAATCGTTATGGGTAGTTACTTATACTTCTATCTTTATACTTCTATAGATTTTAGTATCGTCAGCATAAAGCAAATAATTTGTGTTTACAAGAGTATTGCGAATATCGTTGATATAAAGTGTAAATAAAACAGGTCCCAAGTGAGATCCTTGGGGTACCTTTGAAAGGATTCTTAAGAAATTCGAACGAAAACCTTTCAACCAAACTGCCTGGCTACGATTCCGTATATATGAATCGATCCATCTCAGCAAGTTACCGTGTATACCGATTCTAAAAAGCTTGTCAATTAGTAGATCAAAATTGATTTTGTCAAAAGCTTTAGAGAAATCAGTATACATACACGAACCGATGGCATAATGACGTTCATAAGAGCTATTTGTAGCCTAAAATAAATTATTTTGAATTGAATTTGAATTGAATTGAAGGGTTCCGTACCATTATCTACAAAAACGAGCAAAAACGAGCAAAAAAATCACGTTTGTTGTATGGGAGCCCCCTTAAATATTTATTTTATTCTGTTTTTAGTTGTTATAGCGGCAACAGAAATACATCATCTATGAAAATTTCAACTGTCTAACTATCACGTTTCATGAGATACAGCTTGGCGACAGACGGACGGACGGACAGCGGAGTCTTAAGTTTTACCCTTTGGGTCCTCCTCCTCGCATCGTATTCCTCATGTCTGAGGGTCGTGACCACCACCTCCCAGCAGTCTTTCTCTAATGATGTTTCGCCATCGTCCCCTGTCCCCGGCGGCATGCATCGCATCGTAGGCTGAAGTGTCGAGTGCAGTGCGAATCTGATCGGACCAACGCATCGGGCTGCGACCTCGAGTTCTTTTGCCGTCGACTTTACCTGTCACTATCAGTTTTTCCAGGTTGTCGCCTTCTTTCCTGGCAATGTGACCGAAGTAATCAAGGACACGTTTGAGACAGATGGTAGAAAATCTTGTCGTGAGCTGTGTCTTGAGCTGTTGAAGTATTGATACGTTGGTCCGATGTGCTGTCCATGGTATTCTGAGCATTCTTCTCCAACACCACATCTCGAAAGCATCGATGCGATACCCTTTGGGTACGGAACCCTAAAAATACTTATCTAATTTGACACAAACGCTTTTATTATTTCAATTCAAATTTGTACATTTTAATGTTTTAAAACAAGCTATACGGGATCGCAGAAAATTTTGTATACTGATCTCCTTACTTCAGTATGAAGATGGCACTAAATTATGAGAATGATACTTTAAAAAACAATATGCCTCGTGGGGCAGTGGCGCCAGTAATCGACACTCGGCAGTAATCGACTTTTTTAATTATAATTATTAATATATTAATTGTAAAAAACCTTTTTAAAAGAACAAGCTTTTAATTAAATGCCCTAAAAAGAAAAAAACTTTTACTGATGTTTTGGTCATAGTAACATTTTTATTATTTTTATTATTCCCGCTTCAATAAAGCAAGGGCACTGCGTCAAACACATCCTTTCCATATTCCATTTCCTTTCCCGCTCACTTCAGCACCGAATCAACGGTTGGCTGGGACGATCAGCGCCGTCGATGTTGGCAGCCACAAAGAAGCAAGAATATATCTGTCGTTCCCGCCACGACTGGTTCGCTTTACAACCGTTAACAAAATATTAATATTAACCCGCTATAAACTACATAAACCGCTATTGTGAACCTATATAAAAGTGTTATGGATGTTAGTATAAATAATAATAAAATAAATAAATGTTTTCCACACTCACACCAATCATCTAGCCCCAAGAAAAGCTTCCTTAAGAAACTCGAGAAATGGTTAACTAGACAACGGATAAACATACTTAATATACTTAAATACATACTTGTTATACATAGGAATCACCCAGACCCGAAACAAATTAGAAAAACAGGTATTTCTAAATTGATCCGACCGGGGATCGAACCCGGGACCTCAGAGATGGCGACACCATGAAAACCGGTGTGCAAGCCACTCGACCAAGGAGGTCGTTAAAAAGGCGGACCGACGATATTCGTCGAGGTCGTCGGAGGGTATGAAAATGGTGCCGACGACTAATGCAAGCGTCGCCATAATACTTTATGCATGTAGGTGAATCCAATTACACTACAAATTCTAAACAAGTAAATCTCGCGTCAAGCTTTTAATCATATAAATTGTGTAATGACGTTTTATGTTGATAGTAAAAGTTTTTAAGTAAAAGTTATTTTTTAGCGCATTTAAATAAAAGCTTGTTTTTTAAAAAGGTTTTTTACTTTTAATTTATTTTTTTACTTTTTAGTTATCGCTGGACACGTTTCAAAAACCCGCCATATTGGATTTAGACTGACGTCACTTTATTTTTCGAAAATTATTATTTACTGGTTAGAAGGGTGCAGTTTCAAATTATAACCCTCCTTCTAACGCAGTCGGGTAATTATTTATTTATTTATTTATTTAATAATCCACTCTTACATCTATTTTTACAGGATTTAACCTAAAACAATAGTGTAACTATTTAAATTAAAACTACTTAATTATAACTTATCACTAATAATGCTATTTTCGTGAATTCATTCAAAGAACAAGAAAATAAGTCTATTTTCTCCGCTATTTGTTAATAGTGCGCAATGCGCGAGTCAATTATGGAGGCATTTGCCCAGCAGTGGGACAGCTATAACTTAATAACCTATTACTCACCGGAGGTGGCGGTAGTGGTGGCGGTAGTGCCGAAGGCAGGTTTATTGGCACCGAACAGACTCGTGTTGGCCGTGCTTTGTGTGTTACTGCCGAACGAGATCGTGTCTGCGGGGAAGAATTGTTTACAAGTTATATTAATTTATTATGTATTTATAACTTTGTTGAGATTAATGTCTGTTGTGTAAACTAATAAATAAATAAATAAATTACGGGTATATATTTGAATATCGAAATTTAAAATACCTACGTGTAAAATATCGATGTTTAAAATATCGATTGTATCGAAATATCAAAATATAATGTTAAAATTGCTTATTACTAAGGTGAGATGTTAAATGTTACACATCATATGCGACCACTGTAAGGCTCGCTCGTGTTTTTTATTATTTATAACTAGCTCGGCAAATGACTCCACTCCACCTGATGTTAAGTGGGAACGGAGTCCAGACGCAAGGACAATTGGTGCAGCGCGAAAACAACGCAGCATCAGTCACCCTCACCCTGCCAGCCCACAAGGTGCCTTCACGCCTCGTTTGAAGAATAACCCATGTCATAGGATTTTTTTAATAAATTAAAATGAGGAAAATAAAATTAAATAAAAGCACTCACTGGTCTGTCCGAAGCCACCGCTGGCGCCTAGGCCGCCGCCGCCGAACACACTCGCCACAGTCGTAGTGGCAGGCTGACCGAACGCCGCTGAAAGTAAACGAACATAATATACAGTTGTCTTCAATGATGATACTAAAAAATACTGTCCTGAATAAAGTGATGAAGAATAAGTTAAAGTTTTTTTTAAGTTTAAAAAAAAAGTAGAAAATAATAATAAAATAAAGAAAAAAAAAATAAAGATGTTACACATCAAAAACACAAAAAAAATGCACTCACTGCTACCCCCAAACAAGGGTTTGTTCTCCGTAGGCTGGGATGCGAACCCGCCACCGAACATGCCACCTCCCTGCGCACCTTTCCGTCCCGCTGTATAATCTTCTAAGCGAAGTTCTTCCAATGATTTGTTCTCGTATTCCTTAAAGCAAACGACGTATATTAAGCTATTTTTTTTTACTTTTATCTATACATATAATAAAGATATTCGAAAAATAGTTGGCTGGGGATACTTAGAATCAATAACAAAACACATTCCAATAGTTTTTTTTAATTTTTGTCTGTGTGTCTGATTGTCTATTTATCTGTTTATTTGACCGCGCATCATGTGAAAATGACTGAACGAATTTGGATGAAACTTTGCACATAGACAGACCATGACTCGGACTAGGATATAGGATACTTTTTATCCCGGTAACAGGTTCCTGTGGGATAGTGTAGTCTTCGCGAACGAAGTCGCGGGCGGTTACTAGTAAATAATAAATATATAAATTATATCCCTCTGACTGTGCGGGTTCCAACCTCGCTCGTAAATATTTTCAATACTTTGTCTCTTTAAAAAATATCTTTGCAACATAAGATTGATTGGGAGTATAAATTAATATATAGGGTCTAACAATATCAATAACGTTTAAGGGGAGCACCTATACATCACACTGAGCATGCTCACCAAATTTGGTCTTACAGGCTCGTTACCGAGATACTCAACAAAACATTATCATAATTCAACAAAAAAATACACCCTTTCCAAACCCGAACAGCTGTACTACACGCACACAAATGTAGCCGTGTGTGTATGAATGTCATACAATGGTTTTTCAATTGTGTGCGTGTATCTGTACACTATCTTTTTATTGACGCTTGCGTGCGTGTTAATAAAGATACAGCATGTTTCATGATGTGCATTATTTTAATTGATTTAGTTTGTTAGAAAACATAACTTTGAAAAATCACTATAAAAATGGAGCCCCATTTCTTGACATTGTATTCAGAATGATGTATAGATACCGCCCTTAAACGTTCGCTTATTGATTTTGTTAGACCCTGTATATTGTTCAGAATGTCTATGGTTCATTATATTTATGGTTTTCAAACACAAATTATTCCCCACAGCAAAGCTACCACCTCACCTTCATACAAGTGATGCAGTGGTGTTTAACGTTGATGTTCTCAGATGTGCCGACCACCACATCAGTTCCCACTGCTGGGCTGAATTTAGCGTGGGCTGTCCCGGGGGCGGAGGCTTGGCCGAAGGCGCCTACTAAAAAGAAAAGAAAATATTTTTTACATTCAGTGCTATATTATTATTATGTAGTTACAAGTTACAAGATAAATTCGAGCACCCAAGACTGGTTGATATTTTCTATTAAAAAATATTATCAAAAAAATAAAACTTTAAAAGTGAAAATACAGTGAAAAACTTAAATGCATACCCGACCCAGCCAGGAATCGAACCTGGGTCTTCCGCAATCCGGGCGGCTGCACTGACCATTATGCTACCGGGTAGTAAATATAATAATTAAAATGTCAAATTCAATAATTATTTATAGTATATAGTATATTATTAATTTATAGTCATTGAAAAAATCCGCTACTGAATAATAACACTTTTTAATGAGATGTGTCTGCAATGCGCTATTTTTTATATTTATTTTTTTTTAATTCTTCATTACAAAAAAAATCGTGCAAATAAAAATAAAATGCTTTTGTTTTGTTTTATATATTTTTTAACGCAAAAGTAAATAGTGTTGAATAAATTCGGCGGGCTGGTTAGAACCACGATAGCAGAATCGGGAGAGCACCTGACCCGGTATGTCAGAAGGGTGCAGGTTCAAATCCTGCTCGTGGAAATTTTTTCAACATTTGTGTTTTTGCAGATTAAAGTAAGTTCTGTTTTTTCATAAATATTGTTTTAGTTCAATTGTAAATGCTCTGTAACTTTGTGTATTCAATTAATATATTGGCAGTGCTAATTTATTTTCCTGTTTCATATTCATATTTTAGACTATGTATATGGATAGATAGATACTGTTTTCTTCAACTCACCCGTGTTAGTAGAGAACAGTCCGCCCCCGCTCATCGAGTTATTCTGCTGGCCGAACAGCCCAGCGCTGGGCGTGGGCGCCGCGCCGAACAGCCCGTCTGTCGTCGGCGCCGCGGCCGAAGTGGCACCGAAGCCGAAGCCTTAGCACAAAACTCATTTATTATACATTCTCAAACAAATTCCATTTTAATTTTAATATATTCCAAAATTCACAGCTCTTAATTTAAATTAGCAAACTTATATTCTCAAACATACAGCAACGTATAATATAATACAATTATATATAAAAACGTTTATTTTCTCTTCACAAATGATCGTTCGTAAAGTAAAGAAACAATGTACAGTCGGCGGCAGATCAACCTACCCAAATCTGTCAAATTTCTCCAATGAATATTGCTCCTTATAACCAAACCATAAAGTTCAAATTTTTTTGTAGAAATTTGACAGTTTTGGGTAGGTTGATCTGCCGCCGTGTGTACAATAGATAATTTTCAGATTCATTTGTGAGACTGGTGTCTGAGCTAGGCGTAGGCCTGTGTTACAGATCACCAGGCTCCCAACCGGCAGGTAATTCGTTCCTTATTACCAGGCGATACAAGAAGAGTGTTATAATAATCTTATTTAATAGTAATAATAACAATAACAAAACAACCGAGCTCTTTGACCTCATCCCACCTTCTCCTTTCTTCATAGGAGTACACGTGCTGCTCTTCTGACTCACCGCTTCACTGTCTCGAATATCCCATCGCGTACAAAGAAAGGAGACGGTATAGGTTTTGTATGGAGCCTGGTAGTGGAACACCGACTGCTTTGAAATTTAAACGATACAAAGTTCCTATTTTTGTTTATCATTTTCCTAAATATCAGATTTTAAAGTACTCCCGTCATTTAAATATTTAATTTCAAAAGTTCGACATAATAATTGAACTGGCAACATTGGCCACTTGTTCGTGCCCCATTCAAGATCCGTTGTGCGGGTTGCGGGACATGTGACGCCAAGGGCTTGACCAGCCAGCCGCGCCCCCGCGCCCTGCACAACGGGTCGCGACTGGGGACTGGGGCACAAACAACAGTAGGTACAACACAATGAATGAGAAAATAAGAGAAGTTTTTTATATAAAAAAACATTGTGTGATTTCTCTACCATTTTGCAGAGTTCGGTTTGTCTAATTTTAATGTAATAGACGACGATAATACACCCCGCCTTTATTAACATGAAAGTCTCAAGCGTTTGCTGTATGGACTTAGATTCCTTTGCCTTCCTTATAATGGGAATGGGACAGTGACGTCACTGGCACAGAGTAAATAAATTGTAATCGGTAAACAACAACATGAAAGTATGCAATTTTAATTTGAGATTTAAAATAAAACGGGAGTAAATTAAAAATTGAAATAAATTGATAATGTTAGAGTATAAATTAGCTTTCGAATGATATACTTTTCATTGCTGGTGGTTTTCAACTACCACTCTTTAACCATCTCCTTTGGTGACTCGTTTCTTTGTCGCACCTCTAAAGATGGAATAGTCTACCAGTATACGTTTTCCCTCCTTCCTATGATATGGGGTTCTTCAAGAGAGGCGTGAAGAAGCACCTTGTGGGCCGGCAGAGTGAAGTTAACTGATGCTACGTTTGTTTCCACGCTGCACCAGTTATCTTCGCGTCTGGACTCCATTTCCACTTAACATCAGGTGGGATGGAGTCATTTGCCGAGCTAACTATTAAAAAAAAGTTGAATTTTCTATATAATTATAAAATTATTATTCTTGAAAAGGTTTGTTAATCCAAAATAGTTTTAACAGTTGTTTCGACAGATTCCCTGTATCACTCACTGCTACACAACAAAACGATGGCAAAACAGATGATGTCCCTTTTTAGCTAATACTTTTAGACAGACACAATATTAACAAAAACATAAATAAAAATAATTAAAAAAATGTATCAATTATTTTAGGCTTTTTGGCGGGAAAGTGAAGAGTTCATGTCTGCGGTTTTGTTTTATTTTCTAAAATTTGTGTTATGTCGAATATTAATGTGAAATAATGGTGGATTATTAACCGTTAAGTGTTCGTGAGCGTGCATGAGTGTTGGCAAACGAAGCAAAACAGTGCAACGTCACTTTTCAAATTCTCTCAAGAAGTCCGCGTGAGGACTTAGTAAAGCCCCACATCTTTACTGAGATACTCGAGGGGTTGGGGGGTATATCATTTCTCACTTCTCATTTCTATTATCATTCATCATCATCATCATTACCGGAAGGAAATATTGTTTATTTATGGGAGGGATCGGATCGGGGAGCGGAACAACCCGAGGGCGCCTCTAAAGGCTCGGACCTCGGCCCGGGTTGACCGGGCCGTGGTGGTGAAGAGAAGCGCCATGGTTCATGTCAGGTACATGTCTGTACCTGGTGTAGAGCGCGTGTGAGCCGGTTCGTCGTACCCTTGTTCTACGAGTACGGTGTCTTGGGCCTAAACTAGTGTGCATGTTTAGTGTATTCTGCAAATGTGTAGTGGCATTTAGAGGATCGGGCGGGGATGATAATGATGTATGAAAACGGTAACCTAACTCACCAGCAGGCTTAGCTCCGAAAGCCGAAGTATTCTGCGCATTGCCAAACAGTCCGCTGCTGACGGTGCCACCAAAGTGTCCGGTGGTGGGGACGGTGCTGGCCCCGAACACCCCGAAACTCCCCGCGTTGGACCCGAAGGCCGGTGCCGACGTGGAGGCCGCGGTGTTGCCGAAAAGGCCGCCGGTGGTGTTAGAGGCCCCGAAGAGGCCTGGATTCCATGTAACAAAAAGATAATGTTGAATATCTTTTCCAGATTTTGTAATATAGACCTAGGTTCTATACCCAGGGTGCGATTTTGTGTACTCGGTTTAGTTTGTCTGTCCGCTTGGCTAGCTACCACCATCTTATCTAAATATTTTTACTTTTTATTTTCAAGTGCTAATTGCTGCACTGAAGCTAAATTAAATATTTATAAAATTTATAAAATACAGTGAATCTGGCTAGCCATTGGTTGCAATGATCGTTGGATAGATGGCGCACTGTGCCGCTATTAGCACTCAAAACATAAAAAAAGCAGTGACAAAATTCATCGCTTACGTCAGCCTTCCCGGTAGCATAGCGGTCAGTGCAGCCGCCCAGATTGCGGAAGACCCAGGTTCGATTCCTGGCTGGGTCGGGTAGGCGTTTAATTTTTTCACTGTATTTTATAGATTTTATAAATATTTATCTAAATATGTCGTATAATGTTTGTAGCATTGTTGTGTTCCGGCAGCTAGAGATGTAGTTGAGGATCCCGGGTGAAGTGCGTCTGACCACCACGCAGGTTTAGTGCTTCAGTGGTTGTTAACGACTGCTAATGCAGCCGGGACCAACGGCTTTGCATTTCTTCAACAAAGATTGTATATGGGTATGTTTTTAAAAGTGTATAAGGTAATATATCCTATGGGTATGGTATATTGTAACTTTGGCCATCAATCTGGCCACCAGAATCCATTTTCTCGAATAAGAAGTTGGTAAAAGTACCTAATCAAGTTGTGTTCGGAACAGACTGTTAGGCTGTATGGCCAAATGGTCAGTTTCGCGGTGCCATAAATTAAAGCTAAAATGGCAACTGATTGTACTGACATCACTACTTGGATGTCACTTCACTATTGTAAAATGTCAGATTGAGACACGTTGAATTGTCGCCGCGCGTTTTTTAATGTTAATTGATAAAACTTATATAGAGAGAGAGAATTTTATAACTCTTGGTTAATTTTGTAATGTCCTAACGAGGGCAAATCTGGCTGCGTGGTTAAATCGAAACTGACTCGACTGGCGAAGACATCGCCGGGTGCAGCCATCGAGGGTACCCGTCTTTCCAGGACCTTCCTCGCCACTGCCCCCTTTTGTTCCTTTTGATAGGGTTTGAAGAATATCCGGTGACACTCTGGTAAGTCACCCCTATATTTGTAATTACTAAGTCTAGATCGGTGAATCGCCTGACTAGACGGAGATTTCCACATTGACAGCCAGGCGGTTGATGCTATGGGCCCCAACAACCCCGGAGTCTGGCTGATGGTCTGGCTGGATACGTTTCAAAAACCCGCCATATTGGATTTAGACTGACGTCACTTTATTTTTCGAAAATTATTATTTACTGGTCAGAAGGGTGCAGTTTCAAATTATAACCCTCCTTCTAACGCAGTCGGGTAATTATTTATTTATTTATTTATTTAATAATCCACTCTTACATCTATTTTTACAGGATTTAACCTAAAACAATAGTGTAACTATTTAAATTAAAACTACTTAATTATAACTTATCACTAATAATGCGATTTTCGTGAATTCATTCAAAGAACAAGAAAATAAGTCTATTTTCTCCGCTATTTGGTTAATAGTGCGCAATGCGCGAGTCAATTATGGAGGCATTTGCCCAGCAGTGGGACAGCTATAACTTAATAACCTATTACTCACCGGTGGTGGCGGTAGTGGTGGCGGTAGTGCCGAAGGCAGGTTTATTGGCACCGAACAGACTCGTGTTGGCCGTGCTTTGTGTGTTACTGCCGAACGAGATCGTGTCTGCGGGGAAGAATTGTTTACAAGTTATATTAGTTTATTATGTATTTATAACTTTGTTGAGATTAATGTCTGTTGTGTAAACTAATAAATAAATAAATAAATTACGGGTATATATTTGAATATCGAAATTTAAAATACCTACGTGTAAAATATCGATGTTTAAAACATCGAAAATTAAAATATCGATTGTATCGAAATATCAAAATATAATGTTAAAATTGCTTATTACTAAGGTGAGATGTTGAATGTTACACATCATATGCGACCACTGTAAGGCTCGCTCGTGTTTTTTATTATTTATAACTAGCTCGGCAAATGACTCCACTCCACCTGATGTTAAGTGGGAACGGAGTCCAGACGCAAGGACAATTGGTGCAGCGCGAAAACAACGCAGCATCAGTCACCCTCACCCTGCCAGCCCACAAGGTGCCTTCACGCCTCGTTTGAAGAATAACCCATGTCATAGGATTTTTTTAATAAATTAAAATGAGGAAAATAAAATTAAATAAAAGCACTCACTGGTCTGTCCGAAGCCACCGCTGGCGCCTAGGCCGCCGCCGCCGAACACACTCGCCACAGTCGTAGTGGCAGGCTGACCGAACGCCGCTGAAAGTAAACGAACATAATATAATGCACAGTTGTATTCAATGATGATACTAAAAAATACTGTCCTGAATAAAGTGATAAAGAATAAGTTAAAGTATTTTTAAGTTTATAAAAAAAATAGGAAATAATAAAAAAATAAAGAAAAAAAAAATAAAGATGTTACACATCAAAAACACAAAAAAAATGCACTCACTGCTACCCCCAAACAAGGGTTTGTTCTCCGAAGGCTGGGATGCGAACCCGCCACCGAACATGCCACCTCCCTGCGCACCTTTCCGTCCCGCTGTATAATCTTCTAAGCGAAGTTCTTCCAATGATTTGTTCTCGTATTCCTTAAAGCAAACGACGTATATTAAGCTATTTTTTTTTACTTTTATCTATACATATAATAAAGATATTCGAAAAATAGTTGGCTGGGGATACTTAGAATCAATAACAAAACACATTCCAATAGTTTTTTTAATTTTTGTCTGTGTGTCTGATTGTCTATTTATCTGTTTATTTGACCGCGCATCACGTGAAAATGACTGAACGAATTTGGATGAAACTTTGCACATAGACAGACCATGACCCGGACTAGGATATAGGATACTTTTTATCCCGGTAACAGGTTCCTGTGGGATAGTGTAGTCTTCGCGAACGAAGTCGCGGGCGGTTACTAGTAAATAATAAGTATATAAATTATATCCCTCTGACTGTGCGGGTTCCAACCTCGCTCGTAAATATTTTCAATACTTTGTCTCTTTAAAAAATATCTTTGCAACATAAGATTGATTGGGAGTATAAATTAATATATAGGGTCTAACAATATCAATAACGTTTAAGGGGAGCACCTATACATCACACTGAGCATGCTCACCAAATTTGGTCTTACAGGCTCGTTACCGAGATACTCAACAAAACATTATCATAATTCAACAAAAAAATACACCCTTTCCAAACCCGAACAGCTGTACTACACGCACACAAATGTAGCCGTGTGTGTATGAATGTCATACAATGGTTTTTCAATTGTGTGCGTGTATCTGTACACTATCTTTTTATTGACGCTTGCGTGCGTGTTAATAAAGATACAGCATGTTTCATGATGTGCATTATTTTAATTGATTTAGTTTGTTAGAAAACATAACTTTGAAAAATCACTATAAAAATGGAGCCCCATTTCTTGACATTGTATTCAGAATGATGTATAGATACCGCCCTTAAACGTTCGCTTATTGATTTTGTTAGACCCTGTATATTGTTCAGAATGTCTATGGTTCATTATATTTATGGTTTTCAAACACAAATTATTCCCCACAGCTAAGCTACCACCTCACCTTCATACAAGTGATGCAGTGGTGTTTAACGTTGATGTTCTGTGATCTGCCGGACTTTTCCACCACATCAGTTCCCACTACTGGGCTGAATTTAGCGTGGGCTGTCCCGGGGGCGGAGGCTTGGCCGAAGGCGCCTGCTAAAAAGAAAAGAAAATATTTTTTACATTCAGTGCTATATTATTATTATGTAGTTACAAGTTACAAGATAAATTCGAGCACCCAAGACTGGTTGATATTTTCTATTAAAAAATATTATCAAAAAAATAAAACTTTAAAAGTGAAAATACAGTGAAAAACTTAAATGCATACCCGACCCAGCCAGGAATCGAACCTGGGTCTTCCGCAATCCGGGCGGCTGCACTGACCATTATGCTACCGGGTAGTAAATATAATAATTAAAATGTCAAATTCAATAATTATTTATAGTATATAGTATATTATTAATTTATAGTCATTGAAAAAATCCGCTACTGAATAATAACACTTTTTAATGAGATGTGTCTGCAATGCGCTATTTTTTATATTTATTTTTTTTTAATTCTTCATTACAAAAAAAATCGTGCAAATAAAAATAAAATGCTTTTGTTTTGTTTTATATATTTTTTAACGCAAAAGTAAATAGTGTTGAATAAATTCGGCGGGCTGGTTAGAACCACGATAGCAGAATCGGGAGAGCACCTGACCCGGTATGTCAGAAGGGTGCAGGTTCAAATCCTGCTCGTGGAAATTTTTTCAACATTTGTGTTTTTGCAGATTAAAGTAAGTTCTGTTTTTTCATAAATATTGTTTTAGTTCAATTGTAAATGCTCTGTAACTTTGTGTATTCAATTAATATATTGGCAGTGCTAATTTATTTTCCTGTTTCATATTCATATTTTAGACTATGTATATGGATAGATAGATACTGTTTTCTTCAACTCACCCGTGTTAGTAGAGAACAGTCCGCCCCCGCTCATCGAGTTATTCTGCTGGCCGAACAGCCCAGCGCTGGGCGTGGGCGCCGCGCCGAACAGCCCGTCTGTCGTCGGCGCCGCGGCCGAAGTGGCACCGAAGCCGAAGCCTTAGCACAAAACTCATTTATTATACATTCTCAAACAAATTCCATTTTAATTTTAATATATTCCAAAATTCACAGCTCTTAATTTAAATTAGCAAACTTATATTCTCAAACATACAGCAACGTATAATATAATACAATTATATATAAAAACGTTTATTTTCTCTTCACAAATGATCGTTCGTAAAGTAAAGAAACAATGTACAGTCGGCGGCAGATCAACCTACCCAAATCTGTCAAATTTCTCCAATGAATATTGCTCCTTATAACCAAACCATAAAGTTCAAATTTTTTTGTAGAAATTTGACAGTTTTGGGTAGGTTGATCTGCCGCCGTGTGTACAATAGATAATTTTCAGATTCATTTGTGAGACTGGTGTCTGAGCTAGGCGTAGGCCTGTGTTACAGATCACCAGGCTCCCAACCGGCAGGTAATTCGTTCCTTATTACCAGGCGATACAAGAAGAGTGTTATAATAATCTTATTTAATAGTAATAATAACAATAACAAAACAACCGAGCTCTTTGACCTCATCCCACCTTCTCCTTTCTTCATAGGAGTACACGTGCTGCTCTTCTGACTCACCGCTTCACTGTCTCGAATATCCCATCGCGTACAAAGAAAGGAGACGGTATAGATTTTGTATGGAGCCTGGTAGTGGAACACCGACTGCTTTGAAATTTAAACGATACAAAGTTCCTATTTTTGTTTATCATTTTCCTAAATATCAGATTTTAAAGTACTCCCGTCATTTAAATATTTAATTTCAAAAGTTCGACATAATAATTGAACTGGCAACATTGGCCACTTGTTCGTGCCCCATTCAAGATCCGTTGTGCGGGTTGCGGGACATGTGACGCCAAGGGCTTGACCAGCCAGCCGCGCCCCCGCGCCCTGCACAACGGGTCGCGACTGGGGACTGGGGCACAAACAACAGTAGGTACAACACAATGAATGAGAAAATAAGAGAAGTTTTTTATATAAAAAAACATTGTGTGATTTCTCTACCATTTTGCAGAGTTCGGTTTGTCTAATTTTAATGTAATAGACGACGATAATACACCCCGCCTTTATTAACATGAAAGTCTCAAGCGTATGCTGTATGGACTTAGATTCCTTTGCCTTCCTTATAATGGGAATGGGACAGTGACGTCACTGGCACAGAGTAAATAAATTGTAATCGGTAAACAACAACATGAAAGTATGCAATTTTAATTTGAGATTTAAAATAAAACGGGAGTAAATTAAAAATTGAAATAAATTGATAATGTTAGAGTATAAATTAGCTTTCGAATGATATACTTTTCATTGCTGGTGGTTTTCAACTACCACTCTTTAACCATCTCCTTTGGTGACTCGTTTCTTTGTCGCACCTCTAAAGATGGAATAGTCTACCAGTATACGTTTTCCCTCCTTCCTATGATATGGGGTTCTTCAAGAGAGGCGTGAAGAAGCACCTTGTGGGCCGGCAGAGTGAAGTTAACTGATGCTACGTTTGTTTCCACGCTGCACCAGTTATCTTCGCGTCTGGACTCCATTTCCACTTAACATCAGGTGGGATGGAGTCATTTGCCGAGCTAACTATTAAAAAAAAGTTGAATTTTCTATATAATTATAAAATTATTATTCTTGAAAAGGTTTGTTAATCCAAAATAGTTTTAACAGTTGTTTCGACAGATTCCCTGTATCACTCACTGCTACACAACAAAACGATGGCAAAACAGATGATGTCCCTTTTTAGCTAATACTTTTAGACAGACACAATATTAACAAAAACATAAATAAAAATAATTAAAAAAATGTATCAATTATTTTAGGCTTTTTGGCGGGAAAGTGAAGAGTTCATGTCTGCGGTTTTGTTTTATTTTCTAAAATTTGTGTTATGTCGAATATTAATGTGAAATAATGGTGGATTATTAACCGTTAAGTGTTCGTGAGCGTGCATGAGTGTTGGCAAACGAAGCAAAACAGTGCAACGTCACTTTTCAAATTCTCTCAAGAAGTCCGCGTGAGGACTTAGTAAAGCCCCACATCTTTACTGAGATACTCGAGGGGTTGGGGGGTATATCATTTCTCACTTCTCATTTCTATTATCATTCATCATCATCATCATTACCGGAAGGAAATATTGTTTATTTATGGGAGGGATCGGATCGGGGAGCGGAACAACCCGAGGGCGCCTCTAAAGGCTCGGACCTCGGCCCGGGTGTACCTGGTGTAGAGCGCGTGTGAGCCGGTTCGTCGTACCCTTGTTCTACGAGTACGGTGTCTTGGGCCTAAACTAGTGTGCATGTTTAGTGTATTCTGCAAATGTGTAGTGGCATTTAGAGGATCGGGCGGGGATGATAATGATGTATGAAAACGGTAACCTAACTCACCAGCAGGCTTAGCTCCGAAAGCCGAAGTATTCTGCGCATTGCCAAACAGTCCGCTGCTGACGGTGCCACCAAAGTGTCCGGTGGTGGGGACGGTGCTGGCCCCGAACACCCCGAAACTCCCCGCGTTGGACCCGAAGGCCGGTGCCGACGTGGAGGCCGCGGTGTTGCCGAAAAGGCCGCCGGTGGTGTTAGAGGCCCCGAAGAGGCCTGGATTCCATGTAACAAAAAGATAATGTTGAATATCTTTTCCAGATTTTGTAATATAGACCTAGGTTCTATACCCAGGGTGCGATTTTGTGTACTCGGTTTAGTTTGTCTGTCCGCTTGGCTAGCTACCACCATCTTATCTAAATATTTTTACTTTTTATTTTCAAGTGCTAATTGCTGCACTGAAGCTAAATTAAATATTTATAAAATTTATAAAATACAGTGAATCTGGCTAGCCATTGGTTGCAATGATCGTTGGATAGATGGCGCACTGTGCCGCTATTAGCACTCAAAACATAAAAAAGCAGTGACAAAATTCATCGCTTACGTCAGCCTTCCCGGTAGCATAGCGGTCAGTGCAGCCGCCCAGATTGCGGAAGACCCAGGTTCGATTCCTGGCTGGGTCGGGTAGGCGTTTAATTTTTTCACTGTATTTTATAGATTTTATAAATATTTATCTAAATATGTCGTATAATGTTTGTAGCATTGTTGTGTTCCGGCAGCTAGAGATGTAGTTGAGGATCCCGGGTGAAGTGCGTCTGACCACCACGCAGGTTTAGTGCTTCAGTGGTTGTTAACGACTGCTAATGCAGCCGGGACCAACGGCTTTGCATTTCTTCAACAAAGATTGTATATGGGTATGTTTTTAAAAGTGTATAAGGTAATATATCCTATGGGTATGGTATATTGTAACTTTGGCCATCAATCTGGCCACCAGAATCCATTTTCTCGAATAAGAAGTTGGTAAAAGTACCTAATCAAGTTGTGTTCGGAACAGACTGTTAGGCTGTATGGCCAAATGGTCAGTTTCGCGGTGCCATAAATTAAAGCTAAAATGGCAACTGATTGTACTGACATCACTACTTGGATGTCACTTCACTATTGTAAAATGTCAGATTGAGACACGTTGAATTGTCGCCGCGCGTTTTTTAATGTTAATTGATAAAACTTATATAGAGAGAGAGAATTTTATAACTCTTGGTTAATTTTGTAATGTCCTAACGAGGGCAAATCTGGCTGCGTGGTTAAATCGAAACTGACTCGACTGGCGAAGACATCGCCGGGTGCAGCCATCGAGGGTACCCGTCTTTCCAGGACCTTCCTCGCCACTGCCCCCTTTTGTTCCTTTTGATAGGGTTTGAAGAATATCCGGTGACACTCTGGTAAGTCACCCCTATATTTGTAATTACTAAGTCTAGATCGGTGAATCGCCTGACTAGACGGAGATTTCCACATTGACAGCCAGGCGGTTGATGCTATGGGCCCCAACAACCCCGGAGTCTGGCTGATGGTCTGGCTGGATACGTTTCAAAAACCCGCCATATTGGATTTAGACTGACGTCACTTTATTTTTCGAAAATTATTATTTACTGGTCAGAAGGGTGCAGTTTCAAATTATAACCCTCCTTCTAACGCAGTCGGGTAATTATTTATTTATTTATTTATTTAATAATCCACTCTTACATCTATTTTTACAGGATTTAACCTAAAACAATAGTGTAACTATTTAAATTAAAACTACTTAATTATAACTTATCACTAATAATGCGATTTTCGTGAATTCATTCAAAGAACAAGAAAATAAGTCTATTTTCTCCGCTATTTGGTTAATAGTGCGCAATGCGCGAGTCAATTATGGAGGCATTTGCCCAGCAGTGGGACAGCTATAACTTAATAACCTATTACTCACCGGTGGTGGCGGTAGTGGTGGCGGTAGTGCCGAAGGCAGGTTTATTGGCACCGAACAGACTCGTGTTGGCCGTGCTTTGTGTGTTACTGCCGAACGAGATCGTGTCTGCGGGGAAGAATTGTTTACAAGTTATATTAATTTATTATGTATTTATAACTTTGTTGAGATTAATGTCTGTTGTGTAAACTAATAAATAAATAAATAAATTACGGGTATATATTTGAATATCGAAATTTAAAATACCTACGTGTAAAATATCGATGTTTAAAACATCGAAAATTAAAATATCGATTGTATCGAAATATCAAAATATAATGTTAAAATTGCTTATTACTAAGGTGAGATGTTAAATGTTACACATCATATGCGACCACTGTAAGGCTCGCTCGTGTTTTTTATTATTTATAACTAGCTCGGCAAATGACTCCACTCCACCTGATGTTAAGTGGGAACGGAGTCCAGACGCAAGGACAATTGGTGCAGCGCGAAAACAACGCAGCATCAGTCACCCTCACCCTGCCAGCCCACAAGGTGCCTTCACGCCTCGTTTGAAGAATAACCCATGTCATAGGATTTTTTTAATAAATTAAAATGAGGAAAATAAAATTAAATAAAAGCACTCACTGGTCTGTCCGAAGCCACCGCTGGCGCCTAGGCCGCCGCCGCCGAACACACTCGCCACAGTCGTAGTGGCAGGCTGACCGAACGCCGCTGAAAGTAAACGAACATTATATAATGCACAGTTGTATTCAATGATGATACTTAAAAATAGATGTCCTGAATGGGTAGTAGGTAAAAAATGAAAAAAATAAAGAAATAAAGAAAAAAAAATATTCATATTCATATTCATATCTTTATTGCACTCCATAAGTTACAAAGATGTTAGAAATATAAGTAGGCACATTTATGGACCCTGTAGGGCATAAATGTTACACATCAAAAAAACAAAAAAAATGCACTCACTGCTACCTCCAAACAAGGGTTTGTTCTCCGAAGGCTGGGATGCGAACCCGCCACCGAACATGCCACCTCCCTGCGCACCTTTCCTTTTCGATTTGTTCTCGTATTCCTTAAAGCAAACGAGGTATATTAAGCTATTTTTTTTACTCTCATCTATACATATAATAAAGCTAAAAAGGGTCGAAAGTCTGCACATGGAAGATATTCGAAAAATAGTTGGCTGGGGGGTTAAATACTTAGAATCGATAACAGAACACGTTCCAACAGTTTTTAGCTTTTTTGTTTGTTTGTCTGATTGTCTGTTTATTTGACAACGCATCACGTGAAAATGGCTAAACGGATTTGGATGAAACTTTGCACATAGACAGACCATGACCCGGACTAGGATATAGGATACTTTTTATCCCGGTAACAGGTTCCTGTGGGATAGTGTAGTCTTCGTGAACGAAGTCGCAGGCGATTACTAGTAAGTAATAAATATATAAATTATGTCCTTCTGACTGTGCGGGTTCCAACCAGAGATGGGCGTAATCAACTACTTTTTTAATCAGATTAATAATCTGATTGAAAGACGTAATCATGATTACTTTTAATCAGATTAAAGTAGTCGTGATTCTTATCTTATCTTAGGCCCCACGCCTGCCGAGGTTTCCACCTCCCAGTAACACTTCGACCCATTGGGATCTTTTGTGCAACCCCATCCTTTCACTCTTCCTCCTCTGTAAAAATAGATGCCATAAGTCTGGCAACGTCCTTAAGAGCGAAGAGCCTGAAGTCCTCCGGGTTCGGATAGACCGACCCCAGGAGTCCCATTCTTTTCCTAGCCAGAGAGTCGCAATCACACAGTAGGTGTTGCATTGACTCCGTTTGCTCTCCACATGCCCTACACAAACTATTTGTTGAAAGGTGCATTCTGTGAAGCATTTGTTTTGTGGCATAGTCTGCCTTCTGCTGCCTCCGCATATGAACTAACTCCGTCCTGAGGCGTTTGCGCCTAGGAAGGATTTGGAGTGTTTCATACCCGGCTGCTCTTTCCATTCGATGCCGTGCCTGTTTTTGATGTAATCTTTTAAGGACTTGTTGATGGTAGTTTGTGCAAGTGCCACGAACGGCTCACGACCACTAAGCTGGGTCTCTGAGCCCTCCCTGGCAAGTGCATCCGCCATCTCGTTGCCGTGGATTCCCATATGGCCTGGGACCCAGATCAATCGCACCTTGTTATGCCCACCTAGCTTGTTTAGAGCTTTTGTGGTTTCCAGAACAAGGCCAGAGTCGATTCGGGGCGATATGAGTGACTTGAGCGCGGCTTGGCTGTCACTCAGGATGAATATATTGCGCTTTTTAATAGCTAACTCTATATTCTGCTTTGCGCATAGGAGAATTGCGAAAGTTTCTGCTTGGAAAACAGTAGCAAATTTTCCCATGCTTTGACTATGCTTGAAGTCGTTATTATAGACGCCTGCCCCTGTGCCCGACTTCATTTTTGATCCGTCGGTATACCAGATTAGGCTGTCTTTTTCCGGAGACGGTGGCCCTCGTTTCCATTCGTCCCTGGTTGGAACATAAACTTTAAATTTCTTTTCGAACATCAATATGGGGGATATTTTATCGCACCCCATTTCCATGATCCTGTCAGGAATGTCACTTGGTTCCCATTTCGTGTGTCTGGTCAGAGGTTTAGATGCGTCCCATAGCCCGGCCACCTTTAGTCTATGTAACGCTTTCTTTGCCTCTGTTTCTATTACAATGTGCAGGGGTGGAAGGTCTGTGAGGACCTCCAGCGCTGCTGTTGGAGTGGTTCTAAAGGCACCAGTGATTGCCAGACAAGCTGTTCTCTGAAGTTTGCTAAGAGCATTCTTACAGATCTTCAGCCTGGTTCTGGGCCACCAGACGATGCTGCCATATGTGAGAATCGGTCTCACCATCGTCATGTAGATCCACCTAATGATTTTGGGGTTGAGTCCCCAAGTCTTGCCATATGTAGACCGACACATGCCAAAGACTCTATAAGCCTTGGCTACGGTTGTGTCCACATGCTGTTTCCAAGTAAGTTGCCTATCCAGCGTAGATATTTCACTTCTTTGGACCAAGAGAGCCGGGTGCCATAGAGTGTTAGGTTACCCAGTCCCGTAGTGTTTCTCATTCTTGTAAAGGGGATGGCTGCTGTTTTCCCCGGGTTTACAGAGAGGTGATGGGCATTGCACCATTCCTCTAGCAGACCCAGGGCACGTTGCATTAACCCCGATACCGTAGAGGGAAATTTCCAACTGACTGAGATGACCAGATCATCCGCATAACCCACCGTATAGAATGGTCCTTTATTCAGCCTTACTACAATTGAGTCAACTACAAGGCTCCACAGAAGAGGCGAGAGAACCCCTACTTGTGGGCATCCTCTAGTTATCCGCGCATTAGACTGTTACCTAGCAGTTCAGAGTTAATAATTCTACCCTTTAACATGCATTCAATCCAATTACAGATCGGTCGTGGCACACCATGGTTCTTGGCTGCAACCTTGATGGATTCGGAGGTAGTGCGATCAAATGCACCTTCGATATCTACGAAAGTGCAGACGCAAATCTCCTTGTTTTCCAGCGCAGATTCCGCTCGACTCACCACATGATGAAGAGCAGTTTCGGTTGACTTCCCCGCCTGATATGCACACTGAAATCCATGGAGTGGGAATCTTTTCAGAGGTCTCGCTCTGATATATTTGTCTACCATCTTCTCCAGGGTCTTCAGGAGAAAGGATTGTAGACTTATGGGCCTAAAGGCTTTGGGTTCTTCGTAATCTGGTTTTCCCGTTTTGGGTATAAAGATTACCTTAACACGCCTCCATGTTCTGGGAATATGTCCAAAAGCTATGCATGCTTTATACAGACTGCAGAGATGGGGTCCCAGGATGGAGGCGCCCTGTTGTAGTAGAATGGGATAAATGTTGTCAGGTCCTGGCGCCTAAAACGGTTGAAAACTCCCAAGAGCCCATCTAACCTTACATTCATCCACTACCCTTTTCGCTGTTATCCAGTCATATTTGGAAGTTCTCCTCTGCTGTTCCTTCCAGCTGATTGGATCATGATCATCCTGGATGACTTCTGATCCAGGGAAATGAGTGTCAAACATGGCCTTCAATGTCTCACTCCCTGTCTCTGTACGCACTCCATCTTCCTTCCATAACGTGGTTAATGGAATCGCCTTTGTTGTAGAGATAGCCTTGGTTAGTCTCATGGCTTCCGGAACAGATTGTATCTGGTCACAATGTTTCCTCCAGGCAGATCTCTTTGCCTTACGTACCGCACTACTGTACCGTGTTAAGGCCACCTTGTAGTCGCTGAAGTCGATCTTCGCTTTCGCTTCGTTGAACGCCTGTCGTGTAGCTCTTCTAATACGAGCCAGTTCCGGGTTCCACCATGGTAAGTAGTCGTGATTACTTTTAATCAAGATTGAACATATAATCTTTAATCTTAATTACAGCAGTCAGTAATCTAAATTACATGATTATTCTTAACTTAGTTTATATGAATTATGGTTTAGGAATTAATGAATATAGGTAATTTATATTTTATTGAGTTGCTATTAATTGTCACATTTTGTATGCATCTAGAAATTGAGTGGTTAACTTTATTGTACTATAAATTACTGCGAAAAAAATTGCAAAAACTCAACAGATAATCACTTGTTTTTTGTAAAAAGTTGGCAAAGAAGTATTTGGAAAGTGTGGAATCGCGATTTTCTGAGTTTTTTGATGTCTCCTTGAAGATTGCTCAAAATGCGGTAGTTGCTGCAATTTCTTATCCCAGGTTCAAGGACAAATGGATAGCTTGTATAAATATAGAATATCATCCCAGAATCAAATCAGTTTTCAAGGGAGCTGTTATCAAGGAAACTCATGAAGCACCTGAAACTTTTCAAGATACCCCAAATAATAGATTTGAAGACAGTTATTTCGAGTTTGACACTGATTCATAGAGACTGATTCAACAGGAGATATTCACCAAGTCCAACGATCTAAGGCATATGTCATTATTTCTCATTATTTAGCGGATCAAGATAAAGATATATCCATGTTAAATAGATATCCTGAAATCAAAAATGTTTTTAAGAAATATAATACCATAATAATATAATACCTCTTCCATCATCGGGTCCAGTTGAAAAGCTTTTCTCATATGCAACAATGACCAATTCACCAAAATCACACAGACTTTCAGATGAAATGTTTGAAAAGAGGGTGCTATTGAAATCTAATTTTAATCGCACATCATAAATAACATTCTGATGGTACCAATCCAGTAGATTTTTTGCGTAAAATAATTATCCTAAAAGCACAGTGTAAGAGACTGATAAAAAAATAAAGATGATTTATTGCTATACAATGTGTTCTTTTATTTTTACGTTCCGACTGTTGGTTTTATTAATCAATCATAAAAGTAATCAAGATTACGATTACAGATTTATAATCATTAATCACTGATATGAAATGAAATGAAATGAAATGAAATGAAAATGAAATGAAAATACACTTTATTGTACACCATACAAAATACAAAAAGAGGACAATACAAGAAAAAGTACAAATGGCGGCCTTATCGCTAAAAAGCAATTTCTTCCAGGCAACCATGTGTTGAACTGGACAAAAAAAAACTAAGAAGTGGGTGGTTTATGGTGCTTTCCAAATTATAAGTTTATTTACAGACAATATAAATATACTTAATTATCATACATACAATGAATATATCTACATACATAATACTACTATATAAATTGAATACATACATATAAACTAAATATATATGACATGGACAAAGTAATTAATTATAATAACATTATAGCGACAAAGATAGATAGTGCTCTTTAACTCGTTGCTTAAAAGTATCCGAGGATTTTGCACACTTAACTTTTTCAGGCAATACATTCCACAGACGGACAGCGTGAACCGAAAAGGATTTGTCAAGGAATTTTGTGGAATGCACTGGTATCGCCAAGTTCAGGCTCTCCGATGACCTCAAAACTCGAGAGTGCGTCTCATGAAGGAATTGGAAACGTTCCTTAAGATAAGGCGGTGAGAGAGGATGAAACAAAATATTGTAAAGAAGGGAAACAATGTGTGCATTCCGGCGAAGGCGAATAGGCAACCACTTGATCTTAGCACGGAATTCAGATACGCGATCATATTTACGTAATCCAAATATAAATCTTATACTAAAATTTTGAAGACGCTCAAGTTTATTCAGTTGCTCCTCAGTAAGATCTAGATAGCTGACATCGGCATAGTCCAGGATGGGCAGCAGAAGGGATTGAGCCAGCGCAGTCTTAGTGGCAATAGGAAGGAAATTGCGTAACCTTTTCATGGATCCGGCTGCAGCAAACATTTTCCGACTCACTTGTTGTAGTTGAGGCCCCCAATTGAGATTTTTATCAAAAAGCACGCCCAAATTTTTCACCGTTTCACTGGGAGTCAAGGCAACACCATCAAACGAAATAGCAGGTAAATGGGACCAGTCAATTCTATTTGTAAACGTAGAGCTGCCGATGACGATGAGTTGAGTCTTGGAAGGATTAACTATTAGACCATATGACCCGCTCCAATGGCTAATCATTGCTAAGTCAGTGTTTATGATATTGACAGCTTGAGAAAGTTGGTCAACAGGCGCTTGAGTATATATTTGCAAGTCATCTGCATAAAGGTGGTAGGATGAAATTAAATGAGAGGAAATGGAATTTATAAAAATAGCGAAAAGCAAAGGAGATAAGACGCCACCCTGCGGCACCCCAGCAGTTATTTCGCCCCAAGTGGAAAAAGTATCATCAACGCGAATCCGCTGCCGGCGCCCAGACAGGTAACTACGAAACCAGTCAATCACTGCTGGAGATATGTTAATAGAGCGGAGTATGCCAAGTAGGATATAAAAGTCGACGGTGTTAAATGCATTGCTAAAATCTAGCAAGGTGAGAAGCGTTACTTTACCGTGTTCCATTCCTGACCTGATGTCATCTGTAACATTCACTAATGCTGTGGTGGTACTGTGCCCCGTACGAAACCCGGATTGGAAAGAATTTAGGAGCCGGTTCTTTAGAAGGAAGGTGGACAATTGAGTATGGACAAGACGTTCCAGAACTTTAGAAAAGAAAGGTAAAATTGATATAGGCCTAAAGTCTGAGAAGGATGACGGTTTGGAGTTTTTGGGCAAAGGAGTAACTTGAGCATCCTTCCAGGTTGATGGAAAAACACCAGTATGAATGGAGTGATTCAAAATGTGTGAGATGATGGGAAGGATTTCGTCAAGTATCAGAACGATCATCTTACGGCTAATACAGTCGTCACCAACAGCATTAGAAGGAATCGACATAATGCTCTTCTTAACATCACAGTCGGTGAATTGACGAAGAGAAAAAGACGAGTAATCAGGGCATGGAAGCGATGAAAGAGTATTCAATGTATCAAGCTTACTCGTTGAATCGAAGCTGTGCGAAGTGGTGAAGTGCTTATTCAGTAGATTTATATCTATATCTTTCAAAGAAAAAGTTTGTCGTTGCTTTCCAATGCCCAAAGATCTAAGAAATTTCCAAACTTTAGTTGGATCTTCATTTTCAACTGACTTATGAATATATTGGCGCTGCGCATTCCTACACACCTTATTGCATTGATTGCGGGCCTTAACGTACTTCTCCCAATTAAACGGAGTAGGACGACACTTATACCTACATTTAGCGATGTTTTTGCACTCAGATACCCGCTTGATTTCTTCAGTGAGCCATGGTGATGAACGATGCTTCATCTTGACAGAGCGGACAGGAGCATGAATGTCATACAACTTGATGAGGGTTGACGCGAAATGTTGCAGTTTTCCATCTATCAAGTCGCAATTTAAAAGCTGGGACCAATCGGTGTTAATGGCATCCTCCCGGAGACTTTCAAGATTAATACCACTAAAATTGCGCTGCAACAAAACCTTAGGCTTAGCCTTCGGTGGACGTGATTTATATGAGACATAGACTAAGTCATGGTAGGAGAAAGCATCAGCCGAGAATTGACCATGCTTAGCAATATGTTGGGGCGAAGAGACAATAATAAGGTCAAGAAGGGAGGGTGAACAATTTGGAAAAAAATGAGTGGCATTTAATGGCGGTAGGAATAAATTAGAAGACTGTAGGACAGAACGAAGATTTGCCGAGCGGGAGTCGTTTTTGAAGAGGCAAGTGTTAAAATCTCCCATTAAAATAGTATGACTGTAAGAAGGACAGAGAAGTTCTAATATATTTTCAAGGGAAGAAAAGAAATTTATACGTAAGGACGGACAGTAATATACACCAAGAAGTATTTTAGAATGACACAGGCTAACCTCCAAGAAGAGATGTTCGCCAGCATTTGGCGACGGTGGTTGCGATGACATATCTACCACAGTGAACGGGATATGTGCACGGAGATAAATGGCTACCCCACCTCCACCGCCCACCGCGCGATCATTTCTTATCAGGTTAAAGCCTGGCAAAGAATAAGAAGAGGAAGGGAGACATGGCTTAAGCCATGACTCGGAGACAAGGATAGCATGAATATTCTTACAGTCGAAACTCGTCAGCATATCTGAGAAATGAGCCGGAATGCTTTGAGCATTAATATGAACTACGTTAAAGTTTTTCGAAACATCGGAGAAACATGAGCCTAGAGAATCAGACAACGAAGGAATACTAACAAAACTATCGTTGACACTGTTACTACTTGCAGAAATGAAACTATCAGAGTCACTAACATCATCCAGAAAAGACATTTACATAAATAAATAAAACACCTAACTATATAAAATAATAACACAAAATATATATATAATACACAAGAAATCTGCAATAAACAATAAATAAAATAAAAATAAAACACCATTTTAACCACCCGCTAGTGCTACAAACAAATTAATAATATACAAGTTTGTACAGTAGAAAAGAAACAGAGACAGGCAAATAACATGTAGGCACACTTTATTGCTCTGAGAGGCACACGTACGCATTATGTACGTACACAACAAAAACCTGTCAGATGTAAACATGATAGAATAAAAAATAAAAAAAAAAATAAAAAAAATGGAACACAGCATTGATAAACGAGTTTGACAGAATTGTGTTCTATGTTTGACAGTGACATGAGGACAAGAATATTAATACAAGTTACCTCTAGTTACATTTAACAAATTGAGTACCCTATAAACTTGTTTTAGTACCTACCTAACGAGATGGTTTAAAAAAAAAAAGATGATGAAAAATATGATTACATTTTTGATTAATTTCTGTAATCTGTAATCATGAATGAAGATTACACATTGTAGTCGTAATCCTTAATCATTAATCTGATTATCTATTCCGATAATCTTTGCCCAAGACTGGTTCCAACCTAGCTCGTGAGTATTTTATTTTCAACACTTTTTCTCTTTAAAAAATATCTGTGCAACATAAGATCGATTGGGAGTATAAATATATATTGTTCAGAATGTGTATGGTTCATTTTATTTATGGTTTTCAAACACAAATTATTCCCCCACAGCTAGCCTAGCCAACTCACCTTCATACAGTGGTGTTTAATGTTGATGTTCTCAGATGTGCCGGACTTGACCACCACATCAGTTCCCACTACTGGGCTGAATTTAGCGTGGGCTGTCCCGGGGGCGGAGGCTTGGCCGAAGGCGCCTGCTAAAAAGAAAAGAAAATATTTTTATTATTTTAGTTTTTGCATTCACAGTGCTATATTATTATTATGTAGTTACAAGTTACAAGATAAATTCGAGCATCTCCCAAGACTGGTTGATATTTTCTATTAAAAAATATTATCACGAAAATAAAACTTTGAAAGTGAAAATACAGTGAAAAAATTAAATGCCTACCCGATCCAATCAGGAATCGAACCTAAGTCTTCCGCAATTCGGGCGGCTGCACTGACCATTATGCTACCGGGAAGGCTGACGTAAGCAATGAATCTGCATAGCCATCGGTTGCAATAACCGTTGGATAGATGGCACTGCTGCCGCTAAAAGGCAGTCAAAAATCAGTGCTTACGTCAGCCTTCCCGGTAGCATAACGGTCAGTGCAGCCGCCCTGATTGCGGAGGACCCAGGTTCGATTCCTGGCTGGATTGGGTAGGCATTTAATTGTATTTTATAAATATTTAATTCAGCTATGTGTATAAAAATAAAAAGTTTAGTTAAAGATAACAAAAGATCAATATACTCTATTGTACTTGTACACCTGAAACACACAAGACATTGATAAAAAAAATAAGGACTTTCAAGGGCGTTTAAATAATAAAAGTAGCAAAGTCTTAATATATCTATATATATAAAACTCTCGTGTCACAGTCAGTGTTAGTTGCCATACTCTTCTGAAACGGCTCGATCGATTTTTATGAAATTTTATATGTATATTCGGTAGGTCTGAGAATTAGTCGTAAAGTATTATTTACAATTTTTACAATTTTATAATTCTTCAAAATTTATTGAATTTGTGAAACACAGGTTTTTTTTTTAAAAGGAGATGTACGTTTTTTGGCCCTTATTTTATTACAGTGTTGAAGTGATGCTTTTCTGATAGATCTGACTTCTGAGCTGATGATGTTTCCAAAAAGAAAAAATATATAAAAACCTCCCAACATAATTTAAAAAATGTTTGAAAACTTGAAATCTTGTTTTCTTCATCAAGCTTTTCTTATTATTTTTGGGCTCTAATGAAAGTTTTAAGTGTTTATTATATATTGCTGAACTTATTTATACATTCTAAAAGGTATTTTAAGGTTTCAATGCAATTTCCTGAAAATGAAACCATGTGGTTGCTGGCTGTAAGAGATAGTACCATTGCATTACTAATTTAAAAAATAAGTTATATTTTTTAAAGACATACATAAAAGTGAAGTTGCCAATGTAGAAAAAGTTTAGGGTTGCTATTTTATGAATTTTTATTATCTGACCTTGTTTATTATTTAATACAATGTTTGGGTATGTTTAAAAAATATATTAATACATGGAAAGGTTCCTTATTTTTTGCTCTTTTCATAAAATATAATTTCATCACTGTAAGAATTAGGGGGCCCAGCCACTTATTTTAAAATGATTAGCCCTAATTTCTCGCCTGAAAAACAGGATTACCTAGTTCAGGCATGACAATTTGTATTTTTCCTAGTTAGTAAGAATTTGTATGTACCTTTTGTTTTATTTTGTAAAAGATATTTAATAAATTCATATAGTCTATTATTATTATACTCCTAGACTCTATTTAAAACAGCTACATTGAGTTCGCTTACCGTCGGGCTTGTTCTTCTTGGGCGGTTCCTTGTTGTCGTCGTCTGTGTCGGCGGCGCGAATCACCTCGCTCTCGTTGTCATCTGTGTCGGCGGCGCGTATCACCCCGCTGTGGTCGGAGCCTGTGTCGGCGGCGCGTATCACCTCGCTGTGGTCGGAGCCTGTGTCAGCGGCGCGTATCACCTCGCTGTGGTCGTCGTCTGTGTCGGCGACGCGCATCACCTCGCTGTGGTCAGAGTCTGTGTCGGCGGCGCGTATCATCTCGCTGTTGCTGGGAATAGTAGCAGCCGCCGTCGCCGCCGCCGCCGCCGCGCTGTCCATATGCTAATAGACAAGTTATTAAGCTGGTTAGTTATTTTTTATTCAAATAATCTTAAAAAATATATTTTTTACCTAATACCAAAACAGGACGTCTATTTTTTAGCTGGGTTGTTCTCAAAAAACCTGTAACTTGTCAAGTTGTTGTAGTTTGGAGGTTTGAAAAATTTAAAATTATCTGTATAATTTCTGTATGGTATATTAATTAAAGAGACTTTTTACATAGAGGCCGAATAAAATTATAGAATTTTAAGAGGTATATGTGGAACAAATAAATATTGGAACATCTGTTTGTCTATAACCTGGCATGTCCAAACGTGAATTTGGCTACTTTGAAGTGAAATAAAAAAATATTTTCTTTGATACCAAACTATAAAATGAATAAATTTTAATTCTTCACATATTCTACTCGACTATACATCATCAATAATATTAATAACTCTTATTATTTCGAATGTATTTGTATTTGAACTTTGTCCAGAGTAATTTTCTCCGTAACCTGTGTTTGCACACTACTGCACAATACTCAGATACTATTGACATTCTGAATACCCCGTAAATAAATTATCGGTCAGTATTGCGCTAACGACCAGCGAGTTTGTACATGTGTAAGTTTCAACAGCGTTCCAGAAATATTGTCGAAAAAGAGCCATTTGTATATGTAACAAGTATGTTGTTCGCTGGGGCGGGATAGTCCTGGAGTGGCGACCGCGTACCGGAAAGCGCAGTGTGGGCAGGCCTCCAACAAGGTGGACCGACGATCTGGTGAAGGTCGCGGGAAGCCGCTGGATGCGAGCAGCACAAAACCGGTCGTTGTGGAGATCCTTGGGGGAGGCCTTTGTCCAGCAGTGGACGTCTTTTGGCTGAGATGATGATGATGATGATGATGTTGTCTTTAATCTGACCTTAATATTTTCGTTTCTGGTTGTACTGTACGGTGAATAAATTGATTTAAATATGTAAAATAGTGTGTGTAAAGTATTTTATGAGTTTGTATTTGAAAAAATGAAACTATGGTGTTTTAGAGGATAATAACCGTCATTTTCTCACTAACCTGTTCTCTTTAACCTGCTTCAAATTAGACTCTGACCAGGTTAAAGATAATTATGACTTTTCTCCTTATATCTCGGTACTTTAATTGGTTCAATGTTTTCAATTCTCCGTTTAATTTATTTAACATTAAGAGGATAAAATTTATTTAGTAGTTATGATGATATTTTGTGACAATTTATTTTATAAGTTTTGATGTTCTTAACAAAGAATTAATAAGTTTTAACGGCCTAAATCAATGTTATATTAGAAAAAGAAATAAGTGATTTTTATAAAAATATATACAGTATATATAATTTAAAAACCGAATTATAAAAGCTTCTGCTCTTTTAGGCCCGATTTTTCAATTCTCAGATAAGTTTTATTCAACGAATAAAATTATCATTGTGACATATTTTCTATAGAGAATCTGTCATTATGTCAAAATTATTCAATGAATAAACTTTAACTGACGATTGATAATAGTAATTAAGAAAATAAAAAGTAACTCTTTAAACTTGTTTAGCTATCTAACTTTATTTTACATTTTGTAGGCAAAATTACCAAAACGACAAATAAAAAAAGTTAAGAAATCTTGGCGCGAAAAAGAGAACTACAAAAAAAAGATATGCGAAAATTAAAAACATAACCCAGAGCTTTTTGCGAAATATAAAGAAAATTATAAGAAAAAGTACAAAAAACGGAAAGAAGCAGGAAAAGTCGTTTCTATAAATAATTTATTAACTTATTTCGTTGTCTAATTGTTTAGTGATTTTTTAATTATATAGATAGTTTAAATTCAATTATTTTTAACTTGCAACTTTTTGATAAAGTATAATTTTAGCTAGTAGGTATAGTTTTAAATAGTTTTAATTAAAAAATCAAAGACTAATTTCCTACGCTAGCGACTCATTTAGCGTAAGAAATAATATGAATATCATTTACTGTTATTTTTAATTTGAGACACTGACTATGACAGTGATTCTGATTACAATATACAACTTGTTGATTTGCATTCACGCCATATTCATAGCAGCAGTCGTATTGCTTATACTTATTACAAATAAATTATAAAAAAAATATGAAAAAATAATAATCATATTTTCAAAATCTGTAAATACGAATCGCACGTCTGCGTAGCACTAAAAAATAAACGCTCGTTCGCGTACGCCCGCTCACCCGACCACGAGTAGGTAGCAACAAGCTCGAGCTTCGCGGCGCGCCCGCAGCTTTGTCCGCGGCCGGCGGGCGGCGGGCGCACGCCGCACGCATCAAAGCGCAAGGGTGCCGCGCAACCCCGAACGAGTGACACATTTCTTAGCCCTAGCGAATTTGGAGCGAAACGTGTTCTTAGGTGTGTTGTTTGTGTGTGTAAAAAAAGTAAAATGACGGAAAATTATTCTAACGTAGAACTTGTGGAGATGGTGCGATTTTACGCAATTAGTCAGGGGAACAGTCTACGTCGAGCCGTGGTCATGTTTGTGGAAATGTTTCCAAACAGACCAACTCCATCGCGCGAGGTAATGCTTGCTGCCACGCAACGACTGAGGGTTCATGGCCAGTTCAACGTTCCTCGACATGCGCAGGGTCGCGGCAGTGTGGGCCTCTCAGTCGATTTGCAAGAGCAAATACTCGAATACTTCGAGAGGGAACCACGTGCCAGTACTCGTGATGCTGGCCGCCACTTCAATGTCCACCACACAACAGTCTGGCGGCTTCTTAAGTCGGAGCAACAGCACCCGTTCCACTTCAGAAGAGTTCAAGAATTGAACGAGCAAGATCATGCCGCCCGGGTCACTTTTTGTCACTGGGTACTAGAACACCGAGAAGCCAGCATTCTATGGACGGACGAGTGTATGTTTACGCGCATCGGTGTTTGCAACGTCCACAATGAACATTGGTGGGCTCACCGCGAACAGAACCCGCATAAGACCAAAAAAGATTCGTTCCAGCATAGGTTTAGCATCAATGTGTGGGCTGGCATTGTTGGTGGACATTTACTCGGGCCCTATTTCATCGAGGGTTATCTCAACAGCAACTCGTATTTGCAACTTTTGCAGCACGTAGTTGACGTAATGCTTGACGACGTGCCATTAGCTCTTCACCGGAATCTCTTTTACCACCAGGACGGGGCGCCTCCGCATTATGGACGCCAAGTGCGCGATTATTTGGACGAAGTGTTCGGAACCGAGTGGATTGGTCGAGGTGGGCCAGTGCCCTGGCCTCCGAGGTCGCCAGACTTGACTCCTTGTGACTTTTATTTGTGGGGAGACATAAAAAGAATGGTTTATAAAGACGAAATCACGAGTGTTGTGCAGTTAAAACAAAATATTTTAATGGCTTTTGAGAGTGTAAGGTCAAATCGTAGTGTGCTGCAAAAGTTACCTAGAAACTTAAGGCGCCGTGCTCATTTGTGCATAGAACGTGAAGGTGCCCACTTTGAGCAGTACCTGCGATTATCTTAAACATGATCAGTAAGTACCTAATAATAGTTTATTGCAACAAAGTATACTTATGCGTAAGAGTAAGCCACTTTACCACAGAATACATAATAGTACCTACAAGTTTACGTAAGTTCATCGACTTAATGTCCGCCCGCTGCGCTCTTATGTACCTACTACGGTCTGCACCCCTATTCTCGTCAGTCGACAGTCGCTATTCTAATTTACACTGAGATCATTTTATTAATCAATCGGTTCCTTATTACTTTCTCCGTGTTAAAAGTATTTTTTAGTCATTAAGTATACCAATTACGATCAGCTGTAAATTTATGGCGGGAATGCAAATCTACAACCTGTATTTTAATTACCTCATGATTATATTTTACATAATAGTTGTATTACCTCTTCCACGTACATTTTTAACAGTTTGATTGATCCAAAGTGAAAAAGATAAGATTTTATTTCATTGTCTAATTGTTTTGTTATTTTTAAATTATACAGATAGTTTGAATTCAATTATTTTATTTCTAACGTGCAATTTTGTTTTGAGTATAATTTTAACTAATAGATACAGTTTTGTTTTTATTTCTGGAATTTTTAATTATAAAATCAAAGACTGATTTTTTGCGAGCTAGCGACTCATTTGGCGCAAGAAATAATACTTAAATAATTGAGTGTTATTTTACATTTAATAATTATACTTAATAAAGGCTGATTTTACATATTCTAAATGTTTTCTTACACTAACCTCTTTGATATTTCATTAACCTGTAGAATTTTCTCGTTAACCTGTATAGTATCTCTGTAACCTGTGTTATTTATTTTATGATAAGCTTTATTTCCCACATTTATGTGAGGATTCCATTCCCTCAAACTGATTCACTTTAAGAAAAATACTGAGAGTACATATTTTAAAAGTAAAATAAATATTTCGCCAAACTTAAAAAAATATATAATTTTTACCTGGCGGTGCCACTTTTTTGAAAACAACCCAGCTGTGGAGAAAAATGGGCGCAAGAAACTGTACAGCTTTAATAGAAGTAACGATATTAAGGTGTTCATGCCTAGGCTTGAACCACATTCGAAATTACGCTGTAGAAACTCAGCCATATTTGGCTCTATCTCTTTTCCTCTTCGTATGAATTAGTGCCATCCCTGTCACGAACTGTCATCTGTCATCGCCCGGCCAGAGACGCGCACGGCTGGTCTATCTCCAGTACGCTTTTGAAACTCAGCGAATGAACATTGTGCAATAAAAAACCGATTTTGGTAAGTAAGAAAAATCTTTTACATTAAAGTAACGACCAAATTCCGACGAGATACAGTTGTCTTATTAGACACCGTCATAATAGGTCGTCTCATGAGGCGACATGTCTTCTTACACGCAGACACGACGTCCGTCATGACGACACAAAGCCTTACAAGGCGAAACTTTGCACTATAAGACGACAAACAGTCTTAGGCGCGACGCCCACATGAGAGTCGAGTCGAGGCGCGGGCGCGGCGCGTCTAGGTTTCCTTATGAAATAAATAGCAGACCCACACGAGAGTCGAGTCGAGGCGCGGGCACGGCGTGTTTATTTCATAAGGAAACCTAGACGCGCCGCGCCCGCGCCTCGACTCAACGTTCTTAGAAGAAGAAGTTCTTCTTGCTATTCAGCAAACAGATTTACAATTTCAGCTCCTGTAGTAGCATACGATCGTGAAGATACATTCGGTTCGAAATGGTATTGGTCACTCTTTTGCTTTTAGTATATCGCCAGAATGACTTTATAGTTATGGTTAAGTCTTTTTCTATATTAGAGATGTAAGTTCTGAAACAGTTTTCTAACATTACCTTAGAACGTGATCTGAGCATTGAAAAGGCATCAAAGTCTCTAGGATTTTTATAACGTTTATATCGGTTACGATATTTAAACTTGAGCTTAGGAACCTTTCTAAGGCCTAAGGAAAACCAAGCCGGATAATTGGAACTACGGACTTTAAAGGAGTGTGTTCATTAATAATTTTGTGCAACTGATTATAACGAAATTGAAGAATTGAACGAGATCATCACAATCAAGCGTGCTTGCATAATGACACCAATTGACTTTGTGAAGTTTTGCGATGCAACTTTCAAAGTCAGTTTTATGAAAGCATAGTTTGTCGAAAAGACCGTTGGGGCGTAGGGAAGGAGTTTGGCCGTGAAATTCCAACTCAAACGGGGGATGGTGTGCATCGAGACGACTAATAGGTACTGTAGCATGTAACGATAATGTATCAGGGCAATTAGTAATGGCTAGATCTAATATTGGCCTATATTTAAAACGAACAATTATTGTTCCGCCTAACAATTGTTTTGCCACCATTATAATTTGGTTTAAGAATTGAAAGCCCTAATTTTAGGATCTATAATGTGAAATACCCTAAAATATATTGGCATAACGTTATTTTGGCATTACGACGATTTCGCTTGAATATAAAAGCTCGAATTTTAGCATATCTAATATTAATTATTATTGTTCAGTTTAAAAAATACTAGCTGTCCTACTCCTGTAGGTCACGTGATAGGTTTTTTGTGACATATATGACATATAAGACAATGATTTTTATTTTCAATTTTTTTTTCTTTTTATTGTTATTATCATTTTGTTATTATTAATTTCTTTATTTTTTATTTTGTAATGAATAGTATCTAATAATGTTACATGTATTACAATTTTTAATTTTTAATTTATTTAATGTTAAAATGTATAATACAATATTTAATAAGCTAGCTATACTCCCTCTGTTTGCTATGCCCTTACGGGGCGCTACATTTTTATTTTAACACCTTTTGTACCTATTTATTTAATTACTTTGTACACCAATGTGGCATGCAATAAATGATTTGAATTTGAATTTGAATTTGAATTTATATTAGACTACAGAAATCTAGAATAAATATTATTAACGGGATTATTACCATGTTTATTGTCATGTTTGAGTATCCGATATTTCGGCACAGTTGCATGCGCCATGATCACGGATGTACTGAAGTTATTGCGGGTGGGGTGATTATGAGCAGACAAAACGTTAATAATTAATAATATTTATTCTAATGTAAGTGACCATGATAGTTTAAAAAGTTATACAGAAATCTAGCTTGGCATAGCAGAGCTTAGCAGATGGACATAGCTTAAACTTTTAATAGTAATCTATACTAATATTATAAAGCTGAAGAGTTTGTTTGTTTGTTTGTTTGTTTGTTTGTTTGTTTGAACGCGCTAATCTCAGGAACTACTGGTTCGAATTGAATAATTCTTTTTGTGTTAGATAGTCCATTTATCGAGGAAGGCTTTAGGCTATATAACATCACGCTGCGACCAATAGGAGCGAAGCATCAGTGAAAAATGTTGCGAAAACGGGAAAAGAGCCTAAAAAATTAAAAATGCTGCCGAAAGTCACTATTCCACGCGGACGAAGTCGCGAGCACAGCTAGTTTATTATATTTATTATCTTAAATTTATTTATTATGTCATCCTCAGGTGAAGATTCATATTATCTTTCTTTATATTCTAGTAGTAGTGGTGAGGAGAGTTTTCTCAGCATTCCTTCCCTTTCTGACACGCTTGAGTTTTCTGATGTACCAAAAAACTTTAACGTCATTCACTTTAATGCGCAAAGTATTCCGGCTCATTATTCAGACATGCTGGCGTCGCTTGATCATAAAAATATTCATGCTGTATTAATCTCCGAGTCTTGGCTTAAACCATGTTTACCTTCTACTTCTTATGCTCTGCCTGGCTTTCATCTTATACGCAATGATCGAACTGGCTCACGGGGTGACGGGGTTGCTATATACTTACGTGCTCATATTCCTTTCTCTGTAATTAGCACCTCGGCACAACCACCGCCTTCCAACGCAGGCGAGCATTTGTTGGTTGAAGTTCTTCTTTCTCACAACAAAATCCTACTTGGAGTTTACTACAGCCCTTCTTCACATGTAAATTTTTTCACATCATTTGAAAAACTACTTGATGAAATAATTCCTGCCTACAGCCATTCAATTATCATGGGTGACTTCAATACTTGCCTTCTTAAGAATGATTCTCGCGCTATTTCGCTTCAATCAGTTATCACTTCTAATAACTTATGTATTTTACCACTTACCGCCACCCATCATTCTCCGAACTCCACTCCATCGCTTCTTGACTTATTAATAGTGTCATCTCCCCAGCATGTTGCGAAGCACGGTCAATGCTCGGCCGATGCTTTCTCGTATCATGATCTCATATTCTTGTCCTATAAAGTTCGTCCTCCTAAAGCTAAACCCCAAGTCATTCTTCAGCGCAATTTTAGTGGTATGGATCAACAAATGTTCCGTGATGACGCTTGTAATATCGATTGGTCTCCTGTTGTACACGCTCAGTCTGTTGATGAACAAGTTAATATTTTTAACTCACTTGTAACCCAACTGTATGACAAGCATGCATCATTTCGAGCAGTTAAGATCAAACACCTCCCTGCACCATGGCTAACTAATGATATTAAGGTGTTGATGCATAAAAAGGCTACTGCGAAAAGCAGATTTAAGCTTCGTCCAAATGACCAAAATAGAGAAAACTATTCTAAGTTTCGAAATCACTGCAATAGGGCGTGTAGGGATGCATTACGCCGCCACATACATAACTCAGTAGAAAATACGAACGACACTTCAAAAGTTTGGAAATTTCTAAGGTCGCTTGGAATTGGTAAGTCAAGACATAATGCTGCTATAAATAATATAAATATTGATTCACTAAATCTCCATTTCTCCTCTTCATCGTTTATCAATGATGCCGACAAAGCCACTACGTTGCACAAGTTATCTACCTTACCAGTTCTTAATTTTACTCCCTTTGCATTTGACCAACTATCGGATTGTGACGTAAAGAAGAGCTTGTTATCAATAACTTCCAATGCGGTGGGTAGTGACGGTATTAGCCGCAACATGTTAGTACCGATCCTTGACAGCATCCTTCCAGTCCTAACAGTCCTTTTTAACAGCTCCATCTCTAATGCAGTATTTCCATCCTTTTGGAAAGACGCTCAAATAATTCCTCTGCCCAAAAAAAGTAACCCTAAATCATTTACTGAATACCGACCCATTTCCATTCTTCCTTTCCTATCCAAAGTCCTCGAGCGTCTTGTCCACAACCAAATCAGTAAGTTCCTTTCTCGTCATAATCTCCTTAACCCACTCCAATCCGGCTTCCGTCCAGGCCACAGCACCGTCACTACTTTGGTTAAGATCACCGACGACATCCGCCTTGGAATGGAAAACGGCCACTTAACTGTGCTTACTCTGCTGGACTTCAGCAATGCCTTCAACACCGTTAACTTTGAAATTCTTTTAGCTTTACTTCGTTTACTTAATATATCTCCAACGGCAACTAATTGGTTTCAAAGTTATCTGAACGGGCGAAGGCAGCGGGTTCGTCTTGAGGAGAAATTCTCTTCATGGTGTGACTCGACGGCTGGTGTCCCACAAGGTGGCGTATTATCTCCTCTACTGTTTGCAACCTTCATAAACTCAATTTCAGAAAAGCTTTCTACTTCTTACCACCTATATGCAGACGATCTACAAATATATTGTCAGGCACCACTCGGCAATCTTTCCGAAGCTATATTGACCACCAATGCAAATCTGGGACTTATCGTTGATTGGAGTCGAGCCTTCGGACTCAGAGTCAATCAAGGAAAAACGCAGACTATAGTAGTTGGCAGTTCCAGATTGCTCTCTAGGGTCAACTGGGAAACCCTCCCCAAAGTTAACTTTGATGGCATGGACATTCCTTTTAGTCAATCTGTAACAAATTTAGGTGTGGTCATTGATAGTTGCTTAAGTTGGGGGCCGCAACTGCAAGCTGTTAGTCGCAACGCATCGTCAGCATCCTTGAGGAGGCTGCGCAACTTTTTACCCACTGCCACTAAAGTTGCGCTAGCGCAATCTTTGCTGCTTCCAGTTCTGGATTATGCTGACGCCTGTTATCTTGATCTCACAGAGGACCAGCTAAATAAACTTGAGCGCCTTCAAATTTTTTGTATTCGGTTCATATTCGGCTTGCGCAAATATGACCATGTTTCTGAGTACCGCTTAAAACTCAAGTGGCTTCCTATTCGTCTTCGCCGGAATACTCATATACTCTCCCTTCTTTATAACATATTGTTTAATCCCACCTATCCTTCTTATCTTAAGGAACGTTTCAGTTTTCTTTATTGTTCAGATTCGCGCTCGTTACGGTCATCAGAAAACTTAAGCCTTAAAACCCCCCCACACAGCACCACCTTTTATGATTGTTCTTTTACCGTCCAAGCTGTTCGTCTCTGGAATTCGCTTCCAGTTGCGATCAGGCGTGCAAAATCCATTCACACATTTAAAGAGCTTGTGTAAAAATTCTACCTTTCCGATTAACCCTGTCCTGCTGCAATACTGCCATATCCGCTACTTTCCTACCTGAGACTACTATTATGTATAAGTAGGTTTATTTTTATATTTATTATGGTATTTATATACATATTTATTATTATCATCATTATGATTATAGATTTATCATCATTATTGTTATTATTATTTTGCTTCATTTATAAAATACACATTATTCTAGTATGTTTTAATAGTTTCACCTCTGATCTTACAGTTTATTAGCTCTCTCCATCCGACTGGTTGTCTGGAAGAAATCGCTTAAAAGCGATAAGACCGCCAAATTGTAACTTTGTAATTTATTTTTTTATTTTTTTTTCTGTTCATGATTATGTTTTATAGTGTTGCAATAAAAGTATTATCTATCTATCTATCTATCTATCTACATGCGCCACTTGTATCCCAGAGCGATGTAACCACTCCTAAACCTCCTGACTGGCAAAGGATTCCTGTAGCCAGAACCAACAAACGGAATAAGTTGTCCCAAACACCATCTCCAGAAGGGCTGAAGATAACCAACCAGTTCATTAACCTACCTATAGACCTTACAGAAGAATCTGCCGCACCAAAAGAAAAGCGACCTTGTAAGCCACCACCCATCGTTCTATATGGAATTGGCGACATTAACAAACTAACAGAACTTCTAGAAACCACTGCAGATAAAGACTGTTTTACCCTTAAGATCGTTAACAGGAATCAGCTTAGAATAACGTGTAAAGATGTTGAAAATTATAAAAATATAATAACCACTGTTCGAGCCATGGGACTTATAGGTCACACCTTCAACCTGAAAGACCAACGATGCTATAGAGTGGTTATCAAGAATTTGCATTATACAACTCCACATGACGCCATTAAAGAAGAAATATCAAAGTCAGGTAATGAAGTCTGTGGTGAAATTATAAATGCAAAATACGAACCAGACCAAAAACCAACTTCGACATTCTTCGTCAATGTAGCTCCAGGTCCGAACAATAAAGTCGTTGAAGATATAAAGTACATCTACCATCAGTCAGTCACCATTGAAGATCCTAAAAGAAGAACTTCAATACCACAGTGCCAAAGATGCCAACAGTATGGGCACTCTAAGAACTACTGCATGCAGGCCATACCGCTGCGTATAATGTGCCCAAGGATACAAAACTGCGGATTGTCCTAAAAAAGACCGCAAAACACCTGCAATATGTGCCCTCTACCAAGATGCACATCCAGCTAATTACAAAGGATGTGAAATATTGGCAAGAAGAACATCAAGAAACCCAGCTACAAGGCCTAAAAAACCAGACTTATTAAAAAAGATGAAGGAAACAACAGTACCTGATAACTTGGAAGATAAAGATAATGCCCTTTACTCCGAAAAACTAAAAAAAAAAAAACTCGAGAGTGAAACATTTAACAAACTAGAATACCTGCTACTTAAACAATCTGAAAAATTTGATACTATCTTACAACAAATGAGTACTACTAGGGCTCATAACTACACTCGTCAACATTCTGCCAAAAAAAAAAATAGGTCTAAGAATCGCTACGTGGAACATTAATGGGTTAGTCCCCGATAAGTCCGAATTGGAACTATTGATGTCTAATAACCAACTCGATGCTATTCTTATATCTGAAGCACATTGCACTGAAAAAAGCAATATAAAAATCAAAGGTTATGAAATCTATGTCATTACTCACCCTGATGGAACTGGCCATGCTGGAACCGCCATCGTAATACGTAGCTCGATTAAGCACCAAGTACTGCCAGAATATAAAACCAGCCACATCCAGGCGACAACTTTATCAGTGGAATACAAAGGAGGATACCTTAATCTTTCTGTGGTCTACTGCCCACCAAGACACACTATCGACTCCTTAAAGTTTAGTCACTACTTATCGACATTGGGAAGCAGATTTATAGCGGGGGGCGACTGGAACGCCAAACATACTTATTGGGGTTCTAAACTGACAACAACTAGAGGTAGGCAGCTCAAACTCAACCTTGACATAAATAACCTTACCCCAATCTCAGCCAGTGAACCAACATATTAGCCCATAGATCCAAATAAAAGACCGGATCTGTTAGACTTTTTTATAATCAAAGGCCTGTTAAAATATTACTTTAAGGCTGAGTCTTGTCTCGATAGCAGCTCTGACCACACCCCAGTCACATTGTGTTACGAAAGACAAGATTCTCTTTATAACAAACTTACAAACTGGGACGGCTTCAGAGATTACCTAGAAGAGAATGTTGAGCTACATGTTTCCCTAAAGACGCCTGAGGAAATAGAAGATGCAACCAACTACATAACCAATATGATACAAAATGCTTGTTGGCTAAACACTCCGACCGAAAAACAAAGACACATAAGCGAAAACATACCACTTGAGATAAAGCAAAAGGTAGAGAGCGCTCCGTAGCTACAGGTCTGCGGATCGATTCCCAACACCGAAATCACTTTTTGGTTTGTCATAGTATTGTTTAAAATAATTGAAAAATGTTACAACGTAGAAACAGGGCTTTGGCTATAACATGTTCGGTGTGCAAAAAAGTATACAATATAGAAGACACGGAAGTATCCGAAAAAAGATACCGTCTAATGACAAATGAAAATAAAAAGTCTTGGAAATGCCACAACTGTATCTCACTTGCATCAGCTAAAACTAAAGTCAAAATAACTCAAGTTTCAACTTTGGAAGAGAACGTCACAACACGTCGGCCACGCTCAAAATCTATAGGTTCAATTAAAGATATCTCAAGTGGGTCTCTTGACAAAAGTAGTTACAACTCTATAGATCTCGACTACTCCATAAAAAGTGTACCCAACGCTTCTATAGAAGACAGTCATTTAGTTGAAATGAAGGAACAAATCAAAGCACTGCAAGAAGAATTACAGGCAGCACATAATCAATCAGTCGTCGTAATCGTTCGTCTACGGTCGGTCGTTTGCGGAATCGAGATGTCTACCACAGTGAAATGTACGAAATGCAATATCGTTATAAATGAAGTTCTTGCTTTTGTGTGTAATAAAATGGACGTTATGGACGAAGAGGGTATAAGCCTGATTTGTGCAAGTGCTTTCTCACAGAGTGAAATTACAACAGCGAAAAATTTGTTGTTTGAATCGCTTCCGAAATCAAAAAAGAAAATCCGCAAGAAGGAAGGTAAAACACAAAGAGAGATCGAAGACATCATATGTTTGTTGAAGGATACTGACCCTGAGAATATACCTATCTTCGTGGCCAGGGAGCTGCAAAAACTACACCCGGTATCATTCGATCACGTAGATGTTACTAGTCTCTTAAAAGATATTGTGAAAATGAAGGCCGAAATCACACAGATTAAGGAAGGTTATGCTTCAAATGAAACCGTTAAGTCACTAAAATTGGAATTAGATGCACTAAAGGAAGCTTCACTTGTAAACAACTTTCATCAGAATGTCACTGTAAAACGAGGGGCGTGCCTCATGAACAGCTACGAGTACGATAGTGGTCCCATGGGATTGCCACCCATGCCATCCAACACACCACCACAAATCATTCCCAGTAATATTTCTCCGAAGGGTAGCACAGCGCCAAAAATTTGTTTACCGCCTATAACCTGCGATCACCTAAACACGAAGCCTATAACGCATAGCATTGAAGGTGACTCAAGCGCGAGCGAGATAAAGGCGACCTGCGCGGTCGGAGTGCCGAGCAACTGTCAGCGGGATTTCAATGCGCGCGAACCCGACCGCCGCCCGCCGGCCGGCGGCCGCCGAGGCGCAAACGAGCGGACACACTGTCCCCGCGGTCGATCGTGAATCGATGGCTGATATTGTCCGTAATGGTGAGTGGAAAGAGTATGGTCACAGTGAAGAATGGAAATTGGCTCAAAGAAGGAAGTTGAGAAATCGCTTTATTGGGCAAACGGGGAGAGCTGAGACGGATAAAAATGACAATTTTAAAGCAGCAGAAATAAATATTCCAATTTATATTTATAATGTTTCGAAGGAGGTAGCTGTGTGTCACATCATAGATTACATTGAAAAGAAGTCAAACGTTCGAGTCAGTTTAGAAAAAATGAATATGAAAACTATAAAGGAATATGATTCATATAAAATTTTTGTACCTAAACACAAGTTGGATGTGTTTATGAATGATAGGTTTTGGCCGAATGGTGTATCGTACCGGCGTTTCGTCGACTTCGGGCATAAAAAACGTGTGTTAAACAAATCAGATAATGACAGAAAGCAAAAATCAAAGTAAATTGGTACATAAATTGATTAGTTTCAACTGTAAATCTTTTAAGAGGTCTATTGAAGGAATTCGGTCCCTATGCACGTCTGGCGATATTATAGCCCTTCAGGAAACATGGCTGTTGCCCCATGATCTGCCGCTGCTTAATACTGTTGACGAGGGCTTCGGGTGTACCGGCACGTCGGCGGTGGACACGTCTGCTGGGCTGTTGAGCGGCCGTCCCTACGGCGGTGTAGCTATCTTGTGGCGAAAGAGTGCGTTTGAAATGGTGACGGTAATCGATTGTGATAACGTCCGCGTTGCCGCTGTCAAGATGACAGTAAGTATTCGATCTATAGTAGTTTTTAGTGTCTACATGCCAACTAACTTTCAAGAAAATCTACCTATATTTACGGAGTGTTTAAGTGCGATAAGATCTGTTATTGAAGTCGAAGAGAACTCTGGTGTCGAATCTTTTTACATACTAGGAGACTTTAATGCTAATCCTAACGAGTTATTTTTTAATGAGATGATCGATTTTTGTGTCGAGCAAAAGTGGGTGTGCGCAGATGTTAATATTCTAGGGATGAACTCTGATTCGTATACTTTTGTAAGCGAAGCTCACGGAAGTGCAAGGTGGTTAGACCACTGTATAGTCACGGAATCAGCCAGTAAAACAATTAATAATATATATGTAAAACATGATGTATACTGGTCTGATCACTTTCCACTTGTGCTTGAATGCGATTTATTTAAGGTTAAACCTAAAATAATGTTACCTATTTGTGATCAGAACGAAGGTCGGAAAAGAGTAATATGGGGTGAAAGGGAAATTTCTCAAACACAAGAGTAGGTATGCTCAAATCTGTCAGTTTAAACTGAGAGAAATTGACTTTCCGGAGGAATTGGGTCAATGTTGTGATGATTATTGTGATAATCCCAAGCATAGGGCTATCATCGATACAATGTATGACACTGTAATAAGTATACTATCTGATCCTGCATCAGCGACATATCGTGGCAAATGCCCCAGGAGGGATGGTTATATAGCAAGGTGGAATAGATATGTCGCGGATTCACATAGGGAGGCGCGACTTAGATTTAAAATATGGGTAGAATGGGGTAAACCGCTCTCCGGTAAAATTTACGAAGAAATGTTAGAAAGTAGGAATTTTTTTTAAAATAAATAAAAATGGTGTCAAAACCGACAAAATCAAATAAAGATGGATGTTTTAGCTTCAGACTTATCGGGAAAAAACTTCGTAAAATTCTGGAAAAACAAGTAAATTAAATATCAAACCAAGTGTTCCGGTGAGCGTGGGGGGCGAACATAATCTAAAAACAATTGCAAATGTTTTTAAAGATCATTTTGTGGTGAAGTCGCCGTTGGACTATGCATCGGGTCACTATGGTGGGGGCGTCGTGTCTGAGAGATCTGTCAAGTTTACAGCAAAAGATGTGGCTAAGGTCATTGCAGGTATGACATAAAGGAAGTCTCCCGGACACGATGGCCTAAGTATAGAACATTTTAGGTATGCTGGGGTACATCTACCACGTATATTTGCAATGCTTTTTAATTTTAGTCTGGGGCATGCCTATCTACCGGAACCATTAATGCGTACAATTGTGGTACCTATTGTAAAAAATAAGACGGGTGACACATCTGACATAGGTAACTACCGGCCCATATCGCTTGCTACAACAACTGCAAAAATACTTGACAGTTTGCTTAATAACTGTCTCGCAAAGTATGTAAAACTTCACGATGCCCAATTTGGGTTTAAACCGGGTGTGTCTACGGAGAGCGCCATTTTCAGTCTTAAGCATACTGTCAAGTATTACACGAATAGGAAAACGCCGGTATATGCGTGCTTCCTGGATTTATCCAAGGCTTTTGACCTGGTAAATTATGACCTGCTATGGGAGAAGCTGAGGAGCACTGGTATGCCGGCGGAGTGCACAGATTTGTTTAGGTTTTGGTATAAGCACCAAAGGAACCAGGTGAGGTGGGCGGGTGCCTTGTCGGATGAGTATTCCCTTCGATGTGGGGTGAGACAGGGCGGGATTAGCTCGCCCACCCTCTTTAACCTCTACGTCAATCAGCTGATCGAGGAGCTCAGCGGCATCCATCTCGGCTGTTACATAGACGGACAGTGTGTCAACAACCTAAGCTATGCTGATGACATGGTGCTGCTGAGCCCCTCGATCGGGGGGTTGAGAAAGTTAGTGGCTATATGCGAGTCGTATGCGGAGGCCCATGGCCTGGTGTATAATGCCAAAAAGAGTGAAATTCTCGTGTTTAAGGCCGGAAAACATGGCCTGGTGTATAATGCCAAAAAGAGTGAAATTCTCGTGTTTAAGGCCGGAAAACGTACACCGAGCTATGTGCCTCCAATTACTCTAAATGGGTCAATGTTGAACAGTGTACGTAAATTTAAGTATCTGGGCCATATTGTCACAACAAATCTAAATGATGACGAGGATATTGAGAGAGAGCGTAGGGCGCTGGCGGTATGGGGCAACATGCTTGCACGCAGGTTCACTCGATGTACAGCGGAGGTCAAAGTTACCCTTTTTAGGGCATTTTGTCAATCATTTTACTCGAGTGGTCTGTGGGTGAGTTATACGCGTCGAGCCTACAGCACACTACGCGTGCAGTATAACAACGCTTTCAGAGCGCTGCTGCGGCTGCCGCGGTTCTGCAGCGCCTCGGGAATGTTCGCGGACGCACGGATTGACGGATTCCACGCGATTATGCGCAAAAAAGCTGCATCCCTACTGCGACGCATGAGGGCCAGCAGCAACAGCGTTCTGAAAACAATTACTGCTCGTCCTGACTGTTCTATCCAACAACACTGGATAGAAATAGTAACTGGCCAAATAAAATAATATTTATTCACACTAACCAAATAATATACTTTATAAGAAAAATTGTTACTAACACACTTATAAAATATGGATGTAAAGTCTGAAATAAAATATTTTTATTTTATTTATTTTATTTTATAATGAAATTGAGACATTATTACTTGAAAATTCTAAATTGAAAAATAATTTACAACAAAATAATACTGCTTTGAAAGCTTTGAAGGAAATAAGTACGCCAATAAAAAAGAAAAGGAACATAACAAAGCCCATTAAACCTATAAATAAACTATCGCCAATTAAATCAAATTTAACTAGGGCAAACCCTGTGACTATTGAGAATGTAGAAAATTTACAAAGCACACCAAATCAAAATAGGAAGAATGAAACCTTATCTCCACCATTGAACTCACAGAGCTGCATTGCACCGTGAAGTGCTCCGAAACAAAAGGAAGAGTCTTCGGAATTTTCGGCTAGCTCCTCGGACTTAAGCAAGATACTTTGAACAATATTAATGTTAATATGCTTAAGGTTATTATTTTTGATGATGACGAAGGTAAAAGCGCTTGCAAATTATTGCAGTCGCTCTTAGGTAGTCGTTTTAAAGTTTTTTCTGTTGTAATGCCTGGTGCAAGGGTTTACCAATTGTTGAATTTCTGCGTATCTCATTGTCATAACTTGAATAAATCAGACTACGTAATTGTAATTGGAGGATCAAATGATTTAAATCCTATGGAATTGCAAAGTTTCTTATATTATTATATAAATAAATTATCTAATACTAATATTATTCTATCTCAGGTTTATAAGCATGCAAATATGAATGGAAATGTATTGCAAAATATGTATAGATATATTTGTAATCAATTTGAATGGGCTACTTTTGCTGGATATACATACATATAGCAGACATTATACAACCTATCTTAGGCTGGTCGATTTAAGTCGAAATATATTAAAAACAATCTTAAACAAAGAATATATACGTAATTATAATGAATATATTGTAAAATTAAAAGAACATAAAAAAATACCCGTCGTAGTAAACTTAATTTGGTGTCAGTGGGCACTCAAACAGAATCTGACGACTTTTTTCGTAACTCAGAATGATAGTTTTCAAATACTGCATCAAAATATTATGAGCTTGAAAAAGAAATATAACGACTTGGAAATATATTTGGAATTTTTGATTATAAAGCCAGACGTACTATGTTTTTCGGAAACTTTCATAAAAATCTCTGACATAAATTGCATTAATTTTAAAAACTATAATTTAGCATCTCATTACTGTAGGGGTCAAACTAGTAGAGGTGGTGTTTGTATTTATGCAAAAAGACATTGAAATACAAAAAACTGGACTGGCTAAATGATGTTTCGGTGGACAGAGTCTTTGAATGCTGTGGTATAACAATATCAGATCTAAATATTAGCGTGGTCTGCATATAAAGACCCCCAAATAGCGATATAAATATTTTCTTAGCTCACCTTGATACTATACTTTTCAAGTTTTTGCGTCAGTCCAGAAAAATCAACAATAAAGTAATTCTAGTGGCCGACTTCAATATTAATATTTTAGAATCTAATAAAAATACCAAACTTTTTCTGTCATTATTATCCAATTACAGCATGGTTTGCACAATCAATAAACCTACACGCATAACAGTGAACTCCAGTACGTGTATCGACAACATAATAACAAATTAAAAAAATATGAGGCAAAAGTTTTAAATAATGGTATTTCTGATCATACTGGTCAAGTAATAACACTTCCATATAAACCAAGAGCTATCTGTGAAATGTGGTATGAATACAAAAGAAAAATAGATAATAACCTACCAATTTTTAACAATTATATCTCACAAATAAGTTTTGCCGAAATTTACGAACAAGATGACGTGAACTCCGCTTATAATATATTCCTTGAAATATTTCAATTAGTTTATGAACTTTGTATTCCCGTAGAAATGGTAAAAATTTCAAGAAAGCAAAAGCCAAATTGGATAACTAAAGGTATAAGAGTATCTAGTAAACAAAAAAGGAAACTCCACAAAAAACTACAAATCAAAAATACTGCAAAAAGTATATACTCTTATAAAAAGTACAAGACAAAGTTAAAAAATATTGTAATGTTTTCTAAAAGAAAGTCTAATTTGGATTATATTAGCAAAAGCACTAATAAAACAAAGGCCACCTGGGGATTAATAATAGTAGTTTATGCAACTGTCATATAATGAAGGGTATTAAAACACGAGTGTGAGTTTATGAAACGAGCGCAGCGAGTTTCATAATAGTAACGAGTGTTTTAATACCCGTGTTATATGTAGTTGCATACACTACTTTATCTTCACTAATGCAATTAGTCAAACAACAAGAGTAAAAGCTGACAATAGTTAATTTATAATAATTGTTAAAATTTTGGATGGTACAATTTTGAAAGTTAATGTTAATTATTGATCCAGCAGCTGTAGCGGTCGCGGGCAAGCAGTAGAACTCGTAGACGGAGTTGTAATATTTATAATTACTTCATTCGTCTTGTTTTCTATACTGTTCAAGATCGTATTTGAGACTTGAATTTTATTCATTAAAGACTCATCAATGTAGCTTTCAGCCACAGTAGAAGACTTCCACCCCCCGTGTCGTTTCAGTGCGGTCAAATCACCACCGCTATCTATGAGAAGGGTCGCCGAGGTGCGCCGGAAGCAATGCCCCGTGTACAACGCTGGGTTAGGCAGATTCAAAAAACTTGCGATAGTTTTTCCCAGAGCACCAAATTTATTAATACCAGTTCTTTGATCGACGCACTTCCCCGATCTATAGCTCAAGAAAAAGGCAGGGTTTCGACAGGGGGTGGGTCGAAGTTCCATGTATTTTTTACATACGGCATAGCAGTTGCCCGTCACAACGAAAGAACGATCTATTTTCGTTTTTGTTTTCGAAACTTTCACCATGATTGTACTGTCGTCTATGTTAGAGACTTCATCGAACTGGATGTTGTATAGCTCTTGCCTTCGGCATGCCCCCATTATGCCGAAGACTAGTGCAACCTGTAACAATAAACGATATAATAAGCTTGAGGTACATAGCCAAGGCAAAAACTATGATTTATGAAGTAGTAAAGTGTAGGTACCTACTACCTAATTTATACACAAAGCGCTTAAACGGAATGTCTAGATAACTTGCGTGTGTAGTACGTAAGTACTAGGTAGATTAAATAACAGAACTAAAATACACTTACCTTTTCAAAAAGATACAAAATATCTGGTGAATCTTTCAGGAACATCTTTTTATGACCTGATGTAAACGTCAAGGACTTTTTTCCTTGTGTCCTTCTGAACTGCGTTTCAGGAACGCTATGACTTTTGAATACTTCGTGATATCAATATTGTTGTAGATACTCAGTGTGGACTTGAGCATAGAATATTTAGCCCACATAGAAGATAGCTTGAATTTGTCGGAGAGGTCTTTGAGATACACAAGAATGACATTTTCAGAAAATGATGTAGTTTTCTTTTCGATCTTCCATGCCAAAAAGTTATTATATTCTTTTTCATATAATTTTCTAGATTTTTCTGGCAAAAGATTGTGAGTTACTTTTGTTGCCAATTCTAGAATATCCGGAGGCGTACAAATATCATCGTCGCTGTCCATTTTTAACTTTTAATTTGTATTTTAAAAACAAAACACATTGCGAAACATTAAATTCACGCGTACGTGTATTGTCACAGTGAACTTGCCGCCATTAAAATCTAACCAATGAGAGCGCAGCTGCGCGCGCAGGGCCAATCAGGAGCGAGCGCGCGCTGTTCTTTTTTTATTTAATTGGCACAAGATCTTACCAAAGAGTTTTGTGTATGTAAGTTTAGTAGTTTCGACGAAGTTTTCACGTATAACCCAACTGTTTTCAAAAGCCAGCCTAATATCAAAATTTTATACAACTTGTATGAGGATTTTGACATAAGGCTCGCCAGGTTAATTAGTCGCGTTTTATTGATGTTATAATGAGATTTTACGATATCGATATGGATATTATACCATCATGTGAAATTGCTTAAATTGAGTGTTTTGTTGTCTGCGCTATAACAGTAGTAATTATAAGTCAAGTATTGGAAACATAAGTAGAATGTTACAACATTAGTGTAGATAAAGTTACATACTTCACCTGAAAAACAACTTAAGCAATCAATAGAGCATCTACAAAATGAAGGATGTTTAATAAAACGTAACGTTTGTAATAACAAACCCTCAAGAAATAGCAGATTTCCTTAACCATTTTTTTATTACACAAAACGTAAATAAAAATAAAAATGAACGTAATGGATATAAGCCGAGCTCTAGTAATGCCTGCAATAGCATTTTTTGAAACCTACAAGCGAATGTGAAATTGTGGACTGCGTGAAAAAGATTAAAAATAAAAAGAGTTGTGGAAATGACCAAATACCAATTCAAGTTGTTAAATCTAGTATAGAATTTGTAGCTAAACACTTGGCTTATATTGTAAATATGATGTTTCAGTCTGGCTGTTTTCCAGAAAATTTAAAAATTTCTGTTATCAAACCACTTTATAAAAAAGAGCCAAAAAATGTAGCTTCTAATTATAGACCAATTGCCATTCTACCTGCATTCTCAAAGATATTTGAGAAGTTATTGTATGCCAGACTACTCAATTTTCTAAATAAACAAAATATAATAAGTAAAACTCAATTTGGATTTAGGAAGGGATCCTCGACATCCATGGCTGCCTTTTGTTTATTGAGAAACGCATGGCAGGCAATTGACAATAAAAGAGAATGTACCGCTCTCTTAATTGATATGACAAGAGCTTTCGATTGTGTCGATCATTCGATTTTATTAAAGCAGTTAAATCATATTGGTATTCGTGGTAACTCTTTAAAGCTATTGGAATCATACCTTAGCAATAGAATGCAAAAAACTGGGCTGACTGTTTTTAACAAAGATAGCAAATCACTCGAAGTTGTCGAATCAAGCTTAGAAAAGATAATTATGGGAGTGCCTCAGGGTAGCATTTTGGGACCCCTCTTGTTTTTGATATACATAAACGAGCTACCGCATATTACCAAACACTTGTGTGTAATGTTCGCGGACGACGCATCAATTTTATTCGAGAGAAATGCAGATGTCAGTCTGGATGACTTTGAGCACATTGACTAATTGGCTCCATTCATTAAATTTAGCAGTAAATTTGCAAAAAACTAATTATATTCAATTTAAAAACTATAAAAGGAAACCACTAGACCTGAATATAACGCTAAATAACATAAAAATTGATGAAGTCGAAAATATTGAATTTTTAGGCTTAGTCTTGGATAATCATTTTAGCTGGAAACTCCATATTGAAAAAATTAATAAAAAAATAAATAGCTTTTGCTACGCTTTATCGGTGTTAGTCGATGTATCATCCGTTGAGATAGCTATGAACGCCTACTATGGAAATATTTATTCAGTCCTAAGCTACGGAGTAATATTTTGGGGTAACTCGGTAAACGTTAAAAGTACCTTTCTGCTACAAAAACGTTGCATTAGAACCATATTTAGAAGGAAATATGACGAATCCTTGCATGCTATTTTTAAAGAAAAAAACATTCTAACTTTGACAGCTATATACATTTTAGAAATTTGCCTATTTGTGAGATCTAATAAAAATATACATCCACATCAGTGTAAGCAAGTGAAGAAACAGAATATCACTGTTGTACCAAAAACTGCAGGTCGTCTAGAACGGTTTAAAAACAATCTTTATGATAATATATGTTTTTTAAAGTATAATGATAACCCAAATGAATTTTATAATGATTTCTTTCATAAATATTGTACAGAATTTAATAAAACTTTTATTCCAAAAAGGATCTCGGTTAGTGGTACTGTTACTTTTAGTGAATGGGCTACAATTGGTATCCACAAAAGTAGAAAGCGACTTTATGAGCTATATGATGAACGCAACTATAACACCAGTGAAGATTTTAAATTGTATGTCAAAAATTATTCTAAGTTATTTAAAATAGTATGTCGATTAGCAAAGGCAAAGTTCCTGAGTTCAAAGATTAAGTTAAGTGATAACAAAATAAAAATGACATGGAATATTATAAATAGTGAAACTGGAAATGTCAAAGGTCGTAACAATGAGTACAAATTGAGCTACGAAAATCAAACCTTAACTTCCGGTGCTGATGTTGCTGCGGCATTTGAGAAGTTTTTTACTGATATTCCAGTTTCAACTACAAAGGCTTTGGACTCCTCTCCCACTGTAGCTGAAGCGGTTTTAAAGGAAAATGTCAAACCTAGTGAAAACTATTTTAGTTTTCAAAAAATTGATTTTAGAGATATAATTAAAACTTTTAATACTCTCAATAAAAAGAAGACTGCTGATCTGTGGGGTAATTCCGTCGACGTCATTAAATCCGTTATTGAGACAATAGCTCCAGTTTTAGCTTGCATATTTAATGAATGCATTGACTGTGGTGTTTTTCCTGACCTAATGAAGCACAGTAAAGTAATCCCATTATTCAAATCAGGTAGCACATGTGACCCCTCTAACTTTAGACCAATTTCTGTGTTACCCACATTTAGTAAAATATTTGAAAAGATAATTCTAGACCAAATTCAAGTTCATTTTTATAGAAATAAACTTTTACATTCTAGACAATATGGTTTCACTAGGGGTCGCTCGACTACTGACGCTGGTGTTGAGCTTTTACTTCAAATATTTAATGCCTGGGAGGATTCACACGATGCCGTAGGGGTTTTTTGTGATTTATCCAAGGCCTTTAATTGTGTTTTACATGAAACCCTGGTCAGGAAGCTCTACCACTATGGAATTAGAGATGCATCACTGAATCTTCTTATCTCATATTTGAGTGATAGGGTTCAGAGGGTTGATGTTAACGGTAAAAGAACTCCGGGATCGGTGGTTACAATGGGAGTTCCACAGGGTTCAATTCTTGGTCCTTTCTTATTTTTAATTTATTTTAACGACTTGCCTTACTTTGTAAAAGACAAACATGAGATAGTATTGTTTGCAGATGATACCTCACTTTTATTCAAAGTGAAACGACGACAGCCGATTGATGACGATGTGAACAATGCTGTCTCAAAGATAGTTCATGGGTTTAGTGTTAACAATTTGCTATTAAATGAACAAAAAACCAAATGTATAAGATTTGTATTACCCAACGTTAAGGAGGTAAAAACCAGTGTAAGAATTAAAGATAAGAATGTGGACCTTGTGGACACCACAGTGTTTCTAGGCATTACGTTGGATGCAAAGCTACAGTGGGGCCCACATATAGATAAATTGTCGAGTAGACTGAGCTCTGCGGCTTATGCAGTAATGAAAATTCGTCAGATCACTGACATTGAAACAGCTAGACTTGTTTACTTTAGTTATTTCCATAGCGTAATGTCGTACGGCATTTTACTGTGGGGCAATGCTGCCGATATTCAAACTATCTTTGTGCTACAGAAGCGGGCTATTCGAGCAATTTATAATCTAAAAGCTGGTAATTCTCTTAGGGAGAGATTTAAAGATATTCATATAATGACAGTTGCATCACAATATATTTACGAGAACCTAATGTATGTATATAAAAATATTGAAACTTTTTCTAAAAACAGTGATATTCACAATGTAAACACTAGAAATAAAAACAAACTAGCAGTACCTAATACTAGGCTCCACAAAGTAAATAATTCATTTAGAGGCCTGTGTGTACGTTTTTACAATAAAGTTCCAAGTAATATCCTAAAACTAGATATTAATAAATTTAAAATCGCTATTAAAGAAAAGCTTTATAAAAAAGCTTATTATAAAGTGCCTGATTACATTGAAGACAAAACAGCATGGGTTTAAAATGCTCCAATCTATTTCTAATCCAAAAAACTGTTAAGATTTTTTTTTTTTTTTAACTTGTATAACTTGGTAACGTAACGGCATATAATTTTGTAAATTTCGTTACATATTGAATTAAAGCTGTGGAGTTTCTTGCGCCCATTCTTCTCCACAGCTAAAATATAGACGTCCTGAATGGGTAGTAGGTAAAAAAATTATGGACGATTCAAAAGCACTTTTCTAAAGTTTATTTGAATAAAGAATATTTGACTTTGACTTTGACTTTGACTATATTTCCAAAGATGTCGGAAGCAAAAGTCAGAAAAACTTCAAGAAAACAGTTTGACGACCTATTCTTGCCGCGAGTTAGGTCCGAAATTTTTGAGAGGAGTGCCTACGTGTCTGCTGTACGTATCTACAATAAATTACCTATATGTATTAAAGAAGTTACCGATCATAAATTTAAAAAAACGTTGAAAGATTGGCTTTTGTGTAACGTGTTCTATGACCTGCACGAATATTTTGATGTATAGTACAGTTTGACATGCCTATTTTTATTATTAATTAAGTAATTGTCAATCTTAATGCAGTATTTTTATTTTATTTTATCGATTATTAAATTATTGACATTTTAAGTTTTATTATTGTAAATTATATTGAATGTAAAATTAAATAATATTGGCATGCAAATATTTTTATAAAACCTTATTGTAATGCCCGGCTAGGGTAACTGTTTGGACTAACAATTACAATTTCACCTAGTAATTAAACAATGTAACAGTTATGCAAAAAAATGTTATATTCTATTCAATTCTATTCCTAATATCGAATAGCATAAAATGTTTAGCATAATAGTCACTTCGCATAATGGTTTTTTGGCATAATGGTCTTTACGCATAATGTATTCTTTGGCATAATTATCAATTGCCCTAATTGTGTTAACCATAACTTTGTTATCCATAAATTTTTAAGTCATAATATCTTAACGCATAAACTACAGAAGTAGTAGGTAATTATTATACCGAGATGAGAAATGAAACTAATACGATAAATCAAAGTGTGTAATGTCCGATAAATCAAAGTGTGTAATGTCATTGTCATATGCATTTCGAAATATGATTTTTAATTTTATGCGACCCAATATGGACCCGTCAGTGGGGACCCCGTGCGAATAATTGCGTAATTTCCTTCGTGCTAGTAACTCAGGGTTTACCTTTCAGGGAACTAACAAAACTAATGACAGCACCTGCGCCGATGACGTAATTCGCAAAAATAATGAATATGTTGCAACCAGACCATATTTCATCATTCTGTAAACGACAATTTACTAATTGATATACCTATTTCCTCCGGCAGCAGGTATCAAAATAAATGTGATTACCGAAATAGTTTATTAGTTCTACATGACTTTTGTATGAAGACGTTTACTGGAATAAATAGTTTATTTATTCTAGTAAACGTCTTCATACAAAAGTAGACTCTAACTAGACGACATAGAGTCGATCGAATTCGATCGCTCAATTTTCAAAATTTCACACTGAATTTTAAAGAGGTAAACGCACAGAGCATAAAATGTTGGGGGGGGGGTTTGATAAACGTAAATTTACTCTAGTTTGTCTATAGCCAAACTGCTTCATACAAAGTAGGCTCTAAATAAGCAAAATTTAAGTTCTAATGTCGGTTGGCAGGCGTGATCGATCATATATGATCGCTCGGTCGTTGACGGAGGTTTTCGATTATCATATACTAGTGACCCGCCCCGGCTTCGCACGGGTGCAATGCTGATACTAAATATACTACAGAATGTCTTTATATACAACGTTCACAACTTTTTTGTGATTAGACATTACAAACATGTTTTCTTTAGAGGTTACTCTTGAAAGAGCGGCATATAATTGGCCATGTGAAAAACACTCAACGCTGAAATCTAAGCCTGCAACGTTGAAAGTTTGACCCTGCGATTTATTAATGGTCATTGCAAATATATCTTTACCGGAAATTATAGGCGTTCAAATTGGAATGGTAAATCCGATGGTATCAGAGGAATTCGGGGAATCAATACATCTTCTCCGGTACCACATCCGGTGAGTATTGTGCACACTATTATGAAAGTTTTTAGTGATTTTACCAGCAAACGCGTGCCATTGCAAAGTTTAGGTGGATTCAGGTTTCTTAATAAAATAACAGGACAACCTACTTATAACACCATTTTATGAGGAGGGAGTCCAGACGGGTTCAAAGAATTAAGAAATTCTGTAGGAAAATGGACAGCTTCTTCCAAATCGAGAACAGTATCGACCGAGTAGTATATTTGCGTAGGCGCATCAATCTTTGAAAGAATCAAGTTACCTTTACTTTATCTACTTGTTCGTTAGTTGGTGACAGAATCGCTCTTTCTTTTAAACCAAGATATAGCCTTACAACTTATGTTATTAATGTCGGGACAGACATTGTTGACCAACTCTTGGATGTTGTCTGTCAAAACACAAAGGTTTTCTAGGTTAATCCTTCCATCACTTTGTGTTAACTCTCCATTGCCAACTTTTAGCAGCATCTCTGAAAAAAGCCTGTTCTTACGTGAATACAACGAAACCCTCATGTTAGTTTTAAGCTCTAATTTATTAACATGTGGCCATGTCCCTTTTTAGGGAAGCATTTATTTCGTCAGCACGTGTTCCTCGAGTCACAACTGGTAGGATTTGACGAAAGTCTCCAGAGAACAGAATTGTACATCCACCCATAGGTGAATATTTGCTGCGCAAATCGCGCATTGTCCTATCCAGTGCCTCCACAGACGTCTTGTTTGACATGGTGGCTTCATCCCAGACTATTAATGAGCAGTCACGCATCAATTTTCCTATATTACTCTGTTTAGAAACACTACAGACGCTGTTATCATCATTGGTGGCGATTTTCAGCGGGAGCTTGAATGTAGTGTGCGGTTCGGCCTCCTTCTAAAAGCGTAGCAGCAATGCCGGATGATGCGACAGCTAATGCAATTTTTCCGGTAGATCTCACTTTTGTTAAAAGCAAATTGATTAAAAATGTTTTTCCTGTACCTCCTGGGGCATCAAGGAAAAATATTTTTGCTTCATTATTATCAATTCATGATAGTAATGTAGTGAATACTTTTTCTTATCGACTTTCAATCGTGGCTCATCTTGAGCTACGCTATGTGCCTGCATTTTAAATATGTAATATCTTCGAAAATATTCATTTAAATTACATGCTGTAAAGGGCCACATTGATCTATATTAAATGCACAATGTATTTAAGGTACTTAATTGGATAAGAATTAATGCTGTATTGCTTAAAATTGCTTCGTAAATAAGCCGTTATTTCTCGTAAAAAGTAAAGGACAAAAAAATTATTATTGTGGGTTATCCCTAAGAGATAGACATATACCATCGCAGACTTTTTGTAGACCTTTTTAAGGTGTATAATACTGTAGTACATTATTTTGATCTATCTCGTAGGGTTCAGCCAGCGTTTGCAATGTAAGCGCAAAAAAATGTGAAACCTCTTCAATTATCAGTGTTTCTCTACTATATTATGCATGCATTGCAGCATGTATTATACATACAAACCTTCCTTTTGAATCACTCTATCTATTAAAAAAAACCACATCAAAATCCGTTGCGTAGTTTTAAAGATCTAAGAATACATACATACATAGGGACAGCGGGAAGCGACTTTGTTTTATACTATGTAGTGATGATCGATTGGTCGCTGAGGGGAGCGAAATACTGATTACGAGGAAGGTTGGATTTCAGCAATTTGCTCCGGCGCAAGACAGACGATGTCTTGACGTATTGCCTCAGCATCAGCCTTTATTAGCGTTATTTTTAACTAAGCAATTCTCGACGTTGTTAATGATGCTTTCATACGGTATCCCGCGATCTACCATTACCATTACCTACAGCGAAATTTAGCCCCTTTTTTAGAACCTCAACGGTTGGCTTGTCCAGTGTTTGTTTTGATAAACTAACAATTGTGCGATCATCTTTTTGATTTTGACGTTTGTGGCTATCTATGGTTGATGGTCTACTCTCAGAACAATAACTAAAGCTATAGAAGGATGGCTAAAATAAAAATCGTGCAACTATGTTTAGTTCCGTTCTATTTTATGGCTAGAAAAGGAGGTTGGAGTGCGACAAATGGTTGAAACTTAGTTTTTATTTTTTGTATTGTTATGTCAAACGGTCATCAGATAATCGGTGATCAAAAAAAAATCTTTGAGTCCTTTATAAAGTCACTCACTACATTACCTCAAATATGACGTCACAAATCTGGTGACACCTTCGAAATAACGAAAGAAAAGGGACAATCGATCTCTTTTCAATACATCACTTAGGTTCATTAGTTAAAATAGTACGAACTGATGAATGAGTGTTGCTATTTTAGTCCGGTTTCTATAGCTTTAGTTATTATTCTGAGGGTCTACTCTCAGAACAATAACTAAAGCTATAGAAGGATGGCTAACACAACAATCGTGCAACTATGTTTAGTTCTGTTCTTTCTTATGGCTAGAAAAGGAGGTTGGAGTACAACAAATGGTTGACACTTAGTTTTTATTTTTTGTATTGTTATGTCAAACGGTCATCAGAAAAATAAAATCTCGAGTCCTTTTGCCCGGCCAAGACTGGCCAAGTTCAGAAGTACATTGATTTAAAAGCTGACAGTTCGTTTTAGACATATTTGACTTGTTCGCGTATTAATAGTATCGACTGTTAACATAAAAAAATGTCAATAACATTATCTTAGTATAATGTCAATCGGAATGTTTTTGCTATATTATTTGTCGAATGTGGTCTGATTAGCGAATAAAAATATAAATAAAATTTGGTAGAACCATTTTGTAGCGAAAACCAGCCATTAACTCAATTTTTATAGCAGATTTAGCAATAATTCAGAAATGGCATCGGATTATCTATATCATGTAAGTGACGTAAACAACGTGCATATTTTTCTAAATCGATATGTCGAAACTTTTATTTTACAGATTTCCTAAAACCATGCACTAATTAATGTCCATGCCAAAAATGAATGGAAAAATTAAAATGGATAAATCGTATTAGACTTCAAAAAGGCATTAAATCACATTTTGTTCTAAGCATTTTACTATTGATTCATTTGTATGTAAGAGAAATGTGAAATGAACGCGACTTGGAGAAAATGCGGTTCCTACATTATTTATTATGGATGGATTTAGTGAAATGGTATAAGTATTAATTCATTCAAGTCATGTTAGCAATTAATTGCAAAGAAACCTAACTTAAACGGTGAACCGTCAAAACTTGATTTTACAGTATTACAGGAAGTGCTAATGTGCCTGTGAAGGAAAACATAGCACAGGTCTGCAGATTCAAGAAATTCTTTAGTTTAACACGAAGACATGTCGTACATAAAAATAAAGAAATAATGCAATTTCAGGATATCATACCAACAGATATTTTATCTTGCCAAACCATCTCGCACCGAAGTCCGGTTAGTAGGTAATTTAATTAGTAAAAAGCTTTTGATTTATATTTTGAACCTATTAAACATTTATTATAGAGTTTGTCTAATGAATCGAGTCACTCGCTATTTTTGAAAGTATAAGACATGACATTACAACTGTCACTTTGAAGTTACGTAATTATGAGTCTGGTGCATTGCGTTTTTCAATAAATTGCGAAAAATAATGGCGAAGCCAATTAAAAGTACCACAAGAAAACTGCTATTCACTATGATAAATAAATACGAAGATGTGAAGAGTGATTTAAACTCAAATTGTGAGTTGAAAATACAACAATTAAATGAAATTGCCACGCTTACAAGTTAGTTTTTGTGTTTGGATCAACAACGTTTGATACTTTATTTTTATTAAGTTGTTATGTTAAAATGGCTTGAAGAAAATAATATTAACTTTGAGGAGTATCATACAAAACAAAAATTTTAACAAAAAAAAAACCGACTCCAAAAAAGTAGACTGATAAAATTGCACTAAAAAGTAAAAAATAAGCGTTAGACTTATATAGACAATAATTTTATTAGGAAAATATATAGGTACAATTATTGTTATATTATTACAACGAAGTTTTTGGAGCCGGTGCCAGTCTGCGTTTGTAGTCAAAATTTCATGCATAAGATTGAATGTAGGTACTATTATGATTATAATATATAGTATGTCGTTAAATGTTTATGTTAAAGTTACCTTGGCTGGCACCGACTCCAAAATAACAATAATTGTACCTATATATTTTCCTAATAAAATTATTGTCTATATAAGTCTAACGCCTATTTTTTACTTTTTAGTGCAATTTTATCAGTCTACTTTTTTGGAGTCGGTTTTTTTTTGTTAAAATTTTTGTTTATTTCTCTTTTTAGTGATTTGTTTCGATCTATTTATCAAAAGCGAATATGGGTAGACCTACTAAACGCGCTGCTCGTATGAGACAGCGCCGTTTAAATGAGACAAGCGAAGAAAACGAGAAACGCCTATCTCAAAGTAGGAAATCAAAAACTGAGTTCCGGTGCCTGCCTTCTTTTGTTTCGTCATAGTCGCTTAACTATCTTAATCGAGATATTTTATCGCCACCCATGAAATACTTTTCACTGAGGAGTTCTGATGGCAATCTGTGGTCTTTTTCATCAGTTACACTTCATCAAATGATACTTTCTGAATGCATATGCTTGATTTACTTCTGAAAATACCAAAATAGCTATAGGTATGCCTACAATATTTGAGGAGTTCCCTCAATTCCTTAAGGATTCCATCATCAGAACTGGACCAAATTAAAATGGGACCACACGGGAAGCACCAGCTTTCAAATAAAGAAAGAATCATAAAAATCGGTTCACCCAGTCGAAAGTTCTGAGGTAACAAACATTAAAAAAAAAATACAGTCGAATTGATAACCTCCTCCTTTTTTTGAAGTCGGTTAAAAAGCAGAATTAATGTGTTTTGTTAAGGACAACAAAACTACACCTATTAATGAAGCACATGAGATTATAAAAGAACATAATCATGATGCTCCCCCTCTACTATTGTGATTTAAACTCAATAGAGCTGGTATGGAGCCAAGCAAAAAGGAAGATTGCAAGTAAAAATATTGGAATACCGGCTTCCGAAATGGAAAATCTGATTAAAGAATGTTTCAATACAGTTACTGCCAATGACTGGAAAACGTATGTTGATCACGTATTGAATGTTGAAAACAAATAAAAAATAAAAGATGGTATTATTAACAATGAAGAAAAAAGGTTTATAGGTAATTAATGATGGGGAAGACAGCAGTGACGAACATGACGATTCGGATTCCATTATATCTGGCGTAGAATACTTAGAAACCGATTTTGATTATGAATTCTCTTGAATGATGTTAAGATACAATAATTATGATAATGTTTTTTAATGCGACAAAAAATATTTTCTAAAAAGAATAAAAAATATACAATAATATTATTTTCTTTTATTTGTTACATTTTAATCTAGAAAAATATACAGCTAGAGTCATATGAAAGCATGATGTTCTATCGCCAAAGTGAGAAAGGATACGTTTTAAGAATGTAAGGGTACGTTTATATTATTATCTGTGAGTCTGAGTGTAGGTATATAATACTTTTTTAGGATTCTGTACCCAAAGGGAGCCAACGGGACCTTATTACTAAGACTCCGCTGTCCGTCCGTCTGTCCGGCCGTCCGTCCGTCCGTCTGTCAACGGACTGTATGTCTGTCACAATAGCTTACATACTATAACACAACTTACAATTGTTTACATTGTTACTGTAAAAAAATATAAAGTAGCAAGTTGGTTTTTCCATGAAATTAAATGTTTACACCTAAAAGATTTTTGAAATTGCCGCTCTTTTCTAGTGCCACCTTTCATTAGTCAGACTCTAATAACAAATTATTTTTTTGCAGAAACGCTTGGCACAGATGACAATATACTAAGACATATTCAGAACTTGATTATAAAAAAATAAATATTGAAATTAATGTTAATATTTACGAAATCATATTTTCTGATAACAAATTTTATGTAATTGCTAAAATTGATATCGTATTGTTTTTTCAATGATGTTTTAACCTTTTTCTGTATACATACTGGCCCTAGCTCATCTTTAAATAAATATCACTAAGATTTTATTAAGGTTTAATTTAATTATTTTTTTTTTAAATGTAAAGACTAGTATTATGTGAGTATTGTTTCTTTCATTATTAAAAATCATTCAAATTGTTTATTTTCAATGAGTTTGCTGATTGATAGTGCAATTGATGGTTTGGGTTGTATTATTGTGTATTTATTGTCAAATTAAAATATATGTTTAATAAATATAGTGACAAAAGAAATACTATGTTGTTGTTTTCAATTATTTAGATCGATAATAAAGTCGATAAAGTCACCACATTACCTCAAATATGACGTCACAAGTCTGGTGACACCTTTGAAATAACGAAAGAAAATGGGACAATCGATCTCTTTCCAATACATCACCTAGGTTCATTAGTTAAAATAGTGCGAACTGATGAATTTGTGTTGCTATTTTAGTCCGGTTTTTTTTTTAGTTGATGGCTTCGTGCGATTTGCACATTTAGCCAGTGTCAAAGTAATTTCTTACAAGTAATACATAAATAAACAATATTTCTTTATATGATAATGATGAATGATATTAGAAATGGGAAGTGAGAAATGATATACCCCCCAACCCCTCGAGTATCTCAGTAAAGATGTGGGGCTTTACAAAGTCCTCACGCGAGCTTCTTGAGAGAATTTGAAAAGTGACGTTGCACTGTTTTGTTTCATTTGCCAACACTTATGCACACTCACGAACACTTAACGGTTAATAATCCACCATTATTTCACATTAATATTCGACATAACACAAATTTTGGAAAATAAGACAAAACCGCAGACATAACGCTTCACTTTCCCGCCAAGAAGTTCTTTAGTCCGGTTTCTATAGCTTTAGTTATTATTAAACAATTATTTAACAAACGAAAAGTCAAAAAACGAAGGGAAAAAGACAGACTTGTCGGAACGATATCCGATTTCGGAACACAGTTCCGAATATAGAGAAGATAGATTTCTGGGCTGAGATCTTGCCATTTTTTATGAAGATAGTTAAAATACTTATTTATTTATTTATTTAAACTCTAGCCCCCTTACAAATAAACAAAGAATAAGCTCCGAATATTTATTCCGTGTTTTGTCTCTCTTACTCTAATTTGAAATGACGTTTACGTGACAGGAGGTCCTTATTCTTTGTTTATTTGTAGGGCCCTAGAAGTCGTTAGAATAGTCGCTAGATTTTTTTGTCGCTAGACACATAATTTAAGCCGCTTTAGAAAACAAAATGTCGCTAGTTCTAGCGACAAAGTCGCTAAATTGGCAACACTGAGCAGAACGACATTCCCTAATAATGTTATTTGACAGCAGCTCTACAACTATTTCTCTTACAATATCACGAGATAGGTTTGGATAGGTAGGCCAGAGTTTGGTTTTGAGATAGGTTTATGGGATTAATTTATAAGTTGACCAAAATAATTTTCTTAGGAAATTCATATGCCTCTTGTAAAATACAAAATTTAAATGAAGACTATCTCTATTTCTAATTCACTGTTGTTCTTTAAACATGCCTAACCGAGTAGAAACAAATGCCCATATATATATATCGTGAGCATCCACAACGTGAATTAAAATGTCCTTTATGCCCTATATCTATATCTGAGTGGTAGAGCCACGATCATGAAAGGCCATGTATAGTTGACGCTGCCACTGCCGCCAACTTAAATTTACGGATTTTCGATCTAGATACCATTTCTTTGCATAGCCGCTCAGTTTGAGGATGGCATGATAAACTATTTGTTTCACACTCCATTCACAGGACGTTGCAGGGTCATCTACTTTTGCATTTAATCAGCTGCTGTTTTATGAATTCGCATCCGCATCAAAATCTAGGATGACATTATGTGCTCCCTCGACCTAAGTCTTCTAAGTCTAGCGCCCTCTTATGAATCTGTCTCGTTCTGGTGTCAGAGCTATACGAGCAATCATCGCTGTTAAATTCACAGTCCGAACTTGACACGTCAAAGCTTGGTAATGATTATAAAAGTTTAGTATTTTCTGTATAGTTGTTTGATGTAATGATTAGTTTCGCAATCGGAAAAAGTGCTGTTCGAATTCTAGCGCCGTGATCGACACAGTATGTAAACGTCACGTTTAGACCTAGTACGCATTTTTGTTGTAGACCTCCTCTTTTCAGAAATTTCGCGTCGTCATGTAGGGTCCTAGTCTTCTTGCAACTACTAGCGGTCGCATCATTCAGCGGAGGGGTATATGATTTATTCGACGTGACTCAAGCAATTAACTATGCGGCTAATTGGAGAAAACTGGTCGGTATTTTTAGTTGATGAAGGTAGTAGGGAAGAGAATACAAAAAATAAAGCGTTTGTTTTTTTTTGAAATGAAATGTAGGTTATAATAGGTAGCAACAGCAGTCAGCACTGATTGCAAAACTAAGGGCCGCCTTTTTTTTTTTGTTGTCTAAGATACTTATTTTGCACATGTAATAAGTAAAATACATAAATATTGAATAAATCGTCAGCGTGTGATATAACTTTAGTAATTTAAAAAGTAGATAAATATTTGGTTTTAGCTTAAAACGATATGTTGTTATTTCTAAAAGTATAATAAGTATAAATAACCATAATATTCTATAATCATAATAAACTTATCATTAATAATATGTGGATATAGGTTAAGAGTTTACAATATTGATATTTTTTTTTTGGTATACATATACGAATAAATAAAAAATTAAATGATAAGAAAAAGCTATTATTAGGCTGTATGGGCTGCTTTCCGTTGCCTATCTGTGGCCATAGAGAATCTAAAGCGTTTCAAGAAAAGAATCGCAAGCGCAATCAAAAAACAAACTAACTAAATGATAAACTAAATTGAATCAATTTATCAACATCGTATGAATGTCTAATATTCTCTTATAATTTTCTCAGCAATATAAATAAGATAGGATACCTAATTTTAATTTTTATCAAAGGTTTGGCGTTTGCACACGAATTAACAAACAGGTTACTTCTAAAGTGATAAATTAATTATTACTGACAAAACTATTGTGTTGTACGTTTTTCTTCGTAGGTAAAGATTTTAGTACCTATCGTATGTTATTCCTTTGGCGGAACATCTAGATAGGTACTTCATTGTTACTGTAATAATAATAAGTATTATTAAATTCTCTTAGTTACTTTACATGAGCAATGTTAGATGAACCTACTTATTGTAGGTATGTTACTTTTAAATGTTAATATAAATTAGTGCATTTATTACCAATCGTACGATACTTAGTACAAGCTCACTCATTATTTTTTTTACCTTTTAGAATGCAGATAACAAGTAGTAGGTATATCGGTACCTGACTGTAAAAATGTTATTTACATACCAATGGGCGTTCTCCAACGTTTTTACCACTTCGGATATTATTTCTCTTCTTACAAGGCTATTCTAAGTTACAGGGATGTTAAATAATAAGCAGATTCTACATAACTACATAAATTTATTACTTCTATCAAGATTTTTACATAGAAACTATTAGCAAAACATGCATGTACACTTCTTCTTTTTTTTTCACAAGTGTCAGTTCCGTTCAATATGGCCGACTTATGGCTTATTTAAATCGATCTATTGACGATCGATTAATACTTATCGATTTTAGTTTTCAATCATGTATTTGTAATGTAATTTTGCACTTATATTATTAAAAGATTATTTGAGCAGTATTTTTCGAATCGCCAACTCGATGGTACCACTATACACGACCTCTGTGGTGGGTGTACATACCCACCACTCGGCCAAAGATCTTTATGCCCCAGTCCCAGTTTTGATTCCCAGGTGTAGGTACATATAAATGAGGAGCTCGATGGCGCAGTGGTTATCGCGCCCGTTCTGCGAGTGTCAAGGTTTAACAGTTTTGCTACTATTAACCAAATCAGTTATTTACGACTAAGCAAATCTGTTATAAATAGCTGCACGAATGGATTTGGTAACAAAACATTTAAGAAACTCTCGCAAAGGCCGGTCATCGGATGGGTGACCCACAATTTATCATCTCGAGCTCTTCCGTGCTTCGGAAGGCACGTAAAGCCGTAGGTCCCGGCTGCTTTAGCAGTCGTTAACAACAACCAATCCGCAGTAGTGCTCGCGTGGTGGTTTATGACCCTGTTCTCCCTATCCATTCATAGGGAAGGCTCTTGCCCCAGCTGATAATTATGCCAATACTAATGACTAGGTAGTCGGCAAATTACTGAACATAATTTTCGTTTAGTCGCATAATGTCTAAATTCGCAAAATGCCTAGTTGCTTTTTATATCTAGGTAGGTACATCTGTTTGTCCTTAGTAGGAGTGTTGGGATGAACTTCTAGCATCATCCCACAGCCCAGACAATGATATAATATGCCCCAGTTTTGATTCCCTATAGATGAATATATTAATGTGCTGAGTTTGGTTGGAAATAGGGCTGGTCTTAAGTCTGCTGGGCTAACTACCACAAACTTATCAGTCTGTCACTATAATAACAATATTGGTAGCATTATTGTTCCCAAACAAAAGAAGAGCTGCTAGTTCTTTCAATGTGCAGTGTGCTAAAACCATCCATCGCTTCATATTATTATCATCACTTACCAATAAGTGAGAGGAAAGCAAAGCGCTTTCTCATTTGAATAACAAAGAATTAGGTATCTATACATATAATAAGAACGTAGGGATAAAAATATCTGTAATTGCAAGATATAAAAAAAAAATTACACAGGTTGCCTTAAAATCACTTACGGAACACGATAGAATAGAATAGTTTTAAAAAAAATTGTTTGTTTGTTTGTTTGTTTGAACCCTATAAACTCGAGAACTACTGAACGGATTTTGATCCGGTTTTTACCAAAATGCTAAGAAAAATCCGGAGAATAATATAGGCTACATAAATACTCGAAAAATACAGGGTGTCTCATTTAAATCTGTCAGTATGGGAAAGTCTGAAACTATAAGACATACGAAGATCTGTCCTTAGGAACCATGTCATCGATTTTAATAAGAAGAAAAACTGCATTCATACATTTAAAAAAAACCTGTACTCAGCTCGGAAATCGAACCCGGTTGTTTTGAAAAAAATAAACTTACACTATTTCTATTTAGATATCGATTGTGTAGGTCTTAAGCAGTAAATAGCTCTTTGAAACATGATGTCTAAAATGAATAAAATGCATTGTTTTCATGTACTTTAATTTATTTTAGTAGGTGTTCGAAGTGACCACCGTTTTTTACAATACAATAATATCTATCTATAAATATCTTGCAGATATAAAAAAAATACTTTAAAATCACTTATGGAACACGATAGAATAGTTTAAAAAGAAATTGTTTGTTTGTTTGTTTGTGTATTTGTTTGTTTGAACACGATAAACTCGAGAACTACTGAACGGATTTTGATCCGGTTTTACCGAAATGCTAAGAAAATTCCGGAGAATAACATAGGCTACATAAATACTAGAAAATTGTTAAATTTTGATTTGGTCTAAACTGGGATTTAATCCTTGGTTGCTTGGCAACTGTTGTTTATTATGTAACATAGGGGATTTTTTTTAATGAGTTTTACGGCTCTGGCATTTGAGGCTCTGGCTCTCTATTGCTATCGTGTTTTACGGCTCTGGGTTCTTTGCCCTTTTGAGCCTGTCATTGATAGTTGCCACGAGAATACCGATTTTGATGCGGTTATCACCAAAATGCTTAGAAAATTTCGGAGAATAACATACAAATCGAAAAATGTTAAACAAATTTTGATATACGTATTTACGCGACCAACTGTTAGATAGGTTCGTTGAGTTTTTATTTTAGAAAAGTTTTGTTACTCTCTAAGGTTACCTACCCTTTATAAATCTGTGAGGCACCTAAGCGAACATTAGCACCGCAGTAGTAAAGCGACGGAAAATAAAAACAAGCTCGAAATCACGCACATCATTAAACTTGGCTGTACATAGGTACACCTTTTATTTCATTTTCCAAAATAACCAATAATAATATGGCTATTTAGTCGCGCCTGCGCGCGGCGCTTATTGCAGTTTTCTAATACACAGAAATTTTAAAAGTTAAAACATTACCTATATTTGGCGGTATAAACCTCTGTGTCGTTGCCCAAAACAATGTCTCTTTTTGTAGTTATGCATAGAAATGTTACCTACTCATTAAATTTGGCTGTATAAAACTTTGTATCATTGCCCAAAATCATGTCTCTATTTTTTTAAATATTGCACATAGAAGATATCTTGAATTACATAGCTTGGCTGTATAAACCTTTGGGTCGTTGCCCAAAATACATAATGTTATTTTTTTAAATCTATTTGGTGAAAAAACGCGAGAACAGGAAAATTTAAAAAAAATTGGCGCTCAAATTTTGAAACGAACAGAAGAAAATTTTGATGTTTTGCAATGCATTATGTACTCAGAACAATAACTAATTACTTTAGTTATTATTCTGAGATTAAGTAACTATTTCTGTTTTGTTAATAATTTTCAAATTATATTAATTATTCATTGTGTAAAAGTTTTTTAAAGCATTTTATGCAGGTACGTTAAATATTTCAGTACTTATTCAGTTCTTATTAATTTTCAAATAAGATTTATTCATTGTGTAAAAGTTTTATGAAACATTTGATGCAGGTAAGTTAAACACTTATTTCAGTACTTATTTTACATGTAAGCGGTTTCTTACTTTGGTTTCTTAACATGTTTATAGGATAAATCTGTGTTCAATGATACAATATAAGTAAGTAAGTAAGTACATATCATAACAATTTTAATATCATAAAACCTATAAAGAATGAATTTTGTACATACTTCTAGATTGCAGAAAAATGGTTTTTCCATTCTTCTATCGCATAAGACGATGGCTACCTCTGGTATCAGAGTTGCAAAAATGTTTAAATTGGCAGGGTACAACTGTATTAGAGGCACGGACTTCAGATTTTTTTTTTATTAGAGGTAACTTCTTTTTGTGTCCTGTGATCTACCTCTAAAAAGCTACCTACCTAACAAGATGCCACGAAGAAGTTCAAATTTATCGCAAGTATGTAACATAAAATACTATACTGTATTACCTAATAGACAATAATATAATTTATTACAGTTCTCAATTTATTGATATTTTGTATCTACGAATAAGAACATAGTTGGTAAATAGTTTTTTGTGCCTTCTGGCCGACAACCAATAATCCTGGACCGCTACCTGCTACTCGATATCCAGCTTCGGTGGACAAGGCAAAAAAAAAATTGAAGTCCGTGGTTGGATAGTATAACAGTAGACACATCTTAGCTAAGATACACCAGTGCCTAGGACGACTCCGGACGAGTACCTGAGCTGTAAAATACCAATTTTATTACATATAATTGAGCGTCAGTAAACCCATTTCAGGTTTGTATGACGTAGCAAATACGCGCAACCCACCGAGAAACGGTGTTGTATACTGAATGTATGTGGCGGGATAATTGAAACGGGAAACTGAGTGAGAATCTGTATGAACGGGACGATTCTGTGCTTCAAACTGAATATATGTATGTACATGGCAGAGATGATAGTCGAAAGAATAAGAGACAATGTATGAAAATAATGATGGACGTAAAAGAGTCACAGGAAGTGTGCCAGAACTACACTAAATGGAGATCGATTGTCTTTGTCTATCTCAGCATTCCCAGCTGAAAGGATATTAAGAGTGAGTAGATGTACGTAGGTAAATACAATGTCAATTTTCTAAATTTCCGATGAATATAATTTTATTATACCCTAATAAGCTTAAATAGAATACCTACATAAAAATTAAACTGTACAGACTACAGCCTTTAGCTCACGCGGACGAAGTCGCGGGCAACAGCTTATAAAAATAAAAATCTAATATATAAAATTCTCGTGTCACAGTTTTCGTTGCCATACTCCTCCGAAACGGCTTGACCGATTTTGATGAAATTTTTTGTGCTTATCCGGTATCTATGAGAATCGGCCAACATCTATTTTTCATCCCCCTAAATGTTAGGGGTAGTCCACCCCTAAATTATTTATATGGCAAAACAACGTTTGCCGGGTAAGCTAGTATTTTATAAAATTCACCTACTTATTGTTTCTGATACTAAAAGCTTCATTACTATTGTCAGCAACTTAACAATGTTTTAAAATTATTATTTTTCGATTAAATATACCATATTATTGTGAAGTGTGAAGTGTTTTATTTTTTTATAGCCTCAATGTTAAAATTAATTATTACAATTAGCCTTCAGGTACCTCAGGTCCACATTCCTAAATGGTCCACTTTCCTTTAAGGTCTACTTGATTTTACCTTAGGTTAATTCGGAGAATGTTATATATTTTTATATTAGCATTCTTAACCTGTAGTACCAGAACAGCATAGCTATAAAAGAAGTAGTATTGAAATGATGTAATTATTTGTTTATTATCAAGTTTCAGTTGTAATACAACCCCTTACATAGTTATACTATCCTGGTACTTCAGGTTAAGAATGCTTACATAACAATAATTGTTAAAAATTATCAATCAAAATGTTTTGCAACACGTAGATACAATAATACAATACCTCTCACTCTGACTTTTCTAATTTACATAATACTTCAACATTAAAATTAATTTAATGTTTACTAGTCAAGCGAGATTAGCCCAGACAAACTAAAAAAAACAGACAAACAAACAATAAAGACTGAATGTACACTACCTATTTCAAAAAACAAATATTCAAGCTGACATCCTGTAATATGCTTTACATAATTATATTTCACAAATAATTCTACAGCTTTGTAGACAGTTTGGGAAAATAGTCTGAGAAAGTTGACCATTCAGGCAAGTGGACCATTTAGGAATGTGGACATGAGGTACCTGAAGGACAGATAGGTACCTTACCATTAGTAAAGTCCCATAAAACCAATAGGTATATTCTCAGTTTGACTGTGGGAACAAGTCTATAATAACTTAGCATAAGGTAAGGAATTAATTAATTATGAGGCACTACAAATCTAATATTCTGCAGCAGACTATATAATATGTAATAATTACATAGGTAATTTTATTAAATTTGCCGAGCATACAATTTACATTCAAAACTAAATTGATATCTTTCTGCTTCTATTTAAGAACACTTTATGCTTCCTTGTCCTACCAGCTTTAACTCAGCATGCACAATATAAACTTCGGCACCACAGAAATCAGAGAGTATCTAATGTAAGATCAATAATTATTATGCATTATACTAGCTTGTCTTCAATAGATGTTTATTTCACCAACTTAACTTTAGCCCAGTGGTGTAGAATGAGAGAAGAAACATAGGTCAATTTAATTTTTTTGTTCAGTTTACCTTGCTATGATTTAGCCAGTGTCGATTGAGACTATTGAGAGTATTTGAGAGCCAAGCAATGCGAACCGTGTAATTAATTTCACTATTTTCACTATTGTTTTGTTTGTTTTAAACGTAAGTAACTACCTAGGTACAAAATATAATGTCACTGTTTCTCTCATATACTCTGAAACTCGGAATCAGTAGGCCGATTCTACTAAATAACTGCAACTACACTGCAGCGTCGCGTGTGTCAAAATGAGGAAATTTTGACGTTTCGGTATTCTGTTATGCAGCGCTGCTGCCGTAGTGTTGCATGGACGGAGAAGTAACGCAAATAGGTATTCCACTAACAAAACTGCACTACACCTGCACGTTTACTGCAAAATAATCGTATTCCATTAAAATATTTTGACATTTGTGTAGTAATGACAGCAGTATTGGTGCAGTTTTTGTGCAGGTTTATTGAAGTAGATCGTGAGCAACATTCGCACAGCGTATTTTATGCATTTTACGTATTTAGCGTATCGTAACTTTAGTTTTATTGCAGGATTCGTGCAGCTGTAGTGTAGTAGTCGCGCAGTTGTAGTGTAGTTGTGGTGCAGAAAATTTTAATAGTGAAAAATGGTATACCTTTGTACTGAAGGGAATACTAATAGGGTTGAAAATGAAACCGCTAGTAGCTTCTTTGCTCTAAATAGGTAAACTTTATTGACAAATGACATGCCTTATATGCTATTTGCCAAAACATATCGATAGCGCGATTCAGTCAGAATACGAACCGCGCCATCTAGTAAGAACTATAAGAACTAATCTTATACATACGTCTTCAACATACCGCCCACCAAGGACATAATGTGACGAAATGTCCTTCTAAGTATAATAATATAACCACCATGACTTAATTAGACTCTTGCTCTTGGTGAACTGCATTTACAAAATCAACTTAACAAACTGAACACAAAAACTTAATATTATAATAGACAATAACAAAAAACATGGTGTTGACTTTTTAACTAAAGTAAACTTAACATGAATGGTGACTACACGGGAACCGAGTTGGTGATAAGTCATTTTCTTTGACGAGAACCAAGTCAACCACAATGGGCTCTAGTATCTTAGTTCGCCATTTATGTTTGTTTATATTGTTACACAAATATTTTTGTAACCATCGATGCCAAAAACAATGTAACATTCCATGAATGAATTGCCTCCTTGCATATAGACTACAATTATCGTGGTATTTTTTAAATAAAGCTAGTTTAGTGGCATCGCTACAGCCATACAGTTCGTGACAGACATTTATTATAATAACAGTGCCCATCCAACGTTGAACTCGGATTGAAGTAAGTTTTGACAACTCACTATTAATGCTTTTGATTTCTGCTGACATTGGTTCATCCCAAGTTATGTCTGACAATTTAGCTATAATCATGCTTGGTGCTATCCACCCCAATGGACCGTGGACACGTCTTATTATTGGCATTAATGTTCTTTTTATTTCATGTGCAGGTGCTGTCATCGGGAGGTTCACCGAGCACTGGAAGTGATCATCTCTACGATCATAGAAAATATCTAATACTTTAATTGTACTTTCTGCTTTTATATCTATGTCTTTGTCGCTTGTTGTCCTTATATTTTGTTCTTCTTTTTGCATGTTCTTTTCTTTAGTTTCCTTGTTTTCTATATTACTTTGAGCTTGTTCTTCTATTTCCCAGAATTGCTTCAAAATATTGTCCTCTTTTATTTTTTCATCTATTATAGATATTTTTGAAGCATCTTCAGATGTCTCCTTCAGATAATCATATACGCTGCCTAACAGAAAAGATTTAAATACATAATAGTGTTCCTCAGTATTTTCATAAATATCCTCTATAACATAGTAAGAATTTGCTATATCTTCCGGTTTTGAAATTGCATACAATTTAGAGTTGTTTAACCAAAATAATTTCCAATTACTCTCTAAATTCTCTAAACAGGCTTCAATATATTCCTGTATAATTATAGCTTTAGGAACTTTCTTAAACTTAGTTAATCCTTTTTTTATTGTGTTATGCAAATCTAATTGAACATTAATAAGACCTTCCATTGTATGAACTTAAAAGAAATATTAAGAAATTGTAAACTAACAAACTTATAAAATAAAAATATTTTGTGTTGAAAATTTTACACATCCGGCTCGAAGGACCAATGAAAAATGGTATACCTTTGTACTGAAGGGAATACTAATAGGGTTGAAAATTTCACAAGTGTTTTTGACAGTCTGACGAAAATCGGACATGGATTCCCCGTTCCGTCGTTTTTTATAAAATTATTCTAAGGCCTAATTTACAAATTGTTCTAAGTCTAAACAAACATACAAACTACTAAAACTAATTAAAATATTAAAAGTAATTCTAGTGCTAACAGTAGAGTTCAAATTCGTTTGCCAAATTTTAAATTTAATTTCGACTCACGCTTGACCTCTTTGCTTTCCACCTAGTATCCTTCCTGGATACTAAAATCTGTTCATCAGTTGACCTTAGTCCTCACTGCTCAGCTGCCAACACCAGATTCCTTCAGGCTGTTCTTCTTTCACCATCAGGACTCCACCAGGCTGCTGCTGCTGTCACGTACTTTATCCGCAGCGAACCACTGCGAGTACGAGAGGTGTGGTGCACACTGATCACTTTCTTCAAAAATTTGCTAGTTTGACCTATATATCCGGCTCGAAGGACCAATGAAAAATGGTATACCTTTGTACTGAAGGGAATACTAATAGGGTTGAAAATGAAACCGCTAGTAGCTTCTTTGCTCTAAATAGGTAAACTTTATTAACAAATGACATGCCTTATATGCTATTTGCCAAAACATTTCGATAGCGCGATTCAGTCAGAATACGAACCGCGCCATCTAGTAAGAACTATAAGAACTAATCTTATACATACGTCTTCAACATATAGAATACGTCTATTTTCACGGCACTGCTCCTACACGCGACAAATGACAGGCGTAAACGTGCAGTTGCAGTTTTTTATTAGAATTGACCTACAGGAAGTGCTACAACTACAACAACATATAGATACTTAGCTATGCTATAGTTTAGAAGACGAAATAATATACATGATGGCGTCTTTGTCTAATGTATGCAATAAAAACAAGTCAACTCTATACACAACAATTTTGCTTTATTGGCAACCTTTGTCGTGACGTCAGGCCTGTGCCGTGTCCGCCATGTTTTGACGCGTTATACTTACGACTTTGTTGTTGACAAAATTAAGTTTTAAAGATATTTCTAAGATTGTGCTGTGATTGTGGTGAAATAAAGTGAAAAATCAATACTGCGTAATGCCTAATAAGTGCAGCATAATAAATTGTGGTGCAATAATAAGCCGAAATCGGCCAAATTTAACATTTCACCGGTAAGCTATATAACTGTTGATAAACCTTGTTAATTCTGTAGATAGTGGTAAAAAAACAGTTAAAATTATTCTAAGTAAAGACCAGTAAAGTATTCTGTCTAACTTATAGGAAAGTAGAAGAAATTAGCAAAGAATTTGGCATTTTGGTTTTGTTTATTCTATTTGTTTGGACTAGTAGTGATGTTCTTGTTGTATCGCACAATTTATCGATTTGTTGCAGACTTCAGTATATCATTAGATCATTGTTTCAAATCTATCGATTCAATATCAATATCTATAGAAATGCGCAAACTTCTGTTTGATTTATCCACATTAAATTCAGATACTCTTCAAAGCAAGCAATCAGGGGGTCGACACTTCATATAAAATAAATATTGTATGGAATTATGTACGTACTTGGTGCCAACATTAAATTACGAAATAATCCTACCGAAGAACAAAGTTATTAAAACGTTCTGTCTTATTGTACCAGCCACAACACGCGTATTTAGCCGCATTATACGGTCTTGTCATGTTGGCCAGCATGTGACGCGCCATTGCAGTTCAGTTAAAATATTTGTGTGATTTACTCAGCTCGGAAGTTTAATAACTATTTAAAAACGTGGTAAAATTACATTATGGGTGACAAATCTTTGCGAGTGTGAAATTTGTAATGTTCAAAGACTGACCAAAGAGTGAGAAAGTTGAGTACCTAAGGATAGGTATATTTTTGGCTAGATTCCCGCTTGACCTAAACAGGTAAGTTTTGTAGTGTATTCCAAGTTTTAAGTCAATTTGAGTAAAAACAGTGTTATTAAATAGTGGTAATATCGGTAAATAAAATGTGTATAAGTAACAAAAATGTTTTAAATGAGAAGAAAATTTTTGGGCTATTTTTAAATTCCTTTTAACCTTTACATTGTCCTAGTGCTTTGGTCAAGTTATCGATATTTTTTATTTATTTTAGATGTCGATTATGGGTGAAATGAGGATTTGGTCTATACACCGTTATTTTTTATTGGTTTTGTTTGGACCCGCAGGTGGGTAGATCAGACCATGAAACTGAACCACTTTCCCCAAGAAACATAGGTCAAAAAACGAGATATTTTTTAACTTTTCTATACAAAGACTCTATTCGAGCATGGTTTGTATGGGAAAGTTAAAAAATATCTTGTTTTTTAACCTATGTTTCTTGGGGAAAGTTGTTCAGTTTCATTGTCTGATCTACCCACCTGCGGGTCCAAAACCAATAAAAATAACGATGTATACCTACACGTATACAGATGTTAAAAAGTTAGTTGTTAGTTTGTTTGGTCTAAATATTGCTATACGTTTCTTGCAGATATTTCAATGCGTTGTCCAGCATCGACTTCTAAAGCATAACCTCATTATGAAAACATGACAGGTGATTTTAGTTTCCCAAGTTTACAAAGTCCTTTGCCAAGTTTCGTTCTATGAATTTGATTTTTCTATTACTATTTTACAGATGATATAGTCCATGGATACAGGAATTTCGAAATAACACCTTGCAACAAAAATATAATCAAAAAGCTACAACGTACAGAAAATTGTGAAAATTTTGATTCGAAGACAATGTCAAATATATAATGATAACTTCATAAAGACCGAAGAAATTAAAGCCAATGCGAATAAAATTTCGCAAGCTCATAGTACAGCAAAGTAATTTAAGGGTTATAAGAATTTTCCTTTTCTGATCTTCTAAGTGTATTTTTTACAATGATACTTCATTTTGTTTTGTTGTCTGTGTTTTTTTGTTGCTGAATAAATAAATTGATTCTTGCCCCTTTTTTTATTTAAAAAAATCAAGCGATAATGCATTCACAGCATGTCATCAGAAGAAAAATTCTAGATTATTTTTAGATAAATATGTATTTTGCTGGCATGTTGTGTTGAGATTTATCGCTTGCTTTTATTTCCAACGTATGAAATATTTGAGGTTAATGAGTATAGGCGCTACGAAGATTTTTTTTATCGATATCGATGTCATGCTCAGTTTGTATTTAAGGTACTTCACTATTCCTTTGATATTTACTGTTTATGTTGGTAGTACGATTTTATTTATTAGGTTGGTAGAAACTACGTACATAATTGTGAAAACGGCTAGTTAGCAAGTGCCGACTCTTATAACGTAGTGATTACTTGCTCAGTGCAAGCAATAACGAGAGTGCGAGAGTCGGTTCGATATTGGGAGTTTGAAAGACTTTTTTTTGTATACAGCCCCTTCTAAACTTAAGGAATTTCAGAAAATAAAAGCCGATTTAATTGATAATTTATTATAAGTATTTTTTTTTCAGACTGCCACAAAGCAAACTTAAAAAGGAATTTGGTTAGAGGTCATTGGCAAGGAAAATATAAGATCTGATTTAAAAAACATTTACATAATGTTCTTTACATTTTCATGAAAGCTCATTTAACAGAACACTGGATGTTATTATAAACTATAAGATGATGCAGTACTATCTCTGTTTTTACAGGTGAGAATAATATTACATGACATTTTTTTTGTTTAGATAGATAGATAGATAGATAATACTTTTATTGCAACACTATAAAACATAATCAAAAACAGAAAAAAAAAAAAAATTACAAAGTTACATTTTGGCGGTCTTATCGCTTTTAAGCGATTTCTTCCAGACAACCAGTCGGATGGAGAGAGCTAATAAACTGTAAGATCAGAGGTGAAACTATTAAAACATACTAGAATAATGTGTATTTTATATATGAAGCAAAATAATAATAATAATAATGATGATAAATCTATAATCATAATGATGATAATAATAAATATGTATATAAATACCATAATAAATATAAAAATAAACCTACTTATACATAATAGTAGTCTCAGGTAGGAAAGTAGCGGATATGGCAGTATTGCAACAGGACAGGGTTAATCGGAAAGGTAGAATTTTTTCACAAGCTCTTTAAATGTGTGAATGGATTTTGCACGCCTGATCGCAACTGGAAGCGAATTCCAGAGACGAACAGCTTGGACGGTAAAAGAACAATCATAAAAGGTGGTGCTGTGTGGGGGGGTTTTAAGGCTTAAGTTTTCTGATGACCGTAACGAGCGCGAATCTGAACAATAGAGAAAACTGAAACGTTCCTTAAGATAAGAAGGATAGGTGGGATTAAACAATATGTTATAAAGAAGGGAGAGTATATGAGTATTCCGGCGAAGACGAATAGGAAGCCACTTGAGTTTTAAGCGGTACTCAGAAACATGGTCATATTTGCGCAAGCCGAATATGAACCGAATACAAAAATTTTGAAGGCGCTCAAGTTTATTTAGCTGGTCCTCTGTGAGATCAAGATAACAGGCGTCAGCATAATCCAGAACTGGAAGCAGCAAAGATTGCGCTAGCGCAACTTTAGTGGCAGTGGGTAAAAAGTTGCGCAGCCTCCTCAAGGATGCTGGCGATGCGTAAAGCTTGCGGCTAACAGCTTGCAGTTGCGGCCCCCAACTTAAGCAACTATCAATGACCACACCTAAATTTGTTACAGATTGACTGAAAGGAATGTCCACGCCATCAAAGGTAACTTTGGGGAGGGTTTCCCAGTTGACCCTAGAGAGCAATCTGGAACTGCCAACTACTATAGTCTGCGTTTTTCCTGGATTGACTCTAAGTCCGAAGGCTCGACTCCAATCAACGATAAGTCCCAGATTTGCATTGGTGGTCAATATAGCTTCGGAAAGATTGCCGAGGGGTGCCTGACAATATATTTGTAGATCGTCTGCATATAGGTGGTAAGAAGTAGAAAGCTTTTCTGAAATTGAGTTTATGAAGGTTGCAAACAGTAGAGGAGATAATACGCCACCTTGTGGGACACCAGCCGTCGAGTCACACCATGAAGAGAATTTCTCCTCAAGACGAACTCGTTTGTTTGTTTAACCCTTAAACAGGCAGAATATATACAATTCTGTTAATATTTCAGTGATTATTAGTGATTGGAGTAGGTAGATTGATTTTTGTTACTTGTATTATAAGTTCTCATAGAACGAGAAACAATTAGAAATTTGAAAAAGTACTTAAAATAAAGTTATAGAGAATTTTACGAAATTAAATTTCTCTAAAAGGTTATTTACATAAAGTTAATACTTTCTGAATTATAAGCAAGAAGTCATAAGAGAAATTTTTTAGGCTTTATTTTTAAAGTTCCGTTTAGAAATTATGTTAGCATACCTCGTGTTCGAATTCACTCCAACCTACTTTACTCATTCACTCATTAGTTCTGCCTATTACAATAACAGTTAAAACGTATTTTCTTTACAGGATCAAGCGCTTAAGGAATTGAATCGATTACAAGAGAAAGTTTATAATCAGAAGAAAACAAATAAAATGCTTGAATGAAACTATCCGTCGGCAAAAAATTAAAATGGCAATGTTTTAAGAAGTTATAAAGGAGCTAAAAGAAAAAATCTGATGCCTCACGAAAACTGCATACTTCTAGAACAGTGCGGTCGGCCAAAAGACTTAATATTAAGAAAAATTAGTCAAAGCCGAAGGCTTGTATTTTACAATTAACCAAAATGACATGTACCTACCTCAATTATCAATTTAATTAATAGTTTTCTATAACATAATTTATTGCTTAACGCACAGTTTCATTACTTTGCCTAAGATAGGGTGGTTATTATTCATACGGACGGGGAAAAGTGACTAGTTATGCAGTTTTAATTACATTGCCCAGTTGCTATGGAGCTTATGTACACGGGCCGGCCTTTATTCATAGTGACTAGTTTTCATAAGTTGCTCGTAACGTCACAATATTGAAAAGCGAATTAATATAAATAAATAAATAAATACGATTTTCCTTTTTATTTTTGCAGTACCTATTCCAAACGATATCCTTCTCAATATCTCCATTGCACGGGTACCAGCGTACCATACTATATAATTATATACAGGATGGCAGAAAATGATGGGCCTTGGAGGGAAACTACCTCAAAATCTTTTAGCTAGAACAGCTAGATCATATTACTCAACGGAAACATTCTTTTATTTTAAAAAGATACAGAACTGCAATCAAAGATTTTCTAAAATTTTCTTTTATGTTTACATGTAGTTCGTATGGAATTGAAGTTAAAAGAAATGTTAACTTTCACGTTTCTTTTATTTCAAGGACTAAATATTTATTAGAGAAATATTATCCTAAAAAATACTTAATGCTATCGATTAGTAAAATAAATAGAGTTATTATTTGTTTTTATTTTTAGCCGGTTTGATTCCCGGGCGAAGTAAATCAAGAAAAATTAAAAAGATCTTTAAAAGCAATTTTGTATCTTGTTAAAAATAAAGAAATGTTTCCTTTATGTAAATTTTATTGAGCTTACTAAAGGATTTAAGGTAGTTTTCCTCCAGGGCCCATCATTTCTTTCTACCATGTATATATCTCCACTAATACTTTGATAAAATATTTAAAACCCGCCGATCTCGGCGGTAGGTGTTAAAAAAGTATAGACGCGAATTCGCATTACGATTTTTGATTTAATTATTTTACATAAGTTATTGCCCCTTTTAATGTGAATATACACTTAAATATCAGTAATAATTCAAGACTTACATTGGTGAAAGTCGTATGTGGCACAAGCACATAAAATAGAAACACCACCTGCCAGCACATTCACTTGCACAACGGTTATATCAGTTTTGAAAAGAAAATACTATCCAAGCACAATGGCTCAACTCGAAGACATTCAGACGGCACAGAAGAACTTAGAGGATTGCTTTGTGAAAAAGTTGGGTGAACTCGAAGCCCAGATCCAGAACGCTGGACCTGCTAAGGACACTGTGGCCAAGATTGCAGAGGAGTTTCGCACGTTCCGGGAGCTCATGTTCTCAATGTTGGGTCTTCTTCGAAGACAAATCAATGAATGTTCCAAAGCAGTTGACGACATAGAAACCAGAAACCGTCGCAAGGCTCTTATCTTTACCGGGTTTATTGAAGAGGACAAGGAGGACACAAAGGCACGTATTTTGGAGACCATAAATGTCAAGCTGGGCTTAAAAGATCTTTCTTTCGCTTCCATAAAAGTGTGTCATCGTCTTGGATTAGCCAAACCGCAGCATCATAGACCTATCCTCGTGAAATTCGACAGCATGGAGCATAAGACTGCAGTGTGGAGGGCAAAGTCGGCTTTGAAGGGGTCGCCGGTGTCCGTCCGTGAGTTCTTGACCAAGACCAGGCAGGCACTATTTGGCAAAGCTGGTCTTCACTTTGGTATGCGGGCTTGTTGGACGCAGGACGGAATTGTAATTATTAAGTCTCCTGACGGACACCGCCATAAAATAACATCTGTGGAAGATCTCAACCCCATATTGGCAAAGTATCCGAGGTCAAGTGATTTGCCGGTCCAAGTCAGGAACAAGCCTGCAAAAGGTGTACGTAGGTGAATGTAAAGTTTTGATACGTAGTATTAACTAACATACCTTTTGGTTTAATTTTATTGCATTCTTAAAATACTTACTTGCACATTGATTTTGTTGTTGTGTTTTTTTTTTTTTTTTTTGGTGGTGTACAACTTGTATGGTATGTAGTATTTTTGTTTTTATCCTGTCATTTATTTAATTTACTGTTGTGAGGTGTCGTACCCTCAATATAATTACCATTATTTTCCTTTTTTTTTTGATGTTTCTGAACCACCAACAAAAAATTTTGTATTTTGTTTACCTACTTTTGTGGTTAGAATGATTAACGTTCTGTCTGACAGTAAAGAAATATCAATGACAGTTGTCTGTGTTTGACATTTTTATTAAATTTATTGTTGATAAAGGGATATTACCTATACAGCCTTGTCTTCGCTTTTTTGTTATGTTTCTTTGCTGTTGGTTTTACAAAATTGTTAAATTTTTAGTTGTTTCTTTTGGTTTTGTTTTTGATTTGTTTGTTATTTTAAATTAAGTTACTTTGTGAATGGTCTGCTGGCGGGTGGTGCTGAGTGCACCAAACGTAGGACTTTTTTCTTGGTTTTATTTGTGTTTTTAGTTTATTTTATCTATATATTTTATATTTATTTTTATGTTATCTGATGATGATTCTTTCCATTCTGCTAACGACTCAACGGACTTATCTTCTAATAATAGCTTTTGCTCGATGCCTGACTCTGACACTCTTGGTGACTATATTCGTCAAAATTTCAGCATACACACGAACAACTCGTTGAACATCTGCCATATCAACGCCCAAAGCATCCCCAGTCACTATAGTGACTTCGTGGAAGCATTTACAGGCACTAATGTTCACGCTATCCTGATTTCGGAAAGTTGGCTTAAACCTCACTTACTCTCTACTGCCTACCCTCTCTCTGGTTTCATTCTTGTCCGTAATGACAGGATTGGAAGGGGGGCGGGTGGTGTGGCCATCTACTTACGTAGTGATTTTTCATACAAAATTATTGCCTCTTCTGTTTCTTCTTCTTGTGCCTCAGCTGAGTACCTTTTCCTCGAAATTAGTGTCAAAGGGGTTAAAACGCTCCTTGGTGTGGTATACTGCCCTCCAGCTGTAGATTATTTCTCGAATCTGGAACTTGTTCTTGAGTCTGTTGGATCGGAGTATGCGCATCACGTCATCATGGGCGATTTTAACACAGACCTCATTCGTAATTCTCCTCGTTCCCGTAAACTCCTTCATATCGTTGAGGCAGCTGGCCTACATGTCCTTCCACTCCAAGCCACTCACTATAACATTACTGGGGAGGACACCTGGCTTGATCTCATCCTTATATCCAACCCGTCCCTTGTCTCTTCACACGGTCAATCTCCTGCTCCTGGTTTTTCCCATCATGACCTCATTTTCCTTTCCTACATCCTTAAACCCCCGAAACCTGTCCCTAAAGTGCTGCGCATGCGTTGTTTTGGTTGTATGGATGGTGAAGGGTTGCTCAGGGATGCTTCCAAGATTAATTGGGACCTTTTGATGGCGGATTCCACGGTTGATGAAAAGGTTGCCATATTTAACCATGCAATCCTTTCGCTTTACGAAGTACATGCGCCAATCAGGAATGTGAAGCTAAAGCGTCCACCCGCTCCGTGGCTAACTAGAGGCATACAAATGGCCATGAGACGTAGAAATCGAGCTTTTCGTAAATTTAAAAAAGAACGGTCTGATGACTCTTGGTCTCTTTATAAGTCTGCAAGAAACACATGCAACCAGATGATACGCAACGCTAAACGCCGACACATTCTTGACAATATTTCATCCTCCACCCCTGCTGATATTTGGAAGTTCCTTGGGACACTAGGTATCGGCAAGACGCATAGTGCTATTCTGCCTAACACAATTGCGTTGGACGATATAAACCGTCATTTCGCCACAACTGCTAGAATGGATCGTTCAACCATTTGTCAAACGGTAGACTATATTGTAGGTCTGTCTCGTCTTAATATCAACCCTTTTTATTTTTCACATGTAACTGCTGATGAGATCAAAAAGATTATCCTCTCCATCAAATCCGGAGCCGTGGGACATGATGGCGTCAGTCTCGATCTTAAACCACGTCATTCCTCCAATTACCCACATTATAAATTTTTCTTTAGGCTCTGGCCAATTCCCCTCCCAATGGCGTAAGGCCTATGTACGTCCCTTACCCAAGATTTCCAATCCTTCCATTCCATCACATTTTAGACCCTTTCTCCCGTTCCTGTCCAAAGTTATCGAAGCCTGTGTCCATAAACAGTTTTCACAGTTCATTCACCAAAATAGCCTCCTTAGTTCATTACAATCTGGTTTTAGACCTGGGCACAGCACCACTTCCGCTCTCCTTAAAGTGACTGGCGACATTAGGCAAGGTATGGAAGATACGAAAGTCACCGTTTTAGTTCTCATCGACTTTTCAAATGCCTTTAATGCCGTCAGTCATGACATTCTCCTTGCCATCCTTTCCCATCTTATGGTTTCAGCCGAAGTGCAGGAATGGTTTTCATCTTATCTTCGAGAGCGCCAGCAGTCGGTTCGTGTTGATGAGAAATCATCAAATTGGCATGATCTTGATGCTGGCGTTCCTCAAGGCGGGATTCTTTCTCCTTTATTATTTTCATTATTTATTAATAATATCACTCACCACCTTCAGTGTTCGTATCATCTGTACGCCGATGACCTTCAGCTTTACACTCAAGCACGTGTAGATGACCTCTCAGATGCCATTGGAAAACTGAATCGGGATTTGGAAGTGGTTAACGACTGGTCTCGTAGATTTGGTGTGGCCGTAAATCCCTCAAAGTGTCAGTCGATACTCGTTGGCAGTTTGCGATTGATGGGTAGAGTGGGAATTAGCTCTCTTGAGCCAATTGTGTACGACGGAACGGTCATACCATTTAGCCCGAATGTCAAAAATCTTGGCCTGCATCTCGATTCTACGCTCAGTTGGTACTCTCAGGTCGCTAATGTTGGCCGGAAGGTGACTTGGACCTTGCGCTCCTTGAATCGCCTGAGGAACTTTTTACCATTTAAGACAAAGGTTATGCTTGCGCAAACTTTAAAATTTCCCATGATCGACTATAGTGACGTGTGTTATTTCGATCTTAATGCTGACTTGTTAGACAAACTCGATAGATTGCTCAAAAAATATGACCACATCTCACAATATAGAGCCGAGCTAAAATGGCTGCCCATTCGCCAGCGGAGGCGTGTACGAGCCCTGACGACACTTTTTTCACTGCTTAATTCTCCAAATGCTCCCTCTTATCTCACTCCTCATTTTCAATACCTTTGCTCCTCTCATAGTAGGAATCTCCGATCTACTAATAATCTTCTCCTTCTCTGTCCTTCCCATACATCTGGCGTTGTACACTCGTCCTTCCATATTCAGTCCATTCTGCTGTGGAATGCGCTACCTCTTGAAATCAGGATGGCTACTAGTCGTGACGCCTTTAAAAAGAAAGTCCGTATGCTCTATTTTGATAAAACCTTGGCAGAATCATCTCAGTAACGTCCTTACATACATATAATACATAATTTATAACGTAATTTATAAATTATGTATTATATGTTTATGTTTATTTTTGTTTTATATTTGTAAAAGTAGTTTATGTAATAATAGTGTATATAAGTATATTTATATAAATTGTATATATGTAGGTATATACTGTGCGTTTTATAATATATTATTTTTATTTCTAAATTGTTGTCTTCACCCAATTGCACCTACCTTGTTATTTCTGCACCACCCTATGGTTGACTGGTAGAGAATGCCTCAGGCATTAAGTCCGCCATGTAATATATGTTGCAAAAGTTTTAAAATAAATAAATAAATAAATAAAACCCACTATGACTAAGGTAATGTCAAAATAGCCTTCAGTACGGAATCAATAATCTTCATCGATAGTTTTATCGACATAAATGACGAAATCGATAAGTGTAGCCATGTTTAGCTGCGGTAATACCTAATAGGTATACACGTTTTTTTCGTAGGTATGGCATTTCCATAGGATTCCTTATTCAGAGCTCATATAACAGACCAAAGCTTGACCAAAGGGATCTTGGAACAGGCAATTGTTTAGTTTTTTGTGGTTTTGTGGTGGTTTTTTTTTTTATAACTTGGCCTCGCACGGTTTGTGCATTTGCCACAACGAGTATTATAGGTAGGGAAAACAATTTTTGAAATACAATGTTAAAGGAACGGAATTTGGAAAAAAGAATTGAGTAAAAAGAAATAATAGGATCAAAGTTGGTGGTTACAATATAAATAAATGGATATACTACATAAGAGGATACTTAGTTGGAGTTAAGAAATAATACTTTTTACACTATACATACCCACAGTACATTATTTACAAATTACACTTTAATATTATTATTAATTAAAAAAGTTGATAATAAATTATATATATCAAAATTTATAGAACTCAATAAGGTAGGGATTGATGTAGGAAGAGGAACACGGAGGACTATAAGGGAGTTTAAGAGTGAGGAACTGTCATGGAGGGGGCATGCAAAAAAGATATGATTTAAATCTTCCTCACAGGCACCACAAGCACATAAATTGCTATTAATACCAAGTCTTGCAAGATGAGAGGCTGTGCAGACATGACCCAAGCGCATTCTTATTATACTGGAGGTTGCAAGCTTAGAAAGTTTTAATTTTGTGAACCATACTTTGAGTGGTATTTTGTGTTGAATACGTTTGTAATATTGACCTTTATGACAACTTGAAATATTCCAATGGGTATTCCAAGCATGATACAAATGATCTTTAGGAAGGGAGAGAAGGTCGGACACGACATTTTTATAAGGAAATATATCACCGGTCTCTATAGCATCTTTCGCAAAGTCTGCTACATGGTGATTTATATAGTGGTAATTCATTAATTTTATGAAAAATTTTAGACAATTAATAAAAAATTGTCATTTCCCCCTTAATCCTTAAGTTATAGTAAAAAAAAAAATATTTTTTTAAAGACACTTAAACGTTAAAATGAAAATAAATTTTAAGTTCTAGCTCTTTACAATACAGATATTGTATTTTCATAGTTTCTACTTGTAATTTTGCATAAGACCACCATTTTGCGTGTTTAAAACAATGTGGCGGTGTTTTCAACATTCTTAATCGAGTATCGATTACAAATATCGCACCTAGTATTTTTAATACTCGTGGCAAGCACTAAACGATTCAACTTTGAGGAAAATTCACTAACGCTAACACTACGACATCGGTTTAATCGTTAGGAAAATTTTGCGCGATACCATTTTTGACATCGGCTAAACCAAAACCGAACGGAAACTTTATCGTTAACGTTTGAACGTTTGAGCCAGTTTGAGATGTTGGCAAATAGCGCGATCGAGTGACACAGTGTGACTCAAACTATGGTCCAGATTCCTGATGATTTAAATATCCAAAAAAGCCAGCTTACTATCTGCCTCTAACTCCATTGTGAATTGTATTTTTGGATGTATGGAGTTAAGATAATCTAGAAAGTAAGCTGGCTTTCTTGGATATTTTAATCATCATTAAGTATTTGGTGTTGCTTGTCATAAGGCTGAGCCCATGTAAATCATTCTCAAACTAAAAACGACAACTGACGATTTGAAATAACAACAAAGTTTTGAATAGATATATTGTTCATAATAAATAACTACCTAGTGGTATTCTGTATTGATGTATCCAGAGTACCTACAGACCTTAACGTCGTTATTTAGTTAGAATAACAGAACTAAAAATAAAATCTAAAGATTTTGTTCAACTTGTTGCATTTTGTTGATTATTTTGACAATAACTCATAATTCTTACCGTTCTTTATTTCAAAGTAAAGAAGAATTATCGTTTGAAGAAATTGAAGCGACTGTATCCTTTGTATTAAAAATTATTTTAAGCTCTATAAGGCATTAGCCATAAAGAGCATTATTTTAATTTCTAGATATATATAGATAAGTAAAGAATATTGCGATCTGAATTTTTGTATGATGTTTCGACTAATTATCGACTAATTCTCTATGCAATCAGATCTTCGCTACGTGGTTCCATTCTCGAGATACAGGTGGCACAGCTGTGCTGACGAAACCCTCTAGAATTTTTAAATGCGTGACCGACTAATTCTGTAACTTGGCGACTAATTTCGACTAATTCTCCATGCAAACAGATCTTCGCTACGTGGTTCCATTCTCGAGATACAGGTGTGGCACAGCTGCACTGACGTCAGTACTGACGCTGTGCCACAAAAAAACCCTTATAACTTTTAAACGCGAGACCAACTAATTCTGTTACTTGGCGACTAATTACGACTAATTATAGGCTAATAAGCAACTTTATTACTGGAACTGGAACTGGAAGGAACGTCTTGCCGTTGGCCCCGGCTGTTCTAACACTGCGAGTTGTGCTCTTAGTGCAACGAGAAGTGAGCGAGCTTACAGCTCCGGTGACCTATCTGGATATTAGGTAGTGGACTATACGTGTCCACGGGGCGACTAGCTTGAGACACTAGTCTTAAAAGTACTGGATGAAGGATGCGTACCGGCGTGTTCTGATCTGGCGTTTTGACCTGACGTAGTGGTCCCTTGTGCTTGCGCAAGGTTATTCTGACACCTACTTTGTAACCGGAAAGTTGGTAGGGGGTGTCAGTATAAACTTTATAGTAGTGTATAGCGGGTTGTTGTTCTAACAGTCGTTAACAACCACCGCACCGCTGGGCCCGCGTGGTGGTTTATGGCCCGTTCTCGCTATCCATCAATAGGGAAGGCTCGTGCCCAGCAGTGGGGAATTAAATGATCTGGTGATGATGATAGACTAATTCCTGGCATAATCAAAAGTCTATTTTCCACTGTGGCACAACTGTGCTGACGCACACTCTTTTGCTACAATTGAATACACAGACCACCTGTTCCCCGGTGGTCAACCCGTTAAATTGCAATGATCCTACTATAGAATACTAATATTATAAATGCGAAAGTTTGTGTGTATGTAGGTTCGTATATTTGTTACTTCACGCTGCAACGGATGGATGGATTTGGATGAAATTCGGCATACAGATAGTTTATAACCTGGCTATATAGTTTATAATGTTAAGCAACTTTGGCAAAGGCCGGTCACCAGATGGGTGGCCAAAAAAATTATCATGTCGAGCTCCTCCGTGCTTCGGAAGGCACGTAGAGTTGTTCGTCCCGGCTGCATTAGCAGTCGTTAAAGACCACACCGCATTGGGCCCGCGTGGTGGTTTACGGCCCGTTCTCCCTAATCATCCATAGGGAAGGCTCGTGCCCCAGCAGTGGGGACATAAAATATGGTGGTGTAAAATGAGGTGATGTGATACTTATACTACTACTAATATTATAAATGCAAAAGTTTGTGTGTATGTATGTTCGTATATTTGTTACTTCTACACGCTGCAACGGAGGGATGGATTTGGATGAAATTCGGCATACAGATAGTTTACAACCTGGATTAACACATAGGATACTTTTTATCCAGATATTTCCACGGGAACGGGAACCACGCGGGTGAAACCGCGAGCGGCCGTTAGTAATCTATGTTACGTTCTGGCAATGAAAGTGATTTCGAAATGGGCTTGAAGTGAAGACACTGGTACCATTACCATTACCATTTCGACGACCTCCTTGGTTGAGTGGTTTGTACACCGGTTTTCATCGTGTCGCCATCTCTGAGGTCCCGGGTTCGATCCCCGGTTGGGTCAATTTAGAAATTACTTATTATTTGTCTAAATTAGTGTGATAACATGTATAATCATATTTCCTTTACGCTTCGGAGGCCTAGGAATCCAGTGTGGCCCTGCCAGCGTTTTTGTCTTCTGCTCATAGCACGTACAATCTCTACAGGAAAATTATCAACCCATCTTTGGGTTCCGTAGAGTTGTCGTGCAAAGCTGATGCGAGTAACGCCTGGTTATGCGCATGTCAAAATTCTCCGTTACCATTATTACCACAATCGCAGAGGCAGTTGGACGAGCCACTGTGCAAGCAAGTTCTGGGGGACTGGGTAGTGGAGACTGTCGGTTGGAAGATGGCTCAACACTCTTTTATAGTGGAAATAACGACGATCACCATGTGAATGGAAGAGGGTTCGGTTCATAGAAAACAGTGGGGTCATTAAAAACAAGTTAACTCCAATATCAGACAGAATTTCAGTACTACGAATAAACGTAGGTATTTTTTTTTTCATATACCTCTCATGGGCACCTCTTGGGTTGAAACCGCGGTCTCAACCATAAGGCCTGTTTTTACTTTGATTAGTGATTAGTGCAGGTGACGAGTGCAGGTGCTTAGTGATTAGGAGTAAACTCGTGTGGACAGCGATTGATTAGTGCGAGTGATTAGTAACCAGCGTAGTAAAGTGATTAGACGCGGGTTCTATTTTTTTGCGAGTGGACTGCGAGTAGTCCCGTCCCTCCCTATCCCCTCACTCGCAGCCTGCCTGCACTGCGCTGCACTACAAACGTCTGGACAGCAGTGTTTAGTGTTTAGCGTTTGGCGTCGGACGCTCGCTTGTGAATTAACTACTGAATTTACTAAACACAGCCACTTGACAAAGTTGGACACTTCTTGCACTATACACCTGCATTAAACACTCGCAATAATACTAATCACCTGCACTCGCAGTAATCAAAGTAAAAACAGGCCTATAGACTATGTATAATATTATGTCTCAACCCAAGAGGTGCCCAGGACTTCTTGGCGGGAAAGTGAAGAGTCATGTTTGCGGTTTTGTTTTGTTTTCTAAAATTTGTGTATTGTGTATTAACCGTTAAGTTTTCGTGAGTGTGCATGAGTGTAGGCAAATAATAATAATAATAATAAACTTTCCTACACTCACACCAATTATCTAGCCCAAGAGAAGCTTCGTTAAGAAACTCGTTATATGGTTACTAGACAACGGATAAACATACTTAAAATACTTAAATACATACTTATTATACATAGAAAACACCCAGACCCGTGACAATTTAGAAAAACAATAATTTCTATAATAAATGAAACAAAACGGTGCAACGGCACTTTTCAAATTCTCTCAAGAAGTCGCGTGAGGACTTAGTAAAGACCCACATCTTTACTGAGATACTCGAGGGTTTGGGGGGGTATATCATTTCTCACTTCTCATTCATCATCATCATCATACATGAAGGGAAAAATACTTATGAAATTAAGACCTTACTAGACAGACAAGAAGTGTCTAGAACGAACGAATAGGCTGGATGATTTCATCCGGAGCCGTAAAACAACACACAAAAAAAAAGAGTCCCAAGTGTCAATTCAATTTCTTGAAAAATGGCTTTCGCTACGATTTAGCCAGTGTCTAGTTTTAGGGCAGGTTATTAGTGTTTTGACATTGTCCGTAACTCTGCTTAAGACTTTAATAGGCGTTGTGCTTGTACAAGAGACAAAATGTCTAACACTGAGACACAATTTTGAAGATACAGGTGGCTACTGATTGATTCTGTTGAGGTACCTGAAACAATGACAAACAACCAACTAACTAAACGTGTTAGTAAAGCAAATAAGATTTATAATTTAATATTATTAGACATAATGTACGAACACAAGACATTCACAAAATCAGAATTTATATACGATAATATGGATTTAAAATTAGTAGGCCGCGGTATGTACGGAGGAAGGAGGGAGTATAAGGAGGGGTTATTTTTGGGGCAATTAAAGAATATATGTTCTGTCGAACCCTCGTCGAGTCCACATTCGCACAGGGAACTGTCCTTCACCCTAATCTTTGCTAGAAATACAGGAGTGCACACATGTCCCAATCTAAGTCTGCATACAACAGAGGTAACTCTCTTATCGGCACCGTCAAATTTATAAAACCATGGTATATGGGGGATGTCCGGTTGGATGGCGGCATAATGTAAACCCTTAACAATGCAACTTGTTTCCCAATAGTCAGTCCAGTTCGAGAAGAGGTCTTTCCTGGCCAACAACGAGATATCGCTTGCGTATACGCCAGAATGGGTAGCAGATCCGTTAATAGTGGCTTGCTTAGCACAGCTGTCAGCAGTTTCGTTGCCTTTGATGCCTGCATGGCCTGGAATCCATACAAGGGCTATACGTAAACCCAGACGATGACATTCAAAAAGGATATTCTTAATTTTTAAAATAAACTGGAATTGAATTTTGCACCGGAATTGATTAGCAATGATTGCTTGGAGGCAGCTTTTAGAGTCTGAGAAAATAATAACGTTACTAATACTATGAGACAGGACAAACTTAAGAGCTTCCAAAATGGCAATGGCTTCACCCGTAAAAACTGAAGCGAAAGAAGAGCATTTAAAATTGAGTATTATTTTATATTTAGGGATCCAGACCGCCGATCCGACAAAACCATCTTCAGACAATTTGGATGCATCGGTGTAAATGGTCAGCCACTCAGGCCATTTGGTTGATACTATGACATTGAGTTGATTATGTGCGTTTATGGAACATTTGTCTACGCCTATATCAAGAATTACTTCCGGTTGAAATATTATGGCTTCATATGAAGTTTCAAAAAGGGGGTTAAGCTTAAACTGATAAATAGGAGACGGCATATTGATGAGTTTTCTATAACTTACTATAGGGCAGGGTAATTTTTTGTGGGACCAATAGTCATTTTGAGGAATTAATTTATTTAAAATATCTAGCTTAGTAATTAGTGGGTGTGATGACATTTGGTAACTTTTAGATGTAAATCTATCTGACAAATATTGCCTACGAAATTCGAGAGGGGATTCGACACACTCAACCTGCATTGCGTTTATAGGGGTAGACTTCATAGCACCAAGAATAATCCGTAGACATTTTGATTGGATTCTATCCAAATAGACCAACGACGTTCTATTACAGGGCTCTAACAGAAAAGACCCATAGTCCAGTAGACTACGTATGAGCGCATTATAGAGTAATTTTTGGGTAGATGGATGAGCTCCCCACCAAACCCCAGAGAGAGCTCTCAGTACGTTAATATTTTTTTCGCATTTTTTAACAATATAATTCAAGTGATGTGCTCCAGACAATCTTGAGTCAATAATCATTCCTAGGAATTTGACTCTATCATGGACTGGAAAAACTTGACCATTACTGGTTATTTCGATGTCAGGAATAGACCTAGCTCTTGAAAAAACTACCACACTACTTTTTGAGATTGAGAGGGATAAACCATGATCCAATAACCAATTATTAAGATAGTAAATAGCCGAGTTAAGTCTATTCACAGCAACAGAAATATTATCTGCAGCCACATACAGAGCGAGATCGTCAGCGTACTGCAGAACATCACAAAAACAATTGACTGTTTGATCTAGGTCATAGGTATAAACATTGAATAGTAAAGGGCTAAGGACTGATCCCTGGGGAAGGCCCTTCCAGACTCTTCTCGGTGGGAGCGTAGAATTTTGAGAACAAACAAGAACCGACCTGTCTGATAGAGAGTTGAAAATAAAGTTAACAATCTTCTCAGGAATGTTCAGCTGTAGCATTTTCTGCCTGAGCATCGGGAGAAGAACATTGTCGTATGCGGACGCCACGTCCAGAAATACGCCAACTACCGATTTTCGTTTTGAGAAAGCAATACGGACATCAGTCATAAATGTACCGAGACTGTCTACGGTGCTCAATCCCTTACGAAAACCAAATTGAGATTTTGATAGTCTATTATTGTTCTCTAAAAACCACTCCAAACGGTTCTTGATAAGATGTTCTAAAATTTTTGCCATAGTATTTGATAAAGCGATAGGTCGGTAACTTGAAGGATCGTCACTGGGTTTGCCTGTTTTTAAAATAGGGATAATGATTTGGGTCTTCCATTCATCAGGAGGACATCCAGACTCAATAATCAAATTAATCATATTTAGGAAGTATATTTTAGTTTCGACTCCACTTTTAACAATGAAGGAATAAGGTATTCCATCAACTCCCGGAGCGGAGTCTTTAAGACCTGATAGAGCTGACGATAATTCTTCAAGGGAAAAAGGGGATACCAATTTGTCATGGAATGCTGTTTGGACAGACGGAAATACTGAAATCTCTTCCAACGAGGGAGCGGATGGCGGGGCTATTTTTTGACTAAAAGATTCAATCCATGATGATGCGTCTAGAGGGCTGTTATTATTGTTTACAAGTGACCCACGAAATCTTTTAATGTTTTTCCATATATGAGATGGAGAAGATTTTGGTGATAATGACATACAAAACGTGCCCCATCCTGCTTTCTTTTTACTTCTTAAAAGTAATACTGTTTCGGCTGCGATCCTCTGATAGTTTAGGTAATTTTGGGTATTCATCGAAAAAGTATATGTTCGCTCTGCTTCCTTACGCTTTTTACATGCCGCAGTGCACTCTTTATCCCACCAGGGTGGGGAAGAGATATTTTTAGGAGGTTGCTTTTTTTTAGGTATAGATTCATCAGCAGATGCCAGGATCGCGTTTTTGAAGAAATTATATTGTGCATGTATATTATCAGAGGTTAATGTGGGAAGGTTTTGAATTTTGTCATCTGTATTAGTCTTAAATTTGTCCCAATCCGCATGTGAAACTAGGTAAGAGAGTCGGGATTTATTTCGAGATGGTTCTCTTCTAGGAGAAGGTAAAAAGGTAAGAATAGGGTAATGATCACTTCCATGACTATTAGGCAGAATTTGCCAAGTGAGACTAGAAGTTAAGTTAGCAGAGCTAAGTGTTAAGTCCACTGCACTCTTTAAATTCTGGGAAGGAGCTACCCGACGTGTTGGGGAGCCATCATTCAGTATGCACAGATTAAAATCGTCTAACAGGTCTAAAAGATTAAACGAAAGGGATTCAGAGTAATGGGAACCCCAAATTTCATTATGTAGGTTAAAATCACCTAGAATAATAAGTGGCTGGGGTAGGGATGAAATAATATTAGATAAATTTGTTAAAATAGATAAGCTGGGTTTTGGGATATACAATGATATGAACGTTATATCCATAACACGGACAGCTACCAAGTTAAAAAGATCATTGGATGGGAAGGTAAACTGTGAAAAACTATAACATCTAGAGATGAAAATTGCAGTACCGGCTTTACCATCACTCCTGTCATCCCGGAGACAAGCATATCCTGGTATCCTAAAAATGGACTCAGGTCTAAGCCACATCTCCTGGATGGCAAGAACGACAGGCTTATGAGTATTAATGAGATAAATTAATTCAGCTTTTTTATGTTTAATACTCCTACAGTTCCACTGAAGTATTGGAGTGAATTTTATTGTGAAAGGAAGACAGCTCAGTAAGTTTTTGTTTAATATTGTACGGTAACTCTATATCATTAAAACGTTGAATAAAATTAATTAAAGTAGATAATTGTAAAAATAGCATTTCCAGCAAATTATCGTTAGGCTCCGGTGGAGCCGAAGGATTGTTTATATAGGCACTGCCATTTGGAAGAGAGGAACTTGGGGAACGGATAATTTCAAAGTGGGAGTTCCTATCATAACCGTGGCTTGATGCAGGGAGTCTGGGGCGGTGTGGAATTTCTATGGATTTATGGTATGATGTAGTTGAGGTTCTAGAAAAGGTGTTTGGCTGAGTCTGAGTTGATGGTGGGGGCGAGCCACGTGTAGTATCGGCGAAAGATTTTTTTATCGGAGAGAACCTAGCCGAAGCTTCCATGTATGAGACACTTTCTTGTGACATTATCAGCTTGATAGATTTTTGTCTTTCATGCTCTGGGCATGAAAAGTAAGTTGCTAAATGATCGCCAGAGCATAGGACACACTTAGGAGGAGCTTGGCTTAGGCATGATTCGCCATCATGCAAGTCTCCACATTTAAAACAGCGAGGTTTAGATCGGCACTGAGACTTGACATGACCAAATCTGCAGCAGTTGTTACACTGAATGACTGGTAAACGATAAATTTCTACAGGTAGTGAAGTAAAGTAGCAGTATACATGTTGTGGCAACTTTTTACCCGTAACTGTTAGCACTACTGTTTGGGTAGGTATCCATGTAGGGGCAGAACCAGCTGTGGTAGATTTACGATGTATTCGTCTGGCGCGAAATACTTTTCCATAACCTGGGGGTACTTGTATATTTTGGATCAATTCCTCCATGGACCAATCAACAGGAACTTCTCTAATAATGCCCATGCGGGACACATTAAACGAGGGAATGTTGACAATAAAGTTGCAGTCATTTAAAGCCGGGTGGCATAGAAAAGAGTTAGCATCCGCAGCAGACTTAAATTCTACCGAGATGCGATTTCGTCCTACCTTCTTAACTCCATCTGTAATTATATTCTTAATTTTATTAGTATGTATATATAATTTGGGCTGACCCAACAACTTGGGCAATATTTGTTTTTTTGGCCGGGACTGAAATAACGGAGTTGTCTTGAGCACGTTTTCTGTTGCCAGTAGAATTTTGTTGGGAATCAAATACGTCCGGGGATGACATCCTACCGCCTCCGGGATCCGGAGGGTCGGTATCCATATTTGTACCTAAATCAGCACTAAATACTTACTATTTACACACTACAGACACCACAAACAATTAGTAGACAAAAACACACACAAAATCAATCGATAGAACTTCAACAAGGCCTAAAGAATGAAAACTTGTATCACGCACTCAACCTCGAAAAGCTAAGTCATCCCATTCCTCTGCCCAAGAGTCTGTCTGAGGGTATATCGACCGGTTAGTCAATAAAGAAACTTTTTAGCAGTGATGTGCAGCTGCCATAAATAAAGTTTTTTATTAGAAATTGTTGTATGGGTGGGCTATGACGCCACTAAACTTTCCGTCAGTTATGAGTTTAATTAATAATAACTTTATTATGTAACAGAAATTCATGCTTCAGGTCAAAATAAACAAAAAATAGGTTAATGTTTTACAAAACTTCTCGGTGATTTAAATTGGCCGCAAAGTGTCGCGCGGCTACAGGCAGGCAGCGCAACAGCAGCGCTCGCTGCTGTCGCTAGAATCGAGAATCGTAGTGTTGTTCATTTAGTTTCAAGATGGACTCTGACGAAGAAACACTGTTCTTAGTGTTCTATCAAAACGAAAAAGGATTTTGAATAAAGAAAAAAAAGGAAACATAAGAAAACGTTGCCGTTATAAGTGAACGAACTGAATTTTATAAAGTAAAAAGCTGGATTGACAAAAGATTTCAGTATTACTTGTCTAAGATTGTCAAGAAAACAATTCTACGAATTAAGTAATTAGAAAATCATATTGCAAAACAAAATACAACCTTCAAAAATACTATTTGTGCTGAAGACAGGCTCTTTTAATTACCTTTACTTTCCGTAAAAAATAGCCGCAGCTCACTGCAGCTAACTGCTTAGTAAAAAGACGCAGACCCAGGTCTGCATCAGACTATCCAAAACTATCAAATACCTTCATTAAATTAAACCCGCACACCAAAGGATCATCTTAACTGATAGCCTTTATCAACAAACAAACAGCGTTGCGTTAAATATATCATTAAGTTTTTATTTAGAGTATCTTGAGTGTGTCATGCTCTCTTTATTGTCTCTGCGGTGGTGGCGTGTGCGTCGGGTCGTTACGTTCCCTAAAATATGGTTGAGCGAAGCGATGGCTGATTCATATAGCATGCTCGTGAACGGGTGCCGCCTGTGGAGGCTGGTCTGCTTTTGCATAATTATCTTATTTGTAGTATTATTAACTATACATAGTTTGACTTTGTTTCACTTAAACAATTTTTGACTTTTACTAGAGTACTGTAGTGGTACTGTATGACATTGTGGAAATTGAAACTTTTACATAATTATCTGATGTAAATTTGTTAATTTAGATTTTTTATTTTGTTTTTTTTACATGTTGTGGTCGTCTTCTATATTTTTTTTGTGTTTATTTGTAATGGAAAGTGTCCTGCTATGATAGGGCATTTTCCAATATGTTTGACGCTGTAAGGGAAAAAAGAGCTGGACACTTGCTGAGTTTGTTGCCGGTTCTTCTCAGTACAAGATCTCCCGCCCAGAGTAGACTTACGAACCGATGGCATAGTGACATTCACAAGAGCTACTTGTAGCCTAAACTGAATAAATTATTTTGAAATGAAACAACTTTTACGGATCTACTCGCGTTTATTTTACACATTACTTATTTAATGTTTATCCTGACGTTTCGAACCCTTTGCAGGGTCCGTGGTCACAGGGAGACTCTCCCTGTGACCATGAGGATAAACATAAAATAAGTAATGTGTAAAATAAACGCGAGTAGATCCGTAAAAGTTGTTTCATTTCAATGTGTAGTGTTCGCGTAAACTTTAGAAAACATTAAATTATTTTGAATTTTAACAAACATATTTTTTAAACATCACGTTCCCTTGGAACTTTGTACCTTCTTGAGCTTATGGTTATGCATGCATGTCGGTGGCAGCCATTCTACAGCTTCATGGTGACTGCCCGAATCTCACAAAGAATTATTATTTGAATGTACCTACTTACAGACATTTTTTATTTTTTTACTTAATATCAAAATAATAGTATTCTCTTGTTACAAAATTATCTCTTAAGTAATGCTATAAATTAACAAATTGAATCCAGAAAAGTCTGTATTTAGGTTACCTATTGAAACGCATAACGTTTTTAGGCATAAACTGAAAATGCACAATGTTCATGGCCTTAATGGTCACTTGCCATAAGTCTTTATAGCGTAACTTCATAACGCATATTATCATATGGCCGAAATCTGTAAGGCATAATCATGGAAAGGCATAATTGCAATAATCATTATTAACAAAAAGCATAATTATTTAAATTTGCCATAACATTAAAGGGCATAATATTCAAAAGGCATACATTTGATAAGCATAAACTGACAAAATCCATATACTCTTAAGGAATAATATTTGTTTACCATAATTTCAAAATGCTGCAAGCTTCCAGCAAGCATGCAGTAAGCATGCGGCATGCAAGCAGCATGCAAGCAAGCAAGCAGCAGGCAAGCAAGCTAGCAGCATGCAAGCAAGCATGAAGCATGCAAGCAAGCAAGCAAGCAGCAGGCAAGCAAGCTAGCAGCATGCAAGCAAGCATGAACCATGCAAGCAAGCATGCAACATGCAGCAGGCATGGTTTCTGTCACGGCTTCGGCGCTGCGGGCCTACGCCGCCGCCTAAATTTTACTCTAGGGTTAGGACAGACAAGACTACGTGGAGTCGGATTTGCAGTGTAGACTTTTGTAGTACAACATTACTATAAACACAACGTATTAAATTTTTAAGACTATATTTTAAATCAAATTGTGGTTAACATGCTATTTATATAAAAAAATACATAATTTAACTTAATAAAAGTATAGCAAGTGAATAATATACGTAATGTTGTTAAAAGAAGTGTATTTAGACCAAGTAAAAACTATATCCAATGAACGTTATATCCTTTGAAATTAGTTCATGTGTAATTGTGTGAAATGAAATACACCCCTTAAAACAACTTAAGATTATGTCAAAACAAAATTATGAATATTAACAGTTAAGCATAGTATTATGCGTTTTAAAGTATGCTTAATAAAATTATGTCAAACAAAAATATAGATTTTAACGATTATGATATTTTACATTATGCCTTTCAACAATTCTGCGTTATTATGTTTATGCATAATAAAATATAATGCCATAAAATATTGTGCTTTTTGATTTTTATACATGATGTATGGCAATCGAAATTATGACAATAAACAGTATGCGTTTTAAAGTGTCACCCTGTATTTATATATTAAATAAACAAAATACAATTATAAATGTTTATTTTTAATTAAATACACCATTTTTGGGGTTTATACGAGTAATAACAAATATTGGAAATAATTATTTCATGTTCGATTGAACAACTATTAGAATCGATATCATTTGAGTCGCAGCAGGAACAGCCCTATGATGGGAAGCCACCGCCGCCATTTTATTAGGGAAGAGAAGACATTTTTGTTGTTTCCGCCGAAGCGGTGTTGAAATGTGATTTTTGCCAAAAACTAAAGTGTAGTGATGAAGACTTAATTATTTGTTAAGATTAATAGAAAACAGTGAAAATGGGTGACGAATATATGGATGCGCAGGACTCTATCATGAGTGAAATGCAGAATCGTAGTAACGAAATGAGTGAGCCTCCAGGCGACGGTGCTGTGGAGATGATGGGTTTTGAGGAAGGTGGTTATGACGACGACGATGGCAACTTCAGAGGGAACAGAGGACGAGGGAGTTTCAGGTTAGTCCTAGAAAACCGTCAACAATTTGTCCTGATGGCCTTGAGGTCCTAAATTGTTCGCATTTTTTCGCGCCCAACCGGTGCGAATTGTTTCGATACTGATTGTTACAGACACTAGGCATTTTTACGTGTTTATTGTTTCTACTGTATGTTGTGAATAGAAAATTTAATGCTTATTGCCATGTTTGTTGTTACTTTCTGTTTTACTGTAAAATTGTTTGCAATTATCTAGCTAGAACGTGGTTTGGTCATAATTTTTTATAGCTATTTATAGTATCACTTCATGTACTTATCTCAGTAAACAATAGACAATTTAGAATGTATATAGTATTTGTTGAGTTAGTTTTACCCGAGTTTTTCTGGTAAAGCAACATGGTGTTGTGAGACTCCATTATAAATTCAATCTACAGTACAATAATGTGCTCTTATTACTTATTACAAATACCTACTAAAGCCATTCATCATCATCATCAGCTCATTTTTATGTCCTCACTGCTGGGGCACAAGGCCTCCCTGTGGATGGATAGAGAGAACAGGGCATAAACCACCACGCAGGCCCACTGCGGGTTGGTGCTTGCTAATGACTACTAATGCAGCTGGGACCAACTGCTTCATGTGCCGTTCAAAAAACAGAGGAGCTTGAGATCATAAATGTTTGGGCATCTGGTGAACGGCCTTTGCGATAGTTTGTTAACCTCGGCTCTTGCAGACCGGGCACACTAACTACTGCACCATCAAGCTCCTATTAATTAATTTATAATAACTAGTGGTTGCCCAGTGGTCGAAATTTGACCGTAATTTTATTAAGGCTGCAGGGATTGTATCCTAAGCAATGAAAAATTTAAAAAGATAGAATGTGAGTTTGGATTGGCGTAGACAGATTTCGGCCACTCCTCTTTCATTTTTGAAATTTTTAAAAAGAGTATATGCATACAAGAGTATATGTATAAAGTGTTTTTATGTACCTAATATAGGTTTTGTTTCTTGTATAGTTCAATGTTGAACAGCTTGCAAGAAAAGCATGCTGTTTGTAAACTAGGAATTATTAAATATTTATATAAAGAATACAGGCTGAAAATGATGATAATGATAAAGAATGCCACTTAATTGCAAATGCCGTCAGTTAAAGCTAAAAAGCTTTTGTTCTGGTGTTTTGGGCTACGTGATGTTGCTAGCGAGTTTTAATTTTACACACAATGCTGTAGTTCTGTTTCCATTTTATAATTTTTTCAACAATGAGCTTGTAATGGATCTTTACATCACCCAGTAGTTAGCGCTTATGATGGAAGTTTACTTTGAACAGAAAGGAAAGACAGTATTGCTGTCTTGCTGTTTTGTTATACTATAATAATGCAGCGCTGGGCCTTGTGACAGTAATTAATTTTGGGTCCGGGTGTAGAAAAGGGGACCCCAAAAATAACACAATATTTTTTTTTCACAAAATGCTAAAAAACATTGCTAACGAAAAGAGATTTCAATTTTTTTGGTTTTTAATTTAGGTTTTTACTTTTTTGTATGGAGCTAGATTTCTGTTGTCTAATATAAAAAACCTCGAAATTCAAGACAATAGCTACGCTGCGCATCGCGATTGTATTAAATTTCTAACCTATCACATGACCTACAGCAATAAGTGAAAAATTTTACAAGTCCTAGCTCCATACAAAACATGATCGAAAAATCGGCTGTCTCGGACCCACCCCCTTTGCTACACCCTAACCTTATTTTATCCAGCTCAACACAGCAATCTGTTTCAAAGTTTAGCTGCTGATGTGATGGTAAATGAAATATCTTGCCTAATGGTAAATAAAGATGGGTGTAGCCTATAGTTAGAGGCTTACTGCAGCTGTTATTCTTAATCGAGGAACTAGTTTTACAAGTTACTAAATATTGTTGTCATGGCAACCGACTTAAGACGAGACGGTAGTGACTTGTGGGACTTGGTATTCCAAGTTATGTTGCCATAAACAAAAAAGTTGAAGTTAGTGGTTGGGTTGGTTGGTACCAACCCATATACAGTGTCATGTAGTTGTTCTGAGAAATGAGCCCAGTACTTCTGTGTCTGACAGTGACACAAAGTAATGAGTCTGCAGAAGGTAAACTTCATAAAAACAGCGTAAAATTCAGAAAAAGTTTTTAAGATTTCTTTCTTATCGCTTTCATTTAGGCAGGTCTCTTCATTCTTACGAACTTTGAATGATTAAGTTTGGTGTGATTTGGCTTGCGGTTTGTCGAGATCAGTATGATTTAATTTACTTGTTTAAAATATTGCACTCAATTATCGATTCCACTGAATTGCTTTCTTTAATTCAAATAAATACTTTGTATCGAACCTGGGCGCCTAAAACTTTTGTACTAAATGTCTATAAAAATAATACATCGTATTACAATCCCATTGTCAGAATGTGCCGTCTATACAATGAACTGGTTGCACTTAATAACAAATCGACATATTTTCCATGAAAATACATGAATAAAAAAAAATGTCGTAAATTCTCGGCTCGGCATCTCCCACTTATTAAGAAAACTTCATAAAGTTTATCTTCGTAAAGTTTAAAAGTCAACATTAACCTAGAATAAGTTTTCAATTTGTTATATTTTTATTTTTTTTCACCATTTCTATGTACTGTATATAATTAGTTTTTAATTGGATATAGTTGTAGATTAGGTAAACTTTAACATGGACGCTTATTTTTAATTGTGTTGTGTACACATGTTTTAGATAGGAATTTAGCTCTTATACAATTTATCATGCATTTTTGTTATTTTTTAATTTCTATCTGTTTTGTGTACCTAATAAATAAATAAATTAAAATAAAAGTCTGTATTTAAGAGTGGTAGAGCCACTCTGCGTTGCAGCACGAAATGAGCCGTCTCGCCCGGCGTAATACCACCCACCCTCTCACAGAATATCGGTGTGAAACAATGGCACACGTTGCTATTGTGTTTCGACCGGTGAGTGAAAGTACCGGAGGCCCATCTCTCACCCAGTTCCTACGCCCTCCTCAAGATCCAACTCATTCCTCAAGGCCGGCAACGCATCTGCGATTACTTTGGTTTTGCGGGTTGTCCATGGGCGGTGATGATTACTTTCCATCAGCTGACGCCTGCTCGTTTGCCTCCTTTTAACATTAAAAAAAATGGAATCTCTTATCAGCTACGCCTCATACTGTTCCAAGATTTGTGCCCGTGCAAGGGGTCTATGTGTGAATTATTGAACATGGTATTCAAAGTCAAAGTCAAACATTTATTTGCACAATATTGTGTACAGTACATTGAGATGAGTGACAATGTTGAGCAGGGTCAACAATATTCTGCCTTAATTTTGTAGGCATGCAAATGTCAATACAGTATAAACTTTTATAAACAACTTACCTTGTTGAAATTGTATTACCAAGCCTTACTGATTAACCCAGATTTCTATATAATTTGACCAGTTCTTGGTTGTATATGTATATGTAGGCATCTGCGCAAAACATGCATTATGTCAGTGAGGCCTACTTTTAAACAGAATCGAAGAGAATGGGCATTGATGTTTGACTTAGAGAAATAAAAGTATATTTGTTGGAAAAATCCGGATAGGGGTAAAGAGTAAAAAACTTGCATGATAGCAACCAGTAAAACCACGTACTATGTTTTGAGAAGCTCTGAGAAGCACCATTCTTAGTTCATGTCTTGCAATTAGTATTTATAATTGTAATTGTAATTGTATTGTATTGTATTGCCCTGTTTGATAGAGTGAAACAAAACTAACCTCAAATTTTGATTTCTTTGAAACGAAACAGAAAAATTAAACAACTGATAATAGTTGTTTCATTATTTGTTCCTTTCAAGAAGTCATGGCAGTCATGGCTTTAAATGACGTTCAAAAATACTTGTTAAAGTTCATTTTGAATTTAAAAATAATAATATTGAAAGGAGACGGTCTAGATTACCATAGAAAGTCTTCACTAAAATGCAGCTGGACCAAAATGAATGAAAATCGGGAGAATGCAATATGTAGAACTCGTATGAGTTGAAAAAAAAAATCTTAGTCTAGCCAATTTTTCACAATTAATTATTGAAAATTAAATGTTTTTGCCATTTTTTACACGGTCATCATGTTGTTTAAGTTTTATGGCAGCACTAGCACAAGCCGTAGAGAAGAGATAGAGTCAATCAGTAACTGTGTATCGATTTGTTATACAGTATCGATATGTATCGCGGGCAATTATATCGATTTTTTATATTTTGCAACAGCTTTGTATTTCATTCGATATTTCGATACGAGATTAAAAACAATGCCTTAATATTATTGATTTTGTTGAGTTATTAAAACTAAGTTAAGAGCATGATTTTTTACGCGAATTAATATAATGTCACCGCATATCGGTTGGTAATGAATCGATACTCAACTCAGTAATATGGATATATTTGGCTCATCTCTAACAAATGGTTATGTCATGCAATGACATTGTCAATTTGACAATGACAATAATTGACAGTCAAATATTTTTTTTAAATCGGGTATGTTCTCATCTTCAAACCAAGAATAGCTGCGTTCTCTAACGCAATTAGGAGTAATTTTGTATTTATTTGAAAATTTAATATTAAAAAATGGGCTAGCTTTAGAATTTAAATAATAACGTAAGGACATTACGTTTTATAGGCTTTATCGATTACAAGTCTCATTATGCCAGCTGCTTCTTAGGGGATTTTTATTCCGTCTCCTTTTCACTTTGCATTTTTATGTTTGTTTCATGCACCAATATTCTATTTAATGTATGTACTACTCGTATATCTAAGTTTTCTTGTGTAAGTAAATATTGTATGTATATTATATAATATTGTATTGTATTGTTTTTTTTCCCTTTTGTTCATGTTTATGTTTTATAGTGTTGCAATGAAAGTATTATCTATCTATCTATCTATCTGAATAATTATTTAGTTCTCGTGAGAAAAATAAATTTCTGAAAACTGAATGTTGAATTAGACAAAAGGCATTTCACTAGTTAATTCATGTTTGCATTTTTCTTCTGTTGATGAAAGGCTATTTTTATTTTGTTTAGTTTGATTAGCTTAGACAGTTTCCTTCTTGGCTGAGGGCTTCCAGTCCAGTAACTCCAGTTATTACATTGCATAAGAGAATACAAATCTTGCATTTGCAGACGTGGCGGCGGTGGCGGCGGCGGCGGCGGCGGCGGCGGCAATCGTGGCCCTCCCCCCGCCTGGATGAACGGCCCCCCTCCCATGAGGTTCCGAGGCCGCGGCTACGGCCCCGGCGGCCCTCCCATGCGGGGACGGGGTTTCTTCCGAGGCCGGGGGGGCCCCCGCTTCGGCCCCAACAACGGCCCTAACTTTGATAACAATTGGGGACCGATGGGCCCTCCCCCGCCGGGTATGATGGGTGGGCCGCCCCCCTTTGGACCCCCGCCCGGTATGATGCCGCCGGGGGGGCCGATGGGACCGCCCCCCAATATGATGGGGCAGCCTCCGCCCTTCGGGGGACCGCCTGGCATGCCCCCTCCCAATATGGTATGTGTCACAATTAGTTTTACAACAAAATTTATATTTTTCTACATATTGATAGAATTGTACAAGCCACATTAGGGTCTATAGAACAAAGACACATGAAGTAACAGTTTTTATGGGGTTCAACCATAAATATGTACATGTAGGTATACATCAAATCAAAATCTAAAATCTTCTTTAATTGAAAATAAATCTAAAAAATACGAGTAAACTCATGTTACTAAAATTACTAAGAAGTAAGTTCAATCAAAATAAATTATTGTTTTATTCCATGCTATTCTATTCAACATTTTGGTGGTACCACTCTTAGTGTTGTCTTGTAGTCAACTTTAAGTAAATTAAGATTACTGGACATAATGTAGGTACTTAATTTACTTTTCTACTTTTACATAACATATACACGGTGACAGGTTAGACGACGGACGCGTTTAAGGAGGTAAACTAGTAACTTATATAAATCCCTTTTAGTTAAAATAGGTTATAGCAAATCTTAAAACACGCGAGTTATTACGCGTTTTAAAAAAAGTGAACTATCGGCATTTCGCATGTACTACACGCACGGGTAAGGTCAACCGCACGCGCGGACAACGCCTCGCTAATCGCATCGCTCGCCCGCGTAGTAAATTGGAAATAAGCAGAAAAACCATTTCAGTTAGGAAAAAAATAAAAAATTAAGGTGGTGTTTTTTCATTTTTAATGGAACAGGTATTTCTAGCCAGTCACATTGTATAACATACAATATAATGAATGTGAACGCTTCTCTGTCCCCAATACAATTTTATTGTGCATGTAACAGTTTTTATCAGCTGTATTCATTTACTGTTTCAACGATTCTAGTGTAGTGCTGATTGGAACGAATCAATTCGATGCTATATTAGAAATGTTAATGTTCATAAATTTGTTTTGACATTGGATCATTTGAGTCAGTAGTAGGCTTTGTTTTAACAGTAGGACTGGCAGAAGCTGAATTTAATAGAGTACTTTATTGCACAGTAACAAGCATTTACATGTTATTATTTTTAACTAGTTTTCACTCTTATTCCATTTTATTATGAGTTACATGTCTTTTACGAGGAGCTCCCTGGTTTGCAAGTGCTGAGGTCAAGCAACTTTCGCAAAGGCCGGTCATTGAATAGGTGACCAGAAATATATCATCTCGACCCCCTTCGTGCTTCGGAAGGCACGTAAAGCGGTTGGTGCCGGCTGCATTAGCAGTCGCTCGTTTACAACTACCAATCCGCACTGGGCCGGCGTGGTGGTTTATGGCCCGTTCTCCCTATCCATTCATAGGGAAGGCTCGTGCCCAGCAGTGGGGATATTAAATGAGCTGAAAAAGATGTATTAATTCATTCAAAATATACCTATTTTATCTTATTTTGTCGACAGTTAGGTTTAGAGACATATTATTAACTACTAGCGACCCGCCCCGGCTTCGCACGGGTGCAATGCTGATACACGCAACCGCTATGTCCCTGCATTTTAAATCTGTAATATCTTCGAAAATATTCATTTAAATTACATGCTCTAAAGGGCCATATTGATCTGTATTAAATGCACAATGTATTTAAGGTACTTAATTGGATAAAGATTAACGCTGTATTGCTTAGAATCGCTTCGTAAATAATCCATTATTTCTCGTAAAAAGTAAAGGATAAAAAATTATTATTGTGGGTTATCTCTAAGAGATAGATATATACCATCGCGGACTTTTTTTGTAGACCTTCTCAAGGTGTACAATACTGTAGTACATTATTTTGATCTATCTCGTAGGGTTCAGCCAGCGTTTGCAATGTAAGCGCAAAAAAATGTGAAACCTCTAAAATTATCAGTGTTTCTCTACTATATTATGCATGTATTTATACATATAAACCTTCCTCTTGAATCACTCGTATCTATAAAAAAAAACCGCATCAAAATCCGTTGCGTAGTTTTTAAGATCTAAGCGTACATACATTAGGGACAGCGGGAAGCGACTTTGTTTTATACTATGTAGTGGTTACCTACTATTTAAGACCTAAACCCAACAATGAATTATGGTTGGAGAAGGAGAAATTAGGTTTCCTTAATTGTAACCTTATTGCTATTAGGTTTTATTTCTTGTTACCTTTGGTCGATTCCGCCTAACACTATAAAACGCAATAAAGAACAAATAGATAAAATTTTGTTGATTATCTTAATACAACAAGGCAACTCGAAAAACCTACTTGCTTTGACGAGTTGATGACGAAAGTAGCGCTTATTATTGTGAAACGTGACACGCAAATGGCAAAAGTTTAAACAGCTGGTGTGTATTGCCTACTGTGTATTGATTGCTTGCAGTCTGAATTTTTTTATGACTTTACAGATATCTTCTTTTATTAAATCCAAAAATAAAAGTGGTCTTTCAGAACTTATTTTTCTGTAAAAATATTATGATCAGATGTTAATGACGGTAGTTGTTGACATTGAATGGGCGCCTTTGGCTTTCAAAGTAAAAAGTAAATAGTGTTGAATAATTTCGGCAACACTCAACCACGATAGCTCAATTGGAAGAGCACCTGACCCGGTATGTCAGAAGGGTGCGGGTTCAAATCCTACTTGTGGAAATTTTTTCAACATTTGTGTTTTTTTTTCATAAATATTTCCTTTGTTCATGCAATTATTAGTACTAGTGGTTGCCCACTGGTCAAAATTCGACCGTAATTTTTATAAAAAGCTGTTTACTAAACAATATTTTATTAAGGCTGCACGGATTGTATCCTAAGCAATGAAAAATTTAAAAAGATAAATGTGAGTTTGGATTGGCATAAACAGATTTCGGCCGCTCCTCTTCTATTTCTGAAATTTTGAAAAATGTATGAAACAATGTTTATTTAATTTAATGTATTTTTATGCATAATATAAAAAAATATTAGCATTCTGTACTCCTTCTCTATATAAACTATAAGTGTGCGAAATTTCATTCTCCTCCGTCCGCGCAATTTTCGTAAAAAGGGGTACAAAGTTTTTGCTTCACGTATTAATTATTAGTATGTATGTATGTGTATTATAAATATTTAAGTAAGTTAATTTTAGTTATTGCACGAGGTACACATTAATTTAACCTTGATTTATAACGTCTCCTTTTGTGGACCTGCTGGAAGATACTCATCATCATCATCAGCTCATTTTATGTCCACTGCTGGGGCACGAGCCTTCCCTATAAATGGATAATAAGAACGGGCCATATACCACCACGCGGGCCCAGTGCGGTGCAGTGTTTTTTAACGACTGCTATTGCAGCCGGGACCAACGGCTTAACGTGCCTTCCGAAGCACGGAAGAGCTCGAGATGATACATTTTTGGTCACCCATTCGTTGACCGGCCTTTGCGAAAGTTGCTTAACTTTCGTTCGTTAACCACTGCGCAATCGAGCTACTCTAAGCTGGAAGATATTATAGAACGGAAATAAACAGCACCCTTGTCCTGCATTCACCCGTAGAGCTTATTTAGTTATCCTTTTATGTGTGTACATAAACTTGTAAATAAATAAACAGCCAAAAACTTGAACCAATTTAAAAACAGACTCGAAAAATATATCTACAGTGTGTTTTTATAAGGTGCACAGATGAAAATGAGGGATACTATGCTTAATTTTATCGATGGAAAAAATATTTAAAAGCCCTATTAATTTTTTTATTTTATTTTTTTTTATTCGGAGCGACTGTCATACTAACTCAACATCCTTTTGTTCTTCAGCTAGCCTCTCTGTACACCGCACTCCGCGCGCATTTACAATAACGCACAAAAAGGGTCTCTACTGCTAAACAATGAATTGTTAGAATGCCAGGTCTTTTTTTAACAGTTTACAGAAAATGTTGTTATTAAGTTACAGACATGTTTTTTTACCATTAGAAAGCTAGTATGATGTAGAATATCTTAAACTTATAAAAAAGATATCTAAAGGGGGCGTTTTATTGAGAAATTTTACAATTATTGCAAAAATTGGGTAGAAAAAGACAGTTATTTGCTAAAAATACATCTTAATTCTGAGTTGAGGGTGGTTTTTATTCCAAAAGTTTGATTTTATGAAGATTCCCTATTCCTATCATTATTTCGTTTATTTCATCATGATAGATAGTATAGTTTAAAAGTTACACGGTTTTGTCTACACGGGGGTCAAAGTAGCAAACAAAAATTTGAAAAATTCCATAAAAAAAGTAAAAAAATTAATATATTTTTTTAAATATTTTTTCCCTCGATAAAATTAAGCATAGTATCCCTAATTTTTATCTGTGCACCTTATCAAAACTCACGCTGTATATTAATATTATAAAGAGGAAATCTTTGTATGTATGTATGTATGTTTGTTTGCAACAAATAAACTCAAAAATTACTAGACCAATTTCAAAAATTCTTTCACCATTAGAATGCTACATTAGCGCTGAGTAACAAAGGCTGTATTAAAAAAAATATCCACCCGTGCGAAATAAAATCATAAAAAGAATAAAAAATATTACCAGTGTATACTATATAGCAGAATACCGACACTTATCAGTTGTTTTAACTGCCCGCCTGATAATTTATAATAATAATAGGATCCTGTGTCTGCAGCCCTAACCACCGGCAGACCTGGGAATTGAACCCGGGACCTTCGGGTATTTGGCCGAGCGCTCTGCCACTAGGCCAGCGAGGCGTTTTAGTAATATTCTATTATATATATAAAAATCAATTGCTGGTCGTTTTGAGTCGCAAAAACTCGATAATGGCTGGACCGATTTGGCTAATTTTGATTTTAAAATATTTGTGGAAGTTCAGAGGTTTAAACGGTGAGAAACAAGTAACAGAAAATAATAAAAACGACAATTTAATTTTCCAATACAAAATGATTTGTTCGTTTTGTTGTCATGGAAACCAAAGAGAATTCAATCACTTGATGGAAACTGTCAAAGCGGTACGAAGTCCGCCGGGTCCACTAGTAATAAATAGTGATGCGACGATTCCTGCTTTGGGGATTAGGATTATTGCATGTGATGATTCCCGAATAGGATTAGTGAGGAAAGGAAATGTTGACTGACTTAATCATCATCATCATCTCAGCCAAAGACGTCCACTGCTGGACAAAGGCCTCCCCCAAGGATATGAGGGGTATTTGCCGTAATCGCCACGCTTGGCAGGCGGGTTGGCGATCGCAGTAGGTTGAGGGATAACCTCAGAGAGATGCTGCTGCCCATCCTCTGGAATGGTCCCTTAGTCGGCTTTTACGACACTTACAGGGATGGGGTGGTGCATTTCTTTATCCCCGGCACCACACAGGGGACTGACTTAAACTACCTCATAATATAACTCTATTTATTGGTTATAATTATTAATATTCAAAATTAATAACAGATAAGTTTTTGTTTAAAAAACACAGCATTTGCAAATTGTTAGGGTTCAGCCTATTTCTTTTGTGAGTTCGAATCAATCCTGCAGTAGAAAACAAGCGTTCAGACGAAACTGTGGCTGGTTTTAAAGACAAATATTAAAAAAAAAAACTAAACCTCAAACTGCGCCATTGTCACTGTCATTTTCATCAAAGTCAAATGTCAACCATAGTTAAGTGTAAAGTGCGTTCAGAAACTACGCTTAGAGCTTTTTGTAATTAAAATAATAAAATAAGAATCGTTAGAGGATTCTTACCCAATAATCGCCGATGATGGATTAATCGTAAAATGCTGATAATCGGCGATTAGGATTCATCCGAATCCTAATAGTCGCATCACTAGTAATAAATAAACATTGTATTCCCCAGCCTGCCCCCGAGCTGTGGGTGGAGACGTTGACGGAGGACGGCAAGTCGTACTACTACCACGCCCGCACCCGCGAGACCACGTGGACTAGGCCCCAAGAGAGCCCCACCGTGAAGGTGGTGACGCAGGCCGAGGTCGAGGCCATGGTCAACAGCGGTCAGTATAACTATGACTTTTTATTAATTTATTTTTAGATTTATTTATTAATTTCTATTACACAGACAGATTACAAAATGAAATTGATTTTGATTTATTTGCGTATGAATAGGGTACCTACATGGGGAGATGTTGTGACAATTTTACGCTCATCCCATTAAACCAACCACGGTAGCATGCAAAAATACATTATAATAAACTATTATTATTATTACTTTGGTTTTGCGGGTGTCTATGGGCGGCGGTGATTACTTTCCATCAGGTGACCCGCCTGCTCGTTTGCCTCCTTTTAACATTAAAAAAAAAAATTAAAAATTAAATACAATAAAATTGAAAATAATCTATTAGAGTTAATTTAATTAATAATATAAAAGACCACTTAATCAACCAAAAGAAGCAACTTTGAAGCTGTATGGTGCAGCTCCTTTGCCTTACTTGTTTATCAAGGTTACAAACAAAAAAAAACGTAGTGGTTATTTTATTCAAAGTTAGATCAAAGTTTATAAGTCATAGGTAACAAGCCATTTAACAAAAAATTGAATAAATGTCTATATTAAATGTAAATAAATTGCCCTAATCAATCTACAATCAATGCATGAGTGCAGTAACATATTTGGTTAACCTTATATTAGCTGGACGTTAATCCATATGCTCTTTTTTGATAAAACCTTGGCAGAATCATCTCTGTAACATCCTATTTATAAATTATGTATTATATTATATTAGCCTTTTCGGCCAACACTGTTATTTTTAAGTATTAATTTGTTTTGTTAAATTTGTATCTATTTTTGTTTTTGTCTTTTTCACAACTGTAATTTGTGTATGATGTAGCCGAATAAATTATTTAAGTACTTACTTACTTACTTATACATTTATTTTTGTACTATATTTGTAAAAGTAGTTTATGTAATAATATATTTATTTAAGAGGTACATCAACAGCAATACATATTACACAATCATGATACTGGATACAAAGGTTTTAGTTCTAATATGTTCGCCAATTACAGGTATACACAACATTTATATACATTTTATACATATTTGTTTATATAAGTATATTTATATAAGTTGTATATATTGTGCGTTTTATAATACTTATATTATTTTTATTTCTAAATTGTTGTCTTCATTCAATTGCACCTAACTTGTTATTTCTGCACCACCCTATGGTTGACTGGTTGAGAATGCCTCAGGCATTAAGTACGCCATGTAATACAATGTTATTTTTAGTTTATACGAAACCTGCAACTGTTTGTTCGGAATCAGTTAATCGATTTCAATATTTTTTATACCATGTTACATTTTGACCAAATAATATTTACAAAATCTCAAATAAAGTATACCCCACTAAAAAACACAACGGGACAGCACAAAAAGCTTGTAAATTTCATTATCCGATGTTTGTCCATCTAGGTCAGATAAGCGCTATAGGCGGTCTGCCCATCATGGCCGCGCCTATGGGCAACAACATGGGCGGAAACATGGGTGGCATGCCCAACGGGATGCCGCCCACGCACCCGCCCTTCATGGGCCAGCCGCCGCCCTGGAGCAAGGAGCAGCCGCTCAATGGTGAGTCTTGGATATCATCATCATCATCTGCTCATTGTATGTCCCCACTGCTGGCAAGTCAATACTATCCTATCTACTGACCCTGATAGGTAGGGTATGGCAGCTGGAACTACGGGTCCGGCTGTCTTTTCAAGGGTACCACGGCAGTTCCGGATCCTAGGCCCCCTGCCGGTTATGCCTTCGCGGGCGTCTCCGGCAGGCCCCGGACATGGGTTGGACTCGTGGTGGCATGTGGTTAGCTGGAGAAGTGGGAATGTTCGTCTGCCTGGTTGGTCTGGCCAGGCTTCCATTTCGTGCATAGCGAGCGGGTCTTAGTAGCGGTCCGGTGGGGGCTTGAAGCGAAAAGATCTGCGGGGTACGTGAGTTACCCTTAGTTGGTGTGGTGCTCGGTGGTTTTCACTGAGTAGTTACTCCAACATCTCCGGCACTAGTCTGGAGAACTAGTAGAGGTGCCCGCTAGATGCAAAGGCCTCCGGTTTAATCAGCCGCGTAGGAATTTGGAATTGATCAGGTGCCTGGATGGGTACCGAGAAGTGAGTGTGCTTACAACTCCGCCACCAAAGAGGACATTTGGTAGTTGGCTTTAGAGCTGACGACCCAAGCAGTGGTACACTGCGAGTTGTGCTCTTAGTGCAACGAGAAGTGAACGAGTTTACAGCTCCGGTAACCTATCTGGATATTAGGTAGTGGACTATACGTGTCCACGGGGCGACTAGCTCGAGACACAAGTCTTAAAAGTACTAGATGAAGGATGCGTACCGGCGTGTTCTGATCTGGCGTTATGACCTGACGTAGATGGTCCCTTGCGCTTGCGTAAGTTTATTCTGACACCTACTTTATAACCGATAGGTTGGTAGGGGGTGTCAGTATAAACTTTAAAGTAGTGTATAGCGGGTTGTTGCTGGTAAGTCGACTCGGGGCGGGAGAACTTGTACCGGCAACAAACTCAGTTCACCCTATCATAAAAGGACACTTTCCATCACAAATAAACACACAAAATATAAAGGACAATCACAACATGTTTAAAAAAAAACAAACGAGAAAATATAATCTTCTATTATATAAAATTCTCGTGTCACATGTTAGTTGCCATACTCCTACGAAACGGCTCGATTGATTTTTATTAAATTTTCTATGTATATTCGGTAGGTCTGACAATCAATCGTAATCTATTTTTGATACCCCTAAGTGACAAGGGTGGTCCACCCCAAACATTTTTTTTCCAATACAAAATGTTCCATAATTTGTTTGTTTTGTTGTCATAGAAACGATTTGATTGTATTGTTGACATAGAAACTGTCAGAGCGATACGAAGTCCGCTGGGTCAGCTAGTAACATCTGAGTTTGCTCTACATCAGTTAATATTGTTTACAGCTGTCTCTGTGTATATTATTTTTAGATGTTTTGAATACTGATTTAAGGCGACGCATCGCTAAACAATAAATCTCATACGTTTTGATACAAGCGTTTGCGCCCCGTACCATAAGAAAAACTGTTTTTTTTTTCCTTCAAATTAAAACTACAAATTATTTAAAAAAAATGAACTACAATTTTAAAGTGTGTGTTAAGACTAATCAACTTTGATGCTTAAATCGGTCTGGTTAGCCTGTAAAATGTGAATCTATGTTTTAAAAGAGGTTACTTTGATATTTTTTTCTCTGTTATAAAAGTTGAAAAATCGTGTTTCTGCAACTAACAAAATGAAGTCAATTAAGAGCGTTTACGCCGTTTTGCTCAAAAACTGTACTTTTCAAACCTCTTAATATCTATGAATATTTACTTTACAAATATGTTAATTACTTATATCATTAGGCGATCTTGTCATCAAAATAGTTTGTTGAAAACATTTTTAGATTTGTGGATATTTTGGAATTTATAACAAGATAATTGAACAGAGGTTTTCATAATTTGACTTTCCGCGTCAACTTCGAAGCTTAAAAATGTGTTTAAATTACTGACAAACCTAAGAACAAAAATTTTATTTCAATTTGAAAGATCTTCAACAAAATAGTTTGTTGAAAACATTTTTAGATTTTGGTTACTAACAAAAACTATAAAAATCCGAACATTTTGAATTTTTAAAGAAATTACAGGTGATAAAATAATTGTTTTCTCTATTAAACTTACTATATAAATATAAGATAAAAGCTTTTTACTATGGAAAAAAGTGTTGTTTAAATTATGCGCAAAATTCTTTTTACTAAATTAGCTCTATAATTTTTCTATAAATATTTTAAAACTGCTCTAAAACTACTACAAAACTCTGCGTTCTATTAGTATCAAATCAGTCCGCCGCGAGGCCTCTGAGAGAGTGGTCACGTCGCTCGACGCTCTACCCGACGATTTTCGAACAATTGCCGTAATTTCGAAGATAGTTCAAATTAATAGCGCGATAAGCAAATCTTAGTACTTTAGTGAATAAATTATTTTATGTTACTTTTGATGAATTGCAACATTTTTAAATTGGACGACCTCCGTGGTCGAGTGGAAAGCGCGCCGGGTCGGGCGTCGCGCCGTCTCCGAAGCCCCGGGTTCAATTCCCGGTCGGGTTAATTTAGAGAAGGACTGTTTTTCTAAATTTATTTCGGGTCTAGGTGTTTTTTCTACGTTAATGCATGCATGCATGTCCATGTCTATGCATTTATCCATATTATCTTACTAACGAGTTTCTTAAGAATACTTATCTTGAGCTAGATAATTGGTGAGAGCATAAACAAATTAAATTTTTAAACTGACAACCTGACAACGTATATTATGTTGCAGAGATAATGGGTAACAAATTCAACGAAACCCCTCCCCCCCCCCCCCCCCCCTCCGAATCGGGCGTGGTGTAAGTATGTAGGTAAAAAGCTTCCAGTAACTTTGCAGTGAGCTTTAAGTAACTTTTGCAATGCTGGCCCACGGGATGATCTATGTGTGTTTCTCTCGGAGGAGGGAAGGAGGGAAAAGGAGGGGATCCTTTGCAAGACACGTAAAACCGGTGGTCCCAGTTTTTGTCACGACTGCTCCGCACCCGTGCCAGTGTGCGCTATGGGCTATGGCCCAATCTCCTCGCCATATCCTAGCAGTGCGACTTTTGTAGACTAATTATTTATTTTGTTAATAAGTGTATTCCTTTTTTAATTTTTTTAAGTATTCTTAGCTATTATTATGTTTTTAGAATCCTACTTATTTAAGTTTTTCTTCCAATGTATTACAAAGAAATGATTAATTGTATGGGCAGTCAAATAACTTGACCGAGTTTTGACAGCACCTATTTTATTGCTGCATGATGCGCTTTGTGCTTATGTGGCTCATATTTTCCAAATAGTTTTTATACAAAATTTATTTTAAAAGGAGATTAGCAAAATTGGGCTTGGTAATAGACAACATATTATTATTGATATATTCTAAAAAATCGGTCAATTTATTTGACTGCCCATACAATTAATCATTTCTTTGTAAAATATTGGAAGAAAAACTTAAATAAGAAGGATTTTTAAATGTTTCGTATCTCAAACCATCAACAAACTGTCAACTGTCAACGTCATGCAGGGAACAACAGGGACTCCATTTCCACTTAACATCAAGTGGAGTGGAGACATTTGCCGAGCTATGAATAAAATAAAATAAAACGTGTCGTCGTCAAATCAATTCGTCCAAAATAAATCGTTGAGGAACAGATAGGTATTGATTATAATTTTGTGATATAAGATTAATTACAACATTAATAAAAATACATACAATATAATATTATAGGTACTTATTTCATGTATCTGTAGTTTAGCCATCTGCTTACGCCCATAGTTAAAAATAAAAAAACGACGGTTTGCACCCCAGGAGTGCCGGCAGAAGTGAAAACTTGAATATTAACGTTTTGCATTTTTGATATTTTGGAATGGTTAGGGAATAATTTTGCACGAATTGCTTCAATTATCAGTATAAAAGTACTATCATTTATGTGGTAGAATACAATATTTATTTATCGTGCTATCATACACAAACATGACAATTTATTCGCGCAAGCGCCCTGCGCCGCCTAAACGAAACAACAGGCATACATTTTCGCCGCGCCGTAGAAAGAGAGGGGGATACTTCCTCTCCTACGCCGCGCCGGCTGTCTACTCTCCATCTGTCTTACATTTTCGATCAGGTCACGTGTCCTGACGCGAATTTAACATTTTTTACCCATTACAAAAAAAATGTACAACGCCGCTAAAGAAGTTTTCACTTCAATAATTTCTAAGTATACCGAAAAACTAAATTCGAACGGATCAAAGTAGTGAGTTTGACTATAGTGAGCAGAACTAGCCTACTCTACGCACACACTCGCGCGCGCTCACAGCCCGCTTCTGTGTGCGTGATATTTGGACTTAAAAACCTAAACTTAAGGTCTCGCGCTCGGCGTAAACGCTCTTAAATGAAAAATCATGTCATCAAATATCACTTTCATATGTTTTGTAATTGTTGGGAAAAATCAAGATCCCCGCCACGTAAATTACCAATGCGTCGTCTTAAAGTGTTTTCGTATGATTTGTTTGCGCAGTGCCGCCGCAGAAGGAAACGAGCGATGATCCCGGCGCTTCGCCCGACGACATGCCGCCCGGGGAGGCGCCCGCGCAACAGCCCAACGGTAACATACACTTTTATCATCATCATCAGCTCATAATGTTCCCACTGCTGGGGCACGAGGCTACCCTATGGATGGATACACCGCAGGGAGAACGCGCCGTGAACCACCACGCGGGCCCATTTCGTAACTCCTTATAGCTCATGCTAGCCTGGTACTTCAACCACCTCACCTACCTTCTTGTGGGTTATGATAGCCTGGTACTTTAGATACATTCTGTCTTTTTCAATCTCTCTCTCTCCCCCCCCGCCCCTCCCCTCCCCTCTCTCTAGCCAATTTTATGTCTCCTACTGCTGAGGGACGACCCTTCCCTATGGATGGATACACCGCAGGGAAAACGCGTCGTAAACCACCACGCAGGCCCAGTGCGTAGCTCCTTACAACTCATGCTGGCCTGGTACTTCAACCACCTCACCTACCTTCTTGTGGGTTATGATAGCCTGGTACTTTTTCTTTCTACTACTACTACTACTACTACTACTACTACTACTACTACTACTACTACTACTACTACTACTACTACTACTACTACTACTACTACTACTACTACTACTACTACTACTACTACTACTACTACTACTACTACTACTACTACTACTACTACTACTACTACTACTACTACTACTACTACTACTACTACTACTACTACTACTACTACTACTACTACTACTACTACTACTACTACTACTACTACTACTACTACTACTACTACTACTACTACTACTACTACTACTACTACTACTACTACTACTACTACTACTACTACTACTACTACTACTACTACTACTACTACTACTACTACTACTACTACTACTACTACTACTACTACTACTACTACTACTACTACTACTACTACTACTACTACTACTACTACTACTACTACTACTACTACTACTACTACTACTACTACTACTACTACTACTACTACTACTACTACTACTACTACTACTACTACTACTACTACTACTACTACTACTACTACTACTACTACTACTACTACTACTACTACTACTACTACTACTACTACTACTACTACTACTACTACTACTACTACTACTACTACTACTACTACTACTACTACTACTACTACTACTACTACTACTACTACTACTACTACTACTACTACTACTACTACTACTACTACTACTACTACTACTACTACTACTACTACTACTACTACTACTACTACTACTACTACTACTACTACTACTACTACTACTACTACTACTACTACTACTACTACTACTACTACTACTACTACTACTACTACTACTACTACTACTACTACTACTACTACTACTACTACTACTACTACTACTACTACTACTACTACTACTACTACTACTACTACTACTACTACTACTACTACTACTACTACTACTACTACTACTACTACTACTACTACTACTACTACTACTACTACTACTACTACTACTACTACTACTACTACTACTACTACTACTACTACTACTACTACTACTACTACTACTACTACTACTACTACTACTACTACTACTACTACTACTACTACTACTACTACTACTACTACTACTACTACTACTACTACTACTACTACTACTACTACTACTACTACTACTACTACTACTACTACTACTACTACTACTACTACTACTACTACTACTACTACTACTACTACTACTACTACTACTACTACTACTACTACTACTACTACTACTACTACTACTACTACTACTACTACTACTACTACTACTACTACTACTACTACTACTACTACTACTACTACTACTACTACTACTACTACTACTACTACTACTACTACTACTACTACTACTTTATTTTATTTTATTTATTTATTAGCCACACATAACAGAGTTACAACAGAAAATAAAATTAAACAAACAAGGACACAGGAACATTGGTATGCCGTAACTCCACGGGCATGTGCAGACAACATGTAAAGCATACCACAATAATTAATTATATTAATAAACACAAAAAAAAAAAAAAAAAAAAACATATCAATAAAATAAAAAACAATTAATTAGAGACTTATAAAATGGATTTCAATAGAACATATAAAATATTAAAATAAAAATTAATAAAAAATAAAAATAAAATAAAATCAAACAAAATTGAATATAGGAGGACGATTTTTGTTTTTAAATTTGAATTTATTTAAATTTAAGTTAGTGCCGTTCAAACATAATCATTTATTAATTGAATGAAGAATATACTTCCACTTAGCGAGCGATGAACCGTAGATGTCAGGCATACTCAATAACCGACTCTGCAGCGCGTTAAATTCTCGACACATTCTAAAGATAGGGTTATGGAAGGAGACGTTATTATTACAAAACGGAACTGAGAATGGAGAATCACGTCTCGAGGATTTGCTTGGAAGTTTGAAATTAATTTCCGATAAAAGGGTAGTTGTCAACGAGCCACTTAAGATCTTGTGCAGAAAGGTGAGGTCATGCAGTTTGCGTCGGACTTCTAGGCTTTTCACGTTGAAGTAGCACAAGCGGTCCTCATACGTTGTCAGTTCTCTTCTGAGGTCAAATCTCAACGTCAGGATTCTGAGTAGGCGTCTTTGAGACGACTCTAGCATGTCGACGTACGCATTGTATTGTGGAGACCAAACGACAGAAGCGTAATCCAGCTGGCTCAGGATCAGCGATTTATAAAGAATGAGTAGGCTCCTCGGAGATTTGAACTCTCTGGATGCGCGACAAATGAAACCTGAGAGCTTATTACACTTTCTTGACAGTGCTTCGCAATAGTGATTAAAACTTAGCTTAGTGTCAAAGATCACACCCAGGTCACTCAACACTGTTTTCCTTTTAAGTTTTATACCATCAATAGCATAGTCAAAAACAATGGGGCTCCTTTTGCGAGTAAATGATATAACAGAGCATTTTTCAATGCTGAGAGACATATCGTTGACCCTACACCAGTTCAAGATAACATCAATGTCCCTCTGCAAATTTACACAGTCTCTAACCGTATTTATCTGACAAAAAACTTTTAGGTCATCTGCGTATAATAAAGATAAGTTCTTTAGCTTAGGGATTAAGTCGTTTATATAAATAATAAACATTAAAGGCCCCAAATGCGACCCTTGCGGGACGCCAGACACGATAGAGACCGACTGAGAAAGATAACCCTTGAGAGCGACCAACTGGCTCCTGTTAGAGATGTAAGACATTAGCCAGCGTAAAAGACAGCCGTGGACACCCATACTCTCTAGTTTACAAAGCAAGATTCTATGATTGACTCTGTCAAAGGCCTTTTGAAAGTCTGTATAGATAGAGTCCACCTGACCATGGGTATTGAAAGCCTTGCAAATAAAGTTAGTATATTCTAACAAGTTGCTGACGGTAGATTTCCCACGAACAAAGCCGTGCTGTTCTTGGCAGAGATGTGGTATACAGTGGTGATAGAGTTGATTATACACCAAGGACTCGAATACTTTACCAAAACAAGACAATATGCTTATTGGTCTGTAATTAGTACAATCATTAGAATCACCAGTCTTAAGTATGGGAACGACGTGTGCAGTCTTCCAGGGACTAGGAAAAGTACCCGATTGTAAGGACTTGTTATATATAATATAAAGCGGCTCTGTTAGAGCTGTTGCACAGCTTTTAATGAAAAAAGGAGGAATTCCGTCTGGTCCCGCTCCCTTGTTTGGGGCTAATGCTCTAAGTTTTTTAAAGATATCGCATTCAGACACGCTTACTGCAAATAGAGTGTTATTAAAGCACTGCCGGTCCACCCTCGACTACTACTTTCTACTACTTTTTCAATCTCTCTCTCTCTCTCTCTCCCTCCCCCCCACCCCCCTCTCTAGCCAATTTTATGTCTCCTACTGCTGAGGGACGAGCCTTCCCTATGGATGTAAACACCGCAGGGAGAACGCGCCGTAAACCACCACGCGGGCCCAGCGCGTAGCTCCTCATAGCTCATGCTAGCCTGGTACTTCAACCACCTCACGATCTCATCCCGAGAATAGATCACGCCAGGTATACCTCCTTGTGGGTTATTATAGCCTGGTACTTTGAAATCTCTGTCTCTCTCTGCCTCTCTCTTTCTCTGTCTCTCTCTAGATAATTTTATGTCCCCACTGCTGGGGCACGAGCCTTCCCTATGGATGGATACACTGCACGGAGAACGGGCCGTAAACAAAGGATGAAAGTTTTTATAATGTGCAAAATATTTGTTTTTTTTTATTTATTTGTTCATGACCATGGATACTAGTCCTTCAGTCGAAAACTTATTTTATACGTATAAACTATATATAGGATGATGAATAATAAAAATGAGAAGTGAGAAATGATATACCCCCCAACCCCTCGAGTATCTCAGTAAAGATGTGGGGCTTTACTAAGTCCTCACGCGACTTCTTGAGAGGATTTGAAAAGTGCCGTTGCACTGTTTTGTTTGATTTACCAACACTCATGCACACGAACACTTAACGGTTAATAATGCACCATTATTTCACATTAATATTCGACTTAACACAAATTTTAGAAAATAAAACGAAACCGCAGACATTACTCTTCACTTTCCCGCCAAGAAGCCCCGCAAAATATTTGTACTTAATATTGTTTGTCACCGCCACAAACGTCACGGCTCCGTGGCACCAAAGTCACGTACCGTTTTTCGAGCGCTCATCGGGAATGTAGTACGTTATTGGTTCAAGGTTCAGCGCAGGGATTCCTATTTTATTTCTGTTTAATCTATACTACTATATAAATCTGTAGACTGTGTGTATAGTCGACAATGAAATTGCTTTACCACCTTACAAGTGAATTTTGTTTGCATATAATAAAACAACAAGTTCTATTTTTGTTTAAAAGACCAAGTGACAGATACCAGAGTGAACGAGAGTGCGGCAACAGTGCCGTGATCTTGAATTGACGTACGAGCTGTAGCTACCGGCTAGGGTTGAGTGAGCCACACATAGTTAATTTATTATTGTGTGAATTTGGGTGTCTTATATATTATAAATGAAACACACAATTTAGGTGTACACTATAAAATACTTACATCATTATAAAGTACAATCGTAGTCAAATATTAATTTACAAATTGGACACAGCAAAATATTTACGCCTCGCTCGTCCAGTTTTGAAAGCTGCGTTATTAAATTTAATAACGTAATATATCCGCATGCGAATGTATATTTTTTTTAAATATATTAGTGGAAAGCATTTACATGGAGGTACATATTTAAGGTCGGACATATTATCAAAAATAGTTTTGGCTAGTTTTGAATATGTAATAAATTTTTCTATTTCCAATAAAGAAACAAAGTTTAAATAAGATCGGCACCGCTCAGTGACATACTTGTTATTCTCCGTTACTACAGCAACATACGCTGCCTGATCCGCGTTTGCGATGACAGCCGCGTCATCGGGTACTCCTTTCCCATGCTTTTTGCCGTGTGCTAATGTAGGTGAACTACGAGTTTGTGTGCGTGCGTTTCGGAGCGCTTGTGTGAAGTTGCCGCACTCTCGTTCACTCTGCAGATACGTTGTCATCAGGTCGACTATATTTGCAATTTTTCTAACAATTGTATTTTGGGATAAATATTCATTTTATGACTCACTGACACCAATTGTACGATTTTTGAAATATTTGTGTCTGTCCACTTTTAACTCAAGAACGGCTTGACTGATCTTGATGATGACAATTTGTATGTAGTAAGAACATGCGATTATTGCAAATGATAGGCTATAAAAAAAAAAGTTTGTTTAAAGGACATCAGGCACATTTGACCCAAAAATATATAAACTTATTTCTATTATCTTTAAGCACTATGTGTAAATATATACCTAAACCAGTATCACCTTTATTTTAAAACTCTTTTAATTGGCTGAAATTAATTAATTAGAAAACAAACCTACTACTATGAAACTGACACTTTTGTGGCCGCCATCACTATTTTTTTTGCGTAAGAACACTGAATTATGGAAACTTCAGAGTAAGAACAAGGCGCATTACATCAGATGACTATGACATTGACAGAAGTTGGCTGGATTTCTATATTAGTTCTGAAGATCTGTCAGCCAGCCTGACACTGACAATGTCAGTCACTGTTAACTGAAGTGTTTGGTTACAACCACATGATTAAATTGAACGGACCCCTGTTCATCTGGCCAAAATTAGGGTTAAGGACTCATCCCTTTGTGAATGCGGTCTGGAGGAGGGAACACCTGACCACATATTTTTTAACTGTCCCAATTACCCAACTTCCCTTTATGATCTCCTCCCCCCATGTATCCCCAAACCCACAAATTTTAAGATTGTTTTCAGTTATGTGAAACCCCCCTGCATTGATGTTATATGTTCCTATATAACTACTAACAATATAAAATTATAATTTGTCTGTCTGCCACTAACAAATGTTATATATAAGTATTGTGTTTGTCCATCGGCATTACAGAGTACAGATCATCAACTGGGTCTACAGCACTTGTACATTGTGCTCTTACGAGAAACCGATACAAGCAATGAGTCTGTAGAAATAAACAACTGAGCCAAAAACTGGATATTGGCGAAATCCAAAGGGAAACGCCACTGCACAAAAAGAAGAAATTGAACGGAACAGAATTCCGCACTCTCCATCAGTATCATGTTTTTTATTTAGATCTTTGTGATCAACAAGAAAACATAATAAATAATTTTAATTTGAATCGGTACGCCCACTTTTAGTCCATTTTTCGAGAACACTGGTGTTCATTCAGCACTTAACGAAACGTTTGGTTTGAATTACTAGTGTTGCTATACTAGTGTCAGTGTTACCAAAGAAAAAAATTTCAAACGTGAATAACTCTTCTAATAAAAATCTATGATAAACTCTGAATAGTTTCCACGATCCACTATATACATACCTACATTGTTGTACAAACAGAAATGCTATACATTATTGGGTCTATTGTCAAAGGAATTTGCCTGATGTCCTTTGTATGTAGTAAGAACATGAGATTGTGCAAATGATAGGCTATTATGATGTTGGTAAACCTTTCGGTAATCATAACTTTTTTGAATTGCGTAAGTAGAATAGTCATTTAGTTTCATTCCATACATTCGTATATATGGCCGATTTGTGAAAAATATGGTCAAAACTTGCCCATGCGCGATCTATACTAATTGAATCCTTTATTGTACATTTAAAATTACAGTCTAAATTACATTATAAAAAACATATACAAGAGTTAGCTTATCTCTACTCTACTCTCTACTACCTACTATATAAATCTGTAGGCTCTGTCTGTACATGCAATTTTTGTGACAATCTATCGTATCTACAATGTTATTTTTAGTTTTTACGAAACCTGAAAACTGTTTGTTCAGAATCAGTAATAGAATCGATTTCAATATTTTTTATACAATGATACATTTTGACCAAATAATATTTACAAAATCTCAAATAAAGTACACCCTACTAAAAACACACACACACACACACAATGGGACAGCACAAAAACTTGTAACTTCGTGAGTTTTCAAGATATATTTACTTTTTTTGTACTGGTTCTTTAAATGAAAATATTAGTATTCATTGATCCATTATATTCGCACAGCGAAGCGGGCATGTGACGGCTAGTATCATATAATTTAGTTTTTATTTTTGTTATGTGTGTGATGCATTAGACGTACAAATAAAGTGTTTTTATTCTATTAAATTGTAACCTTTGTCGCAGGCAACATGGTGACGAACTTTCCGCCCCCCGGCATGGGCCCTGGTGGGTTCCCGGGCGGGTTCCCGGGCGGTTGGGGCGGCTGGGGGGGATGGGCCCCGCCCATGGGGCAACCTCCGCCCAATATGCAGCCGGCCAGCGCGCCTGGTGAGTACACACAATTTATTCATCTATACATATAATAAAGCTAAAGAGGGTCGAAAGTCTGTACATGGAAGATATTCGAAAAAAAGTTGGCTGGGGATACTTAGAATCGATAACAGAACACGTTTTCAAAATTCAAAATCATTTATTCAGTTTTGGCTACAAGTAGCTCTTGTGAATGTCGCTATGCCATCGGTTCGTAAGTCTACTCTGGGCGGGAGATCTTGTACTGAGAAGAACCGGCAACAAACTCAGCAAGTGTCCAGCTCTTTTCTCCCTATTTACATTTACCTTTCACAGGTGCAGTAGGCCAACTCCCCCCGGGCGCGGTAAACCAGCTCCCCCCCAACGCGTTAAACCAGTTACCCCCCAACGCAGTAAACCAGCTACCACCAGTTGGCCAGATGGCCCCAATGGGCCAGTTGCCTCCGGGCGTGGTGAACAAGTTGCCCCCCACCACGGTGGGCCAGTTGCCCCCAGCTGTGGGCCAAATGGCTCCAATGTCGATGTCGGCGGCGGTGCCAGAACAAAGTGTTACCGACTTGTCTGAACAACAACCGGTTAAGAAGGAACCTACGGTGAGTTTGTGGAGATTATTTTGTGTCTAGTAGCTATTGTTTGATCATTTACACACACTTTTGTGACTTGTTATTATTTGATTCACACACGCACACACTCCCCTTCTATTTTTGGAATTTTATGAAAAATGTACGAAACAATGTTTATTTAATTTAATGTAATGTAATATAATATACTAAATCTTACACCCCTCCATGCGCGCAATTCGCTTAAAAAGGGATCCAAAGAAGATTTTTTATAAATATTTATTTTTCATACTAACGTAAAATAGTAAAAACGACAATTTAATTTTCGAATACAAAATGATTTTTTTGTTTTGTTGTCATGGAAACTGTCAAAGCGGGTACGAAGTCCGCCGGGTCAGCTAGTAGTTACTAATTGTTTTTAACCCCCGACGCAAAACGAGAGGGGTGTTATAAGTTTAACGTGTCTGTCTGTGGTATCGTAGCTCCCAAACGGATGAACCGATTTTCGTTTGTTTTTTTTTTGTCATAGATAATCTTTTCTAATATATAAAATTCTCGTGTCACGGTGGTAATTAAACTCCTCCGAAATGGCTCGACCGATTTCGTGAAATTTTTGTGCATATCGGTTAGGTCTGCGAATCGGACATCTATTTTTCATCCCCCTAAATTTTTTTTTATTTTTTAGACAATTTTTTTTGTTTTTATTTTTTTATGATACAGCATACAAAAACACATGCAACCTTTAATTTTCACTCCTCTACGATCAACACCTATTTTTATAGGGCAGAACAAGGTCTGCCAGGACAGCTAGTTTTATTATAATATGTCTTGTGTGTTAGACAATCCCGCCGTCTCTGATCGCGCGCGCGGCAGAATGGACGACGCATCGGGCTCCGGACGGACGCTCGTACTACTACCACGCGGCGAGGCAAGAGAGCGTGTGGGAGAAACCCAAGCCCATGAAGGAGGTGGACGGTGAGGATGCACAATACAATCTACAGGGTGTCCCAAAAATGGCACGCCAAGCTGACACTGAAGATAGCTTGGCTATAAACTTTAATTCCTTTATAGTAGCGTACAACGCGATTCACGCGCGTAGTGCTTGATTTTAGAATAAACGGTATGAAAGTCTGTCACGTACTGAGTGCTTGCACTTTCCTTAAAAAAATGCTAAACTTGTGTTCAATAGAATTTGGTCTTAAAGTAAAGCTAATATTATTTGCTACCTAAACCAAGTTTTGGCTTATTTTTATCGTATCGCGGATAAGAGTTATTTAGTTATTAACATTTTTTAATATGGAAACACAGTCTTCAAAAGGCACACATGTTACTTTAAGAATGTCTAACGTGGCTGCATAAACCATAATTCTTTTGCTTTAAAAAAAGTGAAATGTCAACAATGCCGTCACGGCAGTCATTCAGTCAACCGTCATTCGCATTATAACTGTCATTTGTTGACAGATATTGCCAGATATTATTGAATTAAAAAATTAAAAAAGTATACAACTTAAGCATAAAACGCCGGGTCTCCTTTGTTTACAGAGCTGAAAGCCAAGATAGCAGTGGAGAAGGCGATTGTCCTGAAAGTTGACAAGAAAGGCGACAAAAGCGACGACAGCAAGATAGAAGGTGAGATTGTTTATTTATTTATTTATTTATTAATTTAATTAAATTTTTTCATTTATTTATTGCACACCTCGATGGCCTAGTGGCAATGCGCTTTGATTATTGGAACGAAGTTCCTTATCGCGCGTTGTGAAAGGGGGCTAGACGGAAAAAAATCTTACGAAAAGTTGTCACGACACTTTTTGCTATAGTAAGCTATTGTAAGCTGTGCGGCGTCGCATGTTTCTCTGTCTGTCTCTCTCTCTCTCTTATAGAAAGCAAGCCAGATATTTTCATTTCTATTTCGCATTGAACAGTGTGGTGTCGCGACGATTATTTTTGTTGAGTGTATACAGGTTTTTTGTAAATAATAAATAATAAATAATAATAATAATAATGAATCCTGACAAAAAAAAAAAAATTATTACAATTCCTTCACTAATTAATCGAAAGGAACTTCGTTCCATCCGGGTGTCCCTTGACACCTCTCAAGTTTTTTTTTTTTCGTCAAGGTCTTAGTAAAATAAAAAATAAAACTATTTTATTTTTTTTACAAGATAACTTACATTTAGCACTAGAAAAAAAATACTAGCCTCAGGAAGCACGAGTCGAAACCACGACTCTTCAACGATTCACGACACGTCGAACCCACGACCCTTGGATTTTTCAGAATATAATGTTAAAATTGCTTATTACTAAGGTGAGATGTGATATGCGACTACTGTGTAAGGCTCGCTCGTTTTTTTTTTCTCTAGTATTTTATCTTGTAAAATTCAAATTAAATGCAGTAATCAAGTAATAATACGAAAAACACAAGCATTTTTGTCCAGATTTGTGATGGCCCTAATTTGGTTGGTTTACATTTTATTCTTTATCGAGTTTAGCTAGAGTATATAGGTCTAGCTGATACCTCATGCTCCAACAAAACAGAAGGCAAAACATTTCAGAATTAAACAAAAATAATGTAATAAAATAATTAGTATTTATATGGTAAAGTAAGTTTGCATTCTCTAATAATAAATCTTAAATCAAATAATCTAAAAGTAAATAATGGAAATGTAATTCTTTCACTGATATAATGCTACATGCTTTATGGGTAATAATAGGCTATATTTTATTTTGATAAAAAAAATCTTTTTAAAATTATTTTTAATTAATGGAATCGGGCGTTATTTTGCGGAAATCCATAGTACAAAAAAATGTAATTTAAATAATATGTAGTGTTAATTCTGCTAACTCACTCGTTTATACAGCTTGGATGCAGTACGCATGCACCGCCCTCCCGCCCGCAAAAAGTATGCACATGCTGGAGAAACAATGCGTGCATGCGAAAATTAAATTAAATTAATTAATTTAATTAATATTATTTCTGTAAAAAATTCGAATTCATCGAGAACAAAGTCGCGGGCAATGTGCGGCAATGCGGGTGTTTTTTTTGTTATTTTTTTTATTATCTATTTTGTGTCCCACTGCTGGACAACGGCCTTCCCTCTGCGGCTCCATTTTACTCTTACTGCTCTCTAACTGCTAGTAAAGAAGAAATAAATTATTATCATCCTTTCGATTCGATCGATTTTTTTAATTACATAAATAATGAATTAATTCAAATTGACACATTGACATATTCACTGTACCACAATTTTAAAATAATGTTATTAATGTTTCTAGTTTATTGTGCTAATGATTTGTTATTGTTAATACTGATTTTATAAAATATAATATTTGCATGCCTACATTTATAAGGTATAATACTATTGATTCCATTTAATTGATTTATTATCCACAATCTATGTACAGTCGGCGGCAGATCAACCTACCCAAATCTGTCAAATTTCTCCAATGAATATTGATCCTTATGTCAAAACAATAAAGTTCAAAATTGATTGTAGAAATTTGACAGTTTTGGATAGGTTGATCTGCCGCCGTGTGTACATGGTATTAAGCAAATAAATTCTATTCTATTCTTATTCTATTTGAACTTGAACAGTGATCGACGTGGATCTGCACGCGGAGGCGGTCGCGGAGGTGGAGCGCGAGCGCGAACGTGTGGTGGAGCGCGAGCGCGCTCGCGAGCAGGAGGCGGAGCGCGAGCGCGAGCGGCTGGAGAAGGAGAAGGCGGAGAAGGAGAAGGCGGAAAAGGAGAAGGCCGAGAAGGAGAAGGCGGATAAGGAGAAGGCGAAGCAGGATAGGAGTCGACCGATTTCTAGTACGCCTATATCGGGGACGCCGTGGTGAGTCAGACAGTCATTTATTACATAAAACAAGCGCGTGCCATCCGCTTGCGGGGTGCGTTCTTTTCCTGCAAGTGTAGTTTTTACTGTCGTGCGGGTTACACGCATGCTCATTGTACGCATACAATCGCAAACAAAAATGAAAATTGATACAGAGAGACTTATTTTTGAAGTGCATTTTCGCCCTTTGTTGTGGAACAAGCAGGATGACCTTTACAAAAACCGGGATGCAAAGACGGGTGCTTGGCTGGAAAAAACAATGACCGTTATGTAAAGGGGTCACCTGACATTGCATTTGAACACTGCGTTTCATTTCTAAACCTATATTTTACTTTACTATTTATTTTGATATTTTTATTATTTTTGAAAATGATATAAGCGATAATTACTTTTTTTTAACATTCATCTCTGTGCACGAGTATAATCACTGGCGACACGCACGAACCTGCAGCGGCGAACGAAATCCTTGTTCTGCGTGTGGCCCGGAGCGTATTATAAGTAACCCTCATAATTCCTGTTAATTCCATATGCGAATACCTGTTAATAGCTAAGTAGAAATGTATCCATATATTGTATAAGTGCTGTTGGTGTTCTGAACAAAATAAAATAAAACAAATAAGGACGAGATCCGCACGCGGGTGAAAATACGCAAGACAGGAAAAAGGCCTTTAGTGTAAAAACACACTATGCCGAAGTTACGCGACTGAAGTTCGGCATGATTACGCCTACAATGCTATTTGAATTACTGACGACACATAATACCGAAATTACGTTGCGTTATAGCGTATAACGTTTAACCTCTGAGGCCGAAAACGCCCAACTTCGGTCGCGTAATTTCGGCATAGTATGTTCCTACACTTAGACCATGTATAATAAGTTTCTCTGTCGACCGACCGGTCCACTGGGCAATCGTACCCGATTGTGAACACGTTGGTCCCTCGCCAGGTGCGTGGTGTGGACGGGCGACGGGCGCGTGTTCTTCTACAACCCCACCGCGCACTCCTCCGTGTGGGAGCGTCCGCCGCAGCTGGTCGGACGCGCCGACGTCGACAAGGCCACCGCCATGCCGCCCGCCGCACTGCTGCAGCTGCAGGTACACGCGACCATACAGGACGGTACACGGCTGCCGAGGATCCAGCTACTCACCACGCTGCTGCAGCTGCAGGTACACGCGCGACCATACAGGACGGTACACGGCTGATGAGGATCCAGCTACTCACCACGCTGCTGCAGCTGCAGGTACACGCGACCATACAGGACGGTACACGGCTGCCGAGGATCCAGCTACTCACCACGCTGCTGCAGCTGCAGGTACACGCGCGACCATACAGGACGGTACACGGCTGATGAGGATCCAGCTACTCACCACGCTGCTGCAGCTGCAGGTACACGCGCGACCATACAGGACGGTACACGGCTGATGAGGATCCAGCTACTCACCACGCTGCTGCAGCTGCAGGTACACGCGCGACCATACACGACGGTACACGGCTGCTGAGGATCCAGCTACTCACCACGCTGCTGCAGCTGCAGGTACACGCGACGGTACAGGACGGTACAGGGCTGCTGAGGATCCAGCTACTCACCAGCGCTGCAGCAGCTGCAGGTACACGCGACGGTACAGGACGGTACACGGCTGATGAGGATCCAGCTACTCACCACGCTGCTGCAGCTGCAGGTACACGTGCGACGGTACACGACGGTACACGGCTGTTGAGGATCCAGCTACTCACCACGCTGCTGCAGCTGCAGGTACACGTGCGACGGTACACGACGGTACACGGCTGTTGAGGATCCAGCTACTCACCACGCTGCTGCAGCTGCAGGTACACGTGCGACGGTACACGACGGTACACGGCTGTTGAGGATCCAGCTACTCACCACGCTGCTGCAGCTGCAGGTACACGTGCGACGGTACACGGCTGCCGAGGATCCAGCTACTCACCACGCTGCTGCAGCTGCAGGTACACGCGCGACCATACACGACGGTACACGGCTGATGAGGATCCAGCTACTCACCACGCTGCTGCAGCTGCAGGTACACGCGCGACGGTACAGGACGGTACACGGCTGATGAGGATCCAGCTACTCACCACGCTGCTGCAGCTGCAAGTGACTAGCCCACAACTGGCCAATAGTTGGATACAGTACACGGTTGGTTGAGAATCAAGCTACTCGTCACGTTGCTAGAACTAGAGTTGCCAACGCTACTATATAATACAGTATCCTACTATTTTAGATGTCTAACTAGGTACTATTATTTTAAAAATATATTATAAAAACTACTATATTCTGTCAGCAAAATGGGTAGGTTAACCTGGGTAGGTACGTGCTTAAGGCGACGCACCGCTAAACAATAAATCTAATACGGAGCGTTTGCGCCCCGTACCATAAGAAAAAATGTTTTTTTACCTTCAAATGAAAACTACAAATTATTTAAAAAAAAGAACTACAATATTGAAGTGTGTGTTAAGACTAATCAACTGAGAAAATTTAGATGCTTAAATCGGTCTGGTTAGCCTGTAAAATGCAAATCTATGTTTTAAAAGAGATTACTTTGATATTTTTTTCTCTGTTATAAAAGTTGATAAATCGTGTTTCTGCAACTAGCAAAATAAGTCAATCAAATGAAAAATCATGTCATCGATTATCACTTTCATTTGTTTTGTAATTGTTGGGAAAAATGCGTCGCCTTAACTAGACTTGCGGTGTGTACAATAAATGATTGTATTTGTGTATCAGCGTAAGGAAACCGCGGCGGCTGCGGCTGCTGCGGCTGCTGCTGCTGCTGCAGCTGCCACTACCAGCAACGGCGAGCTGAAACGCGCCGCCGACACCGACTCCGACGACAGCGAGGAACCGCCCAAGAAGAACAAGACCGACGGTGAGCGAACTCACTGTAGCCGTTTTATTAGGATTTAATGATCTTGACTTGACCTTTTCCATGTATCTTTAAATACTTTGAAGCAAGAAATAGTGCAAAAGCTATGCTAATTTGACGACCTCATTGGTCGAGTGGTTTGTACACCGGTTTTCATGGTGTAACAAACTTAAATTTGTTTTTAATGTTGTTGTTTATAAACTCATTTTATATTTTCATTTTTAATACATAAAGCAATAAAGATATAATAATAATAATTATTATTATTTTAAATATGTTTCAGTTTTACATAATGATAAATAGCTTTTTTTCCTTCTCGGAATTCTCTATTATTATTAAATTTAATGGTTGAAAATAATCTGAATCTTATATATAATTTTAATAAATATTCAAATGGAAGACAAGAGCAAAGTGGAGGTGAAAATCAATCAATCGTAAATTGTACTTCCCGGCCGATTTAATTATCAAAATTATCTTAATAATTCCGTGATTTCGACATTTTTATTTTTATTCTTTCAAGAATGCGAGCGGCGGCGGCACTCCTCTGATACTTGCAGGTTCGAACGTGCGCTAGCCGGCGAGAGATAAAACGCGCGGCTCGACCGAGTGACGGAGGCCTGATCGAACCCACCACGACCTTTGAATAATTTGCATTGCTGAAAACATTTTGTCCGTTGCGTAGTTTAAAAGCAGCTTTGTTTTATACTATGTAAAGATTACAAAAACACAAATGTTGAAAAAATTTCCACGAGCAGGGTTTGAACCTGCACCCTTCTGACATACCGGGTCAGGTGCTCTTCCAATTGAGCTATCGTGATTGAGTGTTGCCGAAATTATTCAACACTATTTACTTTTTACTTTGAAAGCCAAAGGCGCCCATTCAATGTCAACAACTACCGTCATTAACATCTGATCATAAAATTTTTACAAATACTAAAGATCAGTTAAGAAGTAGGCAAGCTATTTATAAATGTTTATATAATTTTTAACGCAAATTTTATTGTTGTTGTTGTTTGTTGTTGTGGAAATTTTTTCAACATTTGTGTTTTTGTAATTTGTTCGCAACAAAATTTGCGTTAAAAATTATATAAACATTTATGTAAAGATTGTTGTATTCCATCAACAGGCTCAGCTCCTGCCAATAAGAAAGCCGGCATCGAATTAGGCAAAGAGGCAGCCGTCGAAGCGGAGATGCGAGCCGCTCGCGAACGAGCCGTCGTCCCCCACGAGCAGCGGCTGCGAGCGTTCCTGCGAATGTTACACGAGAAGGACGTGTCAGCGTTCAGTGCGTGGGAGAAGGAGCTGCACAAGATTGTGTTCGACCCGCGGTATCTTATGTTGGACGCTAAGGAGAGACGACAAGTAAGTCTTTTGATCTATTTTGAAAGTAGGAAATTTTGTATGGTTTAAACAAAGCATCATTTATTTATTTATTCATATAATTATTCATTTATTGCAACATGTAGCTACAACATTAGACTTAGGGCTAAAATCTTAGTAATAGGTACATGGAACCTGTTTATAGGGTGTTGCAAATCTGGTCGTTTACATAGGTGGGCGCTTAGTTATTTTTTAAAAAACATTATATTACATTCAGTCCTGATAATTCGAGCAAGTTTAGCGCACATTGCATTATTAAATAAAATAAATTAAAATATAATTGCATTTAATAAGTTAATTACATAAATAGTGCATAGTGCAATAAAGCATATAAGTAAGGTATTGATTAGAATATTTATCATTATTATTAGTTCAATATTATTATTATTATTATATTATTAGTATTATTTTTATTGTTATTATTGTAATATAATTTATGATTTACCCGTAATGAATTCCTTAATTGTGTAGTATGTTTTTAGTTTTTTTTTTTAATGTACTGACTCATTTGGGCAACTTTGCTGATTTAGGGCATTTTAGGCAACTTTAGTCTTTTGGGTCTATTTGGTGATTTCGGTAACTTCGTAGTAACTTCGTTCATCGTAGTGGGCAACTTACGTCAACGCCATGGCATGAGCTGAATGGCCATTCGGTTACATAGCTTAATAATTGTAAAATGTCCAATATGTCGAATGGTTTTATGTGTTACGAATAAATATTTTTTATATCATTTCATTTAAAGCATAGTGATTAACTGTGTCGTCTCAAAGTCAAAGTCAAATTATTTATTCAATATAAGCCTTCATAGGCACTTACTGACTTTATTGTATGTATTATTTAACACAAATGTTGAAAAAATTTCCATGAGCAGGATTTGAACCCGCACCCTTCTGACATACCGGGTCAGGTGCTCTCCCAATTGAGCTATCGTGGCTCTAACCAGCCCGCCGAAATTATTCAACACTATTTACTTTGTGTTTTATTTTGTGTTTTTGTAATTTGTTCGCAACAAAATTTGCGTTCAAAATTATATAAAAAAAACATTTTATTATTTACTTATTACTTTGGGCATTTTTGCTGATTTTAGGCAACTTTGGTCATATTGGGCCATATTGATAGATTTGGGCAACCTTTATCGTGTTGGGCAACTTTGCCGACATTGGGCAATAGTGTGCACCAGTTATCTAAATAAATTGAATAACCTAATCGTGTTGTTACCAGGTGTTCGATCAGTATGTACGCGACCGCGCCGAGGAAGAACGCAAGGAGATGAAGAACCGTCTGCAGCAGAAGAAGGCCGCCTTCCGCGCGCTCATGGAGGAAGCTAAGATGCACTCCAAGTCAGTTTATACACTATTATACACACCTATATACCTTAGGAGGAGACGATGGCGCAGCGGTTAACGCGCCCGGTCTGCGAGTGCTGAGGTTAAGCAACTTTCGCTAAGGCTGGTCATCGGATGGGTGACCAAAAATGTATCATCTCTCGCTTCTCCGTGCTTCGGAAGGCACGTAAAGCCGTTGGTCCCGGCTGCATTAGCAGTCGTTAACAACCACCAACCCGCACTGGGCCCGCGTGGTGGTTTACGGCGCGTTCTCCCTGCGGTGTATCCATCCATAGGGAAGGCTCGTGCCCCAGCAGTGGGGACATAAAAATGAGCTGATGATGATACACCTTAGGTTGAAAGTTAAAGTTCTTTATTGCATTCATGTTGTACATATACAGGTGTTAAAAAAGATAAAAAGAAACAAACATGACCCTGCAATTGCACAGCAAGTACATTATATAAAATTACGGTACTTATTATTATATTAAATTTATATAACACTAGCGGCCGCTCGCGGTTTCACCCGCATGGTTCCCGTTCCCGCGGGAATATCGGGATAAAAAGTATCCTATGTGTTAATCCAGGTTGTAAACTATCTGTATGCCGAATTTCATCCAAATCCATTCAGTAGTTTTTACGTGAAAGAGTAACAAACATCCGTCCATACTTACAAACTTTCGCGTTTATAATATTAGTAGGATTATTATAATAACAAATTCTTAAAATCTACATTCAATCAAAAACAATCATATCATTAACAATCAACAAGGAATTAGTATAATATAAATATGGTTAGTCCTAGTAAGATTGTCATATCAGAAGTTAAGTGTGGCTGTTGTTGTCTCATATAATATATTAATTAATTATAACATATCTGTAAACCCGTCAGGTCCTCGTTCAACGACTTCTCCTCCAAGCACGGGCGCGACGATCGCTTCAAGGCGATCGAGAAGCCGCGCGACCGCACCACCTTCTTCAACGAGTACCTCGCGGACCTGCGCAAGCGCGACAAGGATGACAAGGAGCGGAAGCGGGAGCAGGTGAGAGCAAAAGCTTAATTTACGTACCCCCCTAGACTTGATTTTGAGCGAAAAAACATTTTTTTTATTTTATGCCAACTAGGTGACTTTGAGCGCAAAAGCGTCATTAGTTGCTGTCTAGGTGACTTTGAACGCAAAAGCTTTATCAATAAACCCCCAGAATAGATTTTGAGCGAAAAGACATATTTTATTTCCTCCTTAGGGTGACCTTTTTTTTTTAGCGCAAAAACGTCTTTGACGAACCCCTCGGACCTATACTCATTTATACGCAGTTGACCCTTAGCCAGGCAGTAATGATAAGAAATTCTATTTTTTTTTATTTATGTTTCATAGATATACCTTTATATCCGACGTAACTATTCAAAATTCAAAATCATTTATTCTGTTTAGGCTACAAGTAGCTCTTGTGAATGTCGCTATGCCATCGGTTCGTAAGTCTACTCTGGGCGGGAGATCTTGTACTGAGAAGAACCGGCAACAAACTCAGCAAGTGTCCAGCTCTTTTCTCCCTTACAGCGTCGAAAATATTGGAAAGTGCCCTAGCAGGACACTTTCCATTACAAATAAACACAAAAAATATATATAAGACAACCACAACATGTAAAAAAAGGCCGTGGCAGCCTCTAATTGAGACGGCACCTAGCTTTAAGTCTACAATAATGTTCTACTTAGTTATTGCTTGTATTTGTGTTTGTCGTATTGGATGTCCTTTAAATAAGTAAAATAAAATAAAATAAAATAAAATAAAAATAAAACAAAATAAAAAATGTAAGTTAACAAATTTACATCAGATAATTATTATTATTATATTATTATGTCGTAACTCGGTCGACAAAGATTCAAAGTAAAAAATGACAACTCTAAATCCAGTTGATACATTGCTCTTGGTCGTCAACAGCATGACCCAAGGAAAACAGAAGTCAAAACATGTCAAGGTTAAACAAAAATAATGTTATAAAAACAATTTTAATTTTTGTATAGAAAAGTTATTACTCAAATATTTATTTATTTATTTTGAAAAGGACAGCTAATAAAACTTACACTTCATGAGTAAAATTAATCATACATTAAGCTCTAAAGCTGAGTGCTGTCTCAATTATAAGCTGCCACGGCATGCAATTTTTGACAACAGCGTATATATAAAAGAGAAAAAAAGAATCTTAACTTATAGTTACTACTTAATTTATTATTATTATACAAATGACAAAAGATAGCGTTAAAGACTGCTTATATAGATCAAATCGTAATTAAAAAACCCACACACAGGCTAGACAGCGATAAAGCGTTATAAATATATACATATATATTTTATATCAACATTATGTATCGCAAAATTCAAATGCATATTATTACAAAATTAAATTAAATAAGGACTCATAATTGGTGTTAAAAATAATAATAGTCTGTAGGCACACATCCATATATTACGCCCAAAAGTGTTTTGTACCAGAAGATATTTGTCTCAGGATGACCCTGGAGATAGAAATTCTAAAAGCTTGCGCTTGAAAGTTTGCTGTTTATCGCAAAAATAATAATATAATTTTGTTATGGCAAAGTTCGAGATTGTACACATGTTTATTAATCACTTGACCTTTACCCAGCCAGTGATGTTAAATTCAATGATATAATGGTATTCATAACAGTTTAATTAAATAGATAGATAATAGTTTTATAGCAACTCTTTATTAAACAACAAAAAAGATACAATTTGGCTGTATTATCGCTTTAAGGCGACGCACCGCTAAACAATAAATCTCATACGGAGCGTTTGCGCCCCGTACCATAAGAAAAACTGTTTTTTTCCTTCAAATTAAAACTACAAATTATTTTTATAAAATGAACTACAATATTGAAGTGTGTGTTAAGACTAATCTACCAAGAAAATTTAGATGCTTAAATCGGTCTGGTTAGCCTGTAAAATGCAAATCTATGTTTTAAAAGAGGTTACTTTGATGTTTTTTTCTCTGTTATAAAAGATGCCAAATCGTGTATCTGCAACTAGCAAAATGAAGTCAATTAAATGAAAAATCATGTCATCAAATATCACTTTCATATGTTTTGTAATTGTTGGGAAAAATCAAGATCCCGCCACGTAAATTTCCAATGCGTCGCCTTAAATCGATCTAAGAACTAAAACACTAATTTGAAAGTTAAAGGCAAATATGTTTATTCAAATAAACTTGGTGCTTTTAAATCGGCCAAACATTTTTTTACCTACTACCTACCCATTCAAGGCGGCTACTTTTTAACTATGGAGAAGAATGGGCGCAAAAAACTGCACTGCTTTAATAGAAGTAACGACATTTACAAAAATTAAAAAAATATGTCGTTACCAAATTATTAAATATTTAATTTAATACATTTACAATGTGCAAACTATTTAAGCTTACTAGAATAATATTAAGAGTAACGTTTTTTGTTTTAGAACCTAAACTGAATAAATTTGCACAGGTTTTTTATCACTTTCCATACTTAGACTGGTAATAAGATTGAAAACCTGCTAGGCTTGGCTAAGGGTTCATAATGCTATACTGGTTACTGGTTTAAGTACCAATAATAGGATTGAGGCTACTAGACAGTTATTGCAACGCAACGATAATGTTTACGAAGCGAAGGTTAAAACTAGAGTTGCCACGAATAGTGATTTGGTCGAATGTCGAATATTCGGCCTCAGTCTTGGCCGAAACGACGAGTATTCGGCAAAAGATAGGCGTCTCTGTAGTGATTCCCTGTGTTGTCATATCGTTAAAATAAAAAAAAAACAAAAAAAAAAATTGGAAAAACCAATTTTAATCAGATGTTCACCACAAGTTAAGCTTGAAAAACGGTTTAACTTATATGAGAATCACAAATGTCTGGATATAAGACAAAACAATCTTTTAGATACTCTGAAAGTTAGTTGTAATGAGACTAAACTTCGTATGAAAATGAAAAACTATTCAAAATCATTTATAAAGTTTAGGCTACAAATAGCTCTTATGAACGTCATTATGCCATCGGTTCGTAAGTCTACTCTGGGCGGGATCTTGTACTGAGAAGAACCGGCAACAAACTCAGCAAGTGTCCAGCTCTTTTCTCCCTTACAGCGTCAAAAATATTGGAAAATGCCCCATCATAAAAGGACACTTTCCATCACAAATAAACACAAAAAATATATATAAGACAACCACAACATGTAAAAAAACAAAATTAAAAAATGAAAAAAATTAAATATTGACTTACAAAATTTAGTTACATTTTTATTTGAGGCACAATTACAGACAATATTAGAAAACATGCAAAAAGAAAGTTATAGGTACTTAATTTTCATAGCCATCGATTGCAATGACCGTTGGATAGATGGCACTGTGCCGCTATTAGCACTCAAAAATTAAAAAGCAGTGTAAAAATTCAGTCAGTGCTTACGTCAGCCTTCCCGGTAGCAGCCACCCGGATTGCGTAAGACCCAGGTTCGATTCCTGGCTGGGTCGATACAGTATATACAGTTAACATCTGTGCCCATTCACAAAAGTGTACATCATCATCATCATCATCATCATCAGCATCATCATCAGCTCACTTTATGTCCCCACTGCTGGGGCACGAGCCTTCCCTATGGAAAAGTGCACAGCACAGCGAATTTATCTATAGTCTCAGTTTATACAGTGAAAAATAATACAGCAGCAGGTTAATACAGGATTAGGTAAGTAATTAGGTATCGTAAAATGGGGTGAATAAGAACATTATTTGTAATTGACTAGTTCATATGCTTGTCAATTTGTATTGAATTTTAAAGAATATATAAAAAATAATAAATAAATAAATTCTTTATTTGCCTAGAACATGGTATATACAATGACAATAGTATTAATAACAGTACAATCATGTTTCACCAAGTTACAACTGGCATGCAAATGTAATGATTACCAAATCAAATCAAATTTCTTTAAAACAAAAATAAAAAATACCTAGTAATTACATTAAAAAAATATATATATATCTATCAAATCTTAACAACAACTGACGATCGCCTCTAGAAGGAGTTATATTGAAATAAAGCAACTCTTTGACTAAAATATTCCTTGTTGTGAATTACACCTCATAGGGGGTCACTAGAAACGGTATATGGGGTGAAAAATAACACCTTTGAAATAAAAGAAATTTTTTGTAGTTTAAACATTTTAAATTCGCATCTCAATTTATAGGGGGGTGGAGGAAAACAGTGGTTTTCTGACCATTCTTGATTTAGTTGCTGACCAGGTGTTGCTGCTGACAAAAAAACATATTCAGCTGACAAAATATTTTTTTTGCTGTTTTTTTGCTAACCAAATATTTAAAATAAATACCATTTTATTACTTTACTTTAAAAAGTGGCCGAAATATTCGTGGCATCTCTAGTTAAAACATATATAAAGTACAAAATTATGCAATTTCAATTAGATTATTAATACGACGCATAAGATCCCACTTTGTATTAATCAGATTGAACCTTACCGGGGTATAACTAGTAGTAGATCATAGTGTAACTGCATGACGCTCAAGTGAACATTTATTAAAAATTTGGCAGCTGCTCTCGTTGTTGAGGAAAAGGGTTCGAATCCCATGTGAACACTGGGTTGATACCGTTGTGTAACCAGTCAAGAGAACTTTGAATGCCTGACTCAACTTCTGTATTTTGTCAGAAATGTTTATTTTTAGAATGTGAAATTCATTAAAAGAACACTGGTTTATAGTTAATATTTGAACAATACAATAATTAATGCATGCATGTTGTTTTTAATATAAATGTAATTACATCATATTTGAAATTAAGAAACAGAATAGATTTTTATATTAAATTCAAAAATGTTGTTACCAAACACTAATATAATTCTGCTCAGGTTCGAGTCCTGTCTAATGTCTGTAGTTATCATTCACACATATTTTTTTATATTTAAATAATCTTTAATTAAATGAGAATTGTGCAAATATGTTATCAACTGGAATTTATTTAAATTTCAATTATTATTGTTATAGTGATTTATTTTGTAAATTTAATATTAATTATGCTTATGCGATATGATTTGTTGTCTCTGATATAATCTACCACATAAATTATTGTCCTTGCCCATACATTTATTAAATTTAAATAAAATTGTCTTTAATACCTTATGCCATCGAAATATTAATCATGTCTTAAAGTTTGTCTCTTAGATCAAATCAGAGACAATTATGTTCTGTAATTTTTTAGATTGTGACGTTATTATTATTATTAACATGAATTTCTCTTTTTATTTTTTCAATATCTTTTTGTCTTACAATAGGTGAACTGAACGTGTCTCATGGTAGAACTTTGTTGATGTTTTTTTGTTTGCAATTTCATTTATATATAATATATTATAATTATATATATCTGTGGATAGTAATGGCTAAAGTTCAGAAACAATTATTAGGTCTGGTCTGTGGTGTTGAAGTACAAGTCAACATTGACGCCTCTGACTCCCATCATAAGGACCATAATCGTTTGATGGTACGTATTCTAAGATAAAAAGAAATTCTAGTTTCGGAAAGCTGTTTTTTTGCTTTAAACGCGATCGTATGCCGCACGTTTCTGCTACCTATATACTTTGTATGTAATAAAGCTGTCTATATACTGAGTATATAGTACTGATGCCTATATACTTAGTATATATTAAAGCTACCTATTTACCTAGAATCCGAGTATACACTAAAACTTAGTATAATATTGCTACTTAAATTCGTTTGAAATTTAAATATTATGTTCAGTGTTTCGCGTGTAAGTGCAGCATACGATATCAAAGCGTTTGTTCAAGAAACTGAGGAATATTAACTTTCGCTTACTTAATCAAGTTTAAATCTCTTCAATATTTTGAGTATTAAAATCCAATCATAAATTTGAGATCTCCCATACATACAAGTGACTTTAAAGCTCTTACATAGCATATTTATTCTAAGAGTTTTGAGACTCGGCATGGTCCTCTCACTATCTTTTCTATGGTGACCGAGAGGCGTCGTTTTGGCCAAAGTGATACCACGAGACACGTCCATAGTAGCGTGCTGAGCTGTTGTTTGTGGTTAGAGCAGCGGCAGCGGCGGCGGCGGCGGCGCAGTCTCCACCCACCAGTTTCCGCCTATATGATATAAAATGCCGCCATAGAGTTACTACATGTACGAACGGATAGAACACGGTGACTATATATATTTGAAAAGTTTTGATAGCATCACGTAACGTTGCGTTGGGACGGACCCGGGGCCCGGTGTGTCAGGTTGACCCGATTTTAGGACTTGTGAAGTTGACTCTTTATAATGTAAAATATGTTTTGAATTTGCTAGTTTTTGACCTTATGTATTGACATAATGTGAACACCATTGGGTGTAACGTTCAAAATAGAGTGGCAATATATTTCGATGACTGGTAATCACTTGTGACTGACAAAGTATTGTGTAAAGATAATTTTGTTAATGTAATTGTTTTTTTTTACACTAACTTTTTAGATTAAGTTATAATCATAGATCGGATTAGGTAGAGTTTTTTGACATACTTTTGCAATGTTAGCATAGCATGGATAATCTTAAGCAAACTTTGTTTTTTCCAAAATTTGGATAAAATATAAATAATCTCCAGTAACGATCACCTAAATCACACCTTGATAGTCTGACGTGCAAAAGAGTTAAAAGTGTATTTTCTCTTATTATTTTATCGGGTTATCCATACTATTGATAACGTTATGACGCAATTCACAGAAAAAACTCTACCTATTCCGATCTATGGTTATAATAAAAAGAAAAATAATTATTTACATAAATTTGCTACCTATTGAAAAATGTGCGATCGGTTCGTATAGGGCCGGAGACCTTGTACCGAGAAGAGCCGGCAAGTAACTCGGCAAGGGCATTTCTTTTCTCCCTTTCTTCCACAGCGTCAATATTATAAATAAAAATAATTATTTATTAATTGTGTAAAAAAACACAGGTACACGCCTGCACTGCCAATAGACTTTGGACTTCATGTATATGGCATACGGTTAAATATTTATTAAAGAAATTTGACAGTTTGGTTGATGTGCAGATGTCTGTACATAACAAACAAATCCAGATCTTAAGGCTTACAGTTTCATTGTGCTAGCCTTTACACTGTGCCAGTCACTATATTACATTTTTGATGTGTAACATCTTGCCGCTCGCTTTCTATGTAGGTATACAATTTGTGGGAGTGGTTTCGTGAAATTTGACGAAAGTAGGTGTAACAGTGTGACAGGAAGTCAGGGAAGCGCGCAAGCGCCCGCCATTTTAGCCATTAGACGACCTCCGTAGCCGAGTGGCTTGCACGCCGGACTTTGGGCGGCGCTAACTCTGAGGTCCCGGGTTTGATTCCCGGTCGGGTCAATGTCGAAAACGAACTTTTCGATATTGTGTCGGGTCTGGGTGGTTGTGGTACCGGCGTTGTTTCTGATTTCCATGAAACGAGTGCTTTAGCTACTTACCTTGGGATCAGAACAATGTATGTGATGTTGTCTAAAAAATATAATATAATATTTTGAAAATTTAAAATCGATATTATGAACATGACATATTATTATTGTTATTATATGTGACATATTGTGTCATTTAACTATCAAAGGTCATTTTGATATGTCAAATGTCTTCTAATGAGTATTTGCTGCATTTATAATATAGTTATAAAATGATGTAATGCCTGACCCATTTTTTTCAGAATTTAATGTTAAAATTGCTTATTACAAATGTCAAATGTTACACATCATATGAGACTACTGTAAGGCTTGTTCGTTTTTTTTTATTGAGTTTGTATATTCCCACTATATTTAAAACAGATCGTTGAAATAAGGTTCAAAATCAATTTACTTTTTAAACATATTTGGTCTTACAAAGGGTTGATAATTTGTATATTTTTAATAAATCTCCTTTATGAATTGAAGTTTTCAAGTCGGGTCGACTTACATCTAAAATGGATATCGAAATCCATTTTGCCTATTTAGCGTTGGAATCTTCAACTGAGACCAGAGGCTGCTACGATATACATCAGGTTAGATGTAATATAAGTTACTTTATATAGATTAATAAAAAAATCGAAAGGCTTTTGTCTAACTTTATATATTTTTTAAATGGCCGATATATTGTTCTCTCTCTCTCTCTTTTTCTGACAAGAATCATGAAACTGAACCCCTAGCTTTTTGCCGATTAAAAATAAATGCAATTGTTGCATGCTGTGGAACTAAGGCCTTTTGGCCACGCTTTGAAATAATGAGACTGGTGACGGGTTTCAGTTGAAAATGAAACATTTGTAAATAAACAGTTTACAAGAGGAGCTAATGTCAGTTGTAGGGTTTTTTTTAACAAATGCGAATTCTTTTTCAGCACTTTTTATTTTATTTTTTCGTTTTTACCGTGCGCAAAGATTGTTTTTTGACTGCTTTACCACCCAAAAACTATATTTAAAAGCAAAAAAGTTATTTTGTCTTACAAATTAAGCATACAAAATAATCTTAGCGTACAATTTATGAGACTAATAGTTATAGTAGCGATTTATAATGATATTATAAAAACTTTTTAAGATTTCTCGAATATTGAAATGAATACTATTGTTAAATAGATATATTATAGCGTAAAATAAAGTTTTTGAAATGAACGAAAATAGTCGTTCTTAAATTGAAAAATATATGTAATGTAAATTAAAATAGATTTAATTACGTAAAGTACGTAATCATTTAAAGACAGATTTAGGAAGGGAAATCAATGTTATGGGCAATGAATTCATATTGATATAATTAAATTTAATAACTTAAAATATATATAATTCTTTCGAACGTGTGTATGTCACTGAACTCCTAAAAAACTGGACCGATTTTGATGAAACTTTTTGTGTGTTTATTTGAGTGGGCTGGATGGTTTAGATTCACAATTGAACGCGGTAGGCGGCGCTGCGCTGGTCAATAGGGTTCTTGAATTTTTATTACTATTATTATTGTAGCCTGATGTTTAATGATCGGTTAAAAAGTCAGGATTTATGGCCAATAGTAATAATTGGTAGGTCGGTAACTCTCGCCCAGGTAGCAAAAAGCCGTGGGGTCGAATCCCACCCTCGACAATTTTTTTAAAAAGTGCTAATTTCAATATCTAATTAGAAAATAGGCATTTTGATTGAAATTATGTCTCATACCACCGCCTTTGTGGTCTAGTGGTTCGATCGGGACCCAAAGCTGCCAGGTTCGATTTCTAGCCTAGGTCAAAACAATGTTAGTAGCATTGTAATGTATCGAAAGGTAGTTTTTTTCTCTCTTTCCCCCCTTTATTATTGTAAAGGGTCTTTTTAATGCTATGATACAACCTGACCTACCTTACTTAATCTTTCCTATAGTATTTATTTTCTGAAAACCTCTGCTCGCATAGGCATGTCGATGAAAATAAAAGTCAGGTAACATAATGCAATGTCTCGAAGTTTTGGCAAAGAAATTGGCCTTTTGGCACCAAAAATCTTCAAGATTAACTCCTGATTCGAAAGTAGCCTTTGGCACCAAAAATCTTCAAGATTAACTCCTGATTCGAATGTGGCCTTTGGCACCAAAAATCTTCAAGATTAACTCCTGATTCGAATGTGGCCTTTGGCACCAAAAATCTTCAAGATTAACTCCTGATTCGAATGTGGCCTTTGGCACCAAAAATCTTCAAGATTAACTCCTGATTCGAAAGTAGCCTTTGGCACCAAAAATCTTCAAGATTAACTCCTGATTCGAATGTGGCCTTTGGCACCAAAAATCTTCAAGATTAACTCCTGATTCGAAAGTAGCCTTTGGCACCAAAAATCTTCAAGATTAACTCCTGATTCGAATGTGGCCTTTGGCACCAAAAATCTTCAAGATTAACTCCTGATTCGAATGTGGCCTTTGGCACCAAAAATCTTCAAGATTAACTCCTGATTCGAAAGTAGCCTTTGGCACCAAAAATCTTCAAGATTAACTCCTGATTCGAATGTGGCCTTTGGCACCAAAAATCTTCAAGATTAACTCCTGATTCGAAAGTAGCCTTTGGCACCAAAAATCTTCAAGATTAACTCCTGATTCGAATGTGGCCTTTGGCACCAAAAATCTTCAAGATTAACTCCTGATTCGAAAGTAGCCTTTGGCACCAAAAATCTTCAAGATTAACTCCTGATTCGAATGTAACCTTTGGCACCAAAAATCTTCAAGATTAACTCCTGATTCGAATGTACCTTTTAAGTTACTGTCGTGTTGCATTTCAATCACCTCTTCCTGAATTTCATCTGACACCTCGGAAACGTTGACAATGAATGGATTCCTGATCAGTTTCTGTATACTTTTGTATAAATAGCGATTGAATTCTTTTTTTAAGATTTGCAAATTGAGTATCATGTTCTTCTGCATTTCTTCTTTCATTTCTGCACCCTGTCCGTCAATAATTTGATTGAGCGTATCAAATGCAGATAAGTTTTTCTTTCGACCTTATTGATCCATAGCTCGATTTCAGCGATAAACGCCCTGATTTTATCTTCATACGCAAATATGTTGCTCACGCCTTGCAACTTTAATTTTCCTGACCCTAGCAATTGAAGGTTCAATTTATTTATTTGCGCAAAAACGTCGACCAAATAGCAAAACGTTTTTGAAACTCGGGCTCACAGAACGGATTAAGCAACTCTTTGTTTGATATGTGACTTAACGCGTATCGCCTTCGGACTTGACGCGCGCGCGATTCGCGTAAGATCGGTCGGTTCTAGCATCACGCACGTCAAGGTCGTCAAGTAACTTGTTAATTGTTTATCATAATTACGATGGCTTCGTGGACCACTTGGAATGCCTCCATGACGGCTAAGTCTTAACTGCCGTACTCGGAGACGTCAATTAATTTTAATGACAATTAAATGTCTTTCCTTCTCTGTTTACCACTATACTATAAGAAAGTGACAGCAAGAGATTTAATTGTCATTAAAACTTAATTGACGTCTCTGAGTACGGCAGTTAAAACCTTGAAATATTAATTCTTTATAGTGTAATTGCAAAATGTATGCGTTGTTGAATCTTCCCCGTATAATACCTATTGTTTGTATAATAGCTATGAAATAAAATAAAATAATTGTTTATTGTACACCATGTTATAAAAGACATAAAAAGGACAATACAAAAAAAACTACATTTGGCTGCCTTATCGCTCAAAAGCACTTTCTTCCAGGCAATCATGATTTGAACTGATCAAATAGTAGAATAGTAAGAAAAATAAAGTATTATGTTTGGAATAGATTAAGGGTGTTTAAGAATGTTTTCTATAATAATGTTTTATGTTAAATAAACGTAAGACGATTCCAATGCTATCTCAATGCTAACAGTATACGACATTGTAGCTTTATTGGTAATCTTAATGCTTCCGAGAATTCCATTCTTTATTTCCAATTAAAAAACCAGTTAAATGATCTATATGATACTCTCTTTATGCAAAATTTCGCCAGTTTGCGCTTTTAACAGTAAAATAATAATAATAATAATAATAATACATACCTATTTATTATGTTTTGAAGCAAGACTGTTTAGGACGTTCTGAACCAAGATGTTCATAAGCACTAGCAGTTGATTTTCAATCCACCTATGGATTAGTTAAAAAATTTATAAAATCGTTTACATAACAATATTTATTTGTTATTTAATTTATATAAGTTTGCAGAAAGAACTGACTCCCTAGATACGGGTAACGCTAGTTTGAAATCAATTAAAATCTAAATATTTTTGAACGGCAAATTTAAGCCATGATTTCGTAAACCTTACGGTGGACCCAATCATTGAATCATTGGTTTACATGCTTGTAAAAAGTAAACATGGGGTTATTTCAATAATCGTTATTTTATTACTAGTGGACCCGGCGGACTTCGTACCGCTTTGACAGTTTCCATCAAGTAATTAAATTCTCTTCGGTTTCCATGACAACAAAACGAACAAATCATTTTGTATTGGAAAATAAAATTGTCGTTTTTAGTATATTTATAGTGTGGTTCCCGTGGGAATATCGGGATAAAAACTATCCTATGTGTTAATCCAGGTTATAAAACTATCTGTATGCCGAATTTCATCCAAATCCATCCATCCGTTGCAGCGTGAAGAAGCAACAAATATACGAACCTACATACACACAAACTTTCGCATTTATAATATTAGTGTGATTTTTAACATACTAAAACATCCTGTATTTGTTTAATGTGTTAGTTTTCTTAACTTAACAAAAAAAATCAATCGAAGATCTATCTTAGGGTTATGAGCGCTGCTTGCCGTTTTAAGGCCTTTTGATGATCAATAAACTATAAGACTATAGAATTTGTGAAAAGCATATTAATATACTAGCTGTGCTCGCGACTTCGACTTCCGCGTGGAATAATGACTTTCGGCAGCATTTTTAATTTTTTAGGCTCTTGTTCCCGTTTTTGCAACATTTTTAACTGATGCTTCGCTCCTATTGGTCGCAGCGTGATGTTATATAACCTAAAGCCTTCCTCGATAAATGGACTATCCAACACAAAAATAATTTTCAATTCGAACCAGTAGTTCCTGAGATTAGCGCGTTCAAACAAACTCTTCAGCTTTATAATATTAATATAGATAAGACATACTTGAAACTTAGCATTACTGAGACATTTGAAAATGCCCCTAACATTGGTTTCTCTTAACAGTGAATTAAGATGAACGTAGGCAATAAAATGACTGACGGAAGTACAGGTGACGAAATGAACATAATATAATAATTTGATTTTATACTTAATATGATAGATGTACGAAATTAGTTCTTATAGACTTATAACCTATTGTATAATTGTCTAATGCTACTATCATCTTACAAGCCTTCCTGAAGGCTTGAACACAGTACTGCATATAACATTAGTGAGTGTTTGCGATTGCAATCTTATAACGATCACCTTGGGAATTGGGTTCGATTCCCAGCGGGGGTACATATCATTGTACTGTTTACTCGCCACTGCCTCTGCGGCCTTGGGTTCGATTCCCATTGAGGGGTACATGTTTGTGTACTCGATTTGGTTGGTGGTAGGGCTTTTTAGTCCGCCTGGCTAGCTACCACCGTCTTATCTAAATATGTCGCCATAACGTCAATGTTTGTAGCATTGTTGTGTTCCGGCAGCTAGAGATAAGATAGCCAGTGCCTCACTAGTTGAGGATTCCGGGTGAAGTGCGCTTCTCCTACGGCCTTATCATCACCAACATCAGGGGAGATAAACATTTTACTGTTGTGAAATTTAATGACCTTGCTTACCGATTTCGCTTATCGATAAGTTAACGCTTAGATCTGAGACAGATCAGTAGGCTTAGCCAAAGTAACATTAAGGGTGCGCCGACAAAAAAATGCCAAAAATGCAGTTACGGTTAAGTAGATATAATTGAAAATACTATCGTATTAAATGAACAAAATATATATTTAGTATCATAGGGAACGTGTTTGCAATTTGTCAGAACCATAAATTCGTAACACGCTATAGTTTTTTCTACAATATCATTTAAAGTTGGGCAAAAAACATGAAAACGAGTGGCGGCGTTTAGTAGATTTCTTATAGTTTATCTAAATTATTGTACCTCTGATTTTGTCTAAACAATCATCAATGGATAAACTACATTTTCGATTCATCAAGTGGTTATTTAAATAATTATTTTTTATTAAGCACCTTAAATTCCCCATACAAAATTAGTATGGCCGCGCGGCATCAAATAAATATGGACGATGACATTTCAAATAAAACATATGACACTTGTCACTTATGGACGGCGCACCCATAAGAAAACGATAGCGAAGTTCGAAAAGAATAAAATGTATGGGATTGACATAAGATTGACCACGTGATTTAGTGCGGCTTATGTACTTTCTCTACCGCCACCGGCATAGTCGGAATATTTCTGAAGGACTGGATATATAAAACGAAGGCGTCCCTTGTCTGTCTATCACTGAGATCATGTAAAAGTTAACACATGAAAGTCGAATTGAAGATCGAATACTGTTATGGTCAATGCAACAACCTGCTTTTAATCAAATTAAACATTTGAAATAATTGACAAAGAAACGAAGCTCTCGAAAGCTTATTAAAAAAAATATCGCCCCGTTTGCTAAGTTGTGGGTTCAAGTCCTAAAAGGGGCAGTTTTAGATGTTAAATTTGAAACGCACTAGTATTGAAATTTAAAATTTTTATGTCCAGGCTCGACGTCATAGGGATATTAGTACTTTTTATCTATATACATAATAATGACTTGTCCTGACTGGCTGACTCATCATCGCCGAGCCTAAACCGCTGAAGCTAATTAGATAAAAATTGGACTGTAGGTTAATTGAGTGACCTAACCAGCCACTAAGAAAGGATTTTACGGAAATTACACCCTAAGGGGGTCAAATAGGGGGTGAAAGTTTGTATGAAAGTCCGTCAGTTTTGAAGTAAAATAAGTGAAAATTGGTATTTGGGTTTTGAAAAGAATTAAAGACTGACATGTCTCAGGATTTTTTCTTTGAATGAGTAAAAAAGGGAATAAGGTTTTTTTTTTTGGAGAAATCGTTATTTTTTTTGGAGAAATCGTTATTTTTGAAGTAATAAAAATACCTAACTATTTTTAATCGATCTTTAGATTTTTCAACAAAAATAGACGTGTCTTAGCATTTTTCTAAAAACCTCCCCTAGAGAGGTGAAATAGGGGTGGAAAGTTTGTATGGAAATCGCGCGCATAACATCACGCGTTTACTGATTCTTACACGTGTGAAGAAACAGAACAAACATATTTCGCCCATGTGAGTAAAGCCGCGAACAAATGCTTGCTGATATACGAGTAGTACATTATATTAAAAAAAATGTTTGATTTATTGATTAATTGATTTGAACTTCCTAATTTGTTTGAATCAAAAAAGATTTGAAAAGCCGGTCAATAGTATTATCTAATTGTACGTCAGTAAGGCTCGTTCATCTCTAACGTCCTCTATGTGTTATCGCCTGTGTAGTCTAGTGGTTACCCCACCGACCAGGTTCGATTCCCAGCGGAGGTACATTACTTTGTACGGTTTTCTTGCCATCGCTTTGGCGGTATCAGACCTAGAGGTCCAGGGTTCGATCCCCAAGCGGTAGGAACATGTTTGTACTCTTGTTTGGTAGGCGGGTTTTAGTGCGCCCGGCTAGCTATAGCAGCATTGTTGTGTTTCAACAGTTAGAGGTAAGATAGCCAGTTCCTCAGCAAGGATTTCGGTTATGTTTACCCATAAAGGCGTAGAAAACAAATAAAATTAACTTGGTGCTTCTATCAATTTAATGATGACCGTACTAGAAATAAATAATCATAAAGGATAATATAAAAAAAAAAACTTTTTATTCGGCATACAAAAATATTTTTTAACGCAAATTTTGTTGCGAACAAATTACAAAAACACATGTTGAAAAAATTTCCACGAGCAGGATTCGAACCTGCACCCTTCTGGCATACCGGGTCAGGTGCTTTCCCAATTGAGCTATCGTGGTTCTAACCAACCCGCCGAAATTATTCAACACTATTTACTTTTTTCCTTTGAAAGCCAAAGGCGCCCATTCAATGTCAACAACTACCGTCATTAATTGACGACCTCCTTGGTCGAGTGGTTTGTACACCGGTTTTCATGGTGTGTCGCCATCTCAGATCCCGGGTTCGATCCCCGGTCAGGTCAATTTAGAAATTATTGTTTTTCTAAATTGTCCCGGGTCTGGGTGTTTTCTATGTATAATAAGTATGTATTTTATGTATGTTTACCCGTTGTCTAGTAACCATCTAACGAGTTTCATAACGAAGCTTCTCTTGGGCTAGATAATTGGTGTGAGTGTAGGAAAGATTATTTATTTTTATTGATTAATCCTGCTCGTGGAAATTTTTTCAACATATGTGGTTTTTTTTTTTAAATTAATAAATTTAAATGCCTGGTTGGTCGAGTGAGTGAGTGAGTAATACCCGAAGGTTCTGGATTCATTTCTCAGGTCTCTGGCAAAGTGTGTTCGGACTTTTTGATGGATAGCCCGTGTTTTAGATCACCAACCCGCATTTGGCAAGTGTTGGACTTGATTTATAGGATGTAATAGTTATATTAAATTGCCTTACATTAGTAAGAAGAAACTAAATGTCATCGGTAAAACTGGCGCCTTTTTGATGTGTCTCTTGGTCAGCGGTATTAATTGTAGATAGAAGATACAACTCAATAGTTTATCAAAGATTTGTTATTTAATAGTAAAATACGTAGGAGTCCCCATCTCTTCCCGTGGGTGTCGTAAAAGCCGACTAAGGGACCATTCCAGAGGATGGGCAGCAGCATCTCTCTGAGGTTACCCTCAACCTACTGCGATCGCCAACCCGCCTGCCAAGCGTGGCGATTACGGCAAATACCCCTCATATCCTTGGGGGAGGCCTTTGTCCAGCAGTGGACGTCTTTTGGCTGAGATGAGATGACGTAGGAGTCGTGAACAGAACTCTTGACAAGGTTATACAGCAAGCGTTTTGATTAAGCCAACACCCAGCAATCGGGTTGTTGACTGAATAGTCGATAAATTAAACTTTTAGTCGTCACGATTTTTTTAATAGAACCATGGGAATGGTGACTTATGACGTCACTATTTTGTTCCTCCAATTCAGTGTTTATTAATAACTCTTTAGGTTATAGAAATTCATGCTTAGGTCAAATAAAAAATTGGTTAATGTTTTAAAGAACTTTTACGTGATTTCATTATAAGTTGACCTATTACGTCACTATTTTGTTCCTCCAATTCATTGTTTATTAATAACTCTTTAATATACAGAAATTCATGCTAAGGTCAAATAAAATATAGGATTATGTTTTAAAGAACTGTCTGTTTAATGTTATGGAATTAATTATCGTTGTAGTCAACAACAAAGATGGTGGCCTTTGCCCAGCAGTGGGATAGTATATAGGCTATTTACTACTACTTCACTAAGTCGAAAGTTTTAAAAAATATGTCACCTTTGCTTCCGTCTCGTCTTAACTAATGACTCATTCCCTTTCAGGCTCTAATCTCTCTTTCACTCCACAGGTTATAATGTATTGACATCTCTTTTCAGCTTCTAATCATGTGTTTCTTTCAGCTATGTCGCAGAGTATATAATGTACTCGTTGTCGTTTAGTTAGGATGTTACTGTGTTATGTTCGGCCGTTGCCATGGAGACGGGTTTGCTATGCGAATGTTAACTGTTTTTTTTTTATTTTATTTATTTACTAACTAAATTAACTTAATCTGGGTGACTTGTGTTACTACTTGTTGGTGTCGATTGGCGTACGAATCATATTTAAAATATTATTCTATCTATTTCTAATTAACTTCAAATTCAAATTCTTTTATTTCGTGAAACATAGGTATGGTATGCGGTCTTACACAATCAAATCAGAGCCACTATGATGTGCCTCAAGAGCATACAAAATATATTGAAGTTACAGGAATATTATTTATACAACTACAATTATTTCCAATAATTATTTTTAGTTATATTTATGATTTAGAATGCAAGCAATAAGTATTCTTGAATGTCAATGTTATCTACTTAATAAAAAAAAAAAAAAAGTAAAAAAAAAAAAGTAACTGAAAGGAATGTAATAATATAAAATTTTATTTATTTACTTATTGAAAGATTGTTTTGAAAATAGTCTTGAAAGTAATCTTATTTATTGTACAGTAATACCTGTATGCATACACAAGTATTTGTACAAAAGTAAAAACAGCTTTCTTTACATCCATATAGGAACAAAAAGTATTGGATTAGTAATTATGTTTGTGTAAAGCCCAATAAGCCCAATTTCACGGCTTCGTAGTACACACGGCGGCAGATCAACCTACCCAAGCCTGTCAAATTTCTCCAATGAATATTGATCCTTATAACCAAACAATAAAGTTCAAAATTGATTGTAGAAATTTGACAGCTTTGGGTAGGTTGATCTGCCACCGTGTGTACATGGTGCATATTGAAATTTATTATTGTTTTGTCAAAACCTGTATTTATATTGGGAGTACCGACTATTATGAAAAACTGTCTTTTCTAGTAAAATTTTATTAAAAGAACTAGCTGACACAGCGGACTTCGTATCGCTTTAACAATGTCTTTGTCAACAATACAATCAAATCGTTTCTATGACAACAAAACAAACAAATCATGGAACATTTTGTATTGGAAACAAAAATGTTTGGGGTGGACCACCCTTATCACTTAGCGGTATGAAAAACAGATTACGATCGATTGTCATACCTACCGTATATATGTACAGTGGCCCAAGAAAGTGGTGTACCAGTTTTGATTTAGTTTTCTAGTCATCGAAAATTACAACAACGTTCATTCTAGATATCACTGAAGGAGATGCATAATAATGACGTAAACCTAACTGATAAGTATCCATACGTCGTAGGTCACTTATAAGTGCATGACATTTTAACCTTTACTACAAATTAATAAGACATTAATTACTGTAAAGAACATTATAAATTTTCTAAACAAAAGTAATAAAAACTATTTCTATAGACAACCAAATTCTATTTGATAAAAAGAAAACTGACAATTGACATTTGTCAAATATATTTTAGTAATTTAATTTCTATTATTTTCCTCAGAAAATCGATTTATTTTCCGTATTATTTTTTTACTCAATTGCATATAAATAACATCTTCAATGCCTGCCAACTTGACTATTGCTGAAAGGGCGCAATTGCTCAATTTAATGTAGGTTTCAACATTAGTGCGATATCTAGAAATCTAAATATATCGAGACGTCAAATAAAGATGGCAATAGAAGTTGTCTGATCGATCTGCAAGCGAAACTAATCTTTATCGCCTATGAATCTGCCATGTGACATTCAACCTTAGGGTGGTAAAACAATTTTTTGGGCGACCGTACATATAAAATTTCATAAAAATCGATCGAGCCGTTTCGTAAGAGTATGGCAACCAACATGTGATACGAGAATTTTATATATATAGATTATCTTGTAAAACACTCAGTTTAAATATGTTTTAGCGCTAATCGTTTGTTATGAGTTGTAGTGCAAGACAACCTTTTAACACATAACCAGTACAATATATAAATAAATAAATAATAAATAAATTTTCCTACATTCACACCAATTATCTAGCCCAAGAGAAGCTTCGTTATGAAACTCGTTAGATGGTTACTAGACAACGGATAAACATACTTAAAATACTTAAATACATACTTATTATACATAGAAAACACCCAGACCCGAAACAATTTAGAAAACCAATAATTTCTAAATTGACCCGACCGGGAATCGGACCCAGGACCTCAGAGATGGCGACCACTCGACCAAAGAGGTCGTCAATGAGAGTATATTTACTAAATAGTATACAATCTTATTTTTAGTTTATACGAAAACCGAAACACGGGTCAAATATTTTCATTTAAAGAATCAGTACAAAAAAATTAAAATAATATCTTGAAAACTCACGAAGTTACAATCTTTTTGTGCTGCCCCGTTGTGTGTTTTTAGCAGGGTATAATTTATTTCAGATTTTGTAAATATTATTTGGTCAAAATGTATCATTGTATAAAAAAAATATTGAAATCGATTCTATTACTGTTTCTGAACAAACAGTTTTCAGGTTTCGCTATAAACTAAAAATAACATTGTATATTTGAATCTATAATAATTCTTATATCAAATGCTTGTCAGTTTCATCGAACTGCTCAGACTCTTCGTAATTAAGTTAATTATTAATAGCCTATTAATGTAAAGTCAAAGTCAAATATTTTTATTCAAATAAGCTTTAGAGAAGTGCTTTTGAATCGTCCAAACATTTTTTCACCTACTACCCATTCAGGACGTTTGAAGTTTAACAGCACACTCTCCGAAGTATAGCCTGTAAAAGACCGACAAGCAGACAACAGTGCGGCGGTATTAACTGTGATCCATATTTAAATTCATGATCATAACGTTGAGTTTCATGCGTTTCGTTTTCTTATATTTAACTAGCGGCCGCTCGCGGTCTATTAAATTCAAAATTCAAAATCATTTATTCATTTTAGGCTACAAATAGCTCTTATGAACGTCATTTTATGCCATCAGTTCGTAAGTCTATCTACTCTGGGCGGGAGATCTTGTACTGAGAAGAACCGGCAAAAAACTCAGCAAGTGTCCAGCTCTTTTCTTCCTTACCGCGTCATAAATATTGGAAAATGCCCTATCATAAATAGACACTTTTATGATAGGGTACCGCGTTTTACCCGCGTGGTTCCCGTTCCCGTGGGAATATCGGAATAAAAAGTATCCTATGTTTTAATCCAGGGAATTTCATCCAAATCCATCCATCCGTTGCAGCGTGAAGAAGTAACAAATAACTTTCGCATTTAAAATATTAGTTTGATAACCAAACATAACCCCTTTTTAACGACCATTTAAAGTAGGTTAATAATGAAACAAACAAAACACTGTTTTGAGTTTAAATATCAATTATATAGTTGTTCCTCAGCTTAGTCGATACTAGACATATACTTTACTGGGATTTTCTAAATTATGATTTCTCTATAACTGTAATATGTTATATTCATGAAATTATGATAGGAGTACAAGTAATACACAGTGTTCTTAGAAGAGTAATCATTTTAGAGATTTTTTTTTTATGTAAGAGCTATTTACGTTGCTACGACACAATTTCAAATATAATACATCAGTCTTTATTTCTTTATTTATTAAAAAAAATAACAAAGAAACATGATAAATTGTATAAGAGCTAAGTTCCTATCTAAAACGTGTACACAACACGATTTATAATAAGCGTCCATGTTAAAGTTTACCTAATCTAAAACTATAACCAATTATAAACTAATTTATATACATAGAATGGTAAAAAATATAACAAATTGAAAACTTATTCTAGGTTAATATTGAGTCTTATAGTATATGGCTATACAATTTATATATCTTTACATAATAAGGAACAAAACATTTTTTAACCCACTAATACTATCATACTGATTGTTGCAAACTTAGCAAAAAAAATTAAATTAAACAGTAAATAACACCTGTCTCCATGAACGACCGATCATACACGCCCAATCCGCGCCAACCACTACCGCAAATAACACTCAACTCCTTCTAGGCCAAGACTGAGTTCATCGCACTCCTCAAGGAGAAGGCGGTAGACCGTCACGCTCGCTGGGCGGAGACCAAGAAGAAAGTTGACGCGGAGCCGCGGTACAAGGCGGTGGAGAGCAGCACGCTGCGGGAGGACTACTTCAGAGAGTACTGCAAGCAGCTGAAGGAGGACCGGAAGAAGGAGAAAGACGGGAAGGAGAAGGAGAAGGGTGAGTGGATGTTGTTAGGTATCTATCTACCGTGTACTTCAGAGAGTACTGCAAGCAGCTGAAGGAGGACCGGAAGGAGGAGAAAGAAGGGTGAGTGGATGTTGTTAGGTATCTATCTACCGTGTACTTCAGAGAGTACTGCAAGCAGCTGAAGGAGGACCGGAAGGAGGAGAAAGACGGGAAGGAGAAGGGTGAGTGGATGTTGTTAGGTATCTATCTACCGTGTACTTCAGAGAGTACAGCAAGCAGCTGAAGGAGGACCGGAAGGAGGAGAAAGACGGGAAGGAGAAGGAGAAGGGTGAGTGGATGTTGTTAGGTATCTATCTACCGTGTACTTCAGAGAGTACTGCAAGCAGCTGAAGGAGGACCGGAAGGAGGAGAAAGACGGGAAGGAGAAGGAGAAGGGTGAGTGGATGTTGTTAGGTATCTATCTACCGTGTACTTCAGAGAGTACTGCAAGCAGCTGAAGGAGGACCGGAAGAAGGAGAAAGACGGGAAGGAGAAGGAGAAGGGTGAGTGGATGTTGTTAGGTATCTATCTACCGTGTACTTCAGAGAGTACTGCAAGCAGCTGAAGGAGGACCGGAAGAAGGAGAAAGACGAGAAGGAGAAGGGTGAGTGGATGTTGTTAGGTATCTATCTACCGTATACTTCAGAGAGTACTGCAAGCAGCTGAAGGAGGACCGGAAGGAGGAGAAAGACGGGAAGGAGAAGGAGAAGGGTGAGTGGATGTTGTTAGGTATCTATCTACCGTGTACTTCAGAGAGTACTGCAAGCAGCTGAAGGAGGACCGGAAGAAGGAGAAAGACGGGAAGGAGAAGGAGAAGGGTGAGTGGATGTTGTTAGGTATCTATCTACCGTGTACTTCAGAGAGTACTGCAAGCAGCTGAAGGAGGACCGGAAGAAGGAGAAAGACGGGACGGAGAAGAAGAAGGGTGAGTGGATGTCGTTAGGTATCTATCTACCGTGTAGAAACTGGAGACAGAGAATGAAAGAATGCGTAAGAAGGAACAGGGAGAGGTAAGTGGTGGAGGGACTGTTTTGAGGCTGAGGAAGTAATAGTTCAAGAAGTAGAGGGAGAAATAATAGGTCCTTACCTATGAAATTGGAGTTTTTTTTCTCACTTATCAATAGGTGTACAGTCAACAGCAATGGTAACTGATGATTGGTCAAGTTTCAAAATATGAAATCATTATGAAAATCAAACTTTTTAAACGCATATCGTAAAAACCTTCGAATATCTACTAGTACCTGCAGACTTTGACTGTAGTTATATAGAAAATACCGACTTACACTATCGAAACTTAATTTTGAAATCTAATAAACATCATTTACTTTTGCTGTTGACTGTATTACTTCTAAAAGTCAATACCGGTTGTTAATATTATTATACACATTTAATTAGGACAATGTTACTTAGGCTTCAGTAATAACAATGATTATTAATTTTATGTCTTTATCGCCCAATATTTTTTTTTAAATTGACTAACTTTTTTGTTCTCGGGACTGTCCTTTTGTTTCAGTGTAGCTTAGACCCTTCTAAGCTCCCTACTTGATTGTTTTTCTTTTTAATGTCTGTTATATTTAGCTAGTGAAACAAACACACTACTCTACAATTTTTATAGTGTTAAAATAAATAGATGCTTAGAAAATAAAAAAAAGGTTAGTATGAAAAATAAAATTTTATAAAAAATCTTTATACGAATCTCCAATTTCATAGGTAAAGACCTATTAAAAGGGTAAGTGAGAAATTACCAAGAGAACGATCAGTATAGAAGAAACTGTTTTGAAGAATTGGTTTTTGAGGTCTTTTTACACTAAGTAGCGGCTGATGCAGGAGGGGAAAGGAGAACGGTAGATTTTGACTCAAGGGAGAAGAGATAAAGATGGCGAAGGACGAAAAAGAGAAGGGTGAGTAGAGGAGTCATGGTCTTTATGGTCGAGGAGGTTGTCGCAGCTCGAGAAGAGGAAGAAGGTGACGACGCAAAAGTTTTGGCTCTATACACTATATACAATGTTATTTTTAGTATATACGAAACCTGAAAACTGTTTGTTCAGAATCAGTAATAGAATCGATTTCAATATTTTTTATACCATGTTACATTTTGACCAACTAATATTTACAAAATCTCAAATAAATTATACCCTACTAAAAACACACAACGGGGCAGCATAAAAAGCTTGTAACTTCGTAAGTTTTCAAGATATTATTTTAATTTTTTTTGTACTGATTCTTTAACCTTTTCACCGCCCAGCTATCCTGCACGCGATGTCCCGCTGTACGCCAACGTATAAATGTATTTTAATAAAGTAGGTACAAAGAAGAACTTCTATAGTAGGCTTGTTCTTACTCGGTCACTAAAAGGAACGCTCCGAACTAGTACAATCCGTTAAATGAACTAGTTCAGTATTGTAGTACTATTAGTACGTTATAGTACACTGATTTTATTAGGACACATCGGACGAAATGGAATAAATATTTGACTTCCCTTCATACTTTTGATAAATTGAACATTTTTCATTAAATATGTAAAACTAAATGACTGAATATATTGCATTGTTAAAAATCAAATATTTTGTTTTAAATGCACATTTTATTTTTATTTTTAGATTTTTGTATTTTTTTTTAACTTAATTTTATTTAAATTAATGTATTTTATATTCACTTGTATCTGCTACAGTTTATAATACACCCTTTTCACTGTCCAGTCCATAAAATACAATCCACCAATCGCGCCAAAACTTCGTCAAAAGCAGTAATATGAATAAGTTTATTAACAAACTTACATAATCTTATACATTGCCGTTTTAAAACAACAGAAAATTATTTTAAAGTAAGTAAAGTAAGTGATTTTAGACCTTAATGTCATTAAAATAATGTACAACTTCGCGGAATACTCGCAGACGCAAGTCGGGATTCACTGGCATTCTAGTTCGTTCATCCTCCATCACGCTCACGCATACGCGTCTGTAATACTCTCTTGCTCAGACACTCGTTCGTACATAATCGTTCTTACTCGGCTCTCGCTCGCGAGGACCCCGAATGTCGCTAAAGAATAATGAACTAAACTGAACTAAAAGACCGATTTGAACGATCGACACAGAATAGTTCGTTCTAGTTCACATGAAGGAATTGCTTCCTAATAGTACATGAACGAGTACGACACAAGCCTATTCTGTAGAAGTGCTGGCGTGGACGGCACGAAAATCTCGAACTTCTATAGAAGTTGTTGCCGGTAAAAAGGTTAAATGAAAATATTTGACCCGTGTTTCGGTTTTCGTATAAACTAAAAATAAGGTTGTATAAGGTCACATTTTATCAACTGCAAATATTTTGACAAAACATCGTAATTATATCAGAGAAACAAGGCCCTATCATTAAAAAAAAATTCAGGCTAGTTTTATTTTTACACAAACATTGTAATATTTTTATGAGCCGCCTCTCTGTTTCGGCTCCTTTGAATTGAAACTACCGAAAGTGCTTCATTTTACTTTTTAATCGAAATGTCTTTTAGCGTTTTTCTTGAAAACTAGCTTTTAAAAAAGTAAGGTTTTTTTCTTAAAAATAGTTTATATATGTTGTTGAATTTAACCTCAAAATATTTTCAGTTGATAAAATGTAACCATATCAGCTCAAGGAAGAGAGGAATGAGAGGAGCAGAGGCTATTTTGTTTAAATAAAGGAGAAGGCTTAGTGCGAGACAAGAAGGTGTTATTCGAAGTTTATACACCATGTAGTAGCTTAGGTAAAAGAGAAAAACGGGAAGGAGATGGGGAGTGGGATTTCCTTGAGAGCGTTTACGCCGCACACTAGCGCCGCGAATAAAAAAATAACATATCCAGGGGCCCGACCGCCTAACCGATCGCTTTGACTTCGTGTGTGGTTTATGACGTCATCTTCTCGTTTCGTGTCGCCTATGAAAGCAATATCGAAAGCTATAGCCTTTATCATTTGATATTGCTTTCATAGGCGGTGCGAGGTGGCAAGATGACGTCATAAACTATACGCGTAGTCAAAGCGATCGGTTAGGCGGTCGGGGGGCAGGTTATAAACCATCTGTATGCCGAATTTCATCCATATCCATTCAATAGTTTTTATGTGAAAGAGTAACAAACATCCATCCACACTTACAAACTTTCGCATTTATAATATTAGTAGGATTTAAGGAAGGTTGTCCGAATGTTAATTTTTATTAAGCATAAAAATACATTAATTTTTTTTTTTTTAATTTAAACATTACACACACTGCCCACGTATTTGACACACACGTATATATCCTCTTTTCAAAAGTTTCAAAAATGGAAGAGGAGCGGCCGATATCTGTCAATGCCAATCCAAACTCACATTCTATCTTTTTAAATTTTTCATTGCTTAGGATACAATCCGTGCAGCCTTAATAAATTTACGGTCGAATTTCGACCACTGAGCGACCACTAGAATTATGTTAATTGTCACGGGATGATCTACGTAGATGGAATTAAAATACGTCAGTGGAGGTCGAATGTCTTTAATACACTGCCAAACACCACCGTATACAAATGCATTTACATAATAGTAGGTCATTATTGAGCAATAACGCAATTAACGCTGAGTGCAAGTTAGTAGAAATATTTAAATGGCTTGTACAAACAACAAATGTGTAAAGTGTACGCCGCCGTTGTTCCAGACCGCGAGCGCAGCAGCAAAAAGGAGAAGAAGGACAAAGAGCGGGACAGGGAGAAGGACAAAGAGCGGGACAAGGACAGCAAGAAGAAGAAGGAGAAGGGGGAGGTGAGTGATTAACCACTGACTTATAACGCGCGCATCGAAATAGTAAAATGAAGTTGCGTATTGAAATCTAGTTTTCCCTACTTCCTATGATATGGGGTCCTACAAACGAGGCGTGAAGAGGCACCTTGTGGGCCGGCAGAGTGAGGGTAACTGATGCTGCGTTGTTTTCACGCTGCACCAGTTGTCGTCGCATCTGGATTCCATATTCGCTTAACATCAGATAAAATGGAGTCAATTGCCGTGCTACGTATAAAAAATTCAGAACCGGATTAAGCCATGTACCCCTAGGCACTGCATGTATCTTCTAGACCAGTGTTTTTCAACCTATTTCATGACGAGACCCCCTTAATATGCAAAAAAATTTCGCGACCCACACCCTCCCCTGTTTCGGGTTAGTCCCGCTATGGCACCCTCGCAAAATGCCTACCAAAAAGTCCCACTATGGTACCCATTTATTAGATCTACGTCAAACAATAGAAGGTACAATTGAAAAGAAAAGTGCACCTATAACTTTTTAGACTTTTAGGAGTGTAAATAAATAAAGTCTGTTTTCAATGTTGAATCAGTCTGGTATGTATTCATTCAAAATATTTATTACAGTTAATCAACAACTGGAAAGAAATATTAATTACAATTTGAACTCTTAAAAAACAAATCAACAATCATCATCTCAGCCAAAAGACGTCCACTGCTGGACAAAGGCCTCCCCCAAGGATATGAGGGGTTTTTGCCGTAATCGCCACGCTTGGCAGGCGGGTTGGCGATCGAAAAATAAATAAAATCAACAATATTAATTACTAATGTAAATAATCAACAACTGGAAATAAATATGAATTACAATGTGAACTCTTAAAAAACAAATCAATAATATTAATTACTAATATAAATAATCAACAACTGGAAATAAATATTAATTTTGGCAGTATGGTTTTAGTGTCCGAATTGCAGCTGCAACTTTGCGATAAATAAATAAATAAAATAAATAAATAAATATGTTTATTTAAGTAAGAATAATTATTTTTTTTTTATAAGAGTAGTTAAGAGTTATGACTAAATATTGATAACTTCAGGTCACAGATTATATAGTTATGTCCAGGTTTTTTTAATTTTTTTGCTAATAATGAACTATGTGGTGTATATTTTTTATAAAACATCGTAAGACTTTCTTTTCGTCAGTCCCAAAAACTGAAGGGTGCCAAAGCGGGACTTTTTGGTAGGCAATTTGTGATGATGCCATAGCGGAACCATACCATAGCGGAACTAACCGCCTGTTTCTAACATGTATTTTATTAAGTTACAAATATCAAATCCGTGCATTTTTATTTATTTTCATAATTAGGTATCCCTCCCTATCGAAGTATCTAATATGTACATCAATTTCGTCAAAAACACAAATGGTGAAAAAATTTCCACGAGCAGGATTTGAACCCGCACCCTTCTGACATACCGGGTCAGGTGCTCTCCCAATTGAGCTATCGTGGTTCTAACCAGCCCCGCCGAAATTATTCAACACTATTTACTTATTACTTTGAAAGCCAAGGGCGCCCATTCAATGTCAATCCTGCTCGTGGAAATTTTTTCAACATTTGTGTTTTTGTAATTTGTTCGCAACAAAATTTGCGTTAAAAATTATATAAACATTTTATCAATTTCGTCACCAAGTGGCTCTAAGAAAAGGCGATAGGACACACTGTTTTTTTTTTTTTTTCTTTTTTTTTTTTTTTTTTTTTTTTCTTCATCATTTTTACTGAGGCCTCGCGATCCCCTGCGACCCCCTTACAAAGGCTTCGCGACCCACACGTTGTAAAACACTGTTCTAGACTTAGCTATAAAAAACGTATTATTTTATTTATACAGTAGTATCATCAAAAAATCTTTAGTTTATGTTTAAATATTTACTTTTCTAATGCCTATTTTCACCAATGACCCCTAAGTTTTAGGTGACCCCTAAGCCATTTTAGGTGACGGTTTTGCTCCAACGACTGTCACCTAACACGGCTTAGGGGTAACCTTGTACTTAGGAGTCGTCGGTGAAATTAGCCATTAGTTTCTTTTAAATGTAAATACTCGTTCGAACTCTTTAAGTGGGGAAACTGTCATATTTCGTCTATACATTTTCAACCGTATGGTTAATTATATAAAGTTCAATGTTTATTCGGTACTGATTGAAATGCGTATGCACAATGAAAGCGCGGGCGTGACGCATTATCAAAGATAAATGTGCAATTTTTCATTGCGATAACATTTTAATACGGAAAGTGTTATTTTATTGAATACATAGTAATAAATAGTTGTAATTTTTCCTTTATTGAAGTGGCTTTTTACATTTTGTGCTGCTTTTAACTTGAACTGTTGCAAATGTTACCAAATTATTAATTTGAAATAAAAAACTAAGGCCAAGTACGACAACTATCGTACTTATATCGTAACGTACTAACGGATTAAAGTAAGGGCTTTGATACAGCGCCACAACGTCCGTAAATGGAACCGACAATCTACAGACAGTTCCTTTGATCAATAATGTACAAGATAAGCGTTTCAAAAACACTCCGCGAAAGTAAACAACAAATACTATTTGTGGTCTTATATCAAATTAGGAAGGTCGATTACACTATTTTTATTTGCCAATCTTTTTTGACCTTTATACTCGTGATTTAAGGTTTATAATAAGCTGTTGATGCTATTATAACCTTTTTTACATTCTGTCGTACAATTTTTAGACCTAAGTAAAGTAAAGTAGTAAACAGCCTATAATTGTCCCACTGCTGGGCAAAGGCCTCCATCATTGAAATCAAGACATCGCCACAATTGATGGGTAAATAAAATAAAAAATAAATAAAAATTTGTTTATTTGTCTCAAACAATAAAAGGGGAGGTCTATGTCCAGCAGTGGACTGAGATAGGCCGATGATGATGATGATACAATAAAAAATAAAAATAAACTACATCACACATTAACCAACATAACTTGATTTTAAGACAAAAAGGTCTATGACTCAGTGGCTGCAAGGGGACCTGCAGCCTCTGTTATTCTGCCATAACCAATAACAACAAGAATAATCGGCGATTATATTAATTAATTATAAAAGACGAGGACAGCATACGAAATTTTCACAAAAAAATACAATACAATGTATAGTCGACCATGAAATTGCTTTATCACTTTTGACAAAAACTTCCATTACAAAAAAATTTCGCTAAGACTCATTGTCAATGATGACAACGTATCTGTCACTTGGTCTTTTATACAAAAATCGAACTTGTTGTTTTATTATATGCAAACAAAATTCACTTCTAAGGTGGTAAAGCAATTTCATTGTCGACTATACATTAAATCCACTTATTACAAACAGTCGCCGGGCGGCTATAAAAAAAAACTTCTAGACTCACACCAGTTAAGCCCGAAAGAAGCTTCGTTATGAAACTCGTTAAATGGTTACTAGACAACGGATAAACATACTTAAAAATACTTAACTACATACTAATTATACATAGAAAACACCCAGATCCAAGACAATTTAGAAAAACAATAATTTCTAAATTGACCCGACCGGGGATCGAACCCGGGACCTCAGAGATAAAAACCATGAAAACCGGTTTACAAACCACTCGGCCAAGGACTCGACTAATGCAATGTCAGACATATTTTTAGACATATTTTAAAGCCGATACCAGGGATTGCTTAGGAAGTAGCCAATTTCGGCAATAATAAAATAAATAATCAATTACAAACATTAATTTTTCATAAATTAGCTTTAATTTGTGGTTCAAAGCATTTTAAAATAATATGTGACATTTCAAATTCAACAATGGCGAACGTCAGTCAATCAATGTAATTTTGACCATAAGAGCTTGACGTCCTAATCACGGCTAGCGGGAACCTAAAAGGTTAATCTTTATTTCTGTTTTAGAACGTGTTATGTTTTAAATATGGTCTAAATTCGTCACAACAACATTTATGAACCAAAAAATTATTAAAGAAATAATTTTATTTCTATTTTTCTGAGAATCCTTGTATTTTTTCCTATATTTTTTGAGATACTGTACATAGACTCGGCCCAAATTGAAACATCTCCTTTGACAGTTTTAGATAGATGTGCATGCGTCTGTCGTCTGTACCGTACATTATTGATCGAAGGTTAACCTTTTTACCGCCAACAACTTCTATAGAAGTTCGAGATTTTCGTGCCGCCCACGCCAGCACTTCTATAGAAGTTCTTCTTTGTACCTACTTTATTAAAATACATTTATACGTTGGCGTACAGCGGGACATCGCGTGCAGGATAGTTGGGCGGTGAAAAGGTTAATTAATGGCTTCGCGTTTAGCATTTGGCCAATTTCAAGTATTTTTATTATAAGTAAGTAAAGTGTAAAATTGTACGGTCAACAGCAAAAGTAGATGATGTTTAATAGATTTCAAAATTAGGTTTCGATAGTGTAAGTCGGTATTTTCTATATAACTACAGTCAAAGTCAGCAGGTACTAGTAGACACTCGAAGGTTTTTTGATATGCGTCTAAAAAGTTTTGATTTTCATACTGATTTCATATTTTGAAATTTAACCAATCATCAGTTACCTATGCTGTTGACTGTACGGTAGATAGAAATTAAAATGGAGTCTCAACACGTGTTATTACGGAAAGAACTCTGATGAAACTCGATCGAAGATTATTCATTCCCATTGATTTTATGACAGTAGCGCGTCTCAAACGAACGATTTCGATAGAAGTTTATGCAATGCCTACCGAACGAATCGAAATGACAATTGTCATTTTTCCCCCCATTAAGAAAACGTTTTGCATTTAGTGCGTTTCAAATGCGCACAAATTTATATGCTTGGTGAAGTTTAACGCGGGCCTGCTTCGGACTTGGGTGTGCGTTCTTTCATTGTGGACTTACCTTTAGCAGAGGTAACTCGCCCTGGTGATCTGTATGAAACAACAATGACAGTTTAAGAGAATCGTGTGTGTCGTTTTATTTATTACATCCCTATTTATGTTTCGTAATAATTAGGCTGTGTAAAATTACATATTGGTTTCTAAAGTTTACGCGAACACTACACATTGGAATGAAACAACTTTTACGGATCTACTCGCGTTTATTTTACACATTACTTATTTAATGTTTATCCTGACGTTTCGAACCCTTTGCAGGGTCCGTGGTCTTTTGGTCTGGTAGTATGGTGTCGGGGCTGGGATTTAATATTTTGTATGATGGGATTTGTCCTACCAGCCTGGGCTCCCATCATAGAAAATATTAAATCCCAGCCCCGACACCATACTGTAAGCTCTTTCTGCGTAAAACGGAATGCACCTGATTAAATTTAAATGAGGGTATACAAGCTACCAACTAATTATGAGACGACCAACACCTCAGCCTCCCTGTGACCACGGACCCTGCAAAGGGTTCGAAACGTCAGGATAAACATTAAATAAGTAATGTGTAAAATAAACGCGAGTAGATCCGTAAAAGTTGTTTCGTTTCAATGTGTAAAATTAGTTCATTTTTTTCGGAATTACATTTAAGCGGAGTTTTTGTTGAAGGTACAATACGTTTTCTCGATATACAAGATATGATTACGATGGTCGATTCATGACGACTCAAGGCGGCTGATGGACTCATGACGCGAGCAATTGCTTTAGTTAACTTCCGCTTTTGACGACGAAAATACACTTAGTTGTTTGTAACAAGATGTGTGTTATCTATTTATTTACGTTAAAAGCCTGGCCATGGTGGATGTCTGGGTAGCGGCTAAAAGAGCTCCGAAAACGTTTAAACCCCTTGCAGAGTTGCGGTCGCGTCGTCTAGAACTCGTCGACTGGAACCCTAGCGTTTGCCGACTGTCATGATCTGCGGGGGGCGACACCCCGATGTTTAAAAAAAAAAACAATGAATAAACCACTTTTGGTACCCGATGTTAACGGTGCGTTCATTAAACCGCGCGCGAAGTGTTTCGACAGTGTTGTAGTGCTGAATTGGTGATGCTGCGCGGCCGGGAAGGGGTGGAGTGAGGAATCCCGTTTGTACTCGTCAGTAGTGGTGGTTGTCGCCTGCATCGGACGGCAGTAGGTTACGGGCGGTGGTAGGGGCGTGTTCACTCATAACTTACGTTGACTCGTGACGCGAGCTTGTTTTTTTTTTAGGAAGTAGATTTTGAAAATAGTCATGCCGCAGACGATGCTTGATTTAAATTTACTTATGACAAAAGTCATTTTGCATCGATGGGCGACTTGAATTGACTCATGACGCGAGCAATGATCGATTTTAATGGACTCGTGTGACACAAACGATTTCTTATCGATGTTAAAGATAATCTCTAAATGCTAGATTGATTTGCACGTTTCTATTTGATGATAGTATATTATGATAAAGATGATTTACAAGGTTTTTTATAAAAAGTCTTTTAGCAATGTAATATCTCAGTCGTCTCTAATTCGTAACCTCTCAATTATCTATTTGTAAAATCATTACATGCAACGTTCTTCCACATAAATAAATTTTGTAAGCATAGTACTTCAGATTTTAAGTAACGATTCGAGTCATGAGTAAACACATTTCGCTGAGCGAGTGACCGGGCTGGTCTAATTCCTTCATCTTGCTACTTGACGGTGGACTGATAATTATAGCCAACGTGCGTGATAACACTTGCTTTGAAAGCGAGGCCGCTTTCCATTAGGTTGGTTTCTCGTTGACCGGATCAATAATATCATAAAGAAATAGAAAATCTTTTAGCTACCAATGATTTAGTTAAATGTACTAAGTTGTACTAACTATTATCAAGCAATAACTGTTTAGGCTATTCAATATTTTACTAAAATATATTCATCATTGATATCGATCCTATTGGAACTACATAAAGTTCAAATTATAGTGGCATATTTTTTGTCACTAACAGTTAAAGGGGGCTCACATTTTTCTATGTAGCATCCCTAAAACTAAAGATATAATAGCATATCGGTCATCTATTCCCAGTCCACCGTACAGTAGTTAGAAAGGGACAAAAGATTCACGCTAGCGCTCAACTCCTCTCACACGAATGCGCCAACGGACGCTCGCAACCCCGCAGAGAATGACATACGGCCTTAGGATGGTGTAGAACGTTCTAGATGTTAAGACGGTGGTTGTGGAAGTCTTCCGAGAAGATGAGAAAAGTAAAAAGAGGTTTTAACTCGACCCTTGCGAGTCAGTGTTGCTACTTTATAAGTCGAATAAACTACTAAAAATGCATTATCTAATAAAAGTTTGGTATAATGTTGGTTTTTAATGCTGGCAATATTGTTCACTCTAATGTGTATGAATATTTTTTAGCAACGTTTTTATAATGTTTCGTCTTACATTATCGATGTTATAGAACGTTCTACACGATCTACCGCAGTTGTGAATGCATGCAATTAATTAATTTGTTGTTACCATAGTTTTGATGTGTGATTAAAAATAATTGTAATGATAAATACATTTCGAAATTACACCTAAGGCCGTCCACGTCCGATGCAGGTTACAAACGTACGAAATTAATATTTAATAATAATATATATTTAACGATATATACTTAAGTTACATATATAAGCGTTTTACCCAAGATTTCATTAGTGATATATTGTGTTTTTAAAAATTATCTTTAGTCTATAAACGAGTCATTACTCAGTCCAATTCAACATATATTTAATCAAATATATTTTTTATCTACTACTCATTCACGACGTTTTTAGCTGTGAAAAAGAATCGGCGCTGCAACTTTTTTATAAAAGTAAATACATTTACAAACAAATAATTGTAGTTTGCTTTGCAAATACTTTTTAGATTTGACCGACGGACAAATAAGTATGCAGTTTATAAATATGCCCTTGAGGGACCCAACTGTTAAAATAAAATCCAACAAATCCCAAATACTCGCTTTAAGATGCAACCAAACAACTCATTCCTATATAGGTGGAGGCTTGTTGTTAGCACAGCCATATTTATTCATAATTATGTCAGTTGACTATTTTGCTGTAAGACTTCCGAATACAAATAAATAAAATAAAACGCGAAGCTTTTAAAAATTAAAACATTCTATTTTCACGATAGCTCAATTGGAAGAGCACCTGACCCGGTATGTCAGAAGGGTGCAGGTTCAAACCCTGCTCGTGGAAATTTTTTCAACATTTGTGTTTTTGTAATTTGTTCGCAACAAAATTTGCGTTAAAAATTATATAAACATTTATAAATAGCTTGCCTACTTCTTAACTGATCTTTAGTATTTGTAAAAATATTATGATCGGATGTTAATGACGGTAGTTGTTAACATTGAATGGGCGCCTTTGACTTTCAAAGTAAAAAGTAAATAGTGTTGAATAATTTTGGCGGGCTGGTTAGAACCACGATAGCTCAATTGGAAGAGCACCTGACCCGGTATGTCAGAAGGGTGCAGGTTCAAACCCTGCTCGTGGAAATTTTTTCAACATTTGTGTTTTTATTCTAATTTCAATAGAGAAGTTTCTAGAGTTTTCTAACTAGGCACTTTCTATACAGTAGGCTTAGCCAAAGTAACATTAAGACAACGATAGCGAAGTTCGAAAAGAATAAAATGTATGGAATTGACATAAGCCGCGCTAAATCACGTGGTCAATCTTATGTCAATCCCGTACATTTTATTCTTTTCGAACTTCGCTATCGTTTTCTTAATGTTACTTTGGCTACCGCCACAGGTCCCTCTTATAAGTTTAAATCTTAAACACATAACGAACAACAATGAATCTTGGGTAAAACTCATAACTATCTCTCCCCCCTTTTTATATCACACTCACTCCGCTTCTCCCCGCAGAAAGTGGAGACGGAAGAAGAGAGGAAACAGCCCACCCCACCGCCCGACCAGTGGGCGGAGATCCTCGGCATACCGGGCGAGGAGGACAAAGCAGCCGCCGCACGTCTGTCCAAAGCGAAAAAGTCACAAGACACCGTTTCCGAAGTGTCAGAGAAGTCGGTACAATCGAAATGTACCACGCCAGAGAAAGACCCTTCCCCCAAACAGCTGAGATCCTCGAAGAAAGAACAGCCCACACCCGAAAAGAAATCTCCAATCAAATCGCCGCCGAAGAAGCGGAAACTGGAAGAGTTTGCGGTCCCCGAGCCGGATAAGAAGAAGCGGGTGGAGAAGAAAAAGACGGAGAGGAGGAAGCGGAAGAAGAGCGTGAAGGAATAGTGTTTGCTCCACGTGTTCTTTAAGCGGTGTTGACGTTTTGACGGTGTCGCGTGTGCACGTTTATATGTTTGGTTGGTCCAATTGAGGCGTGTAATGCGTACGTCACACTGCGAGCTAAGCTAACTTAGGCTATGGTTTTTTTTATAGCGAACATTTAACACACTTTTTGTGTTCTGTGTTATACATATATGCATACTACTCTTACGTCTTTCTTCCAAGAGAGTATTCTGCCAAGAAAGTAGACAAAGCATTGAAATCAATGACCTTTTATATACAGACTAGTCATACGTGAATGAATTGCATTTAAAAATGGCGAAATTGTTTCTATGACGTAATACACGTCGAAAAAGAAAGAAAATAAACACAGTCATATCGAACCTATTGTTAAAAAGAGATAAAAACTATTTAAGGTAATTGACAAATGAGCTCTTTGAACTCACCTGATTCTCTCTTTCACTCTTACAGAAAACATAGTACACGCTTCTCGCTTATGCATATCGAATTGGCAACATCACAAATGTCATAACTAAATAATAATTAAATAATTAAATGTTTCCCACACTCACACCAATTATCTAGCCCCAAGAAAAGCTTCCTTATGAAACTCGAGAAATGGTTAACTAGACAACGGATAAACATACTTAATATACTTAATTAAATACATACTTATAATAAGTATATATAGAAAACACCCAGACCCGAAACAATTTAGAAAAACAGGTATTTCTAAATTGATCCGACCGGGGATCGCACCCGGGACCTCAGAGATGGCGACACCATGAAAACCGGTGTGTAAGCCACTCGACCAAGGAGGTCGTCAATGAAAATTTTCTATTTTAAATTCATAATTACAACGTTATTATTACATTACCTACTTACGAATGAAATGAAACACTTGCAGTATAGTTTTTGCAATTTCTGTATACACAGGAAGGCATTTTATAATAAACAACAAAAAACTTATAGAAGGCACAAACGTATTGATGTGACACTGACTGAAGTGTGACTGAGTGAATTTCAGGCAACTACCTTAATTTGTCCTAGCCACTACGGAGGCCAAGCAACGTATCTAAACATAAAATATCATTGATTGAAATCGCCAATTTTGGGTAAACTCGATGTTATTAACCAGATTGAGCATCATCAAAGTAGAGCTCCGAGGTGGAATAGATTGCATCAGTGATGGGTTGCAGCCGATCGCCTGCCTGATGTACACACGGCGGCAGATCAACCTACCCAAAACTGTCAAATTTTTGTTTGGTTATAAGGATCAATATTAATTGGAGAAATTTGACAGATTTGGGTAGGTTGATCTGCTGCCGACTGTACTAGTAAACCCTTGTCCTTTAGTCGGCTCTTACGACGTGCACGGCAAGTTAGGAGCGTTTACGCAGCACACTAGCGCCACTAATGAAAAAAAAACATATCTAGTAATTAGAGATAGAAAATCAAATTATGCTCAACAAACTATTTGAATGAAGTAATTTAGCATTTTTACGGCACCTAATGAACACCTCTTACGGCCACTTTTAACTATAACGCCATATTTAACTAAACCATAACATGTCAGGTGTTCATTAGGTGACGTAAAAATGCTAAATTATTTCATTCAGATAGTTTGTTGAGCATAATTTGATTTTCTATCTCTAATTACTAGATATGTTTTTTTTTCATTGGCGGCGCTAGTGTGCGGCGAAAACGCTCTTAAGTAGTCGATACATTATTTTCACATCCTAAACCAGCAAGGGAAATAAGCTAAACTATTAGAATGCAAAATGAGCTTAAAGTTTTTTCTAGCTATGTGATGCTATGTATTGGTTTTTACAGTTATAACAAACTAGCGGCCGCTCACGGTTTCACCCGCGTGGTTCCCGTTCATAAAAAATATCCTAAGTGTTAATCCAGGTTATAAACTATCTGTATGCCGAATTTCATCCAAATCCATTCAGTAGTTTTTACGTGAAAGAGTAACAAACATCCATCCATATTTACAAACTTTCGCGTTTATAATATTAGTAGGATTATCGTGAATTTATATAATTGTATGAACTAAAGTCTTAAGAACTTAAATGACGAAAGCTATGCTATGTTAGCTTAGCAAGCAGTGTGACTTGCGCTTTAAGGCATTATCAAATTAGGTCTTATGTTTGCTATAGTGTTAAAGAAGTACCTTGGGTGTCTTTGATTCGAAATACCTAGTGGTGCCAGTGTTCGACACGGTAACCCAGATATCGACGCCTGCTTTCCGTCGCCAAAAAATAACATTGTAATTGTATTAGACTACAGCTAGCAAGCACGCAGTCTGTATTTGATTGTGGTTATGTCAAAAGTCAGTTGTTGATCCCTTTTTTTTTAGTTATTAAAGGAAGACAGTGTTGATGACCGGATCCAGTTGAACACTGGAGTTACTACCCCACTTAGGTTTTTGTAAATTTTAAAATGAATTTCCGAATATTTAGGATGCGTTTACACCAAATGGTTTGCAGTAGGTATTCGTACGTGTACAGGGAATTGATAATTATCTGGTCTTACAAGAGATTGTAAATAAGTTTTCATTTCATTTCATTGACTATCACCGTCCAAACCTTCTGTGATGACTGATACAAACGATCAGCTCTTACTATTGTACCAACTCTCTAACTGGAAAATAAATATCAGCTGTTCGATACAAAACATTAATATTCAATCGACCAAAAAGTATGGAACAGCTGAATCTTATTTTCGAGTTAGGGAGTTGGTCCAATAGTAAGAGCTGATCGTTTGTATCAGTCATCACAGAAGGTTTGGACGGTGATAGTCAATGAAATGAAATGAAAACTTATTTGTTCTGTTCGTTTGTTTTACGGGAGTCATCTCAGAATGTTTGGACGGTGATAAAAAAGTCAACCAGTATACAAGATCACATTTAATCAACTGCAAATATTTTGACAAAACATCTAATTACCTATATCAGAGAAATAAGGCCCTAGCATTAAAAAAAAATCAGGCTAGTTGTTGTTTTTTACTTTTCCTGACACAAAAATTTTAATATTTTTAAGAGCCGCCTCTCTTTCGTCTCCTTTGAATGAAACTACGGGCACGTGTAAGCGGTGAAGGCATTGCGGCCTCTCTGTTTCGGCTCCTTTGAATTGAAACTACCGAAAGTGCTTTATTTTACTTTTTTTAATCGAAATGTCTTTTGGCGTTTTTCTCGAAAACTAGCGTATAAAAATTTAAGGTTTTTTTTCATAAAAATAGTTATGTTGTTGTTTAATTTATCCTCAAAATATTTGCAGTTGATAAAATGTGACCTTATATATATATATTTCTTTGCTTACAAAGTAAGGGTTATAAATGAATGTGCACCATCTGTATAACATAAATAAAACTTACATCGGTACTGGCACCAATGCTCGACACCCAGTGTTCAACACAGTTTTCGTCGCGAAAAATTACAGATTTTTATGATTATTTGCATATAGTTTTACGCAAATATTGTTGCGTACAAAACCTAATTCTTAACTGATCTTTCAATATTTGTAAGAATATTAAGATCGGGTGTTGATGACGTAGTTGTCGATTGAGTCATTGAATGGGTCATGAAATGGGAATGAATCCTTCGGCTTATAAATTAAAAGTAGATAGTGTTGATTAATTTCGGCGAGTTGGATTGAGCCATGATAGCATAGTTGGTAATGCACCTGACCCGGCATGTCATGAGGTGCTGGTTCGAATCCCGCTCGAAGAATTTATTCAGCGCTTTGACTTTTTCTAAATACAGATTTTTATTAAAATGTTACGGACAGCTATAAGGTGGCCTGTATTTAATAAATCAGTTGAGGGCACCTATCTATACATATAATAAAGCTAAATAGGGTCGAAAGTCTGTATGTAAAATGGGGTGAAAAGCAACTAAAAGAAAAAACATTTGAATCGACCTTTTTTTATCACGCTTAGTCATAAAACGTGCTTTAATGTTTTCGAACGATATTCATTTTTTTGAAAGTTGGCAATGCTTTCCTTTGACAGTTGCCATTTTCGCGGTATTTTTGCTGTCAAAGTCAATCGCCCAGTTAAAACTACATTGGTGGTGATTATCTACTACTGATGGGGTTATTTGCAACAGTAGAGGGGGCTATTTACAACAGTATTAATGTTATTAAAAGCTATACAAAAAGTGTCACAAATTGCTTTATAGCTCAGGTTAGCATGCAATCTTCATCAAGATATTATTTTTTAAATGTTTAAACTACAAACATTCTCTTTTGATTTCAAAGGTGTTATTTTTCACCCCATATACCGTTTCTAGTGACCCCGTATGAGGTGTAATTCACAACAAGGAATATTTTAGTCAAAGAGTTGCTTTATTTCAGTATAACTCCTTCTGTGGTGAATAAATACGATCGAGGCGATCGTAACTCATGTAGTCAATGTATTATCTTTAAAATACAATACAAATTGACAAGAATATGAACTAGTCAATTACAAATAATGTTGTTATTCACCCCATTTTACGGTAAATGGAAGGTATTCAAAAAAAGGTTGGCTGGGGATACTTAGAATCGATAAAATTCAAAATTCAAAATTCAAAATCATTTATTCAGTTTAGGCTACAAGTAGCTCTTGTGAATGATAACAGAACACGTTCCAACAGTTTTCAGAATTTTTGTCCGTTTGTCTTGATTATTTTACCGCGCATCACGTGAAAATGGCTGAACAGATTTGGATGAAACTTTGCACAGACATACCATGACCCGGACTAGGATATAGGATACTTTTTAATCCCGGTAACAGGTTCCTGTGGGATAGTGTAGTCTTCGCGAACGAAGTCGCGGGCGACAACTAGTTTTTAATAATTGTCGGTCACTGGTTCTAACGAACGCCGGTGCCCACTACCCAAAGTATTCAAATTATTTCAATTTGAAGAAGATTTTATTAGAGAGACTGTTTTTGATGTGTCTTCAAACGCTTCTGGGACTTTTCGTATAGTTTAACGAGTGATGCAAGCTTCTAGAACACATGTCGCGATAACAACATTATTTTGGTTGCATTGTTGTGTTCCGACGGTTAGAGATAAGATAGTCAGTTCCTCCAAGCTACTTAATCTCGAGTGCGTTGAAGGTCATCTGCATTTCTGGATGAAATGAATAAAACTGTTTTGTCATAATAACCAGTGATCAGTAGATAATTTTTTTTTTTTTTTTTTGAGTTTTTGCTGATTGCCTCAAACGGCATTTTCAGCTTCCCCGGGCCTTTTTGGGGGCGGCGAGAAACTAAAGGGTTCCTCAAAGCGTGTGAGTGCGTGTCCCCGTGCCCTACTAGATTCTCCGAGGGATCGGATCGGATCGGAGGGCTTGCATATGTTTATTTAAGATTCACGACGCGACGCAATGTGGAGTTGGTCAACCACTGAGTTAACTGGTCAACTGAGACGGTGGCTGAGATAGCAATTTAAACAGCATTTATTGAAATAAACAAAAAGAAAAGTAATTTGAAGAAAGACTTGAAAAAATAAGATCTTGGAAATAGGCAGCTGATACTAAAGTATCAGAACAATAATTTGTCACGTCCCAGACCAGCCCCCCGACCGCCTAACCGATCGCTTTGACTACGCGTATAATTTATGACGTCATCTTGCCACCTCGCACCGCCTATGAAAGCAATATCAAAAGCTAAAGGCTATAGCTTTCTATATTGCTTTCATTTTTTTTTTTTCGATATTTTCGGGGCCCCGGGGCCCGACCGCCTAACCGATCGCTTTGACTTCGTGTGAGGTTTATGACGTCATCTTGTCGTTTCGTGCCTTTAGCTTTTGATATTGCTTTCATAGGTGGTGCTAGGTGGCAAGATGACGTCATAAACTATACGCGTAGTCAAAGCGATCGGTTAAGCGGTCGGGGGGCAGCATGGAATAAATGTTTACAGCAATAGGTAGGTTTCTTTGCACCCAAGTGTAGTTTGTATTTTTTAATTCCTTATTGTTTGAATTAATTAATTAATGAATTGTGTGTTGGTTTAATGGCGTCGCCGCATTTTTGGACATTGTAAATAATATTGAACAAAAGTTTTGTAAATTTTTTTAACGATAATTAATGTATAAGGTGTGGTATGTAGTGTTATGCTGTTGAAAAACGAGTATGAATATGGCAAACTAATATTTGTATAAAATTTATAAGCACGGAGAAGTTATAATTTGAATTCGATATTTTTTGCTACATAGTGCTGTTATCTAGCACGTATACACCGTGTATGTACACAAGCCGGCGCATCGGACTGTCACCACAAACGGTAAAATTTTCTCAATAGAATTTTCTTAATTTATTGAAGAAATTTAACTGTTAAGTTGATGTGTCTGTACTTTAAATTCAAAGTATCTCTATTCAAATAAACTTATCTACTAAATACTTTTAAATGGTCAAAAATATGTATTTTAGCTGTGTAGAAGGATGGACGCAAAAAACTGCACCGCTTTTATAGAGGTAACGACATTTGAAAAGTCTTGAATTATAAATTCTGAGGATATTGTAAATAAACATTTCTGTCGGAATGAAAAGTCGCGATGGAACAACATGTTCCCGGGATATATATGTTGTATGTTACATTTGTTTTTTCGTTGACAATTTGGTATTGAGCGACTGGACAACAGCAGCGAACGTTGTGATTTTCGGTTTTCAATTTTATTAGTAAGTAGGTAACGTTGAATTATGTTGTGGCTTATATTTCGCTACAGTAGCACTATGGGTGAATTTCAAATTTAAAATATAAGTATTATAATAAAGAAGTGAAGGGGAACGAAATATTAACCAAAAAAAACCTAAATTCAGTTTTTTTTTTTCTCGAATTTTAATTGTTAATATTAAGCTATTTGAAACTGAATAAGTATAATATAATTTTCAATACAAACTGTCAATGTAAGTCTCTGTTAGGATATAGTGATCTTGAAGCTCAGATTATACAGCTCCTTAATAAATAGTACTAAAGAGTACATGTTAAGTGATTGAGAGACATATTTGTAGAATGAATAATTAATACGTAGAACCCTATACCTTACCGAATAAATCTTGCAATTGCCTTTTGTCGTGTATAAACGACAGGCGGAATGGACTCATAAATATTAGTCGGATAAATCCGACTGGCGGTTAAAGTGTTGATTCTGTGCACACATTAAGTTCAAGCAAGTTTTGTTAACTGATATTATATTATCAGTTGGTAGCACTATTTTTTATAGTGCGTGCTCTTTGATAGCTTTACCTTGTACTATCTAAAGGTAATGAAACAGTGTCGTCTTACTGAAAGAGAAGGAGAACTAAAAGTATGTGCTTCTCTTTTATTTTGTCTGTCTCGTTTTTTAAGTATAATTAATGGTATAGCCTTTTTTAAACCTGCCTATCTATTAAGCCATTTTAAGCGTCAGTGGCCGAACGGATGGATGCTCGGATTGAATGCGAGAAATAGAATAGAAACACAAAACAACATTCAAGCAAGTAAAGCATTCATATTTAGATACATGTCATATGATACTGAAAAGGCATCTTCTCAGCATGTGTCGACGACGCTGGTCTTCCGAAGATGCTCAGACTAGAACTAAACTTAACAAAAACTAAGAATAGTAATAAAAATGGTTGTTCGATCCCCACACACACACATACTGACGCCCCACACCAGCATATTGGCTTGTACAAACACATTAATAAAATAATTATGTTTAAAAGAGATATGTATTAAATATGTTCATGATAATGAATGAACATAAAAGTATTTGTTAAGGAATTCTAAAAAGATGTGCTGAATTGCCACAATTTGGCCTTCTTAGACTGCCCCTTGTGGTCGTCTGGTGGTGTAGACCATCTATATTATGTTATACTAAGTACATGATGTTATATTTTACTGTAAATAGTTTCTGTATGTACACTTGTATTTCCTTTTTAACGATTTCAATGTGAATAAACTTATATTGTAAATGATGTACGTTTCATTTCCATTTATCATGTGATTTCAGCATCAGAAAACAAAATTTTTGAATTTTGCATTTACAATACAATATAAGGTCACAAGATAAAATTTTACTAGAAAAAATCAATCCAAGGTCGTGCGTTCGATTCCCACACGAGCTTTCTGAGTTGAGCTAATTGATTTTTTCTAGTAAAATTGTATCTTGTAACATATAACTTCATTTAAATATAACGAAAGGACAGCAAGGTAGCAGGTGTACAGGGCTGCGTTCGCAAAGGTCGTCCGATGACGCTCGACGATGCAACAGCCGTTCTAAAAGTGTCGGTGCGTTCGCGTGATGATGATCTGAGGTCGATCGAAACATCGCTCGACGATGTAGCGGTCGTCCTACGAGTTCTCCGGGGTTTTTTTTGTATTGTTTTACGGCTCTGGATGAAATCCATCAAGCCTATTCATTCGTTCTAAACACTTCTTGTCTGTCTTGGTTATGTCATTAGTTTCTTAATTTCATTAGTATTTTTCCCTACATGTATGATGATGATGAGTGAGTAATGATAGACCCCCCAACCCCTCGAGTATCTCAGTAAAGATGTGGGGCTTTACTAAGTCCTCACGCGGACTTCTTGAGAGAATTTAAAAAGTGACGTTGCACTGTTTTGTTTCATTTGCCAACACTCATGCACGCTCACGAACACTTAATGATTAATAATCCACCATTATTTCACATTAATATTCGACATACCACAAATTTTAGAAAATAAACCAAAACCGCAGACATCACTTTTCACTTTGCCGCCAAGAAGTCAGTTCTCGGGGTGAGTCGCCCTGACGTTTAATTGACAGAAATATGAAAGTTTATTGAATTGAATACCAACAAATTACTTTCATACTTTGTAAGGTTATGATTTTCTAGCGCGCTTTTTAGATTTCGTGATTTTTGTGAAAGTTCGACTAAATTATTTATAGTTTGTCCAGCTGCACAGAAAATTAGTTTTTTCCATTTTATTAGCTTTCACACTAGATTTTTTACCTGTTTCTTGGAAATTGAAATTAATTGTTTATCAATATAACCTTAACGCAATGACATTGACAGCTTCAGCGGCGGGTGTCGTTCTAAAACGTAGGACGTTGAGTGTCGTCCGCCTTGGGGCGATCACTCGCAGCCGTGCGATGGTTTACGAACGCAGCCCTGTATTCAATTGCCGATAAGACTCTAATCAATTGCTGACTCTCTGATTAAAGGAAAAAAACGATCACTGATACCACTCCCAATTCCCTAAAGTATCAGAGATATATAGTCATTCCTCCGTGTTTCGGAAGGCACGTAAAGCCGTTGGTCCCGGCTACATTAGCAGTTGTTAATAACCACCGCCCCGCACTAGGCCCGCGTGGTGGTTTATGGCCCGTTCTCCCTATCCATCCATAGGGAAGGCTCGTGCCCTAGCAATTTATTAATGTAGAGTTAGAAACGAAAGTAGCTAACATTTTAGTACCTACTTTATTAATGCAAATAAAATAATTTACAGGCGCTTGTTAACGTCTCGTAAAGTTATTACTACCTATTTAACCTTTTAACCGCTACTCAGTCGGCTATAATCGACAAGCGATAGCGTGCCCTGCACGCTAACGACGGCAATGACCTACAATACCTATAGTATACAAAAACAAAATAAAGATTTTGAAATCCTTATACCTGCTGCAAGTTTTTACTCTGAATTGAATACTTGGCGTACAGGACACGGCGACGAATTTTTGATGATGTAAATTGAGATTATTTTGTTCTTTTCTCTGGGGTTTGTAGGCAACTCTAGGAAAATTAGCCCCTTTTCATTCCGATCACTGGTTATCTGTAATATGTACTTTTTAATGTGGCAACTCAATTCTGATGGTGGGATATAAAATAATGACAAGTAATAAAAGGTGTTGCAATACTAGCAGTGTGACTAACAGGAAAAAAATTCCTGATTTTCACACTGGTGTGACATGTTGTTGTGACCACGAGTCCGTACTGATTATTTTACAGTAACAAAAAAAATAATTTTCCATTTTTGCAACATTTTTCATTGCTGCTCCACGCCTATTAGTCATAGCGTGATATAGCCTTCCTCGATAAATGGACTATTCAACACAAAAATAATTTTTCAATTCCAACCAGTAGTTCCTGAGATTAGCGCGATCAACTAAACAAACAAAAAAATGGTGATTAGTCCTATGCCCATCAAGCCCATCAATGGGGTATTTGACAGGTTTTATAAAAATATGTCTAATGGTTCATTATAGCATAATATATTTGCAATTTGATTAATTCGTTATGAATTTCTTTATTTTTTATGAAAATCGCTATTAAAATTCAAATTAAAAATAGCCGCCAAAACGCTGAAGACGCCATGCATGCAGGTCACGTGATGTGACGTCACCTGCTTGTAAGCAAACTTTTAGCTGTCAAATCAAACGTACAAAACTTTGATTGACATTTTACTGTTTACAAGCTGGTGACGCCACTCCAGATTCAGCGTCATCCCGTGAGTTTTTGATCACGTGGTCAATCATAAAAAAATTATTATCTTATTAATGATTTTTTATAAAAATCATACTTATTTTAAAATTATGTGCTGGCTAAATTAGTTTAAAAACATGTTTACTATTAAGTTAACAACAGTTTGATCAATATTTTCATTGTAGTCAAATACCCTATTGTAGCTGATGATTGATGACTTGATTTCAATGGTGAAGGCCTTTGCCCAGCAGTGGGACTGTCAATCTATAAGCAATCGCCTTCATAGTTATGGTAGCCTGGTACTTTGTGTGCAATATTAATTAAATCTAGTGCAACTAAAAATACAAATGATAAAAAATAAACATATATTCCTACACAAAGCAGTTAAGTAATCAACTAATAGGTACAGTTTTTCGCCCGACGGATCAATCAGTTGTGTCTCAAAAGCACGGATCCACGGCACAACCAAGGATTAGAGTTTTCGTCAGTTGGGCTATAGGTATTTTTTTTTCCAATGGACCAATCAAAAATGCCCACGGCACAACCAGTTGAGCATAGTAGTTGCCGAGGGTCCGGAAGGGTTAGTTCTGGCTATAAATAAATCTACTAAAGCATTAGACACCCAAGAAAAAAAACTAAAGTGTGTATTTCGGTAAAAAAATCAAAACAAGTTGCAAATTAATCTTCAGCTCCCTCAGAAAGAGCCAGCAGCGCCGGAGACCACGGAAGAGACGGAAGAAGCGGAGCCGGAAGAAGTGAACGCGGAAGAGGAAGAAGCTGCGCGGGAGCGGGAGGCGCGCGCGCAGGCCTCCATTAAGGAGAGGGAGAAAGAGGTGCAGCGCGCGCTCGCCACCAGCCTGCGGGACAGGGACAAGGAGAGGGAGTACCACAAGAGGGATGAAGCGGTTCAGGTCAGTAGGATTACCAACTAGCGAAAATATAAATATCAAACAAAGGTCGTGCAAACGCCTTTTTACAAGCTTTTATTTAGCTTGCAATGTATGTATGTAATTTGTTCGGGTGGAATCTTGCAACTCAATTTTGAAGCAGATATCTTCAACCGATTGAGCTGAAATTTTGTATACATGTTCAGTTCGGATGACAGTGCATGGTTAATTGTGTGACGTCATTCTAAATCCAAGATGGCGGACTAATTATTTTTAATGCATTCCTACAATATGGGTATCAAATTATAGGGCTTGCTGAGAATAACTCGAAAAATAAAGTGACGTCACTCTAAATCCAATATGGCGGACTTCTAAAGCTTGAAACTCAATTTTCTAAGCAGATATCTTCAAATGATTGAGCTGAAATTTTAGATACACGTTCAGTTTGGATGACAATACATGGTTAACTTTGTGACGTCATTCTAAATCCAACATGGCGGCACACCCAAGATGGCGGGCGAATTATTTTTAATGCAATCCTACAATATGGGTATGAAATGAAAGGGCTTGCTGATAATAACTCGAAAAATAAAGTGACAACACTCTAAATCCAATATGGTGGACTAAGTTTTTAATGCTTGCCTACAATATGGGTATCAAATGAAAGGAATCAGATAAATAGACTGAGAAACGTGTCCAGCGATAACTAAAAAGTAAAAAATAAATTAAAAGTAAAAAAACCTTTTTAAAAAACAAGCTTTTATTTAAATGCGCTAAAAAGAAAAAAATAAACTTGCAATTGTAAAAAAAATAACAAAAAAAATTATAACTATAGTTAGCTGACAAGCTAACCATAGTTATAATTCTATATATTCATCTAACATATCTACTTACAGTAATAGTAAAACTAAATTTTGCATATTAAAATTAATTTTGAATCGTCAAAATAAAATGTTGTAATAAAAGATTTATTCAGATTCGTGCTGTGTTGGTTTCCCAAATTAAATAAAGTACCTATCATTGCAGCACTTCAACGCACTGCTGGCCGACTTGGTGCGCAACCCGGAGCTGTCGTGGCGCGAGGCCAAGAAGCAACTGCGCAAGGACCACCGGTACAGCCTCGCCGAGCTGCTCACCAAGGAGGACAAGGTCGGTGCACACGCATTCGCAGCTCTGTGTACGGTCGCCCAAAAAATTGGTTTACCACCCTAAGGTTGAATGTCGCATGGCAGATTCATAGGCGATAAAGGTTAGTTTCGCTTGCAGATCGATCTGACAACTTCTATTGCCATCTTTATTTGATTAGATTACTGTTTGTTTTGACAAAATGTCAATTGTCAGTTTTCTTTTTATCAAATAAAATTTGGTTGTCTAATATAAATAGTTTTTATTACTTTTGTTTAGAAAATTTATATTTTCTTTACCGTAATTAATGTCTTATCCATTTGTAATAAAGGTTAAAATGCCATGCACTTATAAGTGACCTACGACGTATGAATACTTATCAATTAGGTTTACGTCATTATTATGCATCTCTTTCAGTGATATCTAGTATGAACGTTGTTGTAATTTTCGATGACTAGAAAACTAAATCAAAACTGGTACACCACTTTCTTGGGCCACTGTACACTTTGTTACCAGTTATATCACATTTCGCACAAAGAAAGGACATCATTCACCGTCCATACATTTTTGGGCTAAATCTGCAAGTGCCGGCCAATCAAAAATATTATTATATTTTATTAACTTATATTATTCTGTTCATTTGTTACTATGGAACCCAACCTGTTGGATAATTTTTTGTATTGTTAAACGAGGTTCAAAGATAATATTTTTACATAGTTTATAAAAATATTCAAATGCGTTATTCAGATGTTTGTTTTATCACTTTCGAACGCAAGTCACGCGCTGCTGGAAAAAGAAAATAAAAAAAATAGTACATATTTTTTATTACACTGACAGAATATTAATTAACCAGCGGTTGAATAATAATTCAAAGACTGGACTTACAACTTTGGTGTCATAATAAAAAATGTTCATTATGTTATGGTCTAATGAAATGTTACGTTTTTTTTTTGTTGGCCGGTACTTTTCAAAATAACCCAACTTGGGTGATCTCCTTTGGTGACTCGTTTCTTTGTCGCACCTCCAAAAGATGGAATAGTCTACCAGCACACGTTTTCCCTCCTTCCTATGACATGGGGTCCTTCAAACGAGGCGTGAATAAGCACCTTGTGGGCCGGCAGGGTGAGGTTAACTGATGCTACGTTAGTTTCCACGCTGCACCAGTTGTCTTCGCGTCTGGACTCCATTTCCACTTAACATCAGGTGGTATGGAGTCATTTGCCGTGCTAGGTACCTATTAAAAAAAAAAGTTGCCTATTTTATTTACAGATACATTTTTAAGTTAATAGCATTACATACAAACAAAAATAATGAATTGAAATGAAACAACTTTTACGGATCTACTCGCGTTTATTTTACACATTACTTACCTGTGACCACGGACCCTGCAAAGGGTTCGAAACGTCAGGATAAACATTAAATAAGTGATGTGTAAAATAAACGCGAGTAGATCCGTAAAAGTTGTTTCATTTCAATGTGCAGTGTTCGCGTAAACTTTAGAAAACAATAAAAATAATAAATATTAAGCACCTTTACGTTTATAACACCATGTGTTATTGATAGAACCATCCATTCCAACTTATCTTTTATGAAAAGTCTCAAATAAGTAAACGCAGTTTTCGGCCAAGCTTATTACCTAAAGCACGTATGTACTAACTATGCTTAAAAAAGTATCACTTTTGAGGGGGCACAACTTTATGAAACCTTTCTTCCTGTTTAAAAGATGTCAGCTCATTTAACAGTTTTAAGTCAAAACTATCAAATTATGTTATTGAAAACTATGCACTATTTAAGACCAACATTTAATTTTTTTGTTCAAACGTACCCACTTATTATTATATGTTTACTAAGCTGTCAAATGAGTGTTGTCGGTGATCATAATTAAGGTATATATTTTTTTGTTTATGTTATTTTTACTCTTATGTAAGTGGCATTCGTCTTTTTTGAGAATAAACTCTTTAAACATACAATAAAAGTGACTAAAAAAGGATTTTAAATCCCGACAATTTTTAATTTGAAAAAAGATTATGGTTACTATATATAATTTATTAATTTTCTATATTCACTATTTGTGTTGTATTTTATGAGTCGATTTTTAGTGCTTACATTTTTAAATCCCGACAATATTTAATTTGAAAAAAGATTATGGTTACTATATATAATTTATTAATTTTCTATATTCACTATTTGTGTTGTATTTTATGAGTCGATTAGTGCTTATATTTTTATTTTATTATTGTTTGTCTACCCTCTTTTGGGTAATAGCAGAATACCAGTGCTTTGCTTACAAACTTTTGTATTTTTGTGTATAAGGAAAATTAGCCACTGAGCTATTGCCCTTTTGTGCTTCTGCAGCACATATAAAAATTTTTATATGTTATTATTATTGTTATTTTTAATAGATTTTTTTTTATAAAGTGTTTGGTGGCGCGGGCGATGCCGACGTTGAAAGTCACCGACTGGCGCAACCAGTGTTTCTATTCTATTGCCTCATTATTTCACTATTTTTCTCACAACTTTTTCAATATTTACTCAAATTTTTGTACTTTCTAGGAACGCCTGTTCGGCCAACACACATCGACTCTAGCTAGCAAGCGTCGCGACAAGTTACGCGCGCTACTAACCGAGCTCGGTGTCTCCTGCACCGCGCACTGGAGGGACGTGAAGACTCAGCTGGAACAGAACCCGGCCGCCCCTGCCTATAGCAGCGCCTCGCAGGTACTGTACCCGTCTGTACCCGACTGTACCCGCACCGGAGAGACATGAGGACGCAGCTGGAGCAGAACCCGGCCGCCACCGCCTGTAGCAGCGCCTCGCAGGTTCTGTAACCGTCTGTACCCGACTGTACCCGCACCGGAGAGACGTGAGGACGCAGCTGGAGCAGAACCCGGCCGCCCCTGCCTATAGCAGCGCCTCGCAGGTACTGTACCCGGCTGTACCCGCACCGGAGAGACGTGAGGACGCAGCTGGAGCAGAACCCGGCCGCCCCCGCCTATAGCAATGCCTCGCAGGTACTGTCAGGTCACCTGTACCACCAGTAACTGATATATAGGTTTTTTCACTATTTTATATATTTTATAAATATGACTTTGGCTTTCTACTCCTCGCCTCGGGTGAGGTCATAAAGGGGCAGGTTACCGTTGCATACAAACCGGTACTTATTTACTATTTCCTATTTCCGGTTATCATATTGCGCTCGGCTCACGAATAAAGAAACAGGTTGGAACTTGTCGGTACCTACTACCTGGACTGGGGCATACAGGCTTGAACGACTCTGAAGCCATGATGGTCAATAAAGACAAATTTACCTGTTTCTTTATGTAGGGTATCCTGCACTGATCCGTACCGACACCCGCACCGACAAGTCCGTACCGGAATACCCGCTTCTTTATATCCTCACTCCTCGTCTATACAAGGGTAGCCAACTTTTTTTGAACCAAATAAAGTATTTTTGGATTCAGTACCCATAACAATATAGTAGATAGGGATTTAATAAAAATAAATATAGTATATTAAAAAACATTATTTTTTTCTTAAATGAATATTTTGTGAGTTCCGTTTTAGACAGTAGAGACTGATTTTAGCGACTTTGCTGATAAAATATAGTAGTTTCGCCTACTATAATATGTTTTTAAAATAATAGTAGTTAGACATCTAAAATAGTAGGATACTATCCACCGGGTCTTTTTGACCTTGTAACGCAACATAGAAAAGTTCAGCATTGGATCTAATGAGGCCGATGCAGTTCTAACGGAAAGGCAGGTAAAAACATTCCAGATTATTATATAGTAGGGTTGGCAAACCGTCTTTTTTTTATGGTAAAAGGAGGCAAACGAACATGCGGGTCACCTGATGGAAAGCAATCACCGCCGCCCATGGACACCCGCAAAACCAAAGTTATCGCAGATGCGTTGCCAACCTTGAGGAAGGAGTTGGATCTTGAGGAGGGAGTAGGAATTGGGAGGGGGGAGGGGTGAGAGATGGGCCTCCGGTACTTTCACTCACCGGACGAAACACAACAGCAACGAGTGCCGTTGTTTCACGCCGATATTCTGTGAGAGGGTGGTGTTACGCCGGGCGAGCCGGCCCATTTCGTGCTGCAACGCAGCGTGGCTCTACCACTCAGACAGAAAAGTCTATAACAGTCTATACTCACCTGTGGGTACAGGTGGGTACCTGTACCCACATTTACCCACCTTTGCCTTATAGATCCATGTACCATGCCAACATCATCATCTCAGCCAAAATCCGTCCGCTCCTGGGGGTATACCTCCCCCATGGATCTCCACAAAGACCGGTTTGTAGTGCTCGCAAGTACTGCACACATTGTATAGTCGACAATGAAATTGCTATACCACTTTAGAAGTGAATTTTGTTTGCATATAATAAAACAACAAGTTCTATTTTTGTTTAAAATACCAAGTGACAGATACGTTGTCATCATTGACAATGGAGCCTTAGCGACATTTTTTTTTGTAATGGAAGTTTATGTCAAAAGTGATAAAGCACTTTCATGGTCGACTATACCTGATAGATAGATCCATTAATCATACCAAAACGGCAACGTCATCGTCATAATCTCAGCCAAAAGACGTCCACTGCTGAACGTTTGGGCTCCCCCAAGGATCTCCATAACGACCGGTTTGTGGTGTTCGCAGGTACTGTACACCGCAAATCCTGTAGATGCGCGGGATTGATAACTTCGATCCCGCTGGCTTGCGGGATTCGATTCCCTAACATGTACTCGATGATTATTTTACGCAAATTTTGTTGCGAACAAATTACAATTTGAAAAAATACAGTGTTGAAAAAAGTAAGTAAGAGTAGGTAGTGTTGATTAATTTGGGCGGGTTGGGTTGAGCCACGACAGCATAGTTGGCAGTGCACCTGACCCGGCATGTCATGGGGTGCGGGTTCGAATCCGGCTCGTGGAATTATCAACACTGTCTTTTTTCATAATGTACCTACTCGATGTTCATAATATTATGTGTACTTTATGTGTTTTAAATTGAATATTTTTTGTTCATTTAACCTTTTTACCGCCAACAACTTCTATAGAAGTTCGAGATTTTCGTGCCGCCCACCACGCCAGCACTTCTATAGAAGTTCTTCTTTGTACCTACTTTATTAAAATACATTTATACGTTGGCGTACAGCGGGACATCGCGTGCAGAATAGTTGGGCGGTGAAAAGGTTAATGTAGGTACCTAATTTATTATTTTGTACAGATGGAGCGCGAGTTCCGCGACTACCAGCGCGACAAGCAGAGTGCAGCGAAAACTGCGATGCGGCAGCTCTTGCTCGAGACTCGCTCCATCACGCACAAGAGCCACGCTGCCGTTAAAGAAAACCCTGCTGCGTTGCAGCATATACACCAGACGCTGCGGCACGACGCCAGGTGAGTTAGAGAGCAACAACGGGCCATGAAAAACTGTGCCGCACTGCAGCATTTACACCAGACGCTGTGGCACGACGCTAGGTGAGATAGCCTTGCCACGTTGCAGCATACATGAGGCTGGAGACTTCTGCCGCACTGCAGCACACTTACTGACGCTGTCATAAAGGTCGAAATATCATACGTAGCGCCTGCTAAAAAGTATTTTTTTTAAATCGTTGGGTTTAGTTGTTAAAATATGCAGCTACTAAATTACGAATATTGATGTTATCATTGTATTTTATCGTTTCCAGGCATATAAATTAAGAAATTTTGTTGTAATTTCAATAATAGTGATTTTTAGTCGTGTTTTCGAAATAATTATGATCAAGTCAAAATTATACAATCGTGTATTTCAGGATAAACACATGATTTGAAACACCTATAACAACATTTCAGATTCTTTAGTCGCCATAACAAGAAATTTTTATCAAACAATTCTTGTTATATTTTGTCGGTTGTTTAAATGATGAATATCTCGATGTCGATGAAGTAGGATCACTACATAGTATAAAACAAAGTCGCTTCCCGCTGTCCCTATGTATGTATGTATGCTTAGATCTTTAAAACTACGCAACGGATTTCGATGCGGTTTTTTAATAGATAGTATGATTCAAGAGGAAGGTTTATATGTATAAATACATGCATAATATATTAGAGAAACTGATAATTTTAGAGGTTTCACATTTTTTTGCGCTTACAAATAGATCAAAATAACGTACTACAGTATTGTACACCTTAAAAGGGTCTACAAAAAAGTCTTTTAAGGTGTACAGGACTTTTTTGTAAAAATTATTATAGTGGGTTATCCCTTAGAGATCTTAGGGATAACCCACTATAATAATTTTTTATCCTTTACATTTTACGAGAAATAATGGATTATTTACGAAGAGATTTTAAGCAATACAGCATTAATCCTTTTTCAATTTAGTACCTTAAATACATTGTGCATTCAATATAGATCAATATGGCCCTTTACAGCAGTAATTTAAATGAATATTTTCGAAGATATTACAGATTTAAAATGCAGCGACATAGCGGTTGCGTGTATCAGCATTGCACCCGTGCGAAGCCGGGGCGGGTCGCGTTATTTATAAACCTTAGTGGTTTTGAAGTGCTAGTTGGCAAAACTTGTGTGAGTTGATATTATGTTAAAGGAGATTGCCATGGAGCAGGTCCCTTTTGTGGTATCGTGTGCCAGATTTGAATAATAATCTAAATAAAAGATTTATAAATAAAGTAAATATAAATAACTAAAGTGGGACCTGTAAGAGATATTTAATTTAATCCCCAAATGGTGATGTTTAATAGATAGATGGGCTGTAGGTGGTATCTATCATGTCAATGTCAGTTAATAACCTCAATTTCTTTAACAGAAAAAAAATTGATATCTCTTGAACCAGGGTGAATATATGAAAAATTGTTTTTAATTATGAATATACTATGTTTTGACTATAATATAAAGCAAAAATCTTCAGGGCACAACAATTTTCCACAGGGACCCAACTTCCCATACAAAAGTGGCAATCTCCTTTAAAATAAATAAATAAAAATATAATGTGTACATTCTCTGTTCCCAGGTACCTAGCGTTGGAACACATCCCTGCGGAGCGGCAGACCATGATCACCAGCTACCTGGAGGAGCTGGACAAGAAGGGGCCGCCGCCGCCGCCCACTGCCACCGAGCCCAGCCGCCGCGCCAAGCAGTGACAGGTTCGACGCTCGGTTGAAGCATTTTTTTTAATAATTAATTTTTTTAAAAAAGATAAGCTATGCTTCTTACAACGCTACCAAGCAGTGACAGGTTCGAAGCTCGGTTTAAGCATTTTTTTAATATTAAATTTAAAAAAAAGATAAGCAATGCTTCTTACAACGCTACCAAGCTGCGCCAAGCAGTGACAGGTTCGACGGCCAGACATGAGATAAGGCACGAACATTTTTAATAGTAAAAATTATGTTATGGAGTTTTTAAAAGAATTAATGCCCCAACGCTTTGGCCCAGTTGAGGCGCTTATAAAAAAATACAAAAACAATATTATTTAAAATGAGGTATGAATTGAAAAGTCCGATACATGCTTTGCCCAAATTGCAAATTGAACCCCGGACTACCGATATCGGGCGCAGCACTATTGAGAATTATATTTTAATAAGGCTGAATGAACTTTTCTTATTGTCATAACCTTTTTCTCTCTGATATAATAATAATGTCTATGGCTGTCATCGGGTTTCCGTTCTTCGCTGTGTAAACAATAAAAGTTAACAAGAAATCTCGGTATTTCATTAAATAAACACCTAACCTCAATAAGCACTTCACTTTTGCACTAAAAATTATACCATTAAAGTTAATATTCAGGTTCTTAATAAAATCTAAATAGACATTTTTTTTATAACTTTATTCCAACAAAGAACTTATTTTTATTTCTATTTGCAGTTGGCGAGGATGAAACGGTGCTGCACCAAAAAGAAACAAATAAGTGCCACCGCACGCGCGAGACCCAGCACACGCACCGCAGCCGCAGCCCACTGCCCACGCCCACTCGTGCGCAGCAGACAGGTCCACGGTCAAAGATAACCTCACATTGTATGGACACTATGTTTTTCCCTGTGCAGATGTAATTGTATCTTTATGACATTCTAATAAGGTTGAAAATCAGTTAAGTGATCTAGTGAATATAACACAGAAAACCCATTGCCCACGCCCAGTAATGGGCAAGAAACAAACACACGGTCAAAGATTAACTACACATTGTATGGACACTAATTGTATATTTATGACATTCAATTAAGGTTGAAAATCAGTTGTGTTACGTAATAAAAATACCACAGATAGCCCAATGCCCACAGATGGGCAAGAGACAGACACACCGTCAAGATAACTTCACATTGTATGGACATTGTATTTTTTACATAAGCTGATGTAATAGCAACTTTATTACTTTGAAATAAGGTCGAAATACAATGAAAAGTTTCAACGTGCTGTATCCGTTAAAGAGTTGAATGGTGTGTTTGTCTTAAGTTTGTTTAATATACAGGGGGTTCTAAAGATCAACGCCATGCCGGAAGCTAATGACAGGCGAGGTGACAGATGTTTAAAAAAATCAGTAATAATTACACTTATTGACGTAACGTACTTTCTAGTACTGTAAGACTATGACTATGTTATTTAAACTATATTTTTTCTGGTTTTATTAAATTTGTGTCGTCGTACCTACTGTTTTTGGTTCGGTCTTGATGTTTGGAGCATCCTGTATACACTTGTGTGTAAATAAACACCACAATATACTATAAATAACATATCACTGTGTGAATACATATTGACATTAAAATCAACAATCAAATATAACATTCCATACATAAATTCTTGATGTTATTAATAATAATAAAAAACTATTAATAATAATTATAAAGAAACATGAACCGAGGCTGTGATTTCAATGGTAAATGTCGGGGTGCCTATTGCGAGTTTTAACGAAAACGAAAATTTGCATTGTAAATAAAACTAGCACTAGGCGCTTTGAATTATTATATCGATAGCATCAAGATAACTTAAATTCTTTCAATTATTTACAGTCTCTATAAAATCTTCTATACAGGGTGGAAACTTTCAGCGGGGCAGTAAGGGGAAGTACTTATCCGTTACAGCTACACGAAAATGGTCCTGTCTTAAAAGTCTTAAGAGACTATCCATATTTTTTTATGGAATTTCGATCCCCATTCAAAGATTTTCAAAAAAATGTACAGTTAGCAATAAAATAGCCATTTTACACAAAAACATTTTTTGATGCCAATCGATCCTGTTTCTAATACTGATCAAAAACTTCTATGGGACCAACCATCGTTGGAGTACTCAAAAAGTCACAAATTGCAAAAAACTATTCCCGTACATTTTGTAAAGAATTTGTGTAACTGAAATACAAAAAATAAAATAAAAGACAAATGATCACGTAGAATTTTACACATATGAAAAAGAAGGCGTATTAAATTTCTTTTTTTATTAACTAACTTATCTTGATGATGCACAGCACACTCAGAGCTCTTCATAAAAATCAAAATTCCATAAAAAAAATATGGATAGTCTCCTAAGACCATTTTCGTGTAGCTGCAATGGATAAGGTACTTCCCCTTACTGCCCCGCTGAAAGTTTCCACCCTGTAACTTAAACATACTATGATATAGTAATTATTAACGGGATTCTTACCGTGCTTATTATTTGCGAGTATCCGATATTTCGGCACAGTTGCATGCGCATGATCACGGAATTAGTGAAAAAAAAATATATCGTATACTTTACAAATAATAAACATGGTATGAATCCCGTTAATAATTACTATATTGAAAGTTCTATGATAGTTTAAATAGTTATATACTATAATATATACATATTTATGACGTAGTTGTCCACATTGAATAGGGCTCATTTGGTTTACAGAGTAAAAGTAGATAGTGTTGATTAATTTCGGCGAGTTGGATCGAGCCACGATAGCATAGTTGGTAGTGCACCTGACCGCCGGGTCGTGGAGTGCGGGTTCGAATCCCGCTTGTGGAACTTTTTTAACACTTAGTTTTTTTTTTCAAAATTAGTTACTTATATTAAGTTATTTTTGCAACAGTAGCTAAATTATCTATAGCGACTCAGTATCGGTAAGCGAACAACTTTCTCCTAGTAATAAAGGCCGAGATATGAAAATGTTTTAAGAATTGAGTGTTTTGAAAAATGTATTAAATATTGCACAACAAATTAAAGTTAACATGTGTAAGTAACTCTGCATTAAGAGGTAGTTTGGATACACTTTGGATTTTTTCATTTCACATATTATAATATAATATATACTAGCGGCCGCTCGCGGTTTTACCCGCGTGGTTCCCATTCCCGTGGGAATATCGGGATAAAAAGTTTCCTATGTTTTAATCCAGATTATAAACTATCTGTATGCCGAATTTCATCCAAATCCATTCATCCGTTATATTACTATATTAGTAGGATTATTTAATATATATTGTGCATACTGTTTGACAATTTATACACTAAAATACGGTTAATCACTTCAATTAGATGCTAATTCAAAGCAAAAGTAGGTGTACAAAAACAATAAAAAAGACCTTTACTTTCCGTGCTAGCATAAAAGTGAGGAGCTCGATGGCGCAGTGGTTAACGCGCTCGGTCTGCCAGTGCTGAGGTAAGCAACTTTCGCAAAGGCCGGTCATCGGATAGGTGACCGAAAATGTATCATCTCTCGTTCCTCCGTGCTTCGGAAGGCACGTGTTGCCGTCGCTCCCGGCTGCATTAGCAGTCGTTAACAACCACCGCACCGCACTGGGCCCGCGTTAACCACCAGTTTATGGACCGTACTCCCTGCGGTGTATCCATCCATAGGGAAGGCTCGTGCCCCAGCAGAGGGACATAAAATGAGCTGATAATGATGATAAAACTAAGGTACGGCAAAGTAATGATTCTCGTCCTATTTTTAAGGTTCATTTTGCAACACAATGATAATAGAAATTGACTAATATTTTCATTTTCAGACGTTTTCATAAATGTCACCGAAAGCACCTATTTTCCAGCCATAGGCTACTGTTGTAAAAATATCTTTGTTTAATTTGATAATATTTGAAGAAAAATCTATGTAACCCTCTTTATAAGGGATGTAATATTTGGCATTGTTAAAGTTCATATAGAGAAGTGCAGACAGATGAAATTTATGTGTAACTAGCTGACCGGCGGACTTCGTACGGCTTTGACAGTTTCCATGACAACAAAACAATCGAATCATTCGTCCGCTTAAGAACACCCGTATCCCATGATGGACCCCTATAGCAGCGCCACCTACAATCCAATTGTAAATCTAAACCATTCTCGAATACACAAAAAATTTCATCTAAATACACACGCACAGAAGATTTATATATATATAAATAAAGATATGCTTCGATCAATGATGTACACACGGCGGCAGATCAACCTACCCAAAACTGAATTTCTACAATCAATTTTGAACTTTATTGTTTGGATATAAGAATCAATATTCATTGGAGAAATTTGACAGATTTGGGTAGGTTGATCTGCCGCCGACTGTACTAAGCAAGGATGGGCAAACTTTTTCATTCGCGTGACAATATTTACTAACAAAATCTATGGCGGGCCAGGCTATAAAATTTTTTTTGAATTTTTTCTTTAAATAAATATTTTTTTGTGAAATTAAAATATTGATACAGAAAATGCATACCGTTTACTGAAAAACACACGCATTTGAGTTTTTGTTTGATGGTCGCGGGCCGGATTTCGGCCATCCCTGTACTATATAAAGAATCCGGAACAAATATACATTTCTAAAGTGGTCATGTTTGTTCATACCTATACATTTAAACGAATAACAAAATCTGACAAACCATTGGATAGCATCAACAACTTCATCTTACTGTGAACCTTAAGTCTTAACCATAAAGTTTTAAATTAAGTTTGCAATATATTTGTTTTTTTTTAAGTGTAGTTCGTTCCCTGAGGAACCGGCTAAGGTCATAGACCATGCTGCCATGTCATTAGTTTCTTAATTTCATTAGTAGTTTTCCTTTTTGTGTGATGATGATTAATGATAATAGAAATGAGAAGTGAGAAATGATATAACCCCCCAACCTCTCGAGTATCTCAGTAAAGATGTGGGGCTTTACTAAGTCCTCACGCGGACCTCTTGAGAGAACTTGAAAAGTGACGTTGCACTGTTTTGTTTCATTTGCCAACACTCGTGCACGCTCACGAACACTTAACGGTTAATAATCCACTATTATTTCACATTAATATTCGACTTAACACCAATTTTAGAAAACAAAACAAAACCGCAGACATGACTCTTCACTATCCCGCCAAGAACTCTCGCAATATATTTGTACTTTGTCATTGTGGCTCCGTGGCCCCAAAGTCGCGTAATCAAGCGCTCATCGGGAACCTAGTACATTATTGATCGAAGATAATATGTGTTATATTACATTGTATAAGCTTATACTAATAATATTTTGTGAAACGATCTAATTTCGACCACTGGCACTGGGAGAACACTTGTTATTATTATGTATTAATATCAGTGTTCGGAGTAGGTAGAGCTATTTTATGTACTTGCCATATGATAGAATAATATGGATATTCCCCGAATGAATGTGAAAGCATACACTTCCTATAAGTTTAAGGACGGGTTTAAGGATAGTAGAATAAATAGATAGAAACTTGATTAATTAAACCACATATATTTTTTATGTAACAATTTCTTATATTTATACAATAATCAACAATCATTTAACATTTTTATTCTGAAGTTGTGCAAATTATTTGTTCCTCAAAAATTGAAACATGATTGAAAAGCACTGAGCACCGAAGTAATCGAGTGAGACAACATTAAACAACATGTTACTTTCGGTAAACAATTGAATGCCAGTGTTGCAGAAAGAGACAAAAACAGGAGCGTTACTCTAGTCTAGCCACACCCGTGACACTCCCTGTACGTGTGAGCAAGAGCGCATAATGCAGCGATATCACGACGAGTGTCTTGACAAAAACTTAGCTGATGTAAAATTGACAACGTCGCTCGTGCGCAAATGGGCTTACATATCGCACTACCAATACAATACTGGTGCAAGTCAAAACATACTGACATTGGAAATTTTGTCGTATTGAAGAACAGTACAGTTCAATTTCAAATATCAGTATGTTTTGACTTGCACCAGTATTGTATTGGTAGTGCGATGTATACCATTTTTTATACTTATTGATAAAAATAATTATAATAATCGAATCCCGGAGTATTAGTCGGAATCCCGTGGAATATCCATATTAACATCAATGTTTGCGGTCAATGAACCTAAAGAGCTCTACCTACTCCGATCACTGATTAATATAGGCTGACGATGAATATTAAGTTTTTCATAGTAACCGAAGTTTTTTGACCGCCACCGACGGGTTTAATCGACAATACCTATACTTTACAAACAACACTAAATTAAAAAGATTTTTGGAATTTCTATTCTTGCTGCTCGTTTTTAACCTGAATTGTTTTGTGGCGATCAAAAGGCTTGAGAGATTATACGTTTGGACTTCGAGTCTTGCCTGAGACTTTTTTTCTTTTCGAGTGATATTTTTAGTTTAAATAACAGCATTGTATTAGTAGGCCATGAATTTGCTCAACCACTTGTATTTATTCTTAAAATTTATTACAATAAATTTCCATTGTGATGTATATTCCCACCACATTTTGTACTTTATGTCATTGAGTTAAGGTTGAAAATCAATGAAATATTCAAACGTGATCTGTCTCTTAAAGGCTTATTGTCAATGATCTTAACGTAACGTAGGTATCTGTCACTCGGTGTTGTAAGCAGAAATAGACCTTGTTTATGTATGCAAACAATATTCACTTTTAAAGCGCTGACGACCCTGAAATGCGCTTCTTTTTGCATGTTTTCTATAAAAATTAAACAACATACAAGGCCAAGAAAAATATATGTTGTAAAAGACTATATTTGTAACAATGCTGTTGTTTCCAAAATGCGGAATCATGAAATTTTCTCGATAGAAAGAAAAACCAAAGTCACCTCCAAACAGTATCTATTTACGTGATTACCTTTCTCAATTACTTAAATGCTTAAATAGATAAACAAAAAAATATATATATTAGAATTCATCGATATCTCAAAATGTCAAATGTAGGCAGACTTTACGTAATACTTATTAGAAAAACACTACTGTTTCAATAAAACATCGAGATTTTAAATAAATATTAATTTGTAAAATTTTAAAAGAGTATTTAATAGAAAAATGTTATTATAATTTAAAAGAATTTTTGGAAAGTAAGTAGTTTTTAAGTTTGTTTGTTATACCTTTTTTAAGATTGTTGACTGGAATCCAGTGGATCACGCACTATATGCATCCCTTTTGCTTGTATGCAGATCGATAGAGAGCGCCGATCCATGGTTGTCAACGTCTTGGGGTGGTAAAGCAATGTCATGGCCGATTATACAAGTAAATAACTATGGACAGTGCTTCTATTTTCTTAATGTCTCTTTGTAATCACCAGTGATCGGATGAAGGGAGCTAAAATACCTAAGGTTGCTGACGAGACATCACTAAGAGTGGTTGAAACCACAAAATTTTGTTTATCGAATCCCGGATCCCGGAAATAGTTTCTTTTTAGTAGTCTTTACTAACATGAAATTACTAGTATTGCTGTATTTTATAGCAATCCCAACGTCTGCATATGAAATAAGTATGATTTTAAATGGAAAACTTAAATCTGTCAACATAAAATAGTCTTAATTAGAGTTGTAAAAAACTATAACAATAGTATTCCTCAAAAAAATTTTTGTTTTGTTTAAGTATATAATGTTTAACGCAAATTTTGTTGCGAACAAATAACAAACAAATGTTGAAAAAAATTCCACGAGCAGGGTTTGAACCTGCATCCTTCTGACATACCGGTTCAGGTGCTCTCCCAATTGAACCACGATAGCTCAATTGGAGAGCACCTGACCCGGTATGTCAGAAGGGTGGAGGTTCAAACCCTGCTCGTGGAAATTTTTTCAACATTTGTGTTTTATTTAGTATTCCTCATTCTAAAATAAATTAATAATAAGTAGAAGAAGTAGCAGTTACTCTATATATACAGGTTGACTTTTTTTATCACCGTCCAAACCATCTGAGATGACTCCTGTGATACAAACGAACAACTCTTACTATTGGACCAACTCCCTAACTCGAAAATAAAATTCAGCTGTTCCATACAAAACATCAATATTCATTCGACCAAAATGTATGGAACAGCTGAATTTTATTTTTTCGAGTAATGGAGTTGGTCCAATAGTAAGAGTTGTTCGTTTGTATCACAGGAGTCATCATATTATATTACTAGCGGTCGCTCGCGGTTTCACCCGCGTGGTTCCCGTTCCCGTGGGAATATCGGTATAAAAAGTATCCTATGTGTTATTCCAGGTTATAAACTATCTGTATGCCGAATTTCATCCGAATCCATCCATCCGTTGCAGCGTGAAGAAGCAACAAATATACGAACATACACACAAACTTTCGCATTTATAATATTAGTAGGATATAACTGATAGAAATCCGACGACAGCTGAAACACAAAGTTTGCCGAGAGACAATAAGATATTAGATGCACTGTACAGACATCAACGTATCCAAAACTGGCAAATGTCTTCAAAAATTGTTCAACCTTATGGTACTTTGAAGAATTTGACAGCTTGTGGTAGTGTAGGCGTTTGTACAATAATATGTAATGTAATAGATGCTAATGTGCTATGTATTTGTGCGGTCTAGTGCGTGCGGTGGCGTCTCATCAAAATGTATATTTTGAGTCATCTTGTGTTAGGTATGCTTAGAGTTAATTTTTAATGAAATAAATAAAAGTCATTGATTCCATTTCTTGTTTTATTGGGACAATAAACTTTTTGGTTTTGGTGTTAAGAAACTGTGAAATATAGGTAAATCTACGTGTTAGTTTTTCGTTAGTATGAACATTGTAAACAAAGTAAATATTTTTATTAAATTGTAAAATTTTAAAAAAATATTTCGTTTTTATGGAAGAATAAAGCAAGACATTATATACAAGGGGTTTCTGATACGCCCTGTATACACTGCGTAGTCCACGTATCATTTCTTGTAGATCTTGTTTAAGTAAAGTCCTAAGAACATATTATATTATACCTAATAATCTTTATTCCTTTCAATACATACCTACGTACAATTTGCAACATACATACTCTGTGCTATTCAATGAAATAAGAACTCAACATTTTGTTTATCGTAATTCAACATTATGAGAATTCAACATTCTGGGGTTCAACTAATTGAGAGTTCAACATTCTAGGAAATTCAACATTTTAAGAATTCAACCTAATGGACCGAAAGGGTATTTCCTACTTATATTCTAAGTACAAACATCAATTTTTTTCAGAATTAGTTTAATAATTTGTTTCCCTTTAATTGATGGCAACGTGCGCTTGTGACACTTAACATGAACACCCCTTCAGATTAGAGCATCAGGCAAGTAAAAATTAACCTATGAAATTTTCTGTCGATAGTGGAATTCAGTTTTCGTCAAAAAAAACAGCCTATAATTTATTCTGATGAAAAAGGAATCTGACGAATGTGTCCGAGATCAAACTAAGACATATTGTTTTGATTGAAACGTAAAAACTGTATATTTAATTATTTTGTAGTCTTCGGTTAATTTTTTTTAATGAAGATTGACTGTCACTTCTTGTAATCAGGAACCAATTATAGGCAATAAAAACCCAAAAATAACCCTTATACTCCCTCCTTCCTCCGTACATACCGCGGCCTACAAATTTTAAATCCATATTATCGTATATAAAATTCTGATTTTGTGAATGTCTTGTGTTCGTACATTATGTCTAATAATGTAATAATATTAAATTATAAATCTTATTTGCTTTACTAACACGTTTAGTTAGTTGGTTGTTTGTCATTGTTTCAGGTATCCCAACAGAATCAATCAGTAGCCACCTGTATCTTTAAAATTGGGTCTCAGTGTTAGACATTTTGTCTCTTGTACAAGCACACCGCCTAAGTCTTAAGCAGAGATACGGACAATGTCAAAACACTAAGAACCTGCCCTAAAACTAGACACTGGCTAAATCGTAGCGAGAGCCATTTTCCAAGAAATTGAATTAGGCAAAAAAAATGTATGAGATAAGATTAATCCATAAAGTTATTATACTATAACAACTTCATGGTTTAATCTGATTACTACTATTTAAACTATCATAATCACTTGCACTAGAGTAATTGTTAACCGGATTCTTACAACGTTTATTAATTGTGAGTATCCGATATTTCGGCACAGTGGTGTGATCATGGCACATGCAACTGTGCCGAAATATAGGATACTCACAAATAATAAACATGGTATGAACTGTCGGTGCGCAGCTCTCAACCAGTCAACAGCTCCTGAGAATGCCCCGTGGAGGGGCGAGACACGTGTCGGGTTATCGGTGTTGGTGTGCATTTTCGTTTGCACCCATTGTTTCTCCTGCATGTGCAAACTTTTCGCGGGTGGGGGGGCGGTGCGTGCGTACTGCGTACTGTATCCAAGCTGTTTAAATGAGTGAGCTAGCGGAATTAACACTACATATTAAATATATTACATTTTTTTTGTAAGAATCCGTTAATAATTAGGTACTCAAAATGGGTTCTAAACTACAATAAATAAAATAGCCGAAAGAAATCTTACATGATCATACTTTATTAGACATCAGGTGAAGCAGTCTTACCTCTCCTTATAGAAAAAAATAATACAAATTAAAACAAAATCATCATCATCTCCGCCAAAAGACGTCCACTGCTGGACAAATTCAGGGCTTTAATAATTCTAGGCATCGCATGATACGCCTTAACTAAAGTAAAAATAATAATAAAACTAAAATTAATTAGCACTAACTACGTCATACGTTAAAACAGGGCGTTAAATCACATCACATACATTGTTCTGATGCCAAGGTAAGTAGCTAAAGCACTTTTGTTATAGTAATCAGGTATAGTCGACAATGAAATTGCTTTATCACCTTAAAGTGAATTTTGTTTGCATATAATAAAACAACAAGTTCTATTTTTGTTTAAAAGACCAAATGACAGATACGTTGTCTTCATTGACAATGAGCCTTAGCGAAATTTTAATGTAATGGAAGTTTTTGTCAAAAGTGATAAAGCAATTTCATGGTCGACTATACAAACACGGTACCACAACCACCCAGACCCGACAAAATGTCGAATGCCTCGACTCATCGATTAAGCTCTGAACACAATCGATCACGCGGGACGTGTCGTTGCACTATCACGTGTTGGTATAAAGTTCGCTTTCGACATTGACCCGACCGGGAAACGAACCCGGGGCCTCAGAGTTAGCGCCGCCCAAAGTCCGGCGTGCAAGCCACTCGGCTACGGCGGTCGTCCTTATAGTGAATTTAAAATCAAATTTCATAGCATAAATAAAATAATATAAATCATTGAACGACAACAACATAAGTTCTTGAAAGTTATTATAAGTCTTCAAGTACAGACGGACGGCCTGCGCATCAACTTAACTGTCAAATTTCTTCAATATATCCAACCAACCATATAATTTATACTCCTATATAAATCTGTAGACTCTGTCTGTAGGTATATGCAATTTTTCTGACAAATTTTGGGATAAATAATAAATAAATAAATAAACTTTCCTACACTCACACCAATTATCTAGCCCAAGACAAGCTTCGTTACGAAACTCGTTAAATGGTTAATAGACAACGAACAAACATACTTAAAATACTTAAATACATACTTATTATACATAGAAAACACCCAGACCCGAGACAATTTAGAAAAACAATAATTTCTAAATTGATCCGACCGGGGATCGAACCCGGGAACTCAGAGATGGCGACACCATGAAAACCGGTGTACAAACCACTCGACCAAGAAGGCCGTCAAATATTTCTTTTATAACTCACTGACACCAATTTTATTATTCTACGACTTTTAAAATTTTTGTCTGTCTGTCTGTATTGAGGAAGCAGTTGGTGGTAGGTTAATATGTAGGCGTGTGTACAAAACTGAGTAGTATAGCTTGGCACCAGTATCTGACCCTTTTCCTCATTACAAATTGGGCGCTGCAACTGATTTCCGGCTAACAACAATGGAATACAGAGTGAAATTGAGTCCAAATAATTTAATTTAAATTATCAATGTAATTTCAATTGTAGCTTTATTACTATAATGACTTGGCCTGACTGACTAACTCATCATCGCCGAGCCTAAACCGCTGAAGCTAATTAGATAAAATTTGGACAGTAGGTTACGACGTGTTATAGCATTTTTCGAAAAACCTCCCCTAGAGAGGTGAAATAGGGGTGGAAAGTTTGTGTGGAAATCGCGCTTTTGCGCGCGATTTACTGATTCCTACACGTGTGAAGAAACAGAACAAACATAATTTGCCCACGTGAGTAAAGCCGCGAACAAAAGCTAGTAGTAATTTATAATTATAATGTTTAATTTTAAATAAATAGTGGCCCATTAAGTGCAGACGCTTGCATTAAGGCTATCCAGACTGTCAAATTCCTTCAATAAACGTTCAACCTTAAGGCGCTGCACAAACGTAGACACTATGTTACCGACACGGCACACCATACAAGGAAACCGAGTTGCTGTGTCCGGTAGCGGCGATTGGACACAGTTGCCGGTTGCGGTAACAATTCGTTGCTTATATTCATCTCATGAATCTGTTTCACGATGGACGTGTGCGTGGCTTGTGTGCACACAGGATACGGCCACCGAAGTAAGCCCGTAAGGAAGTTTGTTAATGTTGCTTGTGTCTTCAACTGACGACTTTGTGTGTCCAGTTACCTACACCGAACACTTTTTGATTAGTGTCAGGTGGAAGTAACTGGACACAAAACGTGTCTACGACTGCGCAGGGAGGGCTGATTGTTTTCACTAGTAGCTTGTATCCTACACAAGACACAAAAGTGTCTACGTTTGCGCAGCGCCTAAAGCTTTGCTACGAGTAAATAGTTCAAAGTCGATTGAGCAAACTTAACAGATTCTGGTAGCTGGTATGCAGGCGTGCTTACTGTACGTAGGGCAGGAGTACAAGCTATCTGTTAGAACTCCAGGCTTTCTGGGGAGAGGCGTATGCGGCGCGACGGTAGCTCCCATATGCGCAGCAAACTCTCCGTGTCGCCCGCTGCAATGCGGCACGAACTGGGGACAAAGGTTGTAGGTATAAAACATAGTATCAAAACAACTCAATTAAAACGTACACACAACGCCTGCACAAATGTCCTCAGTAGAATTTGAACTTTAAGGGTCTTACAAATAAACAAAGAATAGCCTCCGAATAGTTATTCCGTGTTTTGTCTAGGGTGGATTCGACCAAGCGAGAGTAAATTTTATTCTTAGATTAAATCGTGAGTTACTCGAGAGTAAATCGAAATTTCGTTTTACCACGCACTATTCTCGGAGTAGCTTGCCTATTCGGGAATAGTCACTATACCGCCGTTCAGCGTGGAATAACAGAGATAATCCGAGAGTATTTTAATGGCGTCCGCGTACCACATGTTGTTTTCTGTATGTATTGTCATTTCAAATAGTCAAGTCAACGCAAATTTTATAAACTTTAGTTATTATGAGACGTTTAAGAAATTTGATTGAAGATAGTGATGAGGAAGTGACACCTAGACGTCCAAGGTGGATAAAAGAAAGAAAGGACCTATTCGACCACTGCGATGATCATGATTTTGCCATGAGGTTTCGTCTGACCAAAGAATCGACATTGTCTCTTCTAACACAAATCGAGCATAACTTGGAGTACATTTCCGACCAGTAAGTTTACCTATCAGTGCATGTACTAGCACAATAAATAGTTACCACGTAAATAAAAAATGCTCATTTCAAACCACTCAGTGTAGAGATAGATAAAATGATTTTTTTTAAATTTGAAATGACGTTTACATGACAGGAACAAAACACGGAATAATTATTCGGACCTCATTCTTTGTTTATTAGAGATAAGGCTACTTCTTGGCGGGAAAGTGAAGCGTCATGTCTGCGGTTTTGTCTTATTTTCCAAAATTTGTGTTATGTCAAATATTAATGTGAAATAATGGTGGATTATTAACCGTTAAGTGTTCGTGAGTGTGCATAAGTGTTGGCAAATGAAACAAAACAGTGCAACGTCACTTTTCAAATTCTCTCAAGAAGCTCGCGTGAGGATTTAGTAAAGCCCCACATCTTTACTGAGATACTCGAGGGGTTGGGGGGTATATCATTTCTCACTTCCCATTTCTAATATCATTCATCATCATTTATAGAAATATTGTTTATTTATGTATTACTTGTACGGAAAATTACTTTGACACTGGCTAAATGTGCTAAGCGCACGAAGCCATCAACTAAAAGAAAAAAAAAAGTTATGGCTAGTTTTAAACATTTATTGAAGAAATTTGTCAGTTTTGGATAAGTTGATGAATTTGTGTGTTGATGCATATTACAAAAAGGTTGCTATGATATTTTTATACCTAGCAAATTTTTAACAAACTTCTTTTATTCCGCTTTAACCGTTGTTGCAGTTGTAAAAACTATTCGTGTCTGTAAGTATAAACGCCGCTACAAGATTTTCCTTTCAAACAACTATAAAAAATATTGCAGACTACTTAAAACTATTTTAAGAGTAAGGCGTGACTTACTCTTAAAGTAGTTGACTATGAGCTCTTATAGCAGTATTATTGCAGTTGTGGAAAAGAGACGCGAGTATATTCGCCGCTACACGCGTCTCGTTTTCACAACTGCCTTATTACTGCTATAAGAGCTCGTGGTTACCCCCCTGTAGTGGTTCCATTTATAGGGCAGGCTTGTCCCCCAACAGTGGAACATACAATGTGGACATAAAATGAGCTGATGATGGTGATTTGACGACCTCCTTGGTCTAGTGGCTTGCACACCGGTTTTCATGGTGTCGCCATCTCTGAGGTCCCGGGTTCGATCCTCAGTCAGATCAATTTAGAAATATCTGTTTTTCTAAATTGTTTGGGTCTGGGTGTTTCCTATGTATAATAATTATGTACCTATTTAAGTATATTAAGTATGTTTATCCGTTGTCTAGTAACCATTTTCTCGAGTTTCTTAAGGAAGCTTTTCTTGGGGCTAGATAATTAGTGTAAGTGTTGAAAACATATAGTTACATATATATACATATGATGATTAAGTTAAGGTCCGAGCTACGAAGACGTGCATAAAGGTCACTCACCCGCTTTGATCGACGGTGACCGCAGTAATAGTTCCACATCCGTTCAGCCCGTCGACAGGCAGCGCGCGCCCCGTGGCAGCGTTGTACAAACGCACTAGGGCTTTGTCAGCGCGCGCCAGCCCCAGCACCAGCACGCCAGGGTTGTTGGGCAGCCACGACATGCAGGACACGATTGCGTCGAGACTGATCACCTGGGAGAAAGCATGAACACTGTCGTCTTACAAGGAATATCTGATTTTTTTTGTCGGAGAGTTTTCCTAAATGTGTGTTGCGTAGTTTCAACTTGCATTTACTATAGAATCGGAAACTTCAATCAAAGTAGTTACTAAAACTATGCGACATTGTAAAGATGGCCGCTCGCGGTTACACCGGCGGGCGTGGTTCCCGTTCCAGAGGGAATATCGGGATAAAAACTATCGTATGTGTTAATCCAGGTTATAAACTATCTGTATGCCGAATTTCATCTAAATCCATCCATCCGTTGCAGCGTGAAAAAGCAACAAATATACACACATACATACACACAAACTTTCGCATTTTAATATTAGTTTGATTTAAAATTGATATTTACATGCATATAGTTGTATTGTTTGGCTAGGCCATAAGTTAATATTTATTACAAATAGCTTATGTACGGCATGTGGAGAGGAAACGGAGTCAATGCAGCACCTACTGTGTGACTGCGACTCTCTGGCTAGGAAAAGAATGGGACTCCTGGGGTCGGCCTATCCGAAACCGGAGGACTTCAGGCTCTTTGCTCTTAACGACGTTGCCAAACTTATGGCATCTATCTTTGCAGAGGAGGAAGAGTGAAAGGATGGGGTTGCACAAAAGATCCCGATGGGTCGAAGTGTTACTGGGAGAGGGAAACCTCAGCAGGCCCCACTAAGATAAAATAAAATAATATTTATTTCGTTTACATACATCATTCAATAATTCTTTCTTTACTTAAAAAATAGTAAAATAAAATATATTATGTAATAAACTGTCATTGCAACATACCTTCAATGGGCTTCCCTGGTTAATATCATAGACACGCAACTCCGAGTCTATGGAGACCGAAGCAAAAATCCCAGGTCTCTGGTAACTGAACGCAATATCCAGCACGCAGGTGCCATGTCCGTCCAGCACATCATACGCCGGGTCCACCATCTTACTGTCCACCAAAGGCTGAGCTGTCTTCACCTTGCAAATGTACACGCTGCCAGACCTCGTCCCGACCACAAAGATATCATCTGCCACTTTCTCATCAAACGGCCGCAGAGGACAGCTCTTTATAAAGTCGAAACAGCTGATGTCAGGCGCATCCAACTTCCTGGAACCGTTAATGCAGTAGCATACGACGTTTTCGAAGATTTTGAGGTTAGAATTGACTTGCCACACGTTCATAGTCCCGTCAGAACCTGAAGAAATCAATATCTGATCGGACGCACCTCGCCTCTTGCCGGTACTCTGAATCTGCATTGTCAGAAACTGGTTAGCTAATGCTGCGTCAGCCCAATGCAAGGCAGTCACCGGTCTGGAGCCGTGACAACCGCTGGGAGAAGTCAGCTGCATACCTTCGTTAACGTTACCAGAGTCTCTTAGGTTGCAGAGAACGACTTCGCCTGAAGTGGTAGCGTACGCCAACATAGCTGCTACAGACGGGTGGTACTTCACCACAGTGACACAGTTCTTCTCCGAAATATCAATGGAGTGGACGAGATTGTCGCCAGCAGTCCGTTTGATGGTATACACACGTATCAGACCTTCGTGTTCACACCAGCGCTCGTGCTGCGATTGGCCGACGGAGACCGCTAAAGAATTCCCAGCGCTACTCCAAGACACTGATAGGATTGAATCCGTTTGGTGATCACCTCCGCCTAAGCCAGCTGTATCCTTGTTAGTCTTGATTTCCTGGAGCAATCTAGCTGATAACGTCTCCTCTACTTCTGAATCCGAGCTTTCATATGACACTTCTTTCTCGTTCTGATCTAGTTGCTCCAACATGCCGGGTACAACTCTCCTCAGGAACGCGTTGAGACCTGGTGGGGGGTACTCTTTGAGGACGTCGTCTTGCGCGTTCAAGTCCTCGGGAGTTGCCATGGAACCGCAATCTCTGGTGAAGTTGGTTTGGGAGCCGACGCCGCCTTCCTCGAACTCTGTGGTTTGTGTGGAGCTGCTGGTCTCCGAACGTATTGTTTTAGTTACAGAGTCGAATCCTATAGCGTCTGCATCGTAACCGCTCAAGTTAGACATTGTTAATACACTTTGCGAAATGAATATTCACTGTGGTAGGTCGTTGGTGACATTGACTTTGCAAAGCTTGTTTTGTTTGTTTGGACTCGTTGCTATGGTGATCTTACAGCTGACTTACAAGCCTTTTTTTGATGCCAGTACGACTGTGTAAAATAAGTATTTAATTAGTTTGATTTAAATCATTTTGGACGAAGAATCTTCGAGAGAAAAACGGAGTTTCTGAATATTCCACGATTTCCTCGTCATTGTCTGATATCAAATCGTGATCACTCGAAGAATACTCCATTTTCACAAATAAAGACAGACACAGAGAAAAATTAATAAACAATAACGTCATCTGCCAATAAAATCGAGATTTAACAACCTTAAACCGAGCTAGATGCCGGTTTAACTTTGATGTTTGTTTAACTCGAGATTTAAGAGCGTTTACGCCGCACACTAGCGCCACTAATGAAAAAAAAACATATCTAGTAATTAGAGATAGAAAATCAAACTATGCTCAACAAACTATCTGAATGAAGTAATTTAGCATTTTTACGTCACTTATTGAACACCTCACATGTTATGGTTTAGTTAAATAAGACGTTACGGCCACTTTTAACTATAACGCCATATTTAACTAAACCATAACATGTCAGGTGTTCATTAAGTGACGTAAAAATGCTAAATTACTTCTTGCTGTTTTTTTTTTAATGGCGGCGCTAGTGTGCGGCGTAAACGCTCTTAAGGTAAATTGATGATGTGCAAAACGTTATATCAGAATTAAGCTAAAATCGAGTTTTAATTCTACTAAATCTAGATTTAAAGAATGCCTGCAAGCCGCCCTTAGTGTTTATTTTGCATTTGTCATACCCAACAGGATTCATATGTACTAGAGCCACCTGTAACACCTTATTTACTATGATTGACAATAAATCTATTGTAACTATTGTATTGTATTGTAATGGTCTAGTGGTAGTAGGCCAGTCGTCGGACATAGTACCGGGTTCATTGAGATCGAATGTGCGAAAGAATGGGATATTTTTTTTCAATTCATGTATTTACTTTCAAAAGGTTTAGATTACAGTCACTACTAGAGCGTACAAACTTATTTTAATTTACAAAATCCTATTGCTGAACCTATCAGAAAACTACCTAGGGTGGTGGGTGGCATCAGTCTTCGACACTATAAGCCCAATAATCGATATAGTTTTTGTCGTTAAAAAATTACATAAAGTTTAATTAAAATTTAAACCGAAGGTCTAAATCCCAATTCAATAAAGGTCAATTCCCAGGTCGGGCAAAATGTATTTCGGATTTTTAATACATAGCCCGGGCACATGAGTAAATATCCTAATACATTTTATCTACTCTGTGGCCCGGGTTTGTGATCAGATCACCAACCCACATTTGGCAAGCGTGGTGATTAAGCCATTACTCTCCCTTACTCTTATTCTCTCTCTCTCTTATTACTCTATCCGCCTCTGTGGTCTAGTGGCTAAGAACACCGGTTTACCCAGAGGTTCCGGGCTCGATTCCCAGCGGGGGTACATGTTTGTGTACTCGGTTTGGTTGGTGGTAGGGCTTGTTTGTCCGCCTGGCTAGCTACCACCGTCTTATCTAAATATGTCGCCATAACGTCAATGTTTGTAGCATTGTTGTGTTCCGGCAGCTAGAGATAAGATAGCCCAGTGCCCCACTAGTTGAGGATCCCGGGTGAAGTGCGCTTCCATCATTGGCCTTATCATCACTTAACATCAGGTGAGATCAAAGCACTGTGCTTACCCGTTAACCTTTTTACCGCCAACAACTTCTATAGAAGTTCGAGATTTTCGTGCCGCCCACGCCAGCACTTCTATAGAAGTTCTTCTTTGTACCTACTTTATTCAAATACATTTATACGTTGGCGTACAGCGGGACATCGCGTGCAGGACTGTTGGGCGGTGAAAAGGTTAATATAAAAAAACAAAAAAAAACTCTCAATTGTAGCGATGACTTGATATCAATGTTAGAGGCCTTTGCCCAGCAGTGGGATAATTATAGGCTGATTACTTACTTTACTCATTAAAATTTTACTGAATAACAACTATGAAGCAGCACCGAACAGTAGAGATAATACTATGCGCTTCAGCGTTGTAGAGAAAAGATGTACAACTAGCGGCCGCTCGCAGTTTCACCCGCGTGGTTCCCGTTCCCGTGGGAATATCGGGATAAAAAGTATCCTATGTGTTAATCCAGGTTATAAACTATCTGTATGCCGAATTTCATCCAAATCCATTCAGCAGTGTTTACGTGAAAGAGTAACAAACATCCATCCATACTTACAAACTTTCGCGTTTATAATATTAGTAGGATAATAAATAACCTAAAAATACAGTTACAAATTATATGTAAGGTTTTATTATCAACCAGCGATATAACTGGTGCCATTACTTCCCTAATACATTAAACGCCCTCCCGACCCAGCCAGGAATCGAACCTGGGTCTTCCGCAATCCGGGCGGCTGCACTGACCGCTATGCTACCGGGAAGGCTGGAGTAAGCGCTGAATTTTGTCACTGCTTTTTTAATTTTTGAGTGCTAATAGCTATAATTTTACTATAATTGTATAATTGTATTATAATTGTGCTATAATTTTTGTAGATTAGTTTGTATGAATTTGAAAAGTTAGCACTTGATTGATTATGCATTGAGGTATTAAATTCCAAATAATTAAATAACCATCATTCATTTACGCAATTAATAAAAACACAATTAATTTAAGTAGTCATCATTTATTATATTTCACTTAATTTCACTATTGTCTATGTTATCATCACTTTCGGTTCTAACGCGTTCTACACATTCGTCTATGGGTTCCAACAGCGCGGGCTCGCCGTGGTTGTGCGCGCGACGCGCATGTTTCCGCGCATAATGGCTGCAACTGTATGCGCGTGAGCACAACGCGCATCGATAAGCGCGTTGTGAGTGGCAGGAAAGCTTGTGCGTGTGGAGACTGTTGTTGGCTTTGAAGCTGGCGGGGCATTGGTCGCACTGTGAAACAAGGAGAAATGACACTGAATATCTATACTAGGTAATATATTAAAACTCAAGCGTAATCGTCGGGAGGACAGAATCTACGTTCGGCATTTATAAGAAAAAGAATAAGTTTATTGAAAAAAAATGGTACAAAAAATAAAATAAAACATTAGAAAAACACAGATCAAAATTCTTATTTCCTAGTTACCAAGGGTTCCCTGTGTGGTGCCGGGGATAAAGAATTGCACCACCCCATCTCTTCCCGTGGGTGTCGTAAAAGCCGACTAAGGGACCATTCCAGAGGATGGGCAGCAGCATCTCTCTGAGGTTACCTTCAACCTACTGCGATCGCCAACCCGCCTGCCAAGCGTGGCGATTACGGCAAATACCCCTCATATCCTTGGGGGAGGCCTTGGTCCAACAGTGGACGTCTTTGGCTGAGATGATGATGATGATGATGAAGGGTTCCCAAACTAGGCTAGGCCTGACCCTTGGGAATCCGCAATTAGTTATGTATAATTCGTTTTTGGCAGAGAGTGTAAAAGTGTTATGTGGGTTGTGTACCTAATTGCTTGTGTAGTGTTAGTATAAGTATACAACTATTTATTATTATTATTATTAAATTCATTTATTCAGATAAGTGCACATCCAATTAATTCATTATAGCACTTGACAAAACACAGAAACATAATTAAAATCAAAATGTACAATAAAAAATATATAATTTGAATTTTACTAATGGCCAGCGGGACATTAAAAAAAAAAAAATTTTTTTTCTCTTTTTTTTCTTTTTTATCTCCCGCCGGAGCAATAATAATTGTGAGGCACTGGTGCATGCAAAGACATCCAGTGCCCCATGAAAGGGCCATCCATCCTACCCGCAATTAAACTCAGGAGGCTGTTGCCGCTGGCCCGCGACCGCCGCGCCATAGAGGTGGCCCTCTTACGCATGATGGTGTGAAAACTATCCAGGCGGGCTTCCGCGAACATTCCGGACGCACTACAAAACTATGTAAGTAAGTGACAATTATGTTTCATATAAAAAAAAAATAAAAAAAAACTAAAAAAAAAAAAATATATAAATATAAACTTTTATAGTTCTTCCATTATCTCTAATTTTTTATTGTAGCCCCACCCGACTTCAGTAGACATTTTTTTAAACTGACATGCGTATCTAGGTAATTAATAATATGATTTCAATATTATTTATATTGCTTTTTAGAGCTGTTTTTACTTTTTTAAGTTTCCTGTTTTTTGAAGTCGGTTTTTTTTTGTTAAAAATTATTTTTGTTCACGCCAAGACGTGACGATCAACGAATGAACGAAGCGCAGCGCCCGCGCGTTCGTTCTAATAGAAATGGGATATGACGCGCACACATCAGCACTACACCCGAGTCGTCTATGACGTAGCGAATTGAACGGTCGCCCGTGACGTCTGCACAACCGCGCGCGCGCACCACCGGAAGCGACACGTACGTCGCGAACCAATCAAATCGGCATAGTGAAATCAGCACATCAGCTCAAACAGGGACCGCCCGCGAGACACCACGTCACCGCCCGATCCATCCAGCACCAGAGACACATCTCCGGTAAGTCCTCCATAGTTTCCATATCCACGTCCCCCTCAGCTCCCGTCGCTGTATCGGCATTGCCTTCCCGGCAGCCGACACAATTTTATTTTACGATTTTTAGTGATGGGTAGACGTAGACCTAACAAGGATGCTTCTCGGATGAGGAAACGACGGCCCAGTAGGTAGTGGTATTCCTATGTAAAACTTCAATCATAATTGGGTATTATTTTTGTACGAACTAAACATTTTGGCATATTGAACCGTATGAAGTAAGCCCAACAAAAGGTATCTGTTGTAAATCGTTGAGGAATTCCCTCGACTGTCTATGGTCTCCATCATCAGACCTGTAATGGCACTCATAACCCATATGGGTGCAAAGTTCTTATCAATAGAAATGAATTAAGACCAAATAGCTGCTGCCCAGTAGCTGCTGTAAAACGTCGAGGAGTTCCCTTGACTGTCCTTCGTCTTCATCATCAGACCCCTAATGACAGTCACAACCCATCTAGGTGTAAAGTTCTCATCAATACAAATTAATCAAGCCCAAACACCATGTAGAGTACTGTAGCGGTACTGTATGACATTGTGGAAATTTAAACTTTTACCTGATGTAAAAGACATGGCTAAATACAATATGGACATGAAAATAGTAAAAAGCGCTAATATTAGAAATACAAGTAAGTAGTGTTAAGTGTCATGTCATATTAATGTATAGGTACTTGTGTTGTAATAATAATTATTGTAAATATTCGACTAAGAATGTAGAAAACCATGTTCATTATTATTTAATGGTTAAAATATGGTTGAGCGAAGCGATGGCTGATTCATATGTCATACTCGTGAACGGGTGCCGCCTGTGGAGGCTGGTCTGCTCTTGCATACTTATCTTATTTTTAGTATTATTTAACTATAGTTCCCTGTGTGGTGCCGGGGATAAAGAATTGCACCACCCCATCTCTTCCCGTGGGTGTCGTAAAAGCCGACTAAGGGACCATTCCAGAGGATGGGCAGCAGCATCTCTCTGAGGTTACCCTCAACCTACTGCGATCGCCAACCCGCCTGCCAAGCGTGGCGATTACGGCAAATACCCCTCATATCCTTGGGGGAGGCCTTTGTCCAGCAGTGGACGTCTTTGGCTGAGATGATGATGAACTATAGTTTGACTTTGTTTTACTTAAACAATTTTTGACTTTTACTAGAGTACTGTAGTGGTACTGTGTGACATTGTGGAAATTGAAACTTTTACCTGATGTAAATTTGATAACTTAGATTTTTTTATTTTGTTTTTTTACATGTTGTGGTTGTCTTCTATATTGTTTGTGTTTATTTGTAATGGAAAGTGTCCTGCTATGATAGGGCATTTTCCAATATTTTTGACGCTGTAAGGGAGAAAAGAGCTGGACACTTGCTGAGTTCGTTGCCGGTTCTTCTCAGTACAAGATCTCCCGCCCAGAGTAGACTTACGAACCGATGGCATAGCGACATTCACAAGAGCTACTTGTAGCCTAAACTGAATAAATGATTTTGAATTTAAATTTTTTTATTTTTTATTTTGAATTAATGAGAAAATGGCGTACAAAATTTAATATAAAAAAAAACGAAGCGTACTCACTTTGACGAGCTTCTCAGTGCGGACTTACGAACCGATGGCATAGCGACATTCACAAGAGTTACTTGTAGCCTAAACTGAATAAATGATTTTGTTTTTTTTTTTTTAATTAATGAGAAAATGGCGAACAAAATTTAATATAAAAAAAACCCGAAGCGTACTCACTTTGACGAGCTTCTCAGTGCGGTGAGACTGTCGGTGCTGCGTGAGCAGGTAGGCCGCGTGGAACTTGGCGCCGCAACGCTCACACACGAAAGGCTTCTCGCCACGGTGGCGACGCTCGTGGTTCTAGGGAACACAATTATACATACATAATTGTGTGTAATTATACATACATAATTGTGTGTAATTATACATACATAATTGTGTGTAATTATACATACATAATTGTGTGTAATTATACATACATAATGTTTGCGTCCGAACCGAATGTGCAACGCCTAGACAAACCATTTAGGTTTAAAGGCGTAAAGTTGTCTAAATATATAAGTAAAATTGTATTTTCGATAAATAAATTTAAAAAAAAATTAAGAAGGTTTGATTACCTAGTTATGCATATTATAATAACTAACTGCACCATCGCATTAGGTTTAGCCTGTAAGGATTGTGTATGTTCTTTTAAATAAATAAATAATGTGATCGTGTGATTCAGTCATTTTGGGATCAATAGGTCATTAAATGCCTAGTTCACTGTTTTTTCTGTGCTTACCGCCTTCAAGACAATACTGTACTTACCTACAATAAGTTTTTGCGTACGAAATGTGTAAAGACGATCTTAGTGTACGAATAAACCTTTCTGGTTTCTGTTGCACTAATATTTGTATTATTGTGATAAGATTTGTTTAATAAATAAAAAATATTGAAGTTTCATTATGGGACAGACCCATTTTGAAATTCAGTCTTATTGGTTTCAGTCATTGTGAGATTGTGTCGTACCGATATCAGGCATTTGAGATTAAGGTGTAATGGACCGGAGGGATAAATACTCTCACGCAGGGCTTGCCACCGCACCGGTACCGATAATATAGGTATCATAACGGTCCGTGGCTGTCTATGATTGAAACAGTAGGCTTAGCCAAAGCAACCTTAACCTTTTCACCGCCCTACTATCCTGCACGCGATGTCCCGCTGTACGCCAACGTATAAATGTATTTTAATAAAGTAGGTACAAAGAAGAACTTCTATAGAAGTGCTGGCGTGGACGGCACGAAAATCTCGAACTTCTATAGAAGTTGTTGGCGGTAAAAAGGTTAAGAAGGTTTAATTACCTACTTATGCATATTATAATGTGATCGTGTGATTAAGTCATTTTGGGATCAATACATTTAAAATTTCAGGCATTACGGGACAAACCCATTTTGAAATTTTGTGTTATTGGTTTCAGTCATTCCTTCCTTAAAGGCTGGCAACGCATCTGTGATTCCTTTGGTTTTGCGGGTGTCCATGGGCGGCGGTGATTGCTTCCCATCAGGTGACCTGCCTGCTCGTTTGCCTCCTCTAATATAAAAAAAAAAAAAAAAAATGTGTCGTACCGATATCAGGCATTTGAGATTAAGGTGTAATGGGCCGGAGGGATAAATACATTCACGCAGGGCTTGCCACAGGTACCGATAATATAGGTATCATAACGGTCCGTGGCTGTCTATAATCGAAAACTGTAGGCTTAGCTAAAGTAACATTAAGAAAACGATAGCGAAGTTCATCATCATCATCATCATCTCAGCCAAAAGACGTCCACTGCTGGACAAAGGCCTCCCCCAAGGATCTCCACAACGACCGGTTTTGTGCTGCTTGCATCCAGCGGCTTCCCGCGACCTTCACCAGATCGTCGGTCCACCTTGTTGGAGGCCTGCCCACACTGCGCTTTCCGGTACGCGGTCGCCACTCCAGGACTATCCCGCCCCAGCGGCTATCAGTCCTGCGAGCAATGTGACCTGCCCACTGCCACTTGAGCTTAGCAACTCTTCGGGCGATGTCGGTTACCTTTGTTCTTCTGCGGATCTCCTCATTTCTGATTCGATCACGCAGAGAAACCCCGAGCATAGCCCTCTCTATTGCTCTTTGAGTGACCTTGAGCCTTTTTATGAGGCCCATAGTGAGCGACCACGTCTCAGTCCCGTATGTCATCACTGGCAACACACACTGGTCAAAGACTTTCGTCTTGAGACACTGCGGTATATCGGACGAGAAGATATTTCGTAGCTTACCGAACGCTGCCCAGCCTAATTGGATTCGACGATTGACCTCTTTGCTGAAGTTGGACCTACCTAGCTGGACCGTTTGTCCCAGGTAAACATAATTGTCCACAACTTCAAGGGCAGAGTCCCCAACCTTCAGAGGAGTGGGTACGACACGTGAGTTCGACATAACTTTCGTCTTCTCCATGTTCATTTTAAGACCTACTTGTTGAGAGACTCTGTTGAGGTCACCGAGCATTGCGCCGAGGTCTTCCAGGGTCTCAGCCATGACCACTATATCGTCAGCAAACCGAAGGTGAGTGATGTATACGCCGTTGACGTTGATGCCGAGTCCTTTCCAGTCCAGAAGCGAAGTTCGAAAAGAATAAAATGTATGGGATTGACGTAAGCCGTGCTAAATCGCGTGGTCAATCTTATGTCGATCCCATACATTTTATTCTTTTCGAACTTCGCTATCGTTTTCTTAATGTTACTTGGGTACCGCCACTGTATTTAGATTAAGTTTGGCATTTACCCTATTTATATATTCATTTACTAGCGGTCGCTAAAGTTATCTAAAGTATCCTATGTGTTATTCCCGGTTATAAACTACCTGTATGCCGAATTTCATCCAAATCCATTCACTAGTTTTTACGTGAAAGAGTAACAAACATCCATACTTACAAACTTTCGCGTTTATAATATTAGTAGGATTTATTTATTTTATTTTAGGAAGACCAACAACTATTATAATGATATAAACATTTAAATAGCTACGGAAAGCCTATACCTACTATTTGTTTGGTGGTACATGTTTTTGTTGACTGCCTAATAAATAAATAAGTAAGTTGAAATGAAACAACTTTTACGGATCTACTCGCGTTTATTTTACACATTACTTATTTAATGTTTATCCTGACGTTTCGAACCCTTTAGTATCCCTGTAGTGTTCGCATAAACTTTAGAAAACTACAAATAAGTAAGTATTTTCCATTTCGGCTCCTGGATACCGATTCTTCAATTAGTATCGGTATAGTACCTCAATAATAACGGTACCAACATGCGACAATGCCAGTCTGTTTGTCACGTGATATGCAGAGCACTGCGGCCGCGCGAAATAAACATAAACAGGCAAACTAACGATACGCGAGCGCAACGTGTGCAGTTAGCCAATCCAAGCGCCACTCAGTTTCACTAAATTTGGTTGCCTGATACCGGTTTAGTACCTGTATTATAACTGTAAAATAGCGGTATTTTACTACTATACTACTTACCGGTACTCATCGGTTAACCTGTATTAATAATACCGGTATAAAAATCATTACCGGTACTTTGAAATGAAACAACTTTTACGGATCTACTCGCGTTTATTTTACACATTACTTATTTAATGTTTATCCTAACGTTTCGAACCCTTTGCAGGGTCCGTGGTCAAAGTCTCTCTGTGTTGTATCATTTCAATGTGTGGTGTTCGCGTAAACTTTAGAAAACAATACCGGTACTTTGTTAAAATCAAAGGTACCGGTTATTGAAAATACCGGTATTCCAAGCCCTGCTCTCACGTCCTTCTCCAAAAGGAGGTAGACAGACCATCGAAATCACCAATTTTAAGTAAACCCGCCGTTTTAATGACCTCGACGCCACATTTAGCATAATCAAAGTAGGGCTTCGAGGTGGAATAGAAAAAATTAATAAATCAGTGATTTTATTTAGGTTGCTAGCCGATAATTAGATAGATCATTAAGTTTTTATTTAAAGTATCTTGAGTGTGTCATGCTCTCTTTATTGTCTCTGCGGTGGTGACGAATGCGTCGGGTCGTTAACAAAGTTGTTCAAAACGGCTATAATTCAGTAGCACGCTATAGACTATAAACTATAAATTTCTAGCACGCTACAAAATACGCTATATTATAGCGCGCTATGAATTAGGAAGCGTGTGGGCGCTCGACAGGCGCGATTAATCATGCAGCACGCTAGATCTCGTAGCGTAGCAGGTTACATTACATATCATTATTTATGATATGTACAAAAATCAACTATGTACACACGGCGGCAGATCAACCTACCCAAATCTGTCAAATTTCTACAATCAATTTTAAACTTTATTGTTCGGTTATAAGGATCAATATTCATTGGAGAAATTTGACAGGTTTGGGTAGGTTGATCTGCCGCCGTTTGTACATTTATGTATCTTGTTTATTGTATCGTAATAGTATCTCATACTTTTACTTGATTAAGATATTAACTAATCTTACATTTACAATACAACAATCGCGCGCGAAACGTAGTTCCTAACGTGCTGCAACTGCGAGATCAGATCGCGCGCGAAACGGTCTAACGTGCTGCGAGAGATAGCGTCCGATAGCATTAGCGCACGCGACGACTGACTGCCCGCCCCGCGCGCGATCTCACGATATTCAAAGCGTGTTCATACTTCATAGCGTATAGCGTATAGCGCCAACGCGCCTACATACATAGCACGCGATACGCGCGAGATACAGGCAGCGCGCTAGAATATGGCGCTATGCGATATATTGACCAACTCTAGCTCGTTACGTGCCCTAAAATATGGTTGAGCGAAGCGATGGCTGATTCATATGTCATGCTCGTGAACGGGTGCCGCCTGTGGAGGCTGGTCTGCTCTTGCATACTTATCTTATTGTTAGTAATAATTACTATAGTTTGACTTTATTTTTCTTAAACAATTTTTGACTTTTATTAGAGTACTGTAGTGGTACTGTGTGACATTGTGGAAATTGAAACTTTTACCTGATGTAAATTTGATAACTTAGATTTTTTTTTACATGTCGTGGTTGTCTTCTATATTTTTTGTGTTTATTTGTAATGGAAAGTGTCCTGCTATGATAGGGCATTTTCCAATATTTTTGACGCTGTAAGGGAGAAAAGAGCTGGACACTTGCTGAGTTTGTTGCCGGTTCTTCTCAGTACAAGATCTCCCGCCCAGAGTAGACTTACGAACCGATGGCATAGTGGCATTCACAAGAGCTACTTGTAGCCTAAACTGAATAAATGATTTTGAATTTTGAAATTTTATTTAGATTGGTAACCGATCGTTTGATGTGCGAGCGTCTTGGAACCCTTGTCTCTTAGTCGGCTCTTGCGACACGCACGGGAAGGTAGGTAGTCGATACATTACATTCCCGAGTCCCGACATCAAAGCTGGACATCTTCATGAAGGAGGACTTCTGGCCGAAGGGTGTAGTCTACAGGCGCTTCCATGGAAAGTTGCCTGTTGCTACCAAGTTAGCACAGTAGGTGCTAATCAAATAATACTAATATACCCCCTTACAAATAAACACTATTTAAGCATTTATTTAGTTAATCATTGTTTTGTCTCTTTTTCTCAAATTGAGTACGACGTTTGTGTGACGTTGACAAAACAATGATTATCTAAGTAAATGCTTAAATAGTGTTTATTTGTAAGGGGGATAGTTACTAAGTTATTTTATATACTAACAAAAATTGTTTTTATTTTGTATGTAATGTTAGTCTGTAAGGTATTTATTATATAAGCCGCTCTGTATTTTTACCATCTGTTACATTGTTTGTTGCCTGAAATAAAGATTTATTATTATTATTATACTCTTTATTCATTTTTTTCCTTAAAACTAGATTTTTACAATATTTTAATATAAAAGCAATAAAACATTATAAAAACCTAATCCTAGAGTACCGGCAGCAATTATTATTACATTCACGTCCCAGACCACCATGGGATAGATAGAATAGACTTATGTAATGTCAATGTCTCGCTAATTTAGGTCACTAATAAACAATATTATTGGTTATTTACGCACAAATTTATAACTTCCGTACTTCTGCTTAAGCATCATTTTTATAATTGATTTTAAATAAAAACAGTGTTAGAACGACTTTCATTGGGTTTGTTTCGTACATTAAGAGCGTTTACGCCGCACACTAGCGCCACTAATGAAAAAAAAAACATATCTAGTAATTAGAGATAGAAAATCAAATTATGCTCAACAAACTATTTGAATGAAGTAATTTAGCATTTTTACGTCACCTAATGAACACCTCACATGTTATGGTTTAGTTAAATAAGACGTTACGGCCACTTTTAACTATAACGCCATATTTAACTAAACCATAACATGTGAGGTGTTCATTAGGTGACGTATGTTTTTTTTTTCATTGGCGGCGCTAGTGTGCGGCGTAAACGCTCTTAACTTTCCCTTATCATTCGCACTTATCTCATCTTATAAACTGTAAACACACTACATACTACTACTACCACAGAACATAAAAAACCAGTAGAAATCGCATGTCGACTTATAGTATGAAAACCAGTGTCACCAAACTCACACATGCAAAGAGGATATAACCACTACGTTTTCACACATCTAAAACAAAACAAAAACTGTAATTGGTCGAAAAACTAACTTTAAAAAAGTATTATAATGTAAAATTTATCACTTTATATTCAACCTTATGAAAATAGAAAAACGGTTTCTAAACAATCGATCCCATAACCAACATACTGCAAACACTAGTTGTACTACTACCAGCATGAGATTTCTAAGTAGTACTGCTACTTCACGCAAGATGGCGTTATACATAATGACTTTAAATAATGTAACTACGGCTGATGACTTTAAGGTAGTTATTTATTTGAACACATCACCGCTACTCGATTAGAGTAATAGATTTGACAATCTAAGTAACAGGTATTAGGTGCTGGATAACAAGTGAAAATCACTGATAGAGTATGTGATATTATTAGTTAAGGATTCTTAATTTTTTTACAACGCCGATAAATTTTAGAGGTAACTTGTTACACCATTAATAATTTGAATCAAACAAAAAAACACACTGCTTTTTGATTAATAAGATTTATTGACCTTGAAAAAGAACATATTTATTAAAAGGTTGTCGTTTTGTAAGTTTTACTTTGATTTTCAGTAAACGATGTGAATGAATGAATGAATGAAAAATTAAAAAAAAAATAATAATAATAAAACTGCAGGTTTCAATATGAGTACAAATTTAATATATTATAATCTTGTAGTTGTAGGCATCGCGAAAACGAAACCATAGCGCGATGCAGGTTTGCACCGCCTAACGCCATCTATTAGTTTGATAAGTAACTAAACTTTGCTTTCGAAACAATAATAAATATAAATTGTGGTATGATTTGAAATGTTAAGTTAATTATTATGCTATTTGAGAAAATACATTTAATAATCATTAATATTAATTTTATATTAATATTAATACTATATATTGCAATGTTATCTATACTAATATATAAAGCTGAAGAGTTTGTTTGTTTGTTTGTTTGTTTGTTTGAACGCGCTAATCTCAGGAACTACTGGTTCGAATTGAATAATTCTTTTTGTGTTGGATAGTCCATTTATCGAGGAAGGCTTTAGGCTATATAACATCACGCTGCGACCAATAGGAGCGAAGCATCAGTGAAAAATGTTGCAAAAACGGGAAAAGAGCCTAAAAAATTAAAAATGCTGCCGAAAGTCACTATTCCACGCGGACGAAGTCGCGAGCACAGCTAGTCATTACATAAGGTATAACGAGCGTTAAACATTCCGCCCACCATGGACAGAATGTCCATCGTTCCCGCCCACCGTGATCCAACTCCATCAAAGCTGCAGTGGACTGTATTTGTTTAAAAAGAGTATTAATTAGATCAAGGCGATAAGGAACAAAACTTAATGTTAAGATCAAAATAAAACTTATTCAATTAAAATAAAAAATAAAAAGTACTTTCAGTTAACAAATACCAAAAATAAAACATAAATATAAGCAGTAAAGATAAATTACTACCTTAGATTAAAACATTATTAAACATTACTTTGGTTGGTAGATTTACTTCAATCCGTAGTAGACAGTAAACCCTTACATTTAATACACAACTCTAGCAACATTGTCCAAGCCAGGGTGTTATTTGATAACAATTCCTAAGAGACACCTCGCGGTAGGTCATTAACTGCAACGCAATTGATACTAACGTTTGTCACCGTAGAAATGGAAAATTTGGTAAGCTCTGCTTATAGACATGGTAAGTGGCATTTCCTTGTCACAGGTCAGGCCGGCTTATTTTTGTTGGCTGGTTAGCTGAAAGGATATTCAAAATCGTTGATATTTCTGTCCCAGGTGAGTATCTTATTAATTTCGTCTATTTTTATTTCTATGTTAGTTTTAATTGCTTCATTGTTATTGCTTAATTCACTGAGTAGTTCTTTTTTGTTGCTTGACCATTTTTAATTTTTTTTTTTTTTTTTTTTTAAATGATGTATTCTCACATTAATATAGCGCTTTTATTAAATCAGTTACATGATTAGATGCAGGGAATTGGCCAAGTTGATGTAAACTAATATCATCAAACAGTTTTTCTCCAACCAACTTTTGCAAGATTTTCGACATAACAATTTCTTTTTTAAAAAGCCGTCTATCATAAGTTCGAAGAGTAGCTTCGGCAATTTTACATATTTTTATCATATCTGGTGATGGATATACAAGCCCGCCTTTGTCTTTAGCTACGATGAAATTATGTAAAGTAGTCCTCTCTTTTGAAATCAGTGCATTCGCACAGATATTACAGTCAACTTTCTTAATTAGTATTCGGGCAATATAACCTCCAATATACGTTATTACTTGGGAACCGAATTCAGATACAGTTGACAAAAGCTCACCAATTTCATTTTCTTCCGTGTTATCTTCGATGCGGTCTCCTTCTGTCAAAATTGGTCCTGTGGAATTATTTATTCGCTCTACAACGGATGAGCAATTCAGTATTGATAGTTGTTCCAATGCAGTACAATTTCCTGAACTGAAATCTTTTAGTTCGACGTGCACCAATAGTTTTTTATACGCTGCTGTAAACTGCCGTGCTGTCGGGTTATTATTTGAACCACCATGAACTCTTATGTTACCAAATAAAAGCTCTAAATGGTCCTGGCTCAACTTGTAAAATGACAGATATATGATGAGCTTTTCCTGAATAAGGCTCGCGTATAGTTGTTTTAGTGCATCAGCACATCTGAGAAATCCCAGAAATCCAGTTTTTCGCAAACTTTTTATTAACTTTTTATTAAAAGTGTTAATTTTCCATTTTCAAATTTGAAATGTATTTACATGCTGTTGTCAAAAAATCAAAAAATTGAGCTGCGTTATTCTCATTTAACGCTTTCTTAAAGCCATATTGATGGAGATTTCGGGAATTGAAAATGTCGAACACATCATTCATCATTAGTAAAAAAAATTCAGTGCCTTTGCTGTCTTTAAAATTTTTAATGTTTAGTTCCTTCCGACAGAATCCCATAGCTTCGGCCACGCTACGACTAAATAGCTGCGTAGCAAGCTTAACTTTCATCCGCTGATTTTGGAAGTTGATGTGCCCGAATCTCAGCTTATTAGATAAATGAAATTGTTCATTATCTTGTAATTTATTTAACTGAACCAAATATTCCCAGTGAAATTTATTACCATCTTCGTCTAAAAACGTTTTGTACCTTTGGAAAGCATTTCTTACTAATTTAACCATATGGCAGGGATCCAGTATGATAACAATAGGAGATTTGGTGACAGGATGCTGAAAGTTTATGTTGCCTCCCTCGAAAGAACACCCAAGATGTCTTGCCATGGACAAGTTGGATGCACACCCATCAAATGTTAATGCAACAATTCTAATGCCTGTCTCATTTATTTATTTATTTATTTATATATTTATTATTATACAGTGTACATGCTAACTCACAGTTTACCCAAATCGCCAGCATGCTAAAATAAGAATATACAAAGTCAGATAAATTAGCAAAGCAAAAATAGTAAATTAATATTAATACAAAAGGAATGTCAGAAACCAATTAAAATACAAATCGTCAATAATAATTATGTCAAACAAAATCAATAAAAATGCTTAAGTATGTCAAATAAAAAATATACGTCCAAAATTAGTAGTACACAATTAGGCAAATTAAATTAAATGTCATAAAGAATTATTACAAACAATATTATTAATATATAATAGGGCTTTATAACAGAGCAGTCCAAAGTTATCAGCAAATATGTCAGTATCGTAGTCGTGAGCGAGCATATTCCCAATAAGCCGTAAAGCCCGAATGGTGGGTGCGTGAGCTGCGTACGTGGTGCGCGTCGGGGGCCACCACAGGAGGCGCGGGCGCCGCCGCGGTGCAACCGTCCCCTCCATGTCCCAACATAGACGCTTGGGAGCCAATAGCCCCACTTTACTTAAAATCGTTGGGCTATCTATCTTGTTACGCATAATGAACAGATAATGCATTATCGTCTGCATAGCCCTCCTAAGTTTAAGCGTATTTAATCCCACCATACCAGAGACAAATAAAGATGGATATAGGTAAGGGTAACCGTATTTGCTCTTATACAGCCAACGCGCAAATTTGCGCTGTATTCTTTCGAGTAAAAGTATATATTTCTCCTCGTAAGGATCCCAAACAATGGCACAGTACTCCAATTTACTTCGAACATACGCATTGTAAAGTACCAAGGCAACCCCTACTCCCTCAAACTGAGCAGAAGTGCGTATGACAAAGCCTAACATTTTGCTAGCCTTTTTACATACAGTAGTCACATGGTTGTGAAAGTCCAATCTAGAGTCTAAAGTTAATCCCAAGTCACGAATTTCACTTACCCTTTGTAGGGGTGCGTCAGATAGAGTATAGTCAACAATTTGTGTACAGCGTTTACGCGTGAATGTGATGATTTTACATTTATTATTATTAAATGGAAGACGGTTTGATTCACTCCAGTTCTTAATCGCATTTGTCTTTTTGCAATGCTTCACAGTCTGGAGCTGTACATACTTTTCTCTTTAGCTCAGCAAATGCTAACCTATGAGCAGGTAACCAAATAAATTCAGAATCCTTCTTTAATAATTTAAAAAGAGGTGACATTAAATTGGCCATATCCGGAACATATCTACGGACATAACTAAATGAACCTAAAATTTGTCTCAGCTCATCTTTGTTGCTAGGCTCTTTTAAACCTAAGAGAGACTCAACTCTATCTTTATCTAGAGACATTCCTTGCTCATTAAATACTTGACCTACATAACGAACTTCTGATTGCTTATATTGAAACTTATTCTTATTAAATATAATTCCTAACATTTCAGCCTTCTTTATTACACTTAACAATGCTAAATCATGTTCTTCCTCAGTACTTCCCATACACAAAATATCATCAGCCCATATTATTACATTAGGTATGTCACCAAAGTGACTTTCAAGTATATCTTGGAATAATTCTGGAGGATTCATAAGACCATACGGTAAAACACAATATCTATAAACACCAAAAGGAGTAGCAAAACAGCATTTCCACGAAGCTGACTCAGATAACACCAAATGATGAAAACCTTCAGATAAATCTAACACAGAAAAAATTATTTTACCTTTTAATTTAAAACTTAAATCTTCAAGTGTGGGCAAAACTTTAGGCTTTTTTACAATTATTTTATTTAAATCTGAGGGATCAAGGCATAATCTAACACTTCCATTTGGCTTTTCAACTAAAACTATTCTATTCACACATGCATTTTCATTTATATTATCAACTTTAAAAATAGCTTTTCTACTTTCTAACCTTTTTAGCTCAAACTTTAACGGTTCTAATAAACAAGATGGCAATCTAGGTGAAGGGTGACAAATTTGTTCCTCTATAAACTTAGTAGGAATGTCCACACTCCCTGGCATTCTACCTATACCTTCGAAAACTTTAATATGTTGCTGTATAAACTTTTCTTTGACATTATTAAATTCAACTGAATGCACACGCTTAACTAAATTTAATGAGACACAAGCAGGTAATCCCAATAACATGGTACTACAATTGACCACAATAAAATTCTCATAACACTCATTTTCTTTATATTTACACTTTAAATTTACCATTCCAATTGGTTGAACTTTTTCCCCAACAAAAGACTCGATCTTTAAATTAGTGTCATGTAATTTACAATTTATATTTTTGTTAATTTTTTCAAAAATCGTTTTAGGCATAATACTCACATCAGCACCTGTATCTAATTTACATTTAAAATTTTGGTTCTCAATTAAAATATTTTCAGTCCAATCACACTTATTTATACTTGACATTTTTACTGAACCACAATAAAAACTTTCTTCAGAATTACTTCTTGTTTTATTATATTCTTCCAAACAATTAACTTCACCAACTTTCTTGACTTTACAACTGACTGCAAAATGATTGAGTAATCCACACTTTGTGCACTTCTTCCCATATGCAGGACACTCTCTCGGACCATGTAGTAGTTGGCACCGCCGGCACATAAACTTAGAATTTTCACCTTTTGTATACTTTTCTTTATTATTATATTTATTGTTATACTTATTAAAATTTTGTCTCCTGTCCTCTTTATACTTATCAAAATTCTTTTTATATTTAACTGCATCTATCTCTATTGTAGGGTTCATTTCTCTTACTTGCGCTCTGCTTATTTCACCTGCTCTGCATATATTTGCAACTTTGTCTAATGTTAGACCTTCCATACGCAGTAAACTTTCTTGCAGTGACTTGTCACTTAAACCCTGAACTAACCTGTCTCAAAGTAACTGGTCTTCTAAAGGTTCCGTTGATGAAATAAAGTTACACGTAGAAATTAACTGACGTAAATCAGTGTAAAAATTTTCAAAACTTTCCCCATTTTTCTGCTTCCTTTCGTTAAATTTGTATCTACGCGTCAATGGCGTTGATAACTTTTTGATAAACTTGTGAATTTTCTTTGGACATTTTTAAACTCATAATTACTTTTGTAGACTCTGGACCCATCATATTTCTTAGTAACGACAGTTTTATTTTATCCGCCGCTCCATCTTGCCCTATTGCAATCAAGTAATCCTCGAAAAGGCATTTCCAAAATGTCCACTCGCTGGCTGCCGACTGATTTCTTATGTCGATATTCGGAGCCAACTTCACCGCGTTTTCCATATTTAACTTTAAACACACTTTAAATTTAGTGCTAACCCGACTGCGCCATGTAATATTATTGAATACTTAATTAAATATTTGAAATGAAACACTTAGATATTTTATGAGCTAGAAGCCATCTTTTTAATAATAATTTAGACCACAGACAATCTTCTTTACATTTTAACATAGAATCAAAACCACAGACTACAAATAATCATTATACATCAATAATAATAAATTTTTCACGAAAATGCTCCGAGCGTATAGTACTTATTTTTGTAGGAAACCAATTTTGCCTCCCTGTGGCATAAATCCATTTTTCTTTTGTGTTCGGATCGGTCGGAAAACTGAAAGAAAATCACATTAACGTATGTCTATTAATACTATTAAAAATAAGCCCAAGAAACTGAAAAGAAGGTATCAGGAAATATAACATAAGAACTTGTATGTACTTATTTGATTAAAATTTTCATAATCAATAAAGAAAAAACTAATCGTATTTTGTTATTTAATTGTCGATAAAATGTAACAACCTAAAAAGCATAAAATATAAGTAGCAAGTACTGAGTATGTAAGTGCGTTTGTCACATCTCTATGATTTGCGAGTTACGATCGAACGGTAGCCGGAAAGTTCGAGAAGAACGTAGATGAGAGCGTTAGAAATTAGACCTTAAGTTTACAGGAAGAAAGTAACTTTAATTTTGTTACTCTTTACCGAATTCAAAAAATTTGCAATTTTCTTTTTATTAATAAAAAATACACTGAATTTTTACTTACCGATGGTATGATATGCCACCTTTCGAAAAATTCTTTTTACCGCTATCGTTTTTACACGATAAAACAACACAATAAGGCATTTTTAATTTTTTTTACTGTGATAGTTGCCGTGAGAGTAACGACAGGCGACTGAAGTGCGCGGAGATCGACATGCGCGTAATACGCTCATATGCTACTACGCGGGTACCGCCCACTTGCGACTTCTACTGGTTTTTTATGTTCTGTGACTACTACCTACTAATAAATTATAATAAGCTATATGAAAAGTACAGTTGAACTTCAAGTACCTATATGTCTCAGATGTATAGTAAACTAGTGGACCCGGCGGACTTCGCACCGCTTTGACAGTTTCCATCAAGTGATTAAATTCTCTTTGGTTTCCATGACAACAAAACGAACAAATCATTTTGTAATGGAAAATTAAATTGTCGTTTTTAGTATATTTATAGTGTGATTCCCGTGGGAATCTCAGGATAAAAACTATCCTATGTGTTAATCCAGGTTATAAACTATCTGTATGCCGAATTTCATCTAAATCCATCCATCCGTTGCAGCGTGAGAAGTAACAAATATACACACATACACACAAACTTTCACATATATAATATTAGGTCTTTACCTATGAAATTGCCGTTTTGTATGAAGATTTTTTATACAATTTTATTTTTCATACTAACGTTTTTTTAATTTTCTTAGCATCTATTTACTTTAACACTATAAAAATTGTAGAGTAGTGTGTTTGTTTCACTAGCTAAATATAATAGGCATTAAAAAGAAAAAAAATCAAGTCTCTTCAAAGCTACAATGAAACAAAAGGACAATTCCTCGAACAAAAAAGTTAGTCAATTTAAAAAAAAAATTAGGCGATAAAGACACAAAATTAATAATCATTGTTATTACTGAAACCTAAGTAACATAGTCCTAATTAAAGGTGTATAATAATATTAACAATCGGTATTGACTTTTGGAAGTAATACACCTATTAATAAGTAAGAAAAAAACGGCAATTTCATAGGTAAAGACCTATTATAAGTGTGATAAAATTACATATTATAGTTACCCGCATGGCGACGGCGGCGGCGCTCTGGAAGTCGCAGTAGGAGCACTTGAACTTGTCGTAGCCATGCTTCGAGCGACAGTGCTCTTGGAGACGGAACTTGTTGGCGAGACGCTTACCGCAGTGCTGGAGGGTAGAAGTGGGTGTTACATTATAATAGGAGGCCGTAGAGAGAGGGGGGAGAGAGGGAGGTAAAGAGGCGCGAGAGGGGGAGAGAGGGGAGAGCGAGGGAGAGGGGGTAGAGCGAGGGAGAGAGGGGCGAGAAGGGGGAGAGAGGGGTAGAGAGGGGCGAGAGGGGGAAAGAGGGGAGAGAGGAGATAGGGGAGAGAGGGGATAAGGGGAGATAGGGGGAGAGGAGATAGGGAGAGAGAGGGGGAGAGAGAAGATAGGGAGAGAGAGGGGGGAGAGAGATACTTGGACAAGACTAAACACAGAAATGGAAAGTTGGAAAGGGTTGGAGGAAGACTATGGAGGGCACACAGAAAACGAAGAAAATGGATGAGCATCTAGATTTTATTGTTTGTAGGTACTCTCTTCAGATGGGTATCGTCAACTTTGGCAACTATGCTATCGTGGCTCAAGATACCAAGTACGATTAGCCACGACAGCATAGTTGGCAGTGCACCTAACCTGGCATGTCATGGGGTGCGGGTTCGAATCCAGCTCGTGGGATTTTTTCAACATTTTGTCTTTTTTCAAATTGTAATTTGTTCGCAACGGGAAACCGTCACTTTAACGCAATAAATTAGATCGAATTTCATTTCCCATAACACTATTCACCGATGTTTTTATTCATTAATGAACAATTCCGCGGATCTCATTACATCGCATATTTATTTTCTCGAATAGTTTTTATCACTAAACTCACTTCATCGTATTTTTTTTTCGTTTTTTTTTATTTCATCGATATATTGTTAGATCGATGTTTCGTTTCTTATAATTTTGTTTCCACGTAAGTTTCAGTTCGCAAAATAGTCGGTTACATCAAATTTCACTTCACTTAAGTCATTGTACATCGAAAATACAAAATACTAACAAAGTTCACATTTTTTAAACGGGATTTAATGTAAAACTACTTAGTAAAGGCATTTCTTTCATTCAGGCATACCTTTAAAACCAGACGTTTTTCATTTTCCTTGTCCTTTACTTTACGGGATACAATACTTATCATCATCAATGTGAGTAATTAATTTTAAATTATTTATATTGTTTAAAAAAATTAACACGTTGTGATTTCTGTAATATTGCGCTACTAAAGTCAAATCATTGACAGAAACGAATCGTTGCAAAACCGACTCCACGTAGTCTTGTCTGCCCTACGATAGAGTGCAATATAAAAGCGCGGAGGGGCGAGGCGACCCGCGAGCTGAGGAGCAGGCGGATGCAACGCCCGCCGCGGCTGAGGCTGGCCGGCGCAGCCGAAGCTAGCAAGGCTAGCAAGGCTCACCACCGCTTCGGCTAGCAAGCCGAAGCGGTGGTGAGCGTTACATCCATAAGCCCGCGTGGGACCGCCGGGAACCCCGCAGCGCCGGAGCCGTGACAGAAACAATGCCTGCTGCATGCTGCATGTTTGCTTGCATGCTGTATGCTTGCTTGCATGCTGCATGCTGCATGTTTCCTTGCATGCTGTATGCTTGCTTGCATGCTGCATGCTGTATGCTTGTTTGCATGCAGCATTAGGTAAGGGAAAAATATTAATATAGAGCTGACCGCAACACAATTTATCGTCAACAGGCGAATGCATCGTTCGATGAAACGTTACTGCGATAAAAAGTTGTTAAGTGAAAAAGTATTATGGGTTCCGATACATGTATGTTGTAATATGTTAGATATATTATACCGTTTTTCTGGTGATCAAAACAACTTTAAAAGATTTTTTTAAGAAACGTTTTTCGATGATATAAAACAGCGATGATTAACTATTTGATGAATTGAAAAAAAAATATATTAAAAATCGTGGAATAGTTTTCGGTAAAATGAAATTCGATATTAAAAAAATCTGTATTCTAATAGACACCCACCCGTTCGCAACAATATTTGCGTAATATTATATGTAAATAATCATGATTTTGCATATTATCACGGTGTTTTCTATACTTGGTTGCATGGCTATGTTTCGGGAATATACACATATTACCAAAAATACTGTATACAGGGAATCCCACGGCCATGCCACATGGAGGGAAAGTACCTTAATTACTGTAGATGGAACATTTTACTGAAAGAAGACTTTATTTTAATTTTAAAAACTATTTAAACTGCATTCATACATTTTTCAATAATTGCCTGGTTGAACCGGGAATCGAACCCGGTACACGAGAAAAAAATCACCTGTGGTTTTATCATACCGATCGGAAGGCTTCATCATATGGATAATTTTTTGCTAAATAACATAGCATCAGAAATAAAAGAAAGACTATGAATTTACGTAAGGAAATGATGCGTACTTTTCAAGTAATACATTCACTCATTAGTAATAGGTACTTTAAAATGAATGTTAGTTTAATGTCCTTACGGCAATGTCAGCTTTTCATTTTTCTGAACATAATTTTACATTAAATGTTAAAAAATTCATGGTCTTCTTTTTATTTCTGATTTTTATTTTATTTATTTAGCAAAACATAATCCTTATGACGAAGCCTTCCGATCGGTATGATAAAACTACAGATTTTTTATCGTGTACCGGGTTCGAGTCCCGGTTCAACCAGGCAATTATAAAAAAATGTATGAATGCAGTTTAAATAGCTTTTAAAATTAAAATAAAGTTTTCTCTCAGTAAAATGTTCCATCTACAATAATTAAGGTACTTTCCCTTCATGTGGCATGGCCGTGAGACACCCTGTATAATTTTTTGGCGACAAAAACTTTTGTCGATCACCGCGTTTAAAGTGTTCACCACTGGTGTCATCATCATCATCATCAGCTCATGTTATGTCTCCACTGCTGGGACACGAGCCTTCCCTATAAATGGACAGGAAGAACGGGCCACAAGCCAACACGCGGGCCCAGTGCGGTGCGGTGGTTATTAACGACTGCTAATGCAACCGGGACCAACGGCTTTACGTGTCTTCCGAAGCACGGAGGAGCTCGAGATGATACGATTTTGGTCACCCATCCAATGACCAGCCTTTGCGAAAGTTGCAGACCGGGCGCGTTAACCACTGCGCCATCGAGCTCCTCGACACTGGAGCCATTACGATATATCTATGGAGTAGTTACCTCGCAGACGGGGCCGAGGCCCGCATGCGTGACGGCCTTGTGCATCCGCAGACTGGCCTTCTGCATCTGCTTGTGGCAGACGTCGCATTCCACTAGCGTGCGGCCCTAAGGCAAACGGGTTTCAGAATCAGAATTAGAATCTTTATTACAATAATTAAATAATATATTTTTTTAATCTTTTTTTTTTTTTCTTTCTTGGTTTTGAATCTTATTTTCAGAGTAAGGGTGCAAAGAAACGCCCTTGCTGAGTTTGTTGCCGGTTCATCTCAGTATAAGGTCTCCCGCCATGTGTAGACTTACGAATCGATGGCGTAAAGACATTTATAAGAGCTATTTGTAGCCTAAACTGAATAAATTATTTTGAATTTTAAAAGGTTTTGTTATAACCATTGACCACCATATAAATATTCGACGACCTCCTTGGTCGAGTGGTTTGTACACCGGTTTTCATGGTGTCGCCATCGCTGTGGTCCCGGGTTCGATCCCGGTCGGCTCAATTTAGAAATTATTGTTTTTCTAAATTGTCTCGGGTCTGGGTGTTTTCTATGTATAATAAGTATGTATTGAATTATTTTAAGTATGCTTATCCGTTAACAAGTAACCATTTAACGAGTTTCATAACAAAGCTTCTCTTGGGCTATGGCTAGATAATTGGTGTGAGTGTAGGAAAGTTTATATTTATTTATTATAACCAAGCATATAATTTTTTTAATGATCCAGTAACTATTTTGTTTTGTTATAAATTAATAAACTAAATTTGATCCTACATATCCACAAAAATACCGATGTTTATTAATTTGTATATATGTTACTGAATTATGTACAAATTATTGCACACATTTAAATGACAGTTGTGGATGCTGTGTTACTCTTAAAAAAACTATCCTGTATAGAAAAATCTAAAATTAGAATCATTAACTATTAACGGGGATATTACCATGATTTGGTTTCGCGTTTTTTCTGACTTTTTTTAAAGGTCATAGTGATGTTAACCTTTTCACCGCCCAACTATCCTGCACGCGATGTCCCGCTGTACGCCAACGTATAAATGTATTTTAATAAAGTAGGTACAAAGAAGAACTTCTATAGAAGTGCTGGCGTGGACGGCACGAAAATCTCGAACTTCTATAGAAGTTGTTGGCGGTAAAAAGGTTAAATAGCCTATAGCCTTCCAAAAAAATTAGCGCGTTCAAACAAAAAAACAAACTCTTCAACTATATTATATTAGTATAGATAGTTTGTCTTACCGATTCTCCCATTTTTCTCTTCTTTTTCTTAAAAATGCACATGCTGACATGGTCTATCAGTAATTCTTTGGTATCAAACTCAGACTTGCAGTACTGAAACCAGTGAAGCAATCCCATCATCATCATCATCATCAGTAGACACTAAACCTCTCCGAGTCCGAAAAGAAACTTACCCCACACTTAAAGCTTTCCGTTCCATGCATCATAGTTTTGTGTCTGTCCAATTTCTCTTTTAAAACGAAATTGTCGCATAATTCGCATTTAACTTTCCGCTTATCAGCACCGGGATGACTCCTGGCCATGTGGACATCTATACTCCTGATCGACAGGTTCTTATAACACAATTTGCAAGTCACACGTTGTTTCTTAGCGGTATCGTTCAGTACTTCACTGTATGGTAACTCTGTATCTAGTGTTAAAACTTTTTTATTCATTTTGTGTTTCTTTATGTTAGACTTTATATGTGGCTTGGTATATTCGGTGTCCGAAGCTTCAGTTTCATTGATAAACAGACATTCTTGAACATATTTGATAGTAGCTTTGTCTTCTATGCTACTTTTTGACGATTGAATAGATATACCGTCAACAATATTGTTTAATTTGCTATGTTCTGTATTAATTCCATCTGTATCGTCTAAAATTATATTTTTTAATAATTGTAAAGGTTTATTGTCTTCAACTTTGTTTATATGGTTCAGTTCTGTGTCCGTTGTTATAACATCTATCTCCATTTTGGCTGTTAATTTGTCATCGGTGACATTTACATGTGATTGGTTTAACACAGGTTTTAATTCTAACAGCCTTCTTTGCACATCTTTGCACATTTTTCTAAACGATATAGAGTTGTTAATGAAGTCAATGCAACTAGTGCACATGCACTGCGGGAGGCCATCGTTGATTTCTACCTGGAATTATATTTTAGATGTTTAATAAGAAAGTTTTCAATTACTTGCAATTTAAGCACTATGTTACCAACAAACAATTGAATTTCTATTGTGTTTCAACATGTTCAGATAGGCGACTTTATTTAACCTTTTTACCGCAAACAACTTCTATAGAAGTTCGAGATTTTCGTGCCATCCACGCCAGCACTTCTATAGAAGTTCTTCTTTGTACCTACTTTATTAAAATACATTTATACGTTGGCGTACAGTGGGACATCGCGTGCAGGATAGTTGGGCGGTGAAAAGGTTAAAAGACTGCATTAACAAATGTGTTACCTATTAAAAATTATACTTGTACTTGGTTGTTCTTGCTATATTCTCCCATCTGTTTGTTTTTGTGTACATTTATAAATCAACTAGCTGACCGGCGGACTTCGTACCGCTTTGACAGTTTCCAACAACAACAAAACAAACAAATCATTTGTCCGCATAAGAACACCCGTATCCCATGATGGAGCCCTATAGCAGCGCCACGTACCGGGTCCAATTATAAATCTAAACCATACTCGAATCCACTTGAACACACACAGAAAATTGCATCCAAATCGGTCCAGCTCTTCATTAACCTTTTCACCGTCCAACTATCCTGCACGCGATGTCCCGCTGTACGCCAACGTATAAATGTATTTTAATAAAGTAGGTACAAAGAAGAACTTCTATAGAAGTGCTGGCGTGGACGGCACGAAAATGTCGAACTTCTGTAGAAGTTGTTGGCGGTAAAAAGGTTAACATACATGCACAGAAGATTTCTAAATATAAAGATAAATAAATAAATACCTTAAATGCTGTATCTTTAATTTGTAGTGGCTACCTATTTATATTTATATGCTACTAACGTAAATCATGTATAGGCCTACTTAAAAAAATTAATGTTTAGGAATGAATAAAAGAAGTGTTTGCAATGCAACAAACATTGGTTATAGTAACTAGTCTTGTAAATAATTTAGCAAATTACCTTTACACCAGCTATTAATAAAAGAGCGCTTGAACAATGCATGAATTCATTAGGATCTTGGAATATGGGGCTAACATTGGCGCTACCGAGACAGGTTCGGCAAACGACGGAGAAATCCATGTTATTTCATTAATTTTACCACAAAACCTTAAAGAGTAATGTACAACAGAACTAATAAATACAACAACACCACGTTAACTTGTTTATAAATACGTTTTTACTGATGAGAAACAAATAAATCGTAAACCAGTGTTGCCAGACTGTGTTGCCAGTATTACCGTAAAATGTACCCCTAAATTACCGTACAATTACCGAACACACGGCGGCAGATCAACCTACCCAAAACTATCAAATTTCTACAATCAATTTTGAACTTTATCGTTTAGTAATAAGGATAAATATTCATTGGAGAAATTTTACAGATTTAGGTAGGTCGATCTGCCGCCGACTGTACGCGATGGTTGTATGAAAAGTCGCTATAATGTATTAAATTTTTCCAAGTTATTTTCTAATAAACAGAATAATAGTCGTTAACTACTTAAAAGGTTTTATTTTTTAACTTTTTAAGGCAGTAGGGTCAGTAGGCGTCATATTGCCGTATTTATGATATTGAACGTCAACTTTAGTAAATGAATGACTGACTTAACGAACTTCGTTCAGTTAGTCATTCATTTCATTCGGACATTTTTCTCGGCCGCTTGTTCATTCATCTATCAAATAAGAAGGAAAGAGACAGCAAATAGCATATAATTAGAAGTGCGATAGAGAGAAATTACGGTCCCACCCACCAACATAAGAGACAGTTCTGAGGTTGGTTCAAGTTGGTTGAGAGATTAGGCGCCAATTTAAAATTACCGTACGTTTTGTTGAATTTCGGCACTTTTCTTAGAATTACCGTATGGTTTTCGTACCACGATAGATTACCGTACAAGCCTTGAAAATACCGTATAAATACGGTAATTACCGTACGTCTGGCATCGCTGTCGTAAACAAATATACCTAGTATTTTTTTTAAATTTTCTTATTAAAGATAGCAAAGGGATCTACGTGACTCTTATAGACCAGTCAGTTACTTTACTTTTGTATAAAAATATAATTTAGAAAGTAGGTAAGTTTAGGACGATTTGAATAACGAACCATGCCCCAATATCTTTTTTTAATGTTGACATTATTGCTCAGCATTATTGACGACGCAGGGCTGCGTTCGTAAACCATCGCACGGCTGCGTGCGAGTGATCGCCCCGCGGACGACACTCAACGTCCTACGTTTTAAAACGACACCCGCTGCTGAAGCTGTCATTGATAAACAATTGATTTCAATTTTCAAGAAACGGATAAAACCAATCTAGTGTGAAAGCTATTATAATTGAAAAACTAATTTTCTGTGCAGCTGGACAAACTATAAATCATTATTTTAGTCGAAATCTAAAAAGCGCGCCCCGAGAACTCGTAGGGTGACCGGTGCGTCGTCGAGCGAACGCAGCCAAATTTCTCCAATGAATAGTGATCCTTATTGTAATACAATAAAGTTCAAAATTGATTGTAGAAATTTGCAACTTTTGGGTTGGTTGATCTGCCGCCGTGTGTACGTAGGTAACTCACAAAGTGGTTATGAATGACACAAAGTCCTCAGCGCGCGCGCTGAGGTAACAATTCATTCAGTTTTTTGATTCCTAGAGGTTTTTTGAAAGATGGCTCTCATGACAGTGACAGTTGACAGTTTCATTCACGTGTGGTGTGCGTTTGGAGGTGAAATGTGTGTAATTTCATTTAAATACACGTTAAAGTAATTAAATCTCAACAAAATGACGCTCACAGAACACAAGCAAGTCGATTTATTTGTGGCTACCAAAATAGGATCTTTCAAACGTAAGTTATCCACTTTGTATGTATTAATAACTAACGAGCACGATTATCACAAATAATGTTAATTTAAAACATTTTAAAAGCTTTCTTGATATTTTGGTGATGGTCGAATACTTACTTACTTACTCTGCTGGCTCAGTGACCCATTAAAATACGAAAACTACTCATGGTCTTGTAGATACTTGGACGCCCAATTTAACCTTTTCACCGCCCAACTATCCTGCACGCGATGTCCCGCTGTACGCCAACGTTTAAATGTATTTTAATAAAGGAGGTACAAAGAAGAACTTCTACAGAAGTGCTGGCGTGGACGGCACGAAAATCTCGAACTTCTATAGAAGTTGTTGGCGGTAAAAAGGTTAACCACAGTGCCATAGAACAATTGAATTTCTACAGTGTCTGGTTTAAGAACAACTAAGTAGATATTTACACAATAAGATAATTCTAATCACTCACCTAACCATCTAATTTCATAATTTTGGTTAACAATCACTATTGCACACACACTTTTTCTTTATATTGACATACATTACTTTTTATATCGGTATCAGTGCTCTAAACTCTTATTATACAATTTTCAGACATAAAATACCACACAGATCCAACAAAGAATAATAAGAAATGTATAGAGAACTTGGTTGACATCAAGACGCTGCAGAAAGAGGACAGTGTCACTTGCATGGTGTGGGGAAACGCGCAGCAGACAGAAATCTTGTTAGCTAAGAAAAATCAACAGGTAAATGACTGAACACCTTTGTATATGTACAGATGTCTGTTCATCAACCTATCCAAAACAAGATAAAATTTTACTAGAATAAAGCTACTCTTTTTAAATGTAAAGCTAAATCAAACTTTACAATTAAGAGATTACATTTATTTAAAAATTCTTAATTTTCAAGAAAAATCCAATATCCTATCATTGAAACCTGTGCATACTTACTTAAAAAGAAAAGTAAAAGACAGAACTTCTTCCTATTTGAAGTCTGGTTAAAAAAACAAATCTCCCAACAGATCCAAGCCTACGATACTCTTCAAGGCTTCACAAAGACTTACACGGCAGATTTCGGGACAGGCCATGTGGTGGGGCTAGGCAGGTACAAGAGGAAACTGATAGCAGCCTTGTCTAGTGGAGTGGTCAAGATCTGGAGCAAAAAGCATGAGGAAGTGATGGAAGTCGGCAAACTGGACCGGATGAGGTTGTGCGCTGACGATGGAACTCTTTTCGCTACAGGTGATGACAGTTTAAAATATAATTAGTATTAAGAATTAAATAATTATACTTTTTTTATTCATAGTGTCGTCTATCATCGTTTGCTCTGCATCAGGTGGATAGATAAAGTCACAGACGTAGAAGTCCTCAAACGAATGTCGAAAAAGGCAGAGCTGGTACTCAACATCAAGCAACGGAAAGTTGCTTACTTGGGCAAAGCTTTCTGACCTTTCAATTTCCAATGCAAAAAACCATTTTTTTTTATATTTTATAAAACAAACAAACAGTTTAAAACGTTTAAACTAGTGTTTTTTGTTTTTTTTTACTTTTTGCCTTAAGGCATCAATTTTAAATCAATTAGCGAATAATAATTTTCTTAATTTATAATTAATAATTTAAATAAAAATACAACAAAGCCTCAACTTGTAAATTTATTTTAAGCTATTTAGAGTCCTACATATTTATTCGTTTGGATTTATTTCCATTCATCTGCAATTAAAGGTAGTTTTAAACCCTGTTTTTTTTTTCATGTATTAAGAGCGTTTACGCCGCACACTAGCGCCACTAATGAAAAAAAAAACGTATCTAGTAATTAGAGATAGAAAATCAAATTATGCTCAACAAACTATTTGAATTAAGTAATTTAGCATTTTTACGGCACCTAATGAACACCTCACATGTTATGGTTTGGTTAAATAAGACGTTACGGCCATTTTTAACTATAACGCCATATTTAACTAAACCATAACATGTCAGGTGCTCATTAGGTGACGTAAAAATGCTTAATTACTTCATTCAGGTAGTTTGTTGAGCATAATTTGATTTTCTATCTCTAATTACTAGATATGTTTTTTTTTTCATTGGCGGCGCTAGTGTGCGGCGTAAACGCTCTTAAACATTTTGTAAAACTTGTTTTAAACTGTGTTTTGAAACACTTAATAAAAAACATAGTTTTATTTCAAACAGTTTTAAACACGTGACAGAAAACAACTTGTTTTAATCATGCCAACCCTGCTTATAACTGTGTCCATGCTAGTTTACAGGGCAGGACTTGACGTTAAAAGACCTCGTACCTATTTTTTCTTTTTATGAGTGAAACAATCAATTTTTGCTGTATTAAGAAGAATCAGCAACAACCTGAGAAATAGTAGTTCTTTTCTCCCTTTATTTTACAGCTTCGAACATTGTAAAATGCCCTTCCTATCATAGAAGGACACTTTAATCAATCAATCAAAAGTCCATTAACGCTGTTATTAGGGCCATATGCAACCATATGTAACAGCAATCTCGATCCAGGAAAAAAATATAAATTGTTTATGACTTCATATCAATTTAGATTTTTATTTATTGGGAACCAAACATCATTTTATAGTAGGTACAAAGTGTTGTTATTTTATATTGAAAATTATGAAAAGACGTGTTATTTCATGTTTGTTTATTTTGGAAGTAAGGTAACCTGGTTACAGTTATTTGTTTTAAGAATTTTGAATACATAATGTAAAGCCAGTATTATTTCAACACACCTCCTTAATCAAAATTCTTAAAAACATATAAATTAAAAATATTCACTCCAAATATATCACAGAACACTACACATACATTGCTTTTCTTAAAAAAATTACAAACATATAAGAGCAACTTCGTGCTGATAACGTTTTGTTGTAATTTTATGTTGAAAATAATGAAAAGACGTGTTATTTCATGTTTGTTTATTTTGGAAGTAAGGTAAGGTAACCCAGTTACAGTTATTTGTTTTAGGATCTTTGAATGCATGATGTAAAACCAGTATTATTTCAACACAAAGGTTATATGTAATAACTTGATCTAAGTTTCTTACTTGCCAAACAGTGTCCACTTATAATTAACTGGTTTGCCCGTGTCTTTGTTGATTTCGATTTTTTCACAAAAATAATTTAAAAAATATATTTGTAAAATTATTTTAGCTTAAGCTACCCACAAAGTATATAGCATTCTACCAGTGAAAGATTTTTTGGAATTAGACAAGTAGTTGCAGAGATTAGCCCCGACAAACAAACAAATATAGTCACAGATGTTACCTATTTATTAACAGTATACAACGTTAGTCGGAACGGGGGTACTAAGCCGAAAGGAGGGTAAAGTATACATGATAGTGAATAACTTTTGTCTAAGAACTTTTCTTTAACCTTTTTACCGCCAACAACTTCTATAGAAGTTCGAGATTTTCGTGCCGTCCACGCCAGTACTTCTATAGAAGTTCTTCTTTGTACCTACTTTATTAAAATACATTTATACGTTGGCGTACATCGCGCGACATCGCTTGCAGGATAGTTGGGCGGTGAAAAGGTTAACAATGGATAATTTTAGAATAACAGCTTTTTTAAGATTTCAAAAGAAATTACGCTGTGGTAGCCCTGGCGGTCACAAAAAAAAAACAAATTAAAAGTTAATATTATTGGATACATTAGTCCGATTATGGAGAGAAAACTCGACTCTTTACAATGCCCGTACATTGCCATAAGAGGTAAACCTATTTGCTGAGAACCTACGTCAAAACCGTAGCCTACTAGATTTTTGTAGACCAATCAAATGTAAATAATAGAAAATAACAGTAAAAAAAGTAAAAAAAAATAGTTTTATTATCATGTATACTTTACCCTCCTTTCGGCCCGTCTAATGTTGTAGACTACTTTGTTAAATACATACCTACCTACTTAAAAATACTTATGTATAAAAATTAATCTCTTCTAAAACTAAGCTCTTCGTTTATTTATTGAAAGGTGGTGAAGAAAACGACCTCAAAGTATGGCGGATAGGGGAGGTGGAACCCACCTTCAGCGCCAAGAACCTCGCCCACGACTGGCTGCAGCTGCGGCGCCCCGTGTGGGTGGGGGATGCGGCCTTCCTAAGGGGCGAGGGGGGAAGGCTGGTCGCTGCGTGCTCACGGCATGGATATGTTAGGTGGATGATAGAATATTTTTAATTATTTAATAAGCACTTTTCTCGCGACAGTCCGCGTGGATTTGAGATTGAAAAAGACACTCAAATAAATTATAGCCTGTTACCCGTCGTAATGAATGTAGCTTTCCCATCAGTGAACGAATTTTTGAATTGGCCCAATAGTTCCGTTAATTAGCCCCGACATACAAACGACTTGCGTGGGGTACCTTCTCGATGCCTTGGACGGATTGCAGCGTCGCGCTGAACGCATTATCGGCAATGCAGAAGTGGCAAATACTCTTGAATCTCTGCAATTGCGTAGAGATGTTGCGTCACTCGGCGTGTTTTACCGCTTATACCATGGCGAGTGCTCTGAAGAGCTCTTTGACCTCATCCCACCTTCTCCCTTTCTTCATATACATGTGCTGCTCTCCGGAGTCATCGCTTCACTGTCTCAAATATCCCATCGCGCACAAAGTAATTCGGTGACTCGTTTCTTTGTCGCACCTCCAATAGATGGAATACTCTACCAGCACACGTTTTCCCTCCTTCCTATGACATGGGGTCCTTCAAGAGAGGCGTGAAGAAGCACCTTGTGGGCCGGCAGAGTGAGGTTAACTGATGCTACGTTTATTTCCACGCTGCACCAGTTGTCTTTGCGTCTGGACTCCATTTCCACTTAACATCAGGTGGGATGGAGTCATTTGGCATTTTTTTTTTATAATGGAGTCATTTGTTTTTTTTTTAATAAAAAAAACAAATTATTTTTTTATAAAAAAAAATAAACGATGTCACAAACGTTACCTCGACATGTTAAGGCGACATATTTAGATAGTGATTGAATTAAGGAAAAAACCTAAGCGATTATGATAATGTTTGAACTCCATTTGAACCAATGCGAATGTTTTGATATCACCCATCCGTGTAAAGACCGCACAAGTAGTATAGGTCCTTACCTATGAAATTGGAGCTTTTTTCTCACTTATTAATAGGTGTATTACTTCTAAAAGTTAATACTGGTTGTTAATATTATTATACACCTTTAATTAGGACTATGTTACTTAGGCTTCAGTAATAACAATGATCATTAATTTTGTATCTTTATCGCCCAATTTATATTTTTTTAATTGACTTCTTTTTTGTTCGCGTAATTGACCTTTTGTTTCATTGTAGCTTTGAAGGCTCTCGATTTTTTTTGTTTTTAATGTCTGCTTTATTTAGCTAGTAAAACAAAGACACTACTCTATAATTTTTAGAGTGTTAACATAAATAGATGCTAAGAAAATTTAAAAAAAATTTAGTATGAAAAATAGAACTTTATAAAAAATCTTCATACAAAACTCCAATTTCATAGGTAAGGACCTATTACCTTAAGTTTTGCGATTGTTACAATGACCTAATTTATGATATTGGTTTTGATCCCAGGTTATACGACACACGTGCGCAGAGGAGGCCCGTCGTCAACGTCGAGTTTACTATGGCAGCCACTTGTATTACTCCTAGTTTTGATGAGAGGTATGAGTGTGGTAATAAACCGGGTTTTCCGGTTCAAAAAACCGGGAAAACCGGTTTTTTGAAACGTGTCCACATAATATTATAAAAACCGGTTTTTCGGTTATTTTAGTATTTCTATTGTTCTATATTATTTTTTGGATTTACGGATTAAGATGTCTTTTTTATTATCATTAAAACTGTTTAATTCTAGAGGAAGAATGATTTCACCTAAACTTATTTTATTTAACTTAATTACTGCCGTACTCAGAGACGTCAAATGAGATTTAATGACAATTAAATTCCCTTCTCTATTTAGCACTATACTTAGGAAAGTGACAGCAAGAGACTTAATTGTCATTAAAACTTAAGTGACGTCTCTGAGTACGGCAGTTAGACTGATAAGATTAGACTAGACTGTAATTTACTTTAAGAAATAGTTCAAGCTACTTAATTAACACACTGATAGGTAATTAATGGAACCAGGCGTTATTTTGCGGAAATCCATAGTACAGAAAAATGTAAAGTGAGAAACAATGCGTGCAAGCGAAAATGCACACCAACACCGATACCCGACACGTGTTTCGCCCCTCCACGGGGCATCCTCAGGAGCTGTTCCACAGCTCAACAGCGAAACACGTGTCGGGTATCGGTGTTGGTGTGCATTTTCGCTTGCACGCATTGTTTCTCCTGCATGTGCATACTTTTTGCGGGCGGGAGGGCGGTGCATGCGTACTGCATCCAAGCTGTATAAACGAGTGAGTAGCGGAATTAACACTACATATTATTTAAATTACATTTTTTTACACTGATAGGTATTGAATAATTTCGGCGGGCTTGTTAGAACCACGATAGCTCAATTGGGAGAGCACCTGACCCGGTATGTCAGAAGGGTGCAGGTCCAAATCCTGCTCGTGGAAATTTTTTCAACATTTGTGTTTTTGCAATTTATTCTCATTTTATTCTTCTGATAAATGTTGCTCTTTCTAAAACAAACACTTAAAATTATCTGTTTCCATCACCAGACAAGTTCTTGTCGGTTTCGGCCGCGGCCAGCTCCATCAAGTAGACCTTCGCAACTCGCGCCCCGACAAAGGGTTCAAGGGTTGCACTGGCGCCGTCACCGACATAGTCACCGTGCCTCATAGTCGGCTCATAGTCAGCACCAGTCTCGACCGGCAGATACGCGTGCATGACTACGTGACCAAGGAGATGGTGTATAGGGTGAGTCTATCATAGTCACCAAACATAGCTGCATCATAGTCAGCAATATAGTCTCAGTCAGCACGAGTTACGACCGGCAGATACGCGTGCATGACTATGAGACCAAGTAGATGGTGTATAGGGTGAGTCTATCATAGTCACCAAACATAGCTGCGTCATAGTCAGCAATATAGTCTCAGTCAGCACGAGTCTGGAGCGGCAAATATGCGTGCATGACTATGAGACCAAGTAGATGGTGTATATGGTGAGTATAGCCTCCTTTTATATCGAATGTAAAGTGTCTACTGTTATAGTCACCATAGTCAGCACCAGTCTCGACCGGCAGATACGCGTGCATGACTATGAGACCAAGTAGATGGTGTATAGGGTGAGTCTATCATAGTCACCAAACATAGCTGCATCATAGTCACCAATATAGTCTCAGTCAGCACGAATCTGGACCGGCAAATATGCGTGCATGACTATGAGACCAAGGAGATGGTGTATATGGTGAGTATAGCCTCCTTTTATATCGAATGTAAAGTGTCTACTGTTATAGTCACCATAGTCAGCACCAGTCTCGACCGGCAGATACGCGTGCATGACTATGAGACCAAGTAGATGGTGTATAGGGTGAGTCTATCATAGTCACCAAACATAGCTGCATCATATAGTCACCAATATAGTCTCAGTCAGCACGAGTCTGGACCGGCAAATATGCGTGTATGACTAAAAGAGCAAAGAGTGGTGTATACGGTGAGTATAGCCTCCTTTTATATCGAATGTAGAGTGTCTACTGTTATAGTCACCATAGTCAGCAGAGCACGAGGCTCAACCGGCAGATACGCGTTCATGACTATGAGAGCAAGGAGATGGTGTAAAGGGTTAGTCTTTTTTAGTCAGTCTAACATAGTCGCCAAAATAGTGGGCCCATAGTCAGCACATGTTTCGGCCAGCAGATACATGTGCATGACTATAAGAGCAAAGTGATGAGAAGTGTCCTGCTATGATAGGGCATTTTCCAATATTTTTACACTTGCTGAGTTTGTTGCCGGTTCTTTTCAGTACAACATCTCCCGCCCAGAGTAGACTTACGAACCGATGGCATAGTGACATTCACAAGAGCTACTTGTAGCCTAAACTGAACAAATGATTTTGAATTTTGAATTTTTTGAGACGGTGTATAGGGTGAGTCTATCATAGCAGACTAAAGTGGCAAGGGTTCCAAGATGCTCGCACATCAGGCGATCGGCTGCAATCCACCACTGATGTTATCCCAGCAGATAAGATAGCCAGTAGGGTTAAATGAAAGTTAAAAATTCCTCTTCCGCTGTCGCTTTTTCATAAATTAAGAGGAATTAAGGAGGAATTGAAATTGCGCGCGAAATCTCCGGCCGGCGTCGGGTGTAACGAACGGGCCGCCCCTTCCCGCCACCCGCGCGCTCGTCATTTACATTTTTATTTAAATTAAACCTACCAATTGTTAAATTTGATTATTAAGAGGTAATTTGTTTCATTATCATTTAACGAGATTTTGTTAGTTTTTATTAAAAAGAGTTTTTGTTAATTTTGAAGGTATTTGAGTTCTCAAGTAAGTAAATTGAATGAATTAAGCTGCATTTTGTAAGAAAAAATTGTACTGATTTATGGAGTAATTATAAGATCTATATTTGTAAGATACAAAAGCATGTGAAATAAGTAATATAACTTCTTTGAACTCCCCATCGGCACACAAACCACTCTGGTTTTGCCAATGATGGGTCTTGCATGAATCAATATTGTTTTTTTGTTTATTCAATAAATTAAAAAAAAAAAGTAAATAAATAAATAAAATGCTACGTACGCGTAGGTACTTCTTTGTTTTTATTAATAGCTAAAAGAAAAGCGCAAACACTTTCTTTTTCTTCCTCTTCCTCATCCGCATCCGCATCCTCTTTCTTTGTGCTATACAATTCCTCTTCCCCTTCCTCTTACTCATAACCACATCCTCAGCAACCCTAACAGCCAGCGCCTCAGAAGTTGAGGTGTCCGGGTACTGTATTCCGGGTACTGTCGGCTTTATCATCACATAACATCAGGTGACAAGACAAAGTGTTTTTCCGTAAGATATATAAAAATATACAAACGAAATTGCATATCTGTTATTGTGTGTGAAAAGCTCGAAATTTTATTTTTTGATATATCTTATTTAATACGTGAAGCGAAAACTTTGTACCCCTTTTTACGAAAATTGCGCGGACGGAGGAGTATGAAATTTCGCACACTTATAGTTTATATATAGAAGGAGTGCATAAATAATACATTAAATCAATAAAACAAACATTACACACACTACCATTTGACACACACGCATATTAAACTCTTTTTAAAAAATTCAAAAATGGAAGAGGAGCGGCCGAAATCTGTCAACGCCAATCCAAACTCACATTCTATCTTTTTAAATTTTTCATTGCTTAGGATACAATCCGTGCAGCCTTAATAAAATTACGGTCTAATTTCGACCACTGGGCGACCGCTAGTTTTATGAAAATGTATCATAGAAAAAATTACAATAACCTCGGTCTGCGCTAAAATTAGGTAATATTGTAAAAAATCTATGAATTTATAGTTCTTAATTTTATCGTTTTCAATCTTCCAGCAATACCTAACCTCCAAGCTGACTTGCGTGCTCGCGCAGACCGAGGGTGCTACGCCCCTCCGCGGTCAGCTAGACCAACCAGACCTGAAGGAGGAAGAGGAGCCCGAGGCCATAGCTGACGAGATGGACCAGCTCTTCGATACTATGGAGACAGTTAGGTTGGTATACCAGACCACGCTTCTGTTACGAGTTATAAATAAATAAGCTTATTAAAATGGCTGTTTTCTTGCTAACTGTACATTTTTTTGAAAATCTTTGAATGGGGATCTAAATTCCATAAAAAAATATGGATAGTCTCCTAAGACCATTTTCGTGTAGCTGCAACGGATAAGGTACTTCCCCTTACTGCCCCGCTGAAAGTTTCCACCCTGTATACTATCACACTGTCCAGAAAGTAATCGCTAGTAATCGCAAAATAATAATTGTAATTTGTAATAAATTACATTGAAATAATTTATGAGAATGTGTAAAATTATTAATAAGTTTAGTAGTAGATACATTCAAAATTCAAAATCATTTATTCAGTTTAGGCTACAAATAGCTCTTATGAACGTCATTATGCCATCGGTTCGTAAGTCTACTCTGGGCGGGAGATCTTGTACTGAGAAGAACCGGCAACAAACTCAGCAAGTGTCCAGCTCTTTTCTCCCTTGCAACGTCAAAAATATTGGAAAATGCCCCATCATAAAAGGACACTTTCCATCACAAATAAAAACACAAAATATAAAGGAAAATCACACATATTAAAAAAAACAAAAGAGAAAATATAATAATATCTACATTTGCAAAACATCAGTTACCAGTTAAAAATTTTCACAATGTCATACAGCACTAATAAAGGTCAAAAATTGTCTAAGAAAGAACAAAAACAAAATTAAACTATAGTTAATAATAATAAAAATAATAGTATGCAAGAGCAGACCAGCCTCCACAGGCGGCACCCGTTCACGAGTATGACATGTGAATCAGCCATCGCTTCACTCAACCATATCTTAGGGAATGTAACGACCCGACGCACATGCCACCACCGCAGAGACAGTAAAGAGAGCATGACACACTCAAGCTACTCTAAATAAAAAATTAATCGTTGATTTAAATGGCTAATCATGAGAACATTTTACACAACCTGGTTAACGCAAATATCAGGTGGAGTGGAATCGTTCGCCAATCTATTAAACCTTCCCTGAACTTCCACAAATATTTCAAAATTAAAATTAGCCAAATCGGTCCAGCCATTCTTGAGTTTTAGCGATACAAAGGAACAGCAATTGATTTATATATATATAGATTTACAAATCCAGAAATGTGATAATATGCCGTTGCACTCCAATGGAAAGTACACACAAAAATACTACCTACATAACTATAAATAATATTTTTATCGAATTTCAGCGAGAAATCGAAAAAGACCAAACTACCTCCAGAACCAACACCGAGCAAACGTCTTAAACCGTCCGTAGAGGGCAGCACCGCGCCTGAACCCGAAGCTAATGAGGAAGAAGCAATCTTCCAGCTGCTGCGAAGCACGGAGAAGCAGAAGAAGAAGCGGGAGAAGAAGATACGGCAGAAGAAGGCTAAAAGCGTCTTCCATAATGCTTAAAATAAATTTTATATTAAACGATTGTTTTTTAATTTGACTAGGCAATTGGTGAAACGGCTATTCTTTTGTAATTTTTTTAGAATTGTCTGACACTAGTCTCTATAGCATGCTTCCCGCTTTTGACAAGTGAAACATTGTTAATAATGTGTGGAGTAGTTCTTGTCCAACTGGTGTAAACTCTGGAAGTCAAGATAAAATTTGTAATTTTTCTCAAAGTATCCACGACTCGCTGTCGAGGTTCTGGGATATTGAAGAGTTACCTGCTATTGATAGCCAGAAGTTCTCGAAGGTTGAAGGGATCTGTGAATCTCATTTTTTGGAAACTACAAAGCGTACCGAGGAAGGTCGTTTTTCTGACCAAATACCTTAGATAAAGCGTTGGGTGATTCTTTTAATTCAGCTAAATGTAGATTTTTTAGCTTAGAGAAAAAATTTAATAAATTTCCTTTGTTGAAGGAAGAGTATAAAAACTTTATCCATGAGTATGAACGGTTGGGCCATTTATCGCCAATCAATCGTCCTTCTTTCGGATATTATCTGCCCCATCACGCCGTAATACGTGATGCGAGTGAGACGACACGCTTGCGCGTAGTATTCAATGCTTCCTGTAAGAGCACGAGTGGCAAATTGTTTAATGACATTCAGCTTATAGGGCCGGTGGTACAGGTGATCTTTTTTCGATTTTGCTACGTTTTCGTCAAAATGCGTTTGTTGTTACTGGGGACATTGAAAAAATGTACCGTCAAATTGAAGTGGATGAGTCACAGCGCCATCTACAGTTGATTATCTGGAGGGACGCCGAAACTGATCCACTACAAATATTACAACTTAACACAGTTACTTATGGTACTGCTTCGGCTCCTTTTTTGAGTACAAGATGTTTATTAGAACTGTCTAAGGAATGTACATCTCCTCTCGGAACGAAAACGAAACGGAGCTCCTTTTCTGACGAAGCCAGAGGACGAATGGCCAACACATAATACAACGCTTACCACACTACCTGAAACAAAAGTATCGTTGGGTGTACAAATCGAACAAGCCTCTAATTTTACTCTATTTCGTACTTGTTCAAAATTATATCGAATGCAAAGAATTATGGCATATATAAAGCGCTTCGTACATAATTGTAGAACGTAAAATAAAGTGAAGGGTAAGTTGACACTCGCAGAGTTAATACAATCTTTTTTTGCTTTGGCTAAGCTTTCTCAGGAAGAATCCTTCAAACAGGAAATTCATTCTTTAAAAACCCTAGGATATCTGAATCGTAAATCTAGAATCTTGTCATTAAATCCTTTCTTAGATAGTGATGGTGTTTTACGTGTTGGAGGACGTTTGCAAAAGGCATTAGTTCCATATAATAAAAAACATCCCATCATTATTGATTCCAAACATTATTTTACCAAACTTCTTTTTAACTATGAACACGGTCGTCTTTTGCATTGTGGACCTTTACAATTATTATCGTTCAGGTAATACAAACCTAACATTTGAGGAGTTAGCCACCCTTTTTATGCAAATTGAGGCAATATTAAATTCCCGTCCGTTAACGCCTATGTCATCCGATCCATCTGATCTCACACCATTAACACCCGGGCACTTCCTTATCGGGCGTCCTTTATCATCGTTACCGTCTCCAGCAACAACCAAGATCACGATCAACCGATACCAGCAGCTGGAGCGTATGAGACAGCACTTCTGGACGCGGTGGTCGCGAGAATTCCTGTGTGAACTTCAACAACGCGTAAAATGGCAACAGGATTGTACGCGAAACATACAGGTTGGAGACATGGTTGTGTAGGGTTTTTATTTAATTGAAGTTAATATATTTGATTTGTATTCGTTAGAAACATAAAATCAATAAAAAGGTATAAGTTTGTTCTGCCGACTGGCAATACTTTGTCTGTCAATGTCAGTTTGTAAAAGTGGAGTGGGAAAAAGAATGGTGGCACTTGGCCGATGGCAGCGGCGGAGCGGCCACTTTGGTTTGAGGGTTGGCGCCGAGCGGTCGTGCGAAAGCTAGTGAACAGTCTTGCTGCTAAAATAAGTTTTGAGGAATAAGTTTTGATTAAGATAATAAGTTTTGGTTGTTACAATAATTAATTTTGGAATATTCAAATACGTTTTGGTTAAATATACGAGTTTTGAAAGTGAACCTGGTTATTTCTGAGGTATCCTATAGTTGTTGTTAAAGAGGAGCACCTTCCACCGATGAAGTGGATCCTAGGACGCATCAATAAACTGTACTTTGGAACTGACGGTGTTTGCAGAGTTGTGGATATCACTACGTCCAAGGGCATCATGAAGAGAGCATTATCTAAAGTTTGCGCTCTGCCCACAGGAGATTCTAATAAGCTCCTTGGAACCTCAGCTTCCAAGGGGGGGGGAGGATGTTAAACATACTGACGGCAATGGGGGAAGGAGCAAGGACGACGCATTGACACCAGCGTAACCGGCGACGGCCGGACAATGACATCTTTCAACGTGATTTTATCCCGTACGCGCGTCCTCATTTTATAAATTATATTTTAATCCGAATAAAGGAATTTTTCTGTTTCTACGGTGTCTTACTTCATTAGGCATCGTCGTAAACAGTTCTAGTTAACCTTTTCACCGCCCAACTATCCTGCACGCGATGTCCCGCTGTACGCCAACGTATAAATGCATTTAAATAAAGTAGGTACAAAGAAGAACTTCTATAGAAGTGCTGGCGTGGGCGGCACGAAAATCTCGAACTTCTATAGAAGTTGTTGGCGGTAAAAAGGTTAAACCTATCTCCAAATATACAATAGATACACTAATATTATAAATGCGAAAGTTTGTGTGTATGTATGTCTGTATATTTGTTCCTTCTTCATGCTGCAACGGATATGGATTTAGATGAAATTCGGCATACAGATAGTTTATAACCTGGATTAACACATCGGATACTTAGTTTTTATCCCGATATTCCCACGGGAATCACACTATAAATATACTAAAAACGACAATTTAATTTTTCAATACAAAATGATTTATTGTCATGGAAACCAAAGAGAATTTAATGTGTGGCTCATTTTGGCACGGCCACCATCACCAACCCGAAATCTGAGTTTACAGACAATTAGTGGATAATTAGTGGGAATTAGTGGATAAATCTCAGAATTAGTGGGGCCATGGTTCAAAAGTTATAAGGGATACAAGGTGGCCGTGCCAAAATGAGCGCTCATTTTGGCACGGCCACCTTGTATCCCTTATAACTTTTGAACCATGGCCCCACTAATTCTGAGATTTATCCACTAATTCCCACTAATTATCCACTAATTAACTGTAAACTCAGATTTCGGGTTGGTGATGGTGGCCGTGCCAAAATGAGCCACACGAATTTAATCACTTGATGGAAACTGTCAAAGCAGTACGAAGTCCGCCGGGTCCACTAGTAGATGGGATGTTTTTTATTATATGGATAATAGATTCTACATTAATTTTCGTTACGATAATAATAAGTAATTCAATTAAATATTGAAATGAAACAAGAATAAGTAATAATATTTTTTTATTTACAGTTAGAAAAGTCATTTTAATTACAATAAACTACACATTATTTAATATAAAATGGCTATTTTAAAATAATAGGCTCACAAGATTATCGGTATGTTAAGATTCAAGAAATTAAAAAACAATTTCAGTCAGTTCAAAAACTTGATAGGCTGAAAGTAAAAACCTTGTTCTTAAGTAGTTCTTAACTGGCTAGGCAAAACGTTCAAGCTTTGTTTTTAAGCAGTAAATGAACAGTAGGCTTAGACAAATTAACATTAAGAAATCGATAGCGAAGTTCGAAAAGAATAAAATGTATGGGATTGACATAAGCCGCGTAAATCACGTGGTCAATCTTATGTCAATCCCATACATTTTATTATTTTCGAACTTCGCTATCGATTTCTTAATGTTACTTTGGCTACCGCCACTGCCTATGCTAAACGTTATGCGCTTTATTCTCATCTCCCTCTGGCATGACAACAGCTCGCAGCAATGTCCAGAGCGCGCTACCATCGGAACTCGCAGCGAACTCGAACGGGCGGAGTTGTTTCAGACGTTCGCTTTTGATATCTTTGGTAGGGGCTAAGGAAGATTATGGATTATGAAAAAAACTTACAAAAGATGATTTTAGTTTGATCTCGGATAGAAGCTCGATGGCGCAGTGGTTAACGCGACCGGTCAGCGATTGCTAAGGTTAAGGAACTCTCGCAAAGGTCGGTCATCAGATGGGTGACCAAAATGTATCATCTGGAGCTTCTCCGTGCTTCGGAAGGCACGTGTTGCCGCTGGTCCCGGCTGCATTAGCAGTCGTTAACAACCACCGCACCGCACTGGGCCCGCGTGGTGGTTTACGGCCCGTTCTCCCTAGTGTTTCTGTCCATTGGGAAGGCTCGTGCCCCAGCAGTGGGGACATCAAATAAGCAGAAGCTCTTAGAACTAAGCTACTATGACGTTGATTTCCCTGTCATATTGTTAAATGCTTGTCTTTGTTTCTTGAAGGTCCCACTCCCACATGAGTTGGAGTGATGAAAAAACTTTTACAGGCTGGATTTGAACCAACACCTTATTATGACAAAACAGGTTAGGTGTCCTAGCAAGTGTAAATTTTTTATTTAAAAAATTAATATATAATTTTTTTTTTATTTAAAATTAAAAAAATTACACTTGGTACTACAGTATAAAAACATCCATGAAACATTCGTTTGTACCTTACTAAAGGAAACCTCAGCAGGTCCCACTAAGATAAGATGCACCCGCCTAAGTTTTTTATATAGTGATAGATATTTTTAACCTTTTTACCGCCAACAACTTCTATAGAAGTTCGAGATTTTCGTGCCGTCCACGCCAGCACTTCTATAGAAGTTCTTCTTTGTACCTACTTTATCAAAATACATTGATACGTTGGCGTACAGTGGGACATCGCGTGCAGGATAGTTGGGCAGTGAAAAGGTTAAAAAAATTAAAAAAAAAAATTTTTTTTTTATTTAAAATTAAAAAAATTACACTTGGTACTACAGGTACTACAGTATATAAACATCTATTAAACATTTGTTTGTATCTTACTAAAGGAAACCTCAGCAGGTCCCACTAAGATAAGATGTACCACAAGTTTTTTATATAGATATATTTTTATAGATTTTTTTCTTTTATCATTTACTTGAAACAAAAATGTGGTAAAAGGATACAGCCCTTGGCAACATTTGGTGGCGCACTGAAGTCCAGCCTTATGCCAGTCAGCTCTTTAGCCAGCTGATATGTCTCTCTGAAAAACAAATTTTTCATATTCATCAAGTTTGTAGTTTTGTTCATGGTAATAAATACATCACAAACAGACCGCAGTACCAATCAAATTTAATTATTCTTGAAAAAATCAACCAGTAAGTCTTTCTAGTAAAATTTTATCTTGTAACTTTAAATAGCATTGTTAACAAAATTCCAAATAATAGAAATATTTATAAGGAATTAAGTCTTTATTGAATGTTAAATAATAAATAATAATAATCTATACTTAATATTATGAAGCTGAAGAGTTTGTTTGTTTGGTTGAACGCAATAATCTCAGGAACTACTGGTTCGAATTGAAAAATATTTTTGTGTTGAATAGTCCATTTATTGAGGAAGGCTATAGGCTATATTACATCAAGCTATGACTAATAGGAGTGGAGCAGCAGTGAAAAATGTTGCAAAAACGGGAAAATATTTTTTTGAGAGCTTTCCTTGCATGCGCTGCGTAAACGGTGAAAGACACACAGACCAACACACACACACACACAAACACACATTATGTATAGCCTTGCTTTTTAGTTTAAAATTATAAAAGGTCAATGTAATAATTTATGTTGGTATCATACTGCCTTTTGTTAGTACTTATTTTTAAGGGAGTAGCGGAGTCTCCAAACACCAGCTACATTTGCTTAAATGGAGGCTCCAATCAACAAAATTATTAAAGAAAATAAAATTATTTTATTATTTATTTTTATTATCTTCAATCACAAGCAACACTCTGACCCACATCCCTTTTGTGAAATCAAAATAACATCCATCCAGTTATTATCCAATACCCCAGGTAGTTTAACTCTTGCTATATATACTTTCAAGACAGCCACAACACAAGCGTGAAATTGAAAACTTTATGTATTAGCAGTTTCGCTCAAAACTTACTTGGCATTGTCTAGTCTGGTCCTATCGCTATCAGCGATGGTGAGTCGCGACTCGAAGGAAGCGCACACTCTGTCCAGCTCGTTGCCGCGTCGAGATAGCTCCGATAGGCGCTCGTTCAACTCATTCTGGATGCAACACAAAAAATGTGTCGAAAAATTTTTGCAAAAAAACTACATAAACTAAAATTAACAAATTGGGGCTAAAATTTCAGATAGGAACATAATTCTGGTCCGAATAAGAGCTCAGCATGTGCTGTGATAGGTCAAATATTCGTGTATTATGTAAAATATTAGCTAAGAAACTTACGTTTAATTTAATTTCATGTGCCAATTTAATCTCTAGTTCAGTCTTTTTCTTACAAGCTTTCATCTGTTGCTGTTCCTTCTCTATTTTCTCTGTAATTTACAAAACAAATTATAAAAACTTTTATTCGTCAAGATGGTTTACTATGTTGATTTTCCATAATATTACCGTCAACGCGTTTGCAAAATGCCTCCAACTGTTCAGAAACAGAGGAAAGCCAAGGCTCTTTCATTTCTAATCCCATTTTGGCAATGTTTTATAACAAAATTCAACGGATATCGTTTTTGTTTACAACGACAACGGGCTTAAATTCAAAAATGTCTGCCACAGACAGACGTCAGACTGGACAGACGTCAAACAAACAAAGAGAATGTAATATAAATGTATGCATACACAATATCTTTGAATGGCATTCAATTGCAATTGTTTCGATTCTTTAAATAAATTTTTTTTAAAATGATTATGATAAAAGAATAATAATTTGTTCACTACTCGTACGTGATATTATCAATGGATAAGCATATGCTGAAATCAATCAATGTATGAAAAATTATATATTTTTCAAATGTACTTTTTAAATGTGTATCCAAACGTAAATAAAAACAACATGCGCTTGTGGCGCCACGTACTGTCAAATCGAAGAACCTGTTTATCGCCATATTTGTGATGGCCGCTGATATTTATAGATCGTAGGGTGTTGTTATTCCAGAATAAATAAATGCATTGAAAATGGAGGAAACAAAAGTAATTTATTACATAGATGACGAGGAAACACCGTATTTAGTTAAAATCCCAATATCGCCCGAGAAAGTTACATTGCTGGACTTCAAGAACCAATTGAATAGGCCGAACTACAAGTTTTTCTTTAAATCTATGGACGATGATTTCGGTGTGGTGAAGGAAGAAATTGTTGATGATAACGCGCACCTTCCTTGTTTCAACGGTCGTGTTGTGTCGTGGTTAGTGTCTGCCGAGGGTTCTAACCCCTCAGACGGAGCTTCTCAGTGTACAGACAGCAATGCAGGGAAAGGCAAGCAGAACAATCACGGAGGGCCCACTGTTCCACTTACTAGAGATACTTGCACGGACACAGACAGTACTATTAGCTCTAGGCCGGGCCACAGAGCGTCCTGTGACAAATACAAGTACAGAGGGCTTAGAATAAATGGACATTCCAAATACGGCAACCATGGTCTCGAATATGAGACTGCTTCGGTTCTCAGCTCAGATTTAGACTCTACTAGTCTTTTCGACAGCCAGTCTGAGATCACGACGACGACTGGCAGGCATACCAACGCGTCTGTGGACAGGGCGCTCACAGAATGCAGCAGTGTATCACATTTACAAGTCAGCTCGCGAAAGCGGCCTCAACGAAGACGTAAAAGACCACAGATCATGTCGCGCACATCTTCGTACTCCTCAATAACTGACTCTACAATGTCTATGCACATTATTACAGTGACTTTGAATATGGACACTGTCAATTTTCTTGGTATCTCTATAGTTGGACAGTCAAATAAAGGAGGGGACGGTGGTATCTATGTTGGGAGTATCATGAAAGGTGGTGCTGTGGCTTTGGATGGACGGATAGAACCGGGTGACATGATATTACAGGTAACTTACATTTAAAATATAGTTTAAAAGTTTTTATTTAAGTAAACCTTCTTTCAAAAGGATTTTTAAATATTTCTGATTCTACCATTGGTTTGAAATGCAGTGTGTTTATGAATTGTTCCAAAAAGTTATGTTTAACAGCCTGGATTATTGTACAAATAATTAAGAGATGTTTTCATCTCTAAACCTCACATTTTCATGTCTGAAAATGTCATGAAATTCTGAGTATAGTAATAAAAATCAAAATAATTGCAGCAACAAGTTATCACTCAACATTCAATTCCTAAAGTGAGTTAAGGGTTCCACAAAACTGTTATTAATTTTAAATTGCAATGTCTTTCGTTTGTTGCCATTTGATGTGGAGTTCTATAAAATAAATGGGATTTTGTGAGTGTTCTGAACTCTAAAAATTCGATGGACCACTGAACTAGACTTCCACTTGATGTAACTTGTACGACACCCTGCATATTTGTGTATGATTAATCATACAATATACATAATTTGTTATGTAGGCTTAATGCCAGTTATTAATAACAATGCAGAACAACTAACATGCATTTCATCTATCGACCATAACATAACTTCATGCATGCATTTTATAACAACTACAAATATCAATCTCTGCTCACAATCCTACTAATATTATAAACGCGAAAGTTTGTAAGTATGGATGATGTTTGTTACTCTTTCACGTAAAAACTACTGAATGGATTTGGATGAAATTCGGCATACAGATAGTTTATAACCTGGATTAACACATAGGATACTTTTTATCCCAATATTCCCACGGGAACGGGAACCACGCGGGTGAAACCGCGACCGGCCGCTATTAACCAAATAAAATTGCATGACAAAAATAGTGAGTATATTATGTTTTTCATGCAATTTTCAACTCTATTGTATGTAATAAGACTATCCTTCTATTTTGACTGCAAGATCAATCAATTTTACTGGTCTTGTCATTTCTAATAAACAAAGATGGATGATCTAACACCAATGGGTGAGGACCTTGACTCCAATTGATCAATAAAATAACAAACTTGAGAAATGATGAATTGTCTATGTATTAATAATACTGTTATTTGTTTATCAGTAGTATATTATGTATGTATTATTTTTATTATTTATATATTGCTGTGCTATAATTTATTGTATTTCCTATTGTTTAAAGTGCATCAACGTCAACAAGACCACTTTAAACATAAATCTTTTTTGTCCATTCAAAGTTTGTCTGGTAGAGTCACTCTTAGTGATAAGACCGCCTTTTTAATGTGCACATCTATGTATGTTTTTGTCAAATATATTTTATTTTTGGTGTTTAATAAAGTATGTTTACCTTATAAACTCTGGACCCCCTGGAGTGTGAAATAGCCTATAAGAATTCATATGAAGAAGGGTTAAAATTTATGTATAACATGTGTTACAAATCCATTGAAGTAGGTGTATAAGCAAAATCTTCATAGTAAAATATGAAAATCTGTCAATGAAAAACACATATTAGTCTTTGTTTCTTTTGTTATTTATCATGGCCAAAGGTGCAAGCCCTTGAGCCAAAATATTAAACACAACGTTGATTGAGGTATACTTTTGACAAAAAAACTTCAATAACAATTAAACAAATTAAGTACAGTCTAAATTGATCACTGTGCAACAACTAGTAATAATAATAACTTTCTATCCTGAACTATTCATAGTTTTCTTGTTTTAAAAATAATTTGTAAAATAGATAATAAATAAATATTATCTATTTTACAAACAATATTATTTTTACAGAAAAAATACTTATTAAGTATATTTAATCATTTCATTGGCATAGGCCATAGCCACTGTTACTAGCATTTACTGTCCATGTAACACAGCTTATTGCTTTAAAGTCATCAGCCAACCTCTTTCTTGGTCTACCTCTTTTTCTTCCACCATCTTGTGAGTACCAACCACTCTGTGACTTTTGGTGATCAGTTGATCACTCACTCATTCACTCACTCACTTTTGGAGTCTCTCATGAGGTGTCCTGTCCACTTACACTTTAAGCGTTTTGTCACATGCGTTGCATGCATTGTCCCGGATTTCTCCAATTATTTATTTATTTATTTATTCATATAAATAATAACACAACATTACAGTATGACACCAATACGCTATGCTATACAAAAAACAAAAAAATATGCTATTACATGTAAGTTGTACACTACAATAAAAACAACAGCAAAAATAAAAAGTAACAAAAAAGAGATTTAGAATTAAAGTTAAAAATAATAATAATATTAATAATATAATAACTAACATAATATAGTATATCCATCATATGGTCAACTCTCACCTTTTCTTTGTTTGTAGGTTTTATGTACTCTATATAAAATGAAACGTTAAAATGCTATTGTAACGATTTCCAGGTGAACGATGTAAACTTTGAAGACATGACAAATGATGAAGCGGTGAGGGTACTAAGAGAGGTGGTGCAGAAACCGGGCCCCATAAAGCTGGTGGTGGCCAAGTGCTGGGACCCCAACCCCAAAGGATACTTCACGATACCCAGGACGGAGCCTGTCAGGCCTATAGACCCTGGTAAGAAAAGTTAGGAGTTTGATATAGCGCAGTTGGAAACACTTTCCGTCGAGATTGCTGAAAGAAGCAACTTAGGGCCGAAACACATAAACCCGATACGACGTCGCACCGCAAAATTGAGCGTAGTGCCAGGCTATTATAAACTCTATTGCCTGTCAAATACTAGACAGACGCCGTATCGTGGTCGTGTCGTGTTTATGTGTTTCGACCCTTAGGCAACTTAACAGCAGGCATGTAAAGCTGTTGGTCCCGGCTGCATCAGCAGTCGTTAATAACCACCGCACTGCACTAGGCCCGCGTGGTGGTTTACGGCCCATTTTCCCTGCGGTATTTCCATCCATAGAGAAGGCTCGTGCCCCAGTAGTGAGCACATAAAATTATTTGGGTGAAGCTTCGAATAGTTGTTCATTGTTTTGTCTATTGTAAAAGCAAAGTTAGTAAATAGCTTTTAACTATCCCACTGCTGACAACTCCGCCACCAAAGAGGACATTTGGTAGTCGACTTTAGAGTTGACGGCCCGAGCAGTGGTACACTGCGAGTTGTGCTCTTAGCGCAACAAGAAGTGAGCGAGCTTACAGCTCCGGTGACCTATCTGGATATTGGGTAGTGGACTATACGTGTCCACGGGGCAACTAGCTCGAGACACTAGTCTTAAAAGTACTGGATGAAGGATGCGTACCGGCGCCGGCGTGTTCTGATCTGTCGTTATGACCTGACGTAGATGGTCCCTTGCGCTTGCGAAAGGATGTCACCTACTTTGTAACCGGAAGGTCGGTAGGGGGTGTCAGTATAAAATTTAAAGTAGTGTGTGGCAGGGTGTCCCACTGCTGGGCAAATACATTCATCATTGAAATCAAGCCATTACTACAAATCGATGGGTATTGGCTTGCCAAATGCAGGTTGGTGACACAAACCTGGGGCCCGACCTCCTAACCGATCGCTTTGACTTCGTGTGTGGTTTATGACGTCATCTTGTCGTTTCGTGTCGCCTGAAAGCAATATCGAAAGCTATAGCCTTTAGCTTTTGATATTGATTTCATCGGGGTTACTCTGCGTGATCGAATCAGAAATGAGGAGATCCGCAGAAGAACAAAGGTTACCGACATAGCCCGAAGAGTTGCTAAGCTCCAGTGGCAGTGGGCAGGGCACATTGCTCGCAGGACTGATGGCCGCTGGGGCGGGATAGTTCTGGAGTGGCGACCGCGTACCGGAAAGCGTAGTGTGGGCAGGCCTCCAACAAGGTGGACCGACGATCTGGTGAAGGTCGCGGTAAGCCGCTGGATGCGAGCACCACAAAACCGGTCGTTGTGGAGATCCTTGGGGGAGGCCTTTGTCCAGCAGTGGACGTCTTTTGGCTGAGATGATGATGATGATGATTGCTTTCATAGGCGGTGCAAGGTGGCAAGATGACGTCATAAACTATACGCGTAGTCAAAGCGATCGGTTAGGCGGTCGGTGGGCTGGGCTATGCATTGAAGCACATTGTGAACCCGAACTGGGAATTGAACCTCAGGGTTCCAGACCTTCAGGAATTGGATTTTATAGATTGTCTTTAACCTTTTCACCGCCCAACTATCCTGCACGCGATGTCCCGCTGTACGCCAACGTATAAATGTATTTTAATAAAGTAGGTACAAAGAAGAACTTCTATAGAAGTGCTGGCGTGGACGGTACGAAAATCTCGAACTTCTATAGAAGTTGTTGTCGGTAAAAAGGTTAAAATACTCTTGTAATGGTTTAATTACGCTTGAATTTCGACGATAAGTCACACTGCCGTTATAACTTTTTTCGTATATCTCCGTTACCAGGCGCATGGGTGGCTCACACGCAAGCCCTAAGGGAGGCGTATCCCCCACCGCCCCCTTCCCTGTCCGCGTTGCCCGTCTCCTCGGTATCGGAGCGCGGGGCTTCGGACGCGAGCACCGTGCCCGCGGGGGAGACGTTATCCACGCATATGGACATGGCTGTAGTTGTGAGAGCTATGCTGAGGCCAGACTCGGGTGAGTGTTGATAGATATTTTATTTGTTTATTTATTTACACTACAAGTAATTAGTCTAACTGTCCCACTGTTGGACAAAGGCCTCCATCATTGAAATCAAGTCATCGCTACAATTGATGGGTAATGGCTTAATCACCACGCTTGCCAAATGCGGGTTGGTGATCACGAACCCGGGGGTAAGCATCAAAAAAATCCCGTTCTCCCTATCCATCCATAGAGAAGGCTCGTGCCCCAGCAGTGGGGACGTAAAATGAGATGATGATGATGATGAAAGTTGGGCCTCTAACTTAGTGAACTGTACATCTCCATTTGAATTTCTTTATTAAATAAATATGTGTTACACATTATAGTGCCTTATAAATAAACAAAGAATAAGGTCCGAATAGTTATTTCGTGTTTTATTCCTGTCATGTACTTAAACGTCATTTCAAATTAGAATAAAAGAGACAAAACACAGAATATCTATTCGGACTTTATTCTTAGTGCCTTACAAATCAACAAAGAATAAGGTCCGAATAGTTATTTCGTGTTTTGTTCCTGTCATTTAAACGTCATTTCAAATTAGAGTAAAAGAGACAAAACACAGAATAACTATTCGGACCTTATTCTTAGTGCCTTACAAATAAACAAAAAATAAGGTCCGAATAGTTATTTCGTGTTTTTTTCCTGTCATTTAAACGTCATTTCAAATCTGAGTAAAAGAGACAAAACACAGAATAACTATTCGGACCTTATTCTTAGTGCCTTACAAATAAACAAAAAATAAGGTCCGAATAGTTATTTCGTGTTTTTTTCCTGTCATTTAAACGTCATTTCAAATCTGAGTAAAAGAGACAAAACACAGAATAACTATTCGGACCTTATTCTTAGTGCCTTACAAATAAACAAAAAATAAGGTCCGAATAGTTATTTCGTGTTTTGTTCCTGTCATTTAAACGTCATTTCAAATTAGAGTAAAAGAGACAAAACACAGAATAACTATTCGGACCTTATTCTTAGTGCCTTACAAATAAACAAAAAATAAGGTCCGAATAGTTATTTCGTGTTTTTTTCCTGTCATTTAAACGTCATTTCAAATTAGAGTAAAAGAGACAAAACACAGAATAACTATTCGGACCTTATTCTTAGTGCCTTACAAATAAACAAAAAATAAGGTCCGAATAGTTATTTCGTGTTTTTTTCCTGTCATTTAAACGTCATTTCAAATCTGAGTAAAAGAGACAAAACACAGAATAACTATTCGGACCTTATTCTGAGTGCCTTACAAATAAACAAAAAATAAGGTCCGAATAGTTATTTCGTGTTTTTTTCCTGTCATTTAAACGTCATTTCAAATCTGAGTAAAAGAGACAAAACACAGAATAACTATTCGGACCTTATTCTTAGTGCCTTACAAATCAACAAAGAATAAGGTCCGAATAGTTATTTCGTGTTTTGTTCCTGTCATTTAAACGTCATTTCAAATTAGAGTAAAAGAGACAAAACACAGAATAACTATTCGGACCTTATTCTTAGTGCCTTACAAATCAACAAAGAATAAGGTCCGAATAGTTATTTCGTGTTTTGTTCCTGTCATTTAAACGTCATTTCAAATTAGAGTAAAAGAGACAAAACACAGAATAACTATTCGGACCTTATTCTTAGTGCCTTACAAATAAACATAGAATAAGGTCCGAATAGTTATTTCGTGTTTTTTTCCTGTCATTTAAACGTCATTTCAAATCTGAGTAAAAGAGACAAAACACAGAATAACTATTCGGACCTTATTCTTAGTGCCTTACAAATAAACAAAAAATAAGGTCCGAATAGTTATTTCGTGTTTTTTTCCTGTCATTTAAACGTCATTTCAAATCTGAGTAAAAGAGACAAAACACAGAATAACTATTCGGACCTTATTCTTAGTGCCTTACAAATAAACAAAAAATAAGGTCCGAATAGTTATTTCGTGTTTTTTTCCTGTCATTTAAACGTCGTTTCAAATCTAAGTAAAAGAGACAAAACACAGAATAACTATTCGGACCTTATTCTTAGTGCCTTACAAATAAACAAAAAATAAGGTCCGAATAGTTATTTCGTGTTTTTTTCCTGTCATTTAAACGTCATTTCAAATCTGAGTAAAAGAGACAAAACACAGAATAACTATTCGGACCTTATTCTTAGTGCCTTACAAATCAACAAAGAATAAGGTCCGAATAGTTATTTCGTGTTTTTTTCCTGTCATTTAAACGTCATTTCAAATCTGAGTAAAAGAGACAAAACACAGAATAACTATTCGGACCTTATTCTTAGTGCCTTACAAATCAACAAAGAATAAGGTCCGAATAGTTATTTCGTGTTTTATTCCTGTCATGTACTTAAACGTCATTTCAAATTAGAATAAAAGAGACAAAACACAGAATATCTATTCGGACTTTATTCTTAGTGCCTTACAAATCAACAAAGAATAAGGTCCGAATAGTTATTTCGTGTTTTGTTCCTGTCATTTAAACGTCATTTCAAATTAGAGTAAAAGAGACAAAACACAGAATAACTATTCGGACCTTATTCTTAGTGCCTTACAAATAAACAAAAAATAAGGTCCGAATAGTTATTTCGTGTTTTTTTCCTGTCATTTAAACGTCATTTCAAATCTGAGTAAAAGAGACAAAACACAGAATAACTATTCGGACCTTATTCTTAGTGCCTTACAAATCAACAAAGAATAAGGTCCGAATAGTTATTTCGTGTTTTGTTCCTGTCATTTAAACGTCATTTCAAATTAGAGTAAAAGAGACAAAACACAGAATAACTATTCGGACCTTATTCTTAGTGCCTTACAAATCAACAAAGAATAAGGTCCGAATAGTTATTTCGTGTTTTGTTCCTGTCATTTAAACGTCATTTCAAATTAGAGTAAAAGAGACAAAACACAGAATAACTATTCGGACCTTATTCTTAGTGCCTTACAAATAAACAAAAAATAAGGTCCGAATAGTTATTTCGTGTTTTTTTCCTGTCATTTAAACGTCATTTCAAATCTGAGTAAAAGAGACAAAACACAGAATAACTATTCGGACCTTATTCTTAGTGCCTTACAAATCAACAAAGAATAAGGTCCGAATAGTTATTTCGTGTTTTGTTCCTGTCATTTAAACGTCATTTCAAATTAGAGTAAAAGAGACAAAACACAGAATAACTATTCGGACTTTATTCTTAGTGCCTTACAAATCAACAAAGAATAAGGTCCGAATAGTTATTTTGTGTTTTATTCCTGTCATGTACTTAAACGTCATTTCAAATTAGAATAAAAGAGACAAAACACAGAATATCTATTCGGACTTTATTCTTAGTGCCTTACAAATCAACAAAGAATAAGGTCCGAATAGTTATTTCGTGTTTTGTTCCTGTCATTTAAACGTCATTTCAAATTAGAGTAAAAGAGACAAAACACAGAATAACTATTCGGACCTTATTCTTAGTGCCTTACAAATAAACAAAAAATAAGGTCCGAATAGTTATTTCGTGTTTTTTTCCTGTCATTTAAACGTCATTTCAAATCTGAGTAAAAGAGACAAAACACAGAATAACTATTCGGACCTTATTCTTAGTGCCTTACAAATCAACAAAGAATAAGGTCCGAATAGTTATTTCGTGTTTTGTTCCTGTCATTTAAACGTCATTTCAAATTAGAGTAAAAGAGACAAAACACAGAATAACTATTCGGACCTTATTCTTAGTGCCTTACAAATAAACAAAAAATAAGGTCCGAATAGTTATTTCGTGTTTTTTTCCTGTCATTTAAACGTCATTTCAAATCTGAGTAAAAGAGACAAAACACAGAATAACTATTCGGACCTTATTCTTAGTGCCTTACAAATAAACAAAAAATAAGGTCCGAATAGTTATTTCGTGTTTTTTTCCTGTCATTTAAACGTCATTTCAAATCTGAGTAAAAGAGACAAAACACAGAATAACTATTCGGACCTTATTCTGAGTGCCTTACAAATAAACAAAAAATAAGGTCCGAATAGTTATTTCGTGTTTTTTTCCTGTCATTTAAACGTCATTTCAAATTAGAGTAAAAGAGACAAAACACAGAATAACTATTCGGACCTTATTCTTAGTGCCTTACAAATCAACAAAGAATAAGGTCCGAATAGTTATTTCGTGTTTTGTTCCTGTCATTTAAACGTCATTTCAAATTAGAGTAAAAGAGACAAAACACAGAATAACTATTCGGACCTTATTCTTAGTGCCTTACAAATCAACAAAGAATAAGGTCCGAATAGTTATTTCGTGTTTTGTTCCTGTCATTTAAACGTCATTTCAAATTAGAGTAAAAGAGACAAAACACAGAATAACTATTCGGACCTTATTCTTAGTGCCTTACAAATAAACATAGAATAAGGTCCGAATAGTTATTTCGTGTTTTTTTCCTGTCATTTTAACGTCATTTCAAATCTGAGTAAAAGAGACAAAACACAGAATAACTATTCGGACCTTATTCTTAGTGCCTTACAAATCAACAAAGAATAAGGTCCGAATAGTTATTTCGTGTTTTGTTCCTGTCATTTAAACGTCATTTCAAATTAGAGTAAAAGAGACAAAACACAGAATAACTATTCGGACCTTATTCTTAGTGCCTTACAAATAAACAAAAAATAAGGTCCGAATAGTTATTTCGTGTTCTTTTCCTGTCATTTAAACGTCATTTCAAATCAGAGTAAAAGAGACAAAACACAGAATAACTATTCGGACCTTATTCTTAGTGCCTTACAAATCAACAAAGAATAAGGTCCGAATAGTTATTTCGTGTTTTATTCCTGTCATGTACTTAAACGTCATTTCAAATTAGAATAAAAGAGACAAAACACAGAATATCTATTCGGACTTTATTCTTAGTGCCTTACAAATCAACAAAGAATAAGGTCCGAATAGTTATTTCGTGTTTTGTTCCTGTCATTTAAACGTCATTTCAAATCTGAGTAAAAGAGACAAAACACAGAATAACTATTCGGACCTTATTCTTAGTGCCTTACAAATAAACAAAAAATAAGGTCCGAATAGTTATTTCGTGTTTTTTTCCTGTCATTTAAACGTCATTTCAAATCTGAGTAAAAGAGACAAAACACAGAATAACTATTCGGACCTTATTCTTAGTGCCTTACAAATCAACAAAGAATAAGGTCCGAATAGTTATTTCGTGTTTTGTTCCTGTCATTTAAACGTCATTTCAAATTAGAGTAAAAGAGACAAAACACAGAATAACTATTCGGACCTTATTCTTAGTGCCTTACAAATAAACAAAAAATAAGGTCCGAATAGTTATTTCGTGTTTTTTTCCTGTCATTTAAACGTCATTTCAAATCTGAGTAAAAGAGACAAAACACAGAATAACTATTCGGACCTTATTCTTAGTGCCTTACAAATAAACAAAAAATAAGGTCCGAATAGTTATTTCGTGTTTTTTTCCTGTCATTTAAACGTCATTTCAAATCAGAGTAAAAGAGACAAAACACAGAATAACTATTCGGACCTTATTCTTAGTGCCTTACAAATCAACAAAGAATAAGGTCCGAATAGTTATTTCGTGTTTTATTCCTGTCATGTACTTAAACGTCATTTCAAATTAGAATAAAAGAGACAAAACACAGAATATCTATTCGGACTTTATTCTTAGTGCCTTACAAATCAACAAAGAATAAGGTCCGAATAGTTATTTCGTGTTTTGTTCCTGTCATTTAAACGTCATTTCAAATTAGAGTAAAAGAGACAAAACACAGAATAACTATTCGGACCTTATTCTTAGTGCCTTACAAATAAACATAGAATAAGGTCCGAATAGTTATTTCGTGTTTTTTTCCTGTCATTTAAACGTCATTTCAAATCTGAGTAAAAGAGACAAAACACAGAATAACTATTCGGACCTTATTCTTAGTGCCTTACAAATCAACAAAGAATAAGGTCCGAATAGTTATTTCGTGTTTTGTTCCTGTCATTTAAACGTCATTTCAAATTAGAGTAAAAGAGACAAAACACAGAATAACTATTCGGACCTTATTCTTAGTGCCTTACAAATAAACAAAAAATAAGGTCCGAATAGTTATTTCGTGTTCTTTTCCTGTCATTTAAACGTCATTTCAAATCAGAGTAAAAGAGACAAAACACAGAATAACTATTCGGACCTTATTCTTAGTGCCTTACAAATAAACAAAAAATAAGGTCCGAATAGTTATTTCGTGTTTTTTTCCTGTCATTTAAACGTCATTTCAAATCTGAGTAAAAGAGACAAAACACAGAATAACTATTCGGACCTTATTCTTAGTGCCTTACAAATAAACAAAAAATAAGGTCCGAATAGTTATTTCGTGTTTTTTTCCTGTCATTTAAACGTCATTTCAAATCTGAGTAAAAGAGACAAAACACAGAATAACTATTCGGACCTTATTCTTAGTGCCTTACAAATAAACAAAAAATAAGGTCCGAATAGTTATTTCGTGTTTTTTTCCTGTCATTTAAACGTCATTTCAAATCAGAGTAAAAGAGACAAAACACAGAATAACTATTCGGACCTTATTCTTAGTGCCTTACAAATCAACAAAGAATAAGGTCCGAATAGTTATTTCGTGTTTTGTTCCTGTCATTTAAACGTCATTTCAAATTAGAGTAAAAGAGACAAAACACAGAATAACTATTCGGACCTTATTCTTAGTGCCTTACAAATAAACATAGAATAAGGTCCGAATAGTTATTTCGTGTTTTTTTCCTGTCATTTTAACGTCATTTCAAATCTGAGTAAAAGAGACAAAACACAGAATAACTATTCGGACCTTATTCTTAGTGCCTTACAAATCAACAAAGAATAAGGTCCGAATAGTTATTTCGTGTTTTGTTCCTGTCATTTAAACGTCATTTCAAATTAGAGTAAAAGAGACAAAACACAGAATAACTATTCGGACCTTATTCTTAGTGCCTTACAAATAAACAAAAAATAAGGTCCGAATAGTTATTTCGTGTTCTTTTCCTGTCATTTAAACGTCATTTCAAATCAGAGTAAAAGAGACAAAACACAGAATAACTATTCGGACCTTATTCTTAGTGCCTTACAAATCAACAAAGAATAAGGTCCGAATAGTTATTTCGTGTTTTATTCCTGTCATGTACTTAAACGTCATTTCAAATTAGAATAAAAGAGACAAAACACAGAATATCTATTCGGACTTTATTCTTAGTGCCTTACAAATCAACAAAGAATAAGGTCCGAATAGTTATTTCGTGTTTTGTTCCTGTCATTTAAACGTCATTTCAAATCTGAGTAAAAGAGACAAAACACAGAATAACTATTCGGACCTTATTCTTAGTGCCTTACAAATAAACAAAAAATAAGGTCCGAATAGTTATTTCGTGTTTTTTTCCTGTCATTTAAACGTCATTTCAAATCTGAGTAAAAGAGACAAAACACAGAATAACTATTCGGACCTTATTCTTAGTGCCTTACAAATCAACAAAGAATAAGGTCCGAATAGTTATTTCGTGTTTTGTTCCTGTCATTTAAACGTCATTTCAAATTAGAGTAAAAGAGACAAAACACAGAATAACTATTCGGACCTTATTCTTAGTGCCTTACAAATAAACAAAAAATAAGGTCCGAATAGTTATTTCGTGTTTTTTTCCTGTCATTTAAACGTCATTTCAAATCTGAGTAAAAGAGACAAAACACAGAATAACTATTCGGACCTTATTCTTAGTGCCTTACAAATAAACAAAAAATAAGGTCCGAATAGTTATTTCGTGTTTTTTTCCTGTCATTTAAACGTCATTTCAAATCAGAGTAAAAGAGACAAAACACAGAATAACTATTCGGACCTTATTCTTAGTGCCTTACAAATCAACAAAGAATAAGGTCCGAATAGTTATTTCGTGTTTTATTCCTGTCATGTACTTAAACGTCATTTCAAATTAGAATAAAAGAGACAAAACACAGAATATCTATTCGGACTTTATTCTTAGTGCCTTACAAATCAACAAAGAATAAGGTCCGAATAGTTATTTCGTGTTTTGTTCCTGTCATTTAAACGTCATTTCAAATTAGAGTAAAAGAGACAAAACACAGAATAACTATTCGGACCTTATTCTTAGTGCCTTACAAATAAACATAGAATAAGGTCCGAATAGTTATTTCGTGTTTTTTTCCTGTCATTTAAACGTCATTTCAAATCTGAGTAAAAGAGACAAAACACAGAATAACTATTCGGACCTTATTCTTAGTGCCTTACAAATCAACAAAGAATAAGGTCCGAATAGTTATTTCGTGTTTTGTTCCTGTCATTTAAACGTCATTTCAAATTAGAGTAAAAGAGACAAAACACAGAATAACTATTCGGACCTTATTCTTAGTGCCTTACAAATAAACAAAAAATAAGGTCCGAATAGTTATTTCGTGTTCTTTTCCTGTCATTTAAACGTCATTTCAAATCAGAGTAAAAGAGACAAAACACAGAATAACTATTCGGACCTTATTCTTAGTGCCTTACAAATAAACAAAAAATAAGGTCCGAATAGTTATTTCGTGTTTTTTTCCTGTCATTTAAACGTCATTTCAAATCTGAGTAAAAGAGACAAAACACAGAATAACTATTCGGACCTTATTCTTAGTGCCTTACAAATAAACAAAAAATAAGGTCCGAATAGTTATTTCGTGTTTTTTTCCTGTCATTTAAACGTCATTTCAAATCTGAGTAAAAGAGACAAAACACAGAATAACTATTCGGACCTTATTCTTAGTGCCTTACAAATAAACAAAAAATAAGGTCCGAATAGTTATTTCGTGTTTTTTTCCTGTCATTTAAACGTCATTTCAAATCTGAGTAAAAGAGACAAAACACAGAATAACTATTCGGACCTTATTCTTAGTGCCTTACAAATAAACAAAAAATAAGGTCCGAATAGTTATTTCGTGTTTTTTTCCTGTCATTTAAACGTCATTTCAAATCTGAGTAAAAGAGACAAAACACAGAATAACTATTCGGACCTTATTCTTAGTGCCTTACAAATAAACAAAAAATAAGGTCCGAATAGTTATTTCGTGTTTTTTTCCTGTCATTTAAACGTCATTTCAAATTAGAGTAAAAGAGACAAAACACAGAATAACTATTCGGACCTTATTCTTAGTGCCTTACAAATAAACAAAAAATAAGGTCCGAATAGTTATTTCGTGTTCTTTTCCTGTCATTTAAACGTCATTTCAAATCAGAGTAAAAGAGACAAAACACAGAATAACTATTCGGACCTTATTCTTAGTGCCTTACAAATAAACAAAAAATAAGGTCCGAATAGTTATTTCGTGTTTTTTTCCTGTCATTTAAACGTCATTTCAAATCTGAGTAAAAGAGACAAAACACAGAATAACTATTCGGACCTTATTCTTAGTGCCTTACAAATAAACAAAAAATAAGGTCCGAATAGTTATTTCGTGTTTTTTTCCTGTCATTTAAACGTCATTTCAAATCTGAGTAAAAGAGACAAAACACAGAATAACTATTCGGACCTTATTCTTAGTGCCTTACAAATAAACAAAAAATAAGGTCCGAATAGTTATTTCGTGTTTTTTTCCTGTCATTTAAACGTCATTTCAAATTAGAGTAAAAGAGACAAAACACAGAATAACTATTCGGACCTTATTCTTAGTGCCTTACAAATAAACAAAAAATAAGGTCCGAATAGTTATTTCGTGTTTTTTTCCTGTCATTTAAACGTCATTTCAAATCTGAGTAAAAGAGACAAAACACAGAATAACTATTCGGACCTTATTCTTAGTGCCTTACAAATAAACAAAGAATAAGGTCCGAATAGTTATTTCGTGTTTTGTTCCTGTCATTTAAACGTCATTTCAAATTAGAGTGAAAGAGACAAAATAACTATTCGGACTTCATTCTTTGTTTATTTGTAAGGCACTAAATGCATATTGAAATCAATAAAACCAGGTCTGGAGATCCGCGACCGTATGTGGCTGAAGATCACCATACCCAACGCCTTTATTGGTGCCGATGTGGTGGACTGGATCCTGCAGCAGGTGGCGGGGATCGCGGATCGACGCGACGCGAGGAAGTACGCCTCGCATATGCTCAAGGTGGGTAATAATTAGTGATGTGCCGGATATCCGCGATCTGTATCCGTATCCGTTACTTATACCACGTGTTACAGAAATGTGTGGTCGAAATGAAAAGATTTAAAGTGTATCCGATCTTGTATGTGTTGTTACTAAGACATCATTAGTAACATTAATTTGTCATGCAATTGTGCATTAAACATTTAATAGTGCTCGCCCAGTGGTCGAAATTCAACCGTAATTTTATTAAGGCTGCACGGATTGTATCCTAAGCAATGAAAATTAAAAAAGATAGAATGTGAGTTTGGATTGGCATTGATAGATTTCGGCCGCTCCTCTTGCATTTTTGAAATTTTTGAAAAGAGTGTCAAATACATAATAGTGTGTGAAATGTTTGTTTTATTGATTTAATGTATTTTTTATGCATAATTTAAAAAAAATATTAACATACTGTACTCCTTCTCTATAAAAACTATAAGTGTACGAAATTTCATACTCCTTCGTCCGCGCAATATTATTTTTTTATTTATGTATTTATTAAGGACAGTCAGCGATAACTTGTACTAAACAAAAAACTATGTAACATACAATAACATCTTAAATGCTAAGTACAGCCACAGTATTACCATTTCATACAGTAGGGCATCGCCTTTGACGTGGGGCGATGCCGCCGCCCGCGTAGGTGTCTACGCAATCGTTCGCCGATATGCAATGGTTGTCACAAAATTCGAAAAAAAATAATCGTTAATATTTTTATAACATAATAATTTATAATCAAAAATAAACTATATACATATTTTCAAATGTTGCACTGCTAAATTAACGTGAAGGTTTATTTTTAGATTTCAATTTTATATTATCAAAACAATATATTGAATTCGCATTCGGATTGCTTAAATAATGAAAAAAAAGAAACAAGCCAAAATAAGCTAAATCTTAAATATAAACCCTAAAAAATAGGTGAATATAAAACCTCCACTTTTTCTGTTGGTTTAAATAAATCAAAACAGTTGGATATTAGACAAATACCTACTCCTTCTGTGTCCGACGTCCCAACTACTCCAATAAGTTGTAAACATAATGATTACACTTTGCGCAAAAGCTTGCGCTGTAAAGAATACATATACTTACCTACACTAGAAAAACCCGCTAGGTTGTGGTTAGAGTTACGAAGTAACTATTTAGTAAAGAGAGCCCGTTGTGCAACTGTGATACAGATGCTATCGATACCATCTTACATCTAATAACAGAATGCCCAATAAACACCAAGGCGAAACAAAAACTAGATCAAAAGATAGATAGTCTCGTTAACAAAATTCGATTCAATTTATAATTGAGAATAAAAAACACAGAAATACCCTAATAAAATATATGGAGGCTGTTGTAGATATACGAAATAAAAGCAAGTGAAAATTGTAGTGTTTGTGATGAATTAGAATTTGATATTTGTAATTGTATTAGTTAATAGTTATGGTTGTAAAAACGTTCATTATTAATCAATGAGAAGTTGGCAAAATAAATAAAAGAAAAAATAAACTATTTAGTCATCTAAATCTATGAAATTTTAAATTCTTGTTGTGTTTCGACGTCGACTTACAACCGTATACAGAACAACGTGTATGCACCATTATATTCAATAGGAATCACTGAACGTAAATTCAAAAAACGTTTAAAATACGCAGTACGCGCACGTGGCTGCACTTCACGGTAGCTACCACAAACTGCGCTTGTTTGTGGTACACTCGCCGCAGCGCCCGCTTCCCCTCGGGTTCCCCTCCCTTGCTCTGCGAAAGTACCTTCGATGCGCAACTGTATGCTTGCTAAACTGTGGTACAGCCTTCTATTATTGACCGCCACGGCATGCAAATGTCGAGAGCTTGTGTAAATTTTAAAAGAGGAAAAACTACAATTTTCCAAGGAATTAGTAATAACAAACTCAACAATATGAATAAGAGCAAAAAATATGCAACTCATTTTAAATGCTAGTAAGAATTACGTAGGGTTTACGTAGCTTTCGTAAAAAGTGGTACAAAGTTTTTGCTTCACGTATTAATATATAGATATAAGTGACGTCAGGCGCATAAGCAAGCCGCTGTGATCATAACTGTAAGTACACAGAGGTTACTGAACCATTAGGGCTGTGACTTGTTTATTTTGATGTGAAATTAAAATATAAATATTTAATTAAAAATTGTTTAACAACTTAAAGTTAAAGTTCTCTCTAACTCTTATGGATTCGAACTTCCTCATACTGTCTTAGTTTAAAAAAAACCGGCCAAGTGCGAGTCGAACTCGCGTACGAAGGGTTCCGTACCATTATCTATAAAAACGGCAAAAAAAAACATGTCTTGTATGGGAGCGCCCTTAAATATTTATTTTATTCTGTTTTTTAGTATTTGTTGTTATAGCGGTAACAGAAATACATCATCTGTGAAAATTTCAACTGTCTAACTATCACGGTACATGAGATACAGCCTGGTGACAGACAGCGGAGTCTTAGTAATAGGGTTCCCGTTTTACCCTTTGGGTATGGAACCCTAGAAGCATACTGTATACCATACCTATTTACAAGTGTATTAGCTTTTCTGGATGACGTGTCAAAAGGACTATTATTAATGTGCTCATATGGCATAATTTTTTTTTTCTATTTCACATTTTATTTTGTATCTCCCTCCCCCAGGCCGGCTTCATACGTCACACGGTGAACAAGATCACCTTCTCCGAGCAATGTTACTACGTGGCCGGCGAGTTGTGCGCAGAACTGGCGGCGATGCGCCTGCGCAGCGGCGAGACAGACAGTATGGTTTCCGACACGTTGGCGCCGCTGCCTAACCCCAAGTGAGTGTAGCAACTGTACATACGTACATACACAGTGTGTATTTTTTTTTGGGAACAAAAATCGTAATTCTAATTTAATTTATTTTTCCATACAATTTGTATATTAGTTATATGAAAGTAACTTAAAACTAGAGATAACATGAAAATTCGATTGGGAATCAAACCCACGAGCTATGGATTACCAGTCCAATACCATGACCGCTGAGCTACCGAGGCTCCAGAACACTCGTTGAGTTTTTCTAGGAGTTCTTTGCGCCCATTCTTCTCCGCAGCTAAAAAATAAACGTCTTAAATGGGTAGTATGTAAAAAATTTATGGACAATTCAAAAGCACAAGTATTTAAATTCAAATTCAAATTCAAACATTTATTTGCACAATATTGTGGTATTATGGGTCAATATTGTGGGTCAACAATATTCTGCCTTAATTTTGTAGGCATGCAAATGTCAATACAGTATTAGTAGTTTATGCGACTGTCATATAATGAAGGGTATTAAAACACGAGTGTGAGTTTATGAAACGAGCGCAGCGAGTTTCATAATAGTAACGAGTGTTTTAATACCCGTGTTATATGCAGTTGCATACACTACTTTATCTTCACTAATGCAATTAGTCAAACAACAAGAGTAAAAGCTGACAATAGTTTATTTATAATAATTGTTCAAATTTCCGCCATTAAAATCTAACCAATGAGAGCGCAGCTGCGCGCGCAGGGCCAATCAGGAGCGAGCGCGCGCTGTTCTTTTTTTATTTAATTGGCACAAGATCTTACCAAAGAGTTTTGTGTATGTAAGTTTAGTAGTTTCGACGAAGTTTTCACGTATAACCCAACTGTTTTCAAAAGCCAGCCTAATATCAAAATTTTATACAACTTGTATGAGGATTTTGACATAAGGCTCGCCAGGTCAATAACACATCAATAAAACGCGACCAATTATGGTCGCGTTTTATTGATGTTATAATGAGATTTTACGATATCGATGTGGATATTATACCATCATGTGAAATTGCTTAAATTGAGTGTTTTGTTGTCTGCGCTATAACAGTAGTAATTATAAGTCAAGTATTGGAAACATAAGTAGAATGTTACAACATTAGTGTAGATAAATTTTTTTATAAATTACCTAACTACATAAATGCAAATTTTTAGCTTAAATAATTATATAATAAAATGTCAATAGAAACAAAAATTATTAATCTAAGTAGGTACTACAATTTGTCAATTAGTATTGCAATGAAGTAATTAGAAATAAATTGACTACAATTATAATTTTTTATTCATGTACTCACTAATGGAGTAAAAGTTGTGCTGTAAGAGCATAACTTTTTTTTAAATACATTTTTGTCTAGTGTCTGATCAATAATGTCCAACGGTAGTTTATTAAATATTTTGATAGCCATATAGTAAGCATTTTTTTGAAATATACTTAATTTACATTTGGGTTTGGCTAATTTATTCTTTCTCGAATCTCGTATATTTGATCTACACTCTACGAACACACTAGTGTTACATTTTGGAAAGTATTCTGGGTGTTTCCTTACTAACAGACATATTTCCAGTATATACATGCACGGTAGAGGTAATATTCAACAATCGATAACAACGTAATCAAGCGGCAGCAGTGCCATCTATCCAACGGTTATTGCAACCGATGGCTATGCAGATTCGTCTTTGCAGATGAAATACCACAAATTTGATAACACAACGCTATAGTAAATTTTTTATTTTTTTTATTTTTAAGTGCTAATTGCTGCACTGAAGCTGAATTAAATATTTACATTACATTTTTTTTATTTAATAAATATCAAATTAATGTGTAAAATAAACGCGGGTGCATCTGTAAAAGTAGTTTAATTCATAATTATAAATATAAGGGGTTTTTTAAATAAAATAATTAAAATATATTTTTTTCCCCACTACACTTTTTTTTAAAAAAAAATACGAAAAATCTTGAAAAAATGCTCACCTTAGTAATTTATTTTCATTTTATTTATTTTATATATTTTTTCACCTTATAATTGTTTTAATAATCACGAATCTATTTCAATTTACATCATTAAAATAGAACATATATAAGTAATTTTATTTATTAATTAAAAAAAAAGGTTGCATTCTCGTATCCAAAGAGGTTTCTGTCAAAACTTCCTTGTCTATGATGTTAAATTTTAAAAAATATATTATAATATTTAAAAAAAAATATTTTAATTACAGAGTATATTCTAAATATTTATTTTAATATAAATATAATAGTATATAAAATATAATGAAAAATTTAAAAACGCTTAAAGTTACCGTTTCATTTTTGATAAACTATGCATTTAAGGGTTAAATGTAAGTTAAATGTTTATTTACAGCATTCTGGCGCCCGGCTATATGCCTTACGCGGGATCGTACGGCTACCAACCCATCCCGTTCAAGTACACCTCCTGCGTCACCAGCGAACACACTGTATACGGGTGAGTGGACATACAGGGTGCTCTCTACATATTTTATATACTTTCAGCGTCTTCTGAAAATTAACCATATATAACCATAGATACACATGATTACCAGCGAACAACCTGTATACGGGTGAGTGAACATACAGGATGCTCTCCACATATGTACAGGATGCCCTGAAAATCAACCATAGATACAGTGCTTTAAATATTACTACCAGCGAACACACTATACGGGTGAGTGGACATACAGAATGCTCTCTAGATATATACAGGCTGCTCTGAAAATCAACCATAGCTTTAAACAATATTACCAGCGACAAACTGTAAACGGGAGAGTGAGTGATCATATACATATATATCCACAGGCTGCTCTGACTATCAACCATTTATACAGGGTGCTTTAAACGTCGTTACACGTTGTATAATTATGTTTGTTTCGGTCGATTGCAGGTACAATCGCGAGGAAAGCGTCCTATCGGGCAGCGGCGGCTCCAGTGCAGGCTCGGATCATCTCACAGCGAAGGAACACGCGCGTACGTATATATGTTATAGTATTATATTTACTTATTTTTGTTATATTTTTAAGTAGAAATAATTTTTATTATGTACAATACAACACACTTATAATTAAAAAATACAGGAACATAATTTATGCGTATTACCAAATTGGTTTTCGTTTCTTTGTTTCGTTTTTAACACGTTGACTGCCGCAAAACCAGACACATTAGAAAGTTTATGGTTTGTCAGTCACCGGTGACCACCACGGCGATTAACCCTTCGAACGACACAACCCCCAGTACTAATAGTCATAGCACGATATGGTTTTATTCAATTTAAAAATATTTTACGCCTTCACTAGGAAATTGTCGAAATTTGTCCAATTCCGTAAATAAAAAGAGACAGTGTCATATATCGTTAGATTGGCAAAAGAATAAGCTTTGCGACAAAAACATCATTTATACATAATTATTTATATAAAATATTACAATAATTTACAAAGTTTTAATGTTGTTATTTTTTTTTATGCCTACACTCACCCAAGGTTCGAAGAGAAGAAACTACGCACATTTCACATCGCCACTATCACTAAAAATCACTATTGTCACTTCATCTTTCATTTACATAACTCACATCATCACAAAACACTCTAATTACTTCACAATCACAATTTTACTGCGAAACAAATGCAGACCGCCATTTCTCGAGCCCGCTTGCGCGCGAACTTCATAGCCGGAGTTCAGAGTACTGTTCACTGCAAAAGTCATTCACACGTTCTGTTCAAATTTGGTAGTAAATATCAATGTGTTTTTTTTAGTTAACTTTTTATATTGTTTTCATTATTTTACGATTGTAGTTGCAAAAACAAATTATTACAAGCAATGTAGTAATATTCGATTTCATAGATTTTTTTTATAAAATGGATAACGGTCGATAAATTACTTACTAATTTGAACGTATGGATATTTGATATTCTGTTATGAAGGGACAGATGAAAGAGTATTGGCAATACGCTATTGGCATTCAATGTAGTACACAAGTTTTTATAAAATAATGTACTTACATGTGGGGTCACACTACGTTTTCCATATTAGTGATTCTTATGAAACTTTGGTTTTATATTTTTTGTTTTTAGCATAAGATTACACAATGTACTTACAGGGGGCGAACGCCTAGTACGTGCTTAGTAGCGATATTCGAACCCACACTACGTCAAGATTAGTAGATTTTTACGAAACAAATTTGGTTATACCTAGTAGTAATAAATTTTCATAGCAAAAGTTTACACAATGTACTTACGGGGGGGTCGAACGCCCAGTACGTGTCTAAGATTGGTACGTGCTTAGTAGCGGGATTCGAATCCACATAACGTTTTCAAGATTAAAAGATAAATACTTACGAGATACTTACGAAACAGTCAGTAGAAGCATTAGAACATATTTCTGCCGCTGTCTGCTACATATTATAAAGAAAGAAAAGGTACTCGTGTAAGAAAAACGACAAAAAAAGGGTAAAATATTAATATAATAAAAAAAACAAACAACACAAACAATCTGATTTACAGCTTCATACGTACAGACAAACTTTATAACTAGAGGTGATCATAACATAATACATGTTTTCAAGTAGGTACTTTATGACATTATTATCCTGCAGTTTTGTACATACTGCAATACGGCAAACAATGGTATGAAAAATAAGAAACAATCTAATATACAGCTTCATATGTACAGACAAACTTTATAACTAGAGGTGATCATAACATAATACATGTTTTCAAGTAGGTACTTTATGACATTATTATCCTGCAGTTTTGTACATACTGCAATACGGCAAACAATGGTATGAAAAATAAGAAACAATCTAATATACAGCTTCATATGTACAGACAAACTTTATAACTAGAACTTTAAAATTAGCTGCCGCCGAGCTGCCAGGATCGGCCGGGGAGCCTCAATGGCCCCCGGGGTAACTGACCTCGACCGTGATCTAAAAAATACATAATAAAAAATTAATAATTTTAATTATTAATTAATTAATAAAAAGAATTACGTAAATAGAAAAAAAACATTGTGCACAAATTGTTTTTTACTTTTTACAAACACAAACTGACTTTATTTTATACCAAATAACTATCAAATAAATTTTTATCATAACACTTTAGTAACACTTTTTCGTCCAATAGTACCGTATTGTAATGAATTTTGGGACCGTGTTGAATTGAAAACACAATTGTGTTACATTCATATTATATATCACAAAACTGATTCTACTTTCTGATTCCTGGATAAATTTACAACAAACTTATCTATATCTGAACACACAATGTGTAAAATAAATATTTTTTTCAAAGACATGACGCAATTCCTAACGACATTGCAAAACCGCAACCAAAAAGTTGCAGACATTTTTACTGGACTAAAATCTAGAAACGACTCAAACTAATAACTAAAACACATTCTACGTTAAATTTCCAATAGATTGATATACAATTCACTTACCGTTTACGAAGGGAACTCATAATTTACACCAAAACACAACACGTCAAGCAGCGAAATTAGTAATGGCGCGTAGGCCTTCACAGCAAATTTTTGTTTTATTTTCTTCCGGTAATTTTATTTGGCAAAGCATTATGATTATTATACTATTCGACAGAGGATAACTTTTACAATACTCATGACCGGATACAGATACAAAATAAATTCACAACACGCCATAAATAAACAAATGCCGTTAGGCACCACGGTGGTGCTTAATCGCGTCCGGTGTAAAAAAGTTAGGCACCACCGCGGTGCCTTATCGCGCGAGGGGTTAAAGACTTAATAAAAATATCTATTTGAAAAAAGACAAACTGTTGAAAAAATTCCACAAGCGGGATACGAACCCGCACCCCATGTCACGCCGGGCCAGGTGCACTGCCAACTAGAATCTAGATGCTGTCGTGGAAAGTGAGGAGTCATGTCTGCGGTTTTGTTTTATTTTCTAAAATGTGTGTTATGTCGAATATTAATGTGAAACAATGGCGGATTAATAACCGTTAAGTGTTCGTGAGTGTGCATGGGTGTTGGCAAATGAAACAAAACAGTGCAACGGCACTTTCAAATTCTCTCAAGAAGTCCGCGTGAGGACTTAGTAAAGCCCCACATCTTTACTGAGATACTCGAGGGGTTGGGGGGTATATCATTTCTCACTTCCCATTTCTATTATCATTCATCATCATCATACAGGAAGGAAATATTGTTTATTTATGTATCACTTGTAAGAAAAATTACTTTGACACTGGCTAAATGTGCTACTCGCACGAAGCCATCAATTAAAAGAAAAAAAATGCCCAATTATAATGATTGAATAATTTTATTAATGTTATGATTTTGAATATTCTTATGTTATAATTTAGGTTTTTAATTATAATTATGTGATTGGGAATCATCATCATCATCATCATCATCTCAGCCAAAAGACGTAACGTTAAACTTGTATAATTATTAAAATAAATAAATAATAATAAATATATTTTCTTTTATTTCCTTAGCGGGTACAAGAGAAGGCGAGGCTAAGTCTGCCTCCAGCGGCTCCGGGACGTCGGTGGCGGCCGACGGCGGAACCAGACGTTCCCACTCGCACTCCAGCGGCTCGTCGCGCGCCGGCGAACGGCCCGTACTGTTCCTGTAGGGTGAGTTGGAAGGCTGAGCCGGCCGTTGACGTAATACTGTTTAATAGCGTTTGTAGTGATAGGTTATTGAGTTAGGTGAGTGTGCGGTGGTTTTTAGCCGACGGCTGAACCAGCCGTTCGTTAAAATTTCAACGGATAGTAGTAAGTCATTGGCTTGTATCTCTGTAGAGTTGTTCTATAATGTGTGAGAGACCCAACGGCTGAATAAGCCGTTTCCTATAACGATTTATCGTATGGCTGAAAACCTTCGCTATAAACCTGTTGTAGAGTGACTTTGTAATGTTAGGGACCGACGGCTGAACCAGCCTTTTTCATTGGAAAATATATATCATTATATTCATTCTCTCTCTCTCCGCAGGTCCGAAGCGCGAGCCGACTATGTAACTGCCAAATACAATATTAATTATTCACTTGGTGTGTTAAGTCAGATGTACCTTACTGCTTTGTGTTAAGAGCTATATTACAACAAAACAGTCTTAAATAGAATTCATAAAATTCAAAATATTTGTTCAGTTTAGGCTACAAGTAGCTCTTGTGAATGTCACTATGCCATCGGTTCGTAAGTCTACTTTGGGCGGGAAATCTTGTACTGAGAAGAACCGGCAACAAACTCAGCAAGGCCATTTCTTTTCTCCCTTACAGCCAGCGTAAATAATATTGGAAAATGCCCTATCATATAGGAGGACATTTCCCATTACAAATAAACACACAAATTATAAAAGACAACTACAACATGTAAAAAAAACAAATTAAAAAATCTAGATAATTTACATCAGGTAAAAGTTTCAATTTCCACAATGTCATACAGTACCACTACAGTACCTCTAGTAAAAGTCAAAAATTTATTAAGAAATACAAAGTCAAACTATAGTTAATAAAAATATAAAAAAAACAAATGTTTTTAAAAATTTCCACAAGCAGGATTTGAACCCGCACCCTTCTGACATACCGGGTCAGGTGCTCTTCCAATTGAGCTATCGTGGTTCTAGCACCTGACCCGGTAAGTCAGAAGGGTGCGGGTTCATATCCTGCTCGTGGAAATTTTTTCAACATTTGTGTTTTTGTAATTTGTTCGCAACAAAATTTGCGTTAAAAATTATATAAACATTTTATAGTAAATAATATTAATAATAAGATAAGTATGCAAGAGCAGACCAGCCTCCACTGGCGGCACCCGTTCACGAGTATGTTATGCGCGTCAGGCGCGATAAGCAAGCAGCAATGATCATAAATGTAAGTACACAGAGGTTACTAAGCCACTAGGGTTGAGACTTGTTTACTTTGATGTGACGTCACAATAAAAATATGTAATTTAAAATTGCATTAAATATTTATATAATTTACAAAATACAGTGAAAAAATTAAACGCCTACCCGACCCAGCCAGGAATCGAACCTGGGTCGGGTAGGCATAATATTTAATTTAGCTTCAGTGCAGCAATTAGCACTTGAAAATAAAAAGTAAAAATTTACTATAGCGTTGTGTTATCAAATTTGTAGTATTTCATCTGCAAAGATGAATCTGCATTGCCAACGGTTGTAATGACCGTTGGATAGATGGCGCGCTGTGCCGCTATTAGCACTCTAAAAATTACAAAAGCAGTGACAAAATTCAGCGTCTACGTCAGCCTTCCCGGTAGCATAGCCGTCAGTGCAGCCGCCCGGATTGCGGAAGACCCAGGTTCGATTCCTGGCTGGGTCGGGTAAGCGTTTAATTTTTTCACTGTATTTTGTAAATTTTATAAATATTTAATTTAGCTTCAGTGCAGCAATTAGCTCTTGAAAATAAAAAGTAAAAATTTAAAATTGCATAACAAATTGTAGTTAATAATCATGCCTTAGTAACTCTGCATACAAGATTTAGATCGGATACACTGTGGAACTTTTCATTTTGACCTTTCTGTTACATGTTGTATATTTGGTTTTGCGCTTTGATGAAAACTGAACAAGTTTTTGATCGCCTGTCTACAATATCGTTTTACAGATATTCCATGTTATTATTGAATTTATATAAATATGATTTTAATTAAAGTAACCTAACCATTTTTAATTTATTTGCACAAAACATGTTTTTTTTTGTCAAATATTAAGTAATGTAAAATTTCGTTTCACCTAAAAAATATTTAATATTTAAAATTATATGTGTTTCCTTCAAAATAGTATTTTGTACATCTGACTTGATACTACCTTGTATATTGTACCTATACATTATATATTGTTAGAACTGTATACATACATATAGATTGTAAGTAAATAAACGCCATTTTGTAAGACTAGGGTTGTAAGGCCAATCGTCCAGTCGATAAGCGAAGCTATAGATATATTTCGCATTTGGTTTTATATATAATTTTGTTTTAATAAATGAGGTTTTTGAGATTTGTTATAATTATATCTATTTGAACAGCTTATTATATAGATTTAAGTTTAATTTCCATTTCATTTTGAATTATTAATTACATGTCATTATTGTCAATAATCATTCTTAGATAATTAATAAAAATTAACATAGATAAACAAAAAATCTTAAATACATTTTAATTTTAATCCGATTTTTTGAAACGATTCATCAGAAATATATCTATAGCAATGCATACCTGGACAATATAGGTACCTTATCAAGTATAAATGATTGTGAAATAACATACAAATAATAGGTTTTTTTACGTTATAGATATAAAAATGTACCATAGAAAATTATTTTAAAACTTATATGTATTAATTTGGTCAGCCTCTATGTTTAATTCTGATTTCTAATTTACTTTTTAATAAATAAACCAATATTTCTGACTATAAACATTAAATTTTTCTGAATATTTATTTATCAAGTTCTTTGGTACATTTTAAGATCTAAGTAAAATGAATATGATTTCTCCAAAAAATAATCAGAATATTGATATTAAGGAGATTACAGGTTTTGTAAATATATTGTAGCTAATAATCGTAAGTATATTATATACTGGAACGCAACTAACATATTTATATAAAAAATCGTGTATTATTTTTTAACAGCGTAAATATAATTTTTAAGATATTATTTTTAGTGATTGACCAACGAACCAGAACTGCATCATGATCGGTTTAGAACTTTTGTGGTTTTCAATTATTTTTTTGTTTAAAAAAAGGAAAATATTTAAACTAAATATTTTTTTTTCGTTTATTTGTAAATTATATAGAATTGATTTCTATTCTGTATGTTGTTAATCGTGTATGTGCCATTATATTATTTTTATTATTATTAGCGACTCAAGAATGGATATCACTATGATTTTATTTGTTAATTTTCAATAAATAATATTAGTGAACAATTTCAATTACATAATCTTTGAAAATACTTTGACTTTAGGGTAGCTTAACGATGACCCATACCGATTATGAACAAGATTTGAGTCCCGGACAGTAGATTCTTAAAATCAAATAAAATTAAATTAAATTGTCAACAGTCAGCACCAAATCGAACATAAATTGTTATAAATATTGGTATTTATTTATGTGTGATTAAAGCATGTTTTCGAATAACACAGTTAAAGTATATGATTCAACCGAAAATAAACATTAAACTTACTCTTTAAAACTTACACAGTTCAATTTCGACTAAAGAAAATAGCTTATTACTATTTTTCCAAAACCCTAGAGCAAGGCTTAATACCGTTACCAAATTATCACTATTAGTACCGTTAAGTAACGTTATTTCTATAAAGCTAAATTGGTAACTGTATTGCAGGTAACGTTCTCTAATAAACTATCGTTACCTTTTCTTTGCTAATCTTTCTTTGCTAATCAGTGGCGGCAGCCAAAGTAACATTAAGAAAACGATAGCGAAGTTCGAAAAGAATAAAATGTATGGGATTGACATAAGATTGACCATGTGATTTAGCGCGGCTTATGTCAATCCCATACATTTTGTTCTTTTCGCACTTCGCTATCGTTTTGTTACTTTGGCTAAGCCATCTGCGTAGAGCGGTTAGTCAATGTACAGACGCCAGTATATCAACATATCCAAAACTGACAAATCTCTTCAATAAAATGTTCAATCATATGCCATTTACATTAAGTTCAAGGTCTATTGAGGAAATTTGACAAAGTTTGTGGTCGTATAATTTGCAGACGTACCGGTAAAAATGCCACTCAGATAACGATAACGAACATAACGTTATCTTTGCTGTAACGGTATCTTTGTTTGATAACGTTACCTAATTTTTCGCGTTATTCAAAGCTCTTGCTTATCCTACAATATAATAACTGAACACTGTTATATTATATGCTGGTATTTTATCCGAATCTGAAAGTTTGAGATATTTAATAAAGTATTACACATTAATTTCGTAATTAAATTATTTGTAAATAGGTATATATTTTTTTAATCAATACTTATTTGTCGCTAGAATGTAAAGCTTTGCGATTGCTGTAAAAGCATTTTTGTTGTAAAAAAAACTAAGCATAAAATTACGAAATCTTCAAAACCGATGGTAACTATAAAACATTAGGGCACATCTAAAAAGGAATGTATACGTAGAAAATTGTCTATTAAAAAACATGTGAATTGTATGAGGGTATAATGTATGTATGATTGGAAATAAATGTAGCAATACAATAAGAGTTGTATGTAATCTTACCTTAAAGGCAAAATTGCTAAAAGTTTTTTTTTTTAAACCTTTGTTCCATTACCGGCCTGTAGACAATCAAGCATTTATAAAAGGAGTTTTTCTTTCCACAAAACTCTTTTGATTGTCTCGGGCTGGCCACGGTTTGTCTATGCTTCCAAAAAAGGCGCGAACAATTTTTTTTCTTTTTTTTTGTAGTCTAATGTCGGTGTAAAATTGTATATTGTTACGCATATAATGTTATATATTTATGTTCGCTTCAATAGTATATTAACTTAGTGGCATCAGTGTTCGACACAGGAACATCGATACTTTTTATCGCCAAAAATTAACATAGAATGTCGTTGAAATTTTACTACAAAGATGCAGTTTTATTAAGACTAAGAATTTAAAAAAAACAAGAGTCGAATACTGGTCCCGCTACCCTAGTTGAACATATCATGGCTTCAGACGTGCTAAACGCTAAAATATTTATTAATTATTTGTAAAGGTAATGTAATATTACTTAGCGTATTGGATGGGTTGTTAACTAAATGGTTGATTATTCAAAAGTCATATTAAGTTTCGGTATTCGATGCAAGCTTTTAACTCCTTATTCTTTCAAACGTATAAGTCGATTTTAATGAAACCATAAATGCTTGACAGATTTTTTGAAGTAAAAAATAGTTTTATTTGATACAATAAAGATTTTTTTTCTATTTCTATTTTTTTGTGCGATCTGATAATTTTTAATGGGGACTTTAAATCACATAAATTCGGTTATAAAAAAGATTTTTTATTTAACATTTTCCCATTAGCATAGAATAGAAAGTATAATTAATATTGACTTTTTTGTCTTTTTTATCCATCTAAAGGTTTTCTGGAAGAAATGATTCTTTGTGATAAGAAGACCGGCCTTTTTTTGTTAAAAGTTCTTTATTTTTAGTGTACATTAAAGTCCATTTATCTTATTGAATTTTTACTTTTTATTTTCAAGTGCTAATTGCTGCACTGAAGCTAAATTAAAAATTTATAAAGCGAAGTGAGTAGGCGTTTAATTTTTTCACTGTGCTTTATAAATTTTATAAATATTTTATCTTATTGGTTTAAAATAATTAAAGTTTTGAAGCTTGTACGGAATACAGAATTGTAAAATAACGTTTATAGCAAATTAAAGATGTTACAGCCATTTTGTATTATAGATTATGTACAGACGGCAGCACATCGACATATACAAAACTGACAAATTTCTTCAATATATATTCAACCGTATGCCATATACGTAAAATTCAAAGATTATTGAGAACATTTGGTGAGCAGGCGTGTTACTATGCGAGACTGCTTTCTTTGAAGGTTCACCGAATTCAGTTTTCAAAACGTACTTTGAAACGGTTTTATATTCGAATCGGTTCTCTATTTTGTCTCATAAATTTTTTATCCATATTCTAACGTGTCATAATGTTTTGTGACATAATCATCATGTGTCCGAATGATAAGTAGCCCTAACTTAATGTCTCATAATATCACTTGCTCTAAAATCGAAATCCCTAAATATAATATGACCTAAATTTTTTTTGCTATAAATAATACAATCTATAATATTTAAAAGACATAAAAGGCTTTTCTCTAATAGTTATAAGCCCTAACGTAATGTCTCATAATATAACGTGCCCTAAAATCGAAATTATAAAGCTAGATTTCTGTTGTCTAATAAAAAAAAATAACCTCGAAATTAAATTTCTAACATATCACGTGACCTACAGGAGTAGGGCAGCTAGTATTTCTGTTGTCTAATAAATAAAAATTAAAAACCACCATTCGGACTAACATACATTATACAATATAACACTTAGGACATGTGACTTTATAGCAAGAAAAATTAGGATATCCAATTATTATAGCACCCGATATTATGGCACAAAGAATTAAAGAAGATTAGGTAAAATAAAATTTCGTATACGCGAACATTATGGATAGTGATGTGTGATGATGATGATGATGATGATGAGTGATGAGCAAACGCGTTAGGGATTTTGATTTTCGGACGATCGATATTCGGAGAAGAAAGGGACTACCATTCGAATCATGGACAAGTGTTACTTTGATCACAGTTAACCTTAATTAGTTGGTACAGACGTCGGGTGTCTGGAAAATTCCATACATGTCCGGAAACTTGTACACACGGCGGCAGAACAACATACCCAAATCTCTTTGAAAAATCAATCAAATCAATTTTGAACTTTACTGTTTGGTTATAAGGATCAATATTCATTGGAAATTTGACGGGTTGGGTAGGTTGATATGCCGCCGTGTGTACATGTAGGAAGTTTAGATTTTTTTTGTCCGGAATGCGACGTTACTGCCGATTTGAGTCAAATTCCGTACACGTTCGGAAATTGGATTCTTTTTCCGGAATGCGAGAAGAAAATAAAGGATGTGAAAATAAAATATTTTATTTAAACAACAATTTTAGAAATTTGTAATAAAATGTTTTATAGTTAAATTAACAGGGGCTGTGATCAATTTTACATTAGATTCAAAACCCCTTTTGTATGTCTATTTTTACAAAAGTGGGTCTTTGGGTTTTTAATTGAATCATTAAATAAATCCAAACATACATTTATTTCTTAAAAAAGCAGCGCATTTATTAAAATCAAAATAAATTGTTTTATTTTGTTACACAATATTTTATATTGGTGCCATATTTTGATCTGTATTATGTCTCATGATCAAATTAATACCGGTCGCGTAGTCGCATTTTTCTATTACTAAAACACCCGGGTGGCTATGTATTTAATTTTTTTTTTATTTTTTATTGTGACACGCCATAATGGCTTCACCCTGCCTGATGAAAAGCAGCCAGTGAAGCCCAAGAAGTGAAAGCGTTCATCACAGCGCTACCACGCTATGCCGAACGCTCACACTATGGCGGCCTGCATAACTGCTTTTTCACGCCCCGCTTAAATAACCCGGGAGAGAAAGAGGAGGGAAACACGTGTGCGGGAAGCGCATTCCACATACGGGCATTAGGCAATAATTTCTTAATACGCAATTTAATCTCTGATTTCATGGACGCAATAGTTTCTTGTGGCGCCATCTACGTATAAACCCCATTAAACACAATCCAAATGCGAGACTTGTAACATAATTATTAGTTTGTATCAATAACGTTGGAAATAGGGGAATATATTGTTTTACGAACCCCAGAAATGTTATTATTGGTGCAAGATCACTATATTTGAGAATTGGTTGAGGAAAATAACATTAATAAAGAAAGCAGTTTTAATATAAAACACAATTTTCACATTTTAAAGTAAAATTGATAGCCTAACTTTCCCACTGTTGGACAGGGCATCCATCATTGATATTCAAGTATCACGCTTGCCAAATGCGGGTTGGTGATGGCAAACTATGGCTATTTATTAAAAAATACGAAACACATTTTACGACCTGGGAATTTAACCCAGGATCTTTGTATATTGTGTCATAGTAACACCAGCGATGGACGCCACAAAATTAAATATAATTTCATTGAAATGTGGTCTGTATTCAATTGTTGATAAGAGATTAAAATCAGCTGCTGACTTGAAAAGATCTTAGGTCTCATTGTAGTAGTAACCTTGTACTAATAAAATAACACTGTTATGTACTATTGAGGCTGTATAATAAGGTCCTTACCTATGAAATTGGAGTATTGTATGATGATTTTTTATAAAATTTTATTTTTCATACTAATGTTTTTTTTTTAATTTTCTTAACATTATTTATTTTAACACTATAAAAATTGTAGAGTGTAGTGTGTTTGTTTCACTAGCTAAAAATAGCAGACATTAAAAAGAAAAAAAAATCAAGTCCCTTCAAAGCTACAACGAAACAAAAGGACAATTCCGCGAAAAAAAAGTTAGTCAATTAAAAAAAAAAAATTGAGCGATAAAGACACAAAATTAATAATCATTATTATTATTGAAACTTAAGTAACATAGTCCTAATTAAAGGGGTATTATAATATTAACAACCGGTATTGACTTTTAGAAGTAATACACCTATTAATAAGTGAGAAAAAAACTCCAATTTCATAGGTAAGGACCTATTATTAAAAACATTGGGCTGTTTGTACAGTACGCACCAAAAATCTTCTATAGCGCGATTCAGAGAATAATACATCATTTAACGCAATGCGCCATCTGTTGGTAAGAATACCCAAGCAATCTAAATTTTCTTTTCGTCCATATCGCGTTATGGCCTGTACACTTTGTTGAATGATTATAAGGAAAAAAAGTTTTGATTATTAATGCCATTTCTCCATTTCTCGATGTAGTGATCTTGTTCAACTTGTGCTATATTATATTTAATTTTGTAACAATAATGTATTGTAAATATATTAATTAACAGAATAATACTCACTCAGTGATTAATGTACTGATGGTCACAAATTGTAAGCATTTATTTTTTAATTATTGTAATTTTATGTCGACTTTTTTTTTTTACTTCTAAACTAGTATTTGCGATGTCTGAAGTTAAATTTAATTATAGGCAGGTTTATGACGCTATTGACTTGCAATATTTAAAGTTAAGCAACTATAGCAATGGCTGGTCATTGGATGGGTGACCGGTTTCACACAACTCGTGATCCACGAACTGGTAAAGGTCGCGGGTAGCCGCTCGATGCGAGCACCGCAAAACCGGTCGTTGTGGAGATCCTTGGGGGGGCAGACGTCCAGCAATGGACTTCTTTAGCCGAGATGATGATGATGTGTTCCTCCATGCTTGCACGTTGAGCCGTTGGTCCCGCTTCTTATAAGTCGTTAAGACCCATCAAACAGGTATGCCAGCGTGGTAGCTCATAGCCTTATCTCCTAAAAGCTATATTTTTTGTGGGAAATCCTGAGTATAGGGGAGTTTAGTGTCTATAATTCTCGGAACGCCACACTCTTGGATTTTAAAATGGATTATTAATCTAAATCAGTCTACAATTTGTCAATTCGTGACAAAATAGTAACAAATTGTCATTGGTTTTTTTCCGGCGATTTTTAAGTTCGATGGTAATGATAAGCAAGTTTCACAAAGCCGGCCATCGGATGGGTGGCCAATATTGTTTCATATCGCTCCTTCGTGCTTCGGAAGGCACGTAAAGCCGTCGGTCCCAGCTGCAATAGCAGTCGTTAACAACCACCGCACCGCACTGGGCCCGCGTTAACCACCAGTTTATGAACCGTTCTCCCTGCGGTGTATCCATCCATAGGGAACTCGTGCCCCAGCAGTGGGGACATCAAATTATCTAGAGAGATACAGAGACAGAGATTTCAAAGTACCAGGCTATAATAACCTACAAGGAGGTATACCTGGCGTGATCTATTCTTGGGATGAGGTCGTGAGGTGGTCAAAGTACCAGGCTAGCATGAGCTGTAAGGAGCTACGCACTGGGCCCGCGTGGTGGCTTACGGCACGTTCTCCCTGCGGTGTTTCCACCCATAGGGAAGGCTCGTGCCCCAGCAGTGGGGACATCAAATGTGCTGATTATATTATTGTCTTATACATGTATATATATGTAAATAATCCATTTCAAAATACAAGAATCTCTGCGGGAATTACGAGCACGTAAACAAGTCATACAACTAGACATTTTTTATTGTTATTTACTGCGTAACATAAATAAGTTTATGATAAGTAAATTGAAAAATGTCGACATGAAAGTTAGCAATAAAATTGTACTATGTTGTGATAATATAGCGGCGGCTAAATGCGTTTTGTCTTTGCTTTGTTTAGTGTATTGTACATTGATACTATATTATTATTTTTGGATATAACTGTTCAGTATGTAGACGATGTTTGACATATGTAGGTATATGTAATTTTTAATAAACGAATAGAATTTTGTAATAAAAATTTGTTTTTTTTTAACTATTTTATTTCGCACGACCTCTATCTTATCTGATGTTAACCCTTTAATGGGCAGAGCATGTTAAAATTTGGCATTGGTTTTCGACCTTATGATAAGGTAATAAAGTTAAAATTATGGTGTCCAAAATATTGGCAGAGCCCTATTAAGGGTTAAAGTGGTGATAAGGCCGAAGGCGGAAGCCAACTTCATCTGGAATCCTCATACTGAGGAACTGGCTATCTTGGTTGTAGACAACCAGGCGAATCTATATTATTAATATTATGAAGCTAAAGAGTTTGTTTGAACGCGTTAATCTCAGGAACTACTGGTTCGAATTGAAAAATTATTTTTGTGTTGGATAGTCCATTTATCGAGGAAGGCTTTAGGCTATATAACATCACGCTGCGACCAATAGGAGCGAAGCATCAGTGAAAAATGTTGCAAAAACGGGAACAAGAGCCTAAAAAAATTAAATATGCTGCCGAAAGTCACTATTCCACGCGGACGAAGTCGCGAGCACAGCTAGTTTACTATAAGAATGTGATTTTTGAATCTTATTTTTTTTGATAAATATATTTTACATTTTTAATATAGATATTCAGGCCTTTGTATTTCGCTTAAATAAAGAAGGTTTCATGATTATACTAGACATATATTATTTTGTAAATGTTGGGAACAAATCACAATTTGAAAAAAATACCACGAGCGGCATTCGAACCCGCACCCCATTAAATACCGGGTCCGGTGCAGAACCGTTATGCTATCGTGGTTACAATCATAAGCATAAATATAGATCTCTTAAGGGTGCGCCGACCAAAAAATGCAGTCACGGTTAAGTAGTTAAAATTGAAAATACCATCGTATTAAATAAACAAAAAATATATTTAGTATCAAAGGGAACGTGCCTACAATTAGTCAGATCCATAAACTCATAACACGCTATAGTTTTTCTACAATATCATTTAAAGTTGGGCGAAAATCATGAAAACGAGTGGCGGCGTTTAGTAGATTTCTTATAGTAATATCTAAATTATTGTACCTCTGATTTTGTCTAAACAATCATCAATGGCTAAACTAAAAATCGCTAAACCACATTTTCGATTCATCAAGTGGTTATTTAAATAATTATTTTTTATTAAGCACCTTAAGAGCGTTTACGCCGAGCGCGAGACCTTAAGTTTAGGTTTTTAAGTCCAAATATCACGCACACAGAAGCGGGCTGTGAGCGCGCGCGAGTGTGTGCGTAGAGTAGGCTAGTTCTGCTCACTATAGTCAAACTCACTACTTTGATCCGTTCGAATTTAGTTTTTCGGTATACTTAGAAATTATTGAAGTGAAAACTTCTTTAGCGGCGTTGTACATTTTTTTTGTAATGGGTAAAAAATGTTAAATTCGCGTCAGGACACGTGACCTGATCGAAAATGTAAGACGTAAAATCGTAAGACGGATGGAGAGTAGACAGCCGGCGCGGCGTAGGAGAGGAAGTATCCCCCTCTCTTTCTACGGCGCGGCGAAAATGTATGCCTGTTGTTTCGTTTAGGCGGCGCAGGGCGCTTGCGCGAATAAATTGTCATGTTTGTGTACGATAGCACAATAAATAAATATTGTATTCTACCACATAAATGATAGTACTTTTATACTGATAATTGAAGCAATTCGTGCAAAATTATACCCTAACCATTCCAAAATATCAAAAATGCACAACGTTAATATTCAAGTTTTCACTTCTGCCGGCACTCCCGGGGTGCAACCCGTCGTTTTTTTATTTTTAACTATGGGCGTAAGCAGATGGCTAAACTACAGATACATGAAATAAGTACCTATAATATTATATTGTATGTATTTTTATTAATGTTGTAATTAATCTTATATCACAAAATTATAATCAATACCTATCTGTTCCTCAACGATTTATTTTGGACGAATTGATTTGACGACGACACATTTTATTTTATTTTATTCATAGCTCGGCAAATGTCTCCACTCCACTTGATGTTAAGTGGAAATAGAGTCCCTGTTGTTCCCTGCATGACGTTGACAGTTGACAGTTTGTTGATGGTTTGAGATACGAAACATTTAAAAATCCTTCTTATTTAAGTTTTTCTTCCAATATTTTACAAAGAAATGATTAATTGTATGGGCAGTCAAATAAATTGACCGATTTTTGAGAATATTTCAATAATAATATGTTGTCTATTACCAAGCCCAATTTTGCTAATCTCCTTTTAAAATAAATTTTGTATAAAAACTACTTGGAAAATATGAGCCACATAAGCACAAAGCGCATCATGCAGCAATAAAATAGGTGCTGTCAAAACTCGGTCAAGTTATTTGACTGCCCATACAATTAATCATTTCTTTGTTGTTGAAAGAAAAACTTAAATAAGTAGGATTCTAAAAAACATAATAATAGGCAAGAATACTTAAAAAAATTAAAAAGGAATACACTTACTAACAAAATAAATAATTAGTCTACAAAAGTCGCACTGCTAGGATATGGCGAGGAGATTGGGCCATAGCCCATAGCGCACACTGGCACGGGTGCGGAGCAGTCGTGACAAAAACTGGGACCACCGGTTTTACGTGTCTTGCAAAGGATCCCTTCCCTTTCACTCCTTCCCTCCTCCGAGAGAAACACACATAGATGGTATTTCCCACCCATCCCGTGGGCCAGCATTGCGAAAGTTACTTAAAGCTCACTTCTCACCACGCCCGATTCGGAGGGGGGGGGGGGAGGGGGGTTTCGTTGAATTTATTACCCATTATCTCTGCAACATAATATACGTTGTCAGTTTAAAAATTTAATTTGTTTATGCTTTCACCAATTATCTAGCTCAAGATAAGTATTCTTAAGAAACTCGTTAGTATAGTAAGATAATATGGATAAATGCATAGACATGGACATGCATGCAACATAGAAAAAACACCTAGACCCGAAATAAATTTAGAAAAACAGTCCTTCTCTAAATTAACCCGACCGGGAATTGAACCCGGGGCTTCGGAGACGGCGCGACGCCCGACCCGGCGCGCTAACCACTCGACCACGAAGGTCGTCCAATTTAAAAATGTTGCAATTCATCAAAAGTAACATAAAATAATTTATTCACTAAAGTACTAAGATTTGCTTATCGCGCTATAAATTTGAACTATCTTCGAAATTACGGCAATTGTTCGAAAATCGTCGGGTAAAGCGTCGAGCGACGTGACCACTCTATCAGAGGCCTCGCGGCGGACTGATTTGATACTAATAGAACGCAGAGTTTTGTAGTAGTTTTAGAGCAGTTTTAAAATATTTATAGAAAAATTATAGAGCTAATTTAGTAAAAAGAATTTTGCGCATAATTTAAAGAACACTTTTTTCCATAGTAAAAAGCTTTTATCTTATATTTATATAGTAAGTTTAATAGAGAAAACAATTATTTTATCACCTATAATTTCTTTAAAAATTCAAAATGTTTGGATTTTTATAGTTTTTGTTAGTAACCAAAATCTAAAAATGTTTTCAACAAACTATTTTGCTGAAGATCTTTCAAATTGAAATAAAATTTTTGTTCTTAGGTTTGTCAGTAATTTAAACACATTTTTAAGCTTCGAAGTTGACGCGGAAAGTCAAATTATGAAAACCTCTGTTCAATTATCTGGTTATAAATTCCAAAATATCCACAAATCTAAAAATGTTTTCAACAAACTATTTTGATGACAAGATCGCCTAATGATATAAGTAATTAACATATTTGTAAAGTAAATATTCATAGATATTAAGAGGTTTGAAAAGTACAGTTTTTGAGCAAAACGGCGTAAACGCTCTTAAATTCCCCATACAAAATTAGTATGGCCGCGCGGCATCAAATAAATATGGACGATGACATTTCAGATAAAATATATGACACTTGCCACTTATGGACGGCGCACTCTTAAGTGATTTTTAATATTTGTAAAAATGCTAGGATCCGATGTTGATGACGTAGTTGTCGACATTGAATAGGGCTCCTTTGGCTTACAGAGTAGAAAGTGTTGTGTGTGTTTATCGGCGAGTTCGACTTTTGTCCACTGAACCATGATAGCATTAAGAGCGTTTACGTCGCATACTAGCGCCACTAATGAAAAAAAAACATATCTAGTAATTAGAGATAGAAAATCAAATTATGCTCAACAAACTATTTGAATGAAGTAATTTAGCATTTTTACGGCACCTAATGAACACCTCACATGTTATGGTATAGTTAAATAAGACGTTACAGCCACTTTTAACTATAACGCCATATTTATCTAAACCATAACATGTCAGGTGTTCATGTGACGTAAAAATGCTAAATTACTTCATTCAAATAGTTTGTTGAGCATAATTTCATTTTCTATCTCTAATTACTAGATATGTTTTTTTTTTTCATTGGTGGCGCTAGTGAGCGGCGTAAACGCTCTGGAGTGCGGGTTCGAATCCCGATTGTGAATTTTTTTTCAACAATTTAAAATAGATGGTTTTATTAAAACTGGCCGATTGATTCAAATAACTACAACATTGAAGTTTTTATGTGGGATGCCGTTACCAGTACAAGAACAGTGATCCACCGTTTTACCTGAAAACTTTCCAATCGCTGTTTTCTTACAAAGCTGCCGCTAAGCTTCTCGCTCGTCCACTGTCACAAATACTGACCGCCTCTGTGGTCTAGTGGCTAAGACCACCGGTTTAGACCCAGAGGACCCAGAGGTAAAATATAAAAAAAACGAGCTAGCCTTACAGTATATGACGTGTAACGTTTGACATCTCACCTTAGTAATAATAGTCTAAGCTCCCGTTGCATGAAACCCTACCTCACAAGGTGGCAGAGCAGAAATGTAATATAGTGATAGATACTACTTAGGAACACTGGGTTTTAGTAGGTTGCCATCGCATATCTTGGAAGAACTTTTATTTTTTTTCATCATCGTATCGCTATTTTGATCGAAAATAACCTAACTAAAATCCAGTGTTCCTAAGTAGTATCTATCACTATATTACATTTCTGCTCTGCCACCTTGTGAGGTAGGGTTTCATGCAACGGGAGCTTAGACTATAAGCAATTTTAACATTATATTCTGAAAAAAATGAGTCGGGTATTATTTGAAATGATTTTTCATGAAAAAGAATAATTCTTTTTAATGAAAATTGTATTTTATTTAGTAGTCACTTGTCACTAATGGCTGATTTACACGTATTAAGTTGTTAAGGAGGTAGGTAACTTAATTTTAAGTGATTAATTGCATGTAAACACAGAATCTAGTAGCAAGTTGCAAGTTATTTATTTATTTATTTTATTTAATAGGACAATCAACAAAATTAACACTAAATTAAATTAAAGATATTTAGAAATTTGTCTATTTTTCGGTTAAATTGGTGGGCGGGGCTTGTCACTTGACACGTTTGGACAGGCACAATTTAGTTAAATGCATGTGTAGTGACGCGCTCGGGTTCAATTTATCCCAATTTCTCACCCAGTCTTTTGGGTATGGTTATTTCTCTAATTATTATCATCTTTGACTTCGTCCAAAACCTCACTAATAAATTTAAGCACAGAATTTACGACTTCATTACGTGATTGATCGTCCATCTTGCTTGAGTTGAGTGAACTAAAGAGCTAAACTACTTAAACACGTATGGACATGCACATAAATATAAGTCACTTAAAATTAAGTTAAAATTTAGTTACCTACTTAGCAACATAATACGTGTAAATCAGCCATAATACGTGTAAATCTGCCATTAGAGTAATGCAATACCGCGCGCTTATTCATCATCATATCAAATGGCGCGCGCTTCCCCGATTGGTTGGTACCATCCGACGGCCAACTACCACCGCGCGCTCATTCGTCAAATCAAATGGCGCGCGCTTCCCCGACATCCGGTTACACACAAAAATAATGCGCTCGGAATCGAGCCTTTCCGAGAATCTGTGTCCCTGAGGTCATGTTGTCTGCGTTGCTCGAGGGTGGGGTTTAAAATATGGTAAGTTTGTCTTCTGGGGCCTCTTGTTTTGTGCCACTGTGTAGAGGCACAAAGTAGTAGAGAAACGGAACAGAGACAAAGCTTCATGCAATCGCGCCGTCGTCGTAGGTGAACTACTACAAGCATACGGCGTAGGTGTGCGTGTGTCAACTAGCCGCGTGGTCGTCGCGTCGCGTAGGTACGCGCCGCCACTGACTGGATTAAACCGGTTACGCTCGCTTGGCTCACGGCTCGGCCAGTGGACAAACTGAAGGGCCTGCAGCACGTCATAATTGTTTTGTGCTCCTGTATATTTGTTACGAATTGTTTTAAGTGGAATCTGTAAATAGTTATAAAGTGTAAGTGAAAATAATTTGTTCTGGACTTATAAAATGGTTGTTTACTGTACCGTTTGTATGAATAATACAAGAAAAAAAAAAGATATTTCATATTTCAATTATCCCAAGGAGTCTATTAGGTAAGTAAATTAAAACCAGATTATACCTATTTAAAATTTTAGATATGTTTATGTAGGTCGCACAAACCTTTATGTTATGTAGGTATGTTACGTAGTTTTGTTATTTTTACAAGCTTTTATTTAGTTTCACCTGTCCCGATGTTTGCTTGTGATCTTGGTTACCCCTTTCAACCGACACCCCCCCTACCCCGCGGAGATGCGTGGTTTTTTTTACACGTGTTTGAAGTTACGTATCTAATCTGTTGGGTATTCTGTGCTGTTGGATAGGTTAAGTTAAAAAAATTTTTTCCCGAGCGTAGCGAGGCCCAAACGGAAAGCCCCCTTCCGTTTGGCGTAAAAAAAAAAGCGTAAAAGAAATAAAATTTAAAAACACATAATCTGTTGGGTATTTTGTGCTGTTGGATAGGTTAAGGTTATTTTTTTTTTTGCCGAGCGAAGCGCAGCGTAGCGAGGGCCAAACGGAAAGAGGGAGCGTAAAGAAGAAAAAAAGAAAAAAAAAAAAACAACTAAGTCAAATGTTTTTTGTAGTGATTGATTACTTGATAAGAAGTGGCAGATAAAAAACTATGGGTTTCCGCGTCTGCCCCCTTTAAGAGGGGCACATCCCTACCCCCCCCCCTAACCCCCTCCCCCCTCCCGTACCCTGTACGACTGCCGCTGATTACTAAAGCAACCCCGAAATTTGGCATGCATGTGTAAATCTATCGGATGACAATGCAAAATTATTGTGACATGGAGCTGATCTGATGATGAAACCGGAAGGTGGCCATAGGAACTTGGTTGTTAAACGATACAACCCCATCGAGTTTGAACTCGTTTGACCCGTCTTGACGAGTACTTTAGTGCTAGATGGTAACCAGGGTCTGATGATGGAGCTAGAAGATGGCCACAGGAACTCGGTTATTAAACGACACAACCCCATCGAGTTTGGGCTCGTATGTTTCGTCTTGACGAGTAGGTATCTACTTTGTTGCTAGACATGTCATATCGTTAACGTTGCGCCTCAGGGTACCAGGGCGAACCCAGTTGTATTGAAGTTCTTATCCCCCTACAGAAATACTAAAAAGTTAAAAATAAAATTAAAGTTAAAATAAAACTTTAAAAAACAAGCTTTTATTACTTGTTAATAAAAAAAGAACTAAAAAGTTAAAAATAATATAAACCTGTTAATAAGAAAAAATATTTTTTATAAATAAAAGCGTGTTACATTATGATTGCAAAAGAAAAATAATGAAGGTGTATTATGCTAAATGTTCTTTATTGTTCCATCAAAATGTAACACGCTATTATTTATAAAAAATGTTTTTTATTATTATCAGGTTTATTATTTTTAACTTTTTAGTTTTTTTTTATTAACAAGTAATAAAAGCTTGTTTTTAAAAAGTTTTTTTATTACATAACTAATTTGGTAAATCTACAAAATATTTTGCTGTTTGTGTCCGAATCGTCATTACCTTCGACTGTCGTTAAAATAGTTTGCATTTACAAGCTTGGAATTGTTATGTGAAATAATGAAGTAGACGTAGTCAAGTGTTTCTCAATGTAGGTAAGCGTATTTGGCATCTGCGTATTTGGTATTATGCGTGGAATTTTTTTTCATTACGCAAAACGACAATGTGGCGTTTGCGTTTTTGACATTAAGCGTCGAAACGAAATACCTACCTATTCGATTGCATACGATGCTGGTAATGATGAAATTCGTCTGAGGAAGCGGACAGCGTCGGAAAAGCCAAATTCACCCATTTTTACACTATTAACGATGTAGTTATGCAGTAATAATTGTAAATATTTGTATTTCAAAGGAAATTAATGAATGAAGATAGATATCTTATTTGAAAATTCGCGCGTCAGCCTAAATTAATTTTCGAGTGTAAATATTTTTTTTTACGTAGGCCGCCTTTTTCGTCATATATTTGTACAGTCAAGTGCACACAACCTTTATACTTTTGTTACATTAACACCTTTATGCCAATGGTTCCGGTTGATAATACTATTTTTATGCATTAATAAAATAATATCGTGTTTAAAAAAATACATTATTCTAATACTTATTCTGATTATTCTTTTTTTTTCAGACGACATGAGTGGTTAAAAGCTGTCGGTCGGGAAGATCTTGTGCTTAAAATTATTGACGATAACACGAGGCAAAGACACAGAATATGTGAAGTTCATTTCGAAAAATCCAACATTAAATTTTCTAAAAATCAAACAAAAAAATATTTACACGACAATGCTTTTCCAACACTTAATTTGCAATCAAATAACGGTGCAAGTTCGAGTCAATGTGATACTGTACCTGCACAAGAAAATCAGGATATTCAAATTATGCCTATTACTGAACAAAGTTCAAGCTCGAACATTTTTTCAAATAAAATTGTTGTTGTATCACGCAGCATTCAGAAGGAACCCAATAAGCAAACGATTGAAAGTAAAGCAGCGCAAACGGCACTTTACCTTTCAGCAGACACTCCAAGAAAGCGAAAATTGTCACTTGAACTTCGAGAAGCAAAAAAACATAAGTTATGCGACTTAGGAAGTGTAAAGTCTAAAGAACTATTTTTAAAATTATGTGATAAGTTTATGACTAAAGGTATGTCTCAAATTATTAAATGGCAAATAGATGTGAAGGCCGGTTATAGTGGAAACAGGTATAGTCAGGCTTTCAAATTTTTCGCACTCAACCTTCATTACTCTGGTCCATCAGCGTATAGATTTCTTACAAATACATTTTGTTTACCTTCATTAGTCACCTTGCAAAAGTTAGTAAAGCCAATAAGTACTAAGCTAGACGAACGTTTGCTTTGTGCATTAAAAACAAAGGTAAACAAAATGGGGTCACAGGAAAAAATTTGCAGTGTATGTGTTGACTGCATGTCTTTGAAGGCTAATTTGTTTTATGACGTCAGAAATGATAAAATTATTGGATTTCATGAAATAAATGGAATTCAGAAAAAAATGCTAGCTAAGTACGTTATTGTTATAATGATTCGTGGTATTGTATACAATTGGAAGCAACCAATAGCTCATTCATTTGTGTCTCAATGCAAAAATTATTCGGATGTAAATGATTGGATTGACGAAATTATAACATCATTACTAAACATTGGGCTTGACATACGCGTCTTTAACTCAGATTTAGGCTCTGATTTCCTAAGTGCTTCAAAATCGCGTTCCGTGGGTAGGGATAAAACATATTTTGAAGTAAACGGACACAAAATTTATTACATGTTTGATGTCCCGCATCTTTTGAAATGTGTAAGGAACAATTTTATGACTTGTGATTACATTTTTGACAATAAAATAGCGAAATGGTCACACATTATAAAACTATATTGTGAAGACAAAAAGCGAACTATTAGATTAGCACCAAAACTAACTGATATTCACGTCAAGCCAAATAATTTTCAGAAAATGAGTGTGAAACTAGCTGCACAGGTATTAAGCCGTACTGTAGCATCAGCTATCAACACCTACGTAGATTTAAATCTTGTCGAGGGTGCTGCAAGAGATACAGTTGATTTTGTAAATAAAATTAATAATTTGTTTGATTTATTAAACTCAAGTACACTGCGATCTCCTAATAAATATAAAAGAGCTTTCCGCGGCAACGATTATCAAATAAAGTTTTTAGAAGAAATGCTAACGTTTTTTAGGAATTTAAAAATAGTTAGAAGCGATGGACAAAAAGACGTTACAAATATCATGGATTTTATTCATGGATTTCAAGTTTCTATAAAGTCTTTATTGCAACTTCGTGAAGATTTAAAATTAGCAGAAATTAAATTCATATTTACAAGACGTCTTAATCAAGATTGTCTCGAAAACTTCTTTGGAAAAGTGAGACAGGCAGGTGGTAACTGCCAAGAACCAACTTGTCGACAACTAAGTATTTCTTTCAACAAAATGTTTATCACCAATATCTTAAAGAAACCCCAAAATACAAATTGTGATCAGGATTTCGATAGTTTACTTATGAAACCAGACGATTGCCAAATTTTTAATACCCCATCACAAGTGTCGCTATCTGACGATGTAACTGTCCCTGAATTAACAGTAGGAACAACTGATTATCAATTTGATTTACCAGAAAAAAATGGTTTACTCTATGTATCGGGCTATTTGTATAAAAAATGTCTCGAAAATCACAAATGCGACAAAATTAAATTGTATGTTAACAGATCTGAGCAACCTATAAACATGGGCAAAGATTTTAATGAAGGTAATGTACAGTCAGGATTTTTAATAATACCTCCTGACAATTTTGTCGCATTTGTCGAATCGCTTGAAAAAAAGTTTCGCGAATATTTTGATCTCGACATAAATATTTTAAATATTGGTAATGATATTCTGAAACTAGTACAAGATTGTACATTTAATATGCCATGTGATTGCTTCCCAATAGATTACTTGAAAAGACTTTTTATCCGATTCAGAATTTACCATTCTATTAAAAGGAATAACAAATCATTAAAAACCAAAAATTATAAAAAAGAAATATTTAGAGTAAGCAATTTGTAAATATACTAAATATCTTGTCTACATACCTAATAAAAAGCTCATAAAAGTTTGTTTATTTTATTTTATTGTCTTTTACCAACCCTATTAAAATTTTAATAAATTAAAATAGGTAAGAATTTCGTATGCTCCTTACGCCCGTTCCCTATATTCTATCTGTCTGTTGTTTTGCTTACTGAAGTTAGAAATTTGACATAATTTGTATGAAGCTTATGTCAAACTTGTATCTATAGTAGGCAAAACAACAGATAGATAGGTTATTGGGAACGGGCGTTAGAAGCTTTGTCTCTGATCCGTTTCTCTACTTTGTGGTAGAGGACCGCACGTCAACTTTTTGCAAGTGATTTTTTGCGAACGAATAGGTAGGTACCCAATATAATTGGTGCTTCGGAGAAACTTGAGCAAAAAATGGTGTGTATCTCAACTAAGGTTGCCACCCGTACTTAAAATAGAGTATTGTCCTCTTCTCATGTAGGCGTACTTTATAATCTACGACACCAATAAAGTACGCTAAAATACTCTATTTACGTAAAACTGATTGTTACTGGTTATGAATACTTATGAGACACAATATATGGCGTTATAGTTAAAAGTGGCCGTAACGTCTTATTTAACTAAACCATAACATGTGAGGTGTTCGTTAGGTGACGTAAAAATGCTAAATTACTTCATTCAAATAGTTTGTTGAACATAATTTGATTTTCTATCTCTAATTACTAGATATGATTTTTTTTTCATTAGTGGCCTAGTGTGCGGCGTAAACGCTCTTAACACAAGTACAAGCAAAATTGTTTTCGTACAAAATTGGACATAAGCTAAGTGTCATCTTACTTTTAGCAACTTATAACAAATGATTATATTTTATACTCGTATTATATTATTTAATATTACTGTTAAATAGCTGCACAGCAACTTTTTCCGTGTTATCTATACATATAATAAGAACGTAGGGATAAAAAAATCTGTAATTGCAAGATATAAAAAAAAAAATTACACAGGTTACCTTAAAATCACTTACGGAACACGATAGAATAGTTTAAAAAAAATTGTTTGTTTGTTTGTTTGTTTGAACCCGATAAACTCGAAAACTACTGAACGGATTTTGATCCGGATTGTACCAAAATGCTAAGAAAAATCCGGAGAATAATATAAGCTACATAAATACTCGAAAAATACAGGGTGTCTCATTTAAATCGGTCCGTATGGGAAAATCTGAAACTATAAGACATACGAAGATCTGTCCTTAGGAACCATGTCATCGATTTTAATAAGAAGAAAAACTGCATTCATACATTTAAAAAAAACCTGTACTCAGCTCGGGAATCGAACCCGGTTGTTTTGAAAAAAATAAACTTATACTATTTCTATTTAGATATTGATTGTGTAGGTCTTAAGCAGTAAATGGCTCTTTGAAACATGATGTCTAAAATGAATAAAATGCATTGTTTTCACGTACTTTAATTTATTTTAGTAGGTGTTCGAAGTAACCACCGTTACATTCAACAAGTTCAGGCATGTAAAATTGTCTCTATGGTTGTTTGTACCTCTTTGCTGGTTTTGTAATTGTAAGATCGTTACCTAAACGTGTTGAATATTGTATTGAAAAAAACGGTGGTCACTTCGAACACCTTCTAAAATAAATAAAAGTATGTGAAAACAATGCATTTTATTCATTTTAGACATCATGTTTCAAAGAGCAATTTACTGCTTAAAATCTACACAATCGATATCTAAATAGAAATAGTGTAAGTTTATTTTTTCAAAACAACCGGGTTCGATTCCCGAGCTGAGTACAGGTTTTTTTTTAAATGTATGAATGCAGTTTTTCTTATTATTAAAATCGATGATATGGTTCCTAAGAACAGATTTTCGTATGTCTTATAGTTTCAGACTTTCCCATACTGACCGATTTAAATGAGACAGCCTGTATAATAAGAACGTAGGGATAAAAAAATCTGTAATTGCAAGATATTAAAAAAATACTTTAAAATCACTCACGGAACACGATAGAATAGTTTAAAAATAAATTGTTTGTTTGTTTATTTGTTTGTTTGAACACGATAAACTCGAGAACTACTGAACGGATTTTGATCCGGTTTTACCGAAATGCTAAGAAAATTCCGGAGATAAACATAGGCTACATAAATACTCGAAAATTGTTAAATTTTGATTTGGTCTAAACCGGGACTTAATCCTTGGTTGCTTGGCAACTGTTGTTCCTGTAGTTGATGGCTTTGTGCGATTAGCACATTTAGCCAGTGTCAAAGTCATTTTTCTTACTAGTAATACATAAATATACAATTCCTTTCAGTACATAATGATGATGAATGATAATAGAAATGAGAAGTGAGAAATGATATACCCCCAACCCCTCGAGTATCTCAGTAAAGATGTGGGGCTTTACTAAGTCCTCGGGCAGACTTCTTGAGAGAATTTGAAAAGTGAAGTTGCACTGTTTTGTTTCATTTGCCAACACTCATGCACACTCACGAACACTTAACGGTTAATGATCCACCATTATTTCACATTAATATTCGACTTAGCACAAATTTTAGAAAATAAAACAAAATCGCAGACATGACTCTTCACTTTCCCGCCAAGAAGTCTTCGGCAACTGTTGTTTATTATGTAACATAGGGGAATTTTTTTAATGAGTTTTACGGCTCTGGCTCTCTATTGCTATCGTGTTTTACGGCTCTGGGTTCTTTGCCCTTTTGAGCCTGTCATTGATAGTTGAAGATGAGAATACCGATTTTGATGCGGTTATCACCAAAATGCTTAGAAAATTTCGGAGAATAGCATACAAATCGAAAAATGTTAAACAAATTTTGATATACGTATTTACGCGACCAACTGTTAGATACGTTCGTTGAGTTATTATTTTAGAAAAGTTTTGTTACTCTCTAAGGTTACCTACCCTTTATAAATCTGTGAGGCACCTAAGCGAACATTAGCACCGCAGTAGTAAAGCGACGGAAAATAAAAACAAGCTCGAAATCACGCACATCATTAAACTTGGCTGTACATAGGTACACCTTTTGTTTCATTTTCCAAAATAACCAATAATAATATGGCTATTTAGTCGCGCCTGCGCGCGGCGCTTATTGCAGTTTAGTTATACACAGAAATGTTAAAAGTTAAAACATTTCCTATATTTGGCGGTATAAACCTCTGTGTCGTTGCCCAAAATAATGTCTCTTTTTTTTAGTTCTGCATAGAAATGTTACCTACTCCCTAAATTTGGCTGTATAAAACTTTGTATCATTGCCCAAAATCATGTCTCTATTTTTTTAAATATTGCACATAGGAGATAATTATCTTGGATTACATAGCTTGGCTGTATAAACCTTTGGGTCGTTGCCCAAAATACTTAATGTTATTTTTTTAAATCTATTTGGTGAAAAAACGCGAGAACAGGAAAATTAAAAAAAAATTGGCGCTTAAATTTTGAAACGAACAGAAGTAAATTTTGATGTTTTGCAATGCATTAAGTACCTATTTTTATTTTGTTAATAATTTTCAAATTATATTAATTATTCATTGTGTAAAAGTTTTTTAAAGCATTTTATGCAGGTACGTTAAATATTTCAGTACTTATTCAGTACTTATTAATTTTCAAATAAGATTTATTCATTGTGTAAAAGTTTTATGAAACATTTGATGCAGGTAAGTTAAACCCTTATTTCAGTACTTATTTTACATGTAAGCGGTTTCTTACTTTGGTTTCTTAACATGTTTATAAGATAAATCTGTGTTCAATGATACAATATAAGTAAGTAAGTATCATAACAATTTTAATATCATAAAACCTATAAAGAATGAATTTTGTACATACTTCTAGATTACAGAAAAATGGTTTTTCCATTCTTCTATCGCATAAGACGATGGCTACCTCTGGTATCAGAGTTGCAAAAATGTTTAAGTTTGCAGGGTACAACTGTATTAGAGGCACGGACTTCAGATTTTTTTTTAATTAGAGGTAACTTCTTTCTGTGTCCTGTGATCTACCTCTAAAAAGCTAGCTACCTAACAAGATGCCACGAAGAAGTTCAAATTTATCGCAAGTATGTAACATAAAATACTATACTGTATTACCTAATAGACAATAATATAATTTATTACAGTTCTCAATTTATTGATATTTTGTATCTACGAATAAGAACATAGTTGTTAAAAAGTTTTTTGTGCCTTCTGGCCGACAACCAATAATCCTGGACCGCTACCTGCTACTCGATATCCAGCTTCGGTGGACAAGGCAAAAAATATTTTTAAGTCCGTGGTTGGACAGTATAACAGTAGACACATCTTAGCTAAGATACACCAGTGCCTAGGACGACTCCGGGCGAGTACCTGAGCTGTAAAATACCAATTTTATTACATATAATTGAGCGTCAGTAAACCCATTTCAGGTTTGTATGACGTAGCAAATACGCGCAACCCACCGAGAAACGGTGTTGTATACTGAATGTATGTGGAGGGATAATTGAAACGGGAAACTAAGTGAGAATCTGTATGAACGGGACGATTCTGTGCTTCAAACTGAATATATGTATGTACCTACATGGCAGAGATGATAGTCGAAAGAATAAGAGATAATGTATGAAAATAATGATGAACGTAAATTGTATTATACCCTAATAAGCTTAAATAGATACCTACATAAAAATTAAACTGTACAGACTACAGCCTTTAGCTCACGCGGACGAAGTCGCGGGCAACAGCTAGTATGTAATAAGAATCCCAGAGAAATAAAATATGTGGAATAAAGTATTTTCGCGTAGGTACTTTAATTGTTCTAAGAAAAAATAGAGTACAATTACCCGAAATAACGTACAATACTTTATAATAAAGTAGGTACGGGTGGGAACCCTAATCTCAACAGATTGATTCATTGACATAATTCTTGGTAGACCGTAATTAGTTGCGGCTTGTGGGGTCATCAACAAAGGGGAACGGGGGAATTGCTGGTTTTTTTTCTTATCTATAGGGATTTTTTTGCGACCGAGTGCTGTTTTACGCACATCATGTTATGCGACAATTTTACGCAAACTATGTTTCGTGACTGAGTGACATTTTGCGCAAGGATGTTTTGCGACAGTGACGTTTTGCGCAAATAATGTTGCGCGACAGTGACATTTTACGCAAGCGATGTTTCCAGAAGAGATGTTTTGCAATTCGTATGGTTGTTCCTGCGTTGGCAACTAATCAACTCCTTCATATTGACTCTGCTTAGTGGATTACTTTTGATTATTTTTATTTTTATCTAAGTAATTTTAATTATATTCAATTTGTGTTCTATTTTTAACGTAGGTAGCTTAGATACATTTTTACTTTTTTTTATTTTCAAGTGCTAATTGCTACACTGAAGCTAAGTTAAATATTCATAAAATTTATAAAATACAGTGAAAAAGCCTTCCCGGTAGCATAAAGGTTAGTGCAGCCGCCCGGATTGCGGAAGACCCAGGTTCGATTCCTGGCTGGATCGGGTGGGCGTAACTTTTTCACTGTATTTTATAAATTCACTCATCACTCATGCTGTGTACGCTATTTATGGATTACTGTCTAGTCTTAAGAGCGTTTACGCCGCACACTAGCGCCACTAATGAAAAAATAACATATCTAGTAATTAGAGATAAAAAATTAAATTATGCTCAACAAACTATTTGAATGAAGTAATTTAGCATTTTTACACCACCTAATGAACACCTCATATGTTATGGTTTAGTTAAATAAGACGTTACGACTACTTTTACCTATAACGCGATATTTAACTAAACCATAACATGTCAGGTGTTCATTATGTGACGTAAAAATGCTAAATTACTTCATTCAGATAGTTTGCTGAGCATAATTTGATTTTCTATCTCTAATTACTAGATATGTTCTTTTTTTCATTGGCGGCGCTAGTGTGCGGCGTAAACGCTCTTACTAAGTAGGTATACCTATACCTATTTGATGATTAACCTTTTCACCGCCCAACTATCCTGCACGCGATTTCCCGCTGTACGCCAACGTATAAATGTATTTTAATAAAGTAGGTACAAAGAAGAACTTCTATAGAAGTGCTGGCGTGGGCGGCACGAAAATCTCGAACTTCTATAGAAGTTGTTGGCGGTAAAAAGGTTAAAACGGACTTACCTGTTATAAGTAAAGTTCTATCATAATTATGCGAAGCGCCTCGTCCTCGAGATTAGTATTTTTGTACATGTAGGCACTATGTGACACCACTCTTGCACTTAGTTGAGATTTTTTAGTCTGGTATCCCACACTACGTACAGCCAACCGTATTATTAAATTCATATGGCTGTGTATTGACTGTAATCTGTCCGGTTTAGGCGCATTAGGACTACTTCTCATTATGGCCACTTCTCACTTGGGCGACTTCTCATTAGGGCGACTTCTCATTTTGGCTACTTCTCACTTGGGCTACTTCTCATTATGGCCACTTCTCATTTTGGCTACTTCTCACTTGGGCTACTTCTCATTAGGGCTACTTCTCAAAATTTGGGGATGTTTATTGAAATAAGTACTGTCTTTATGTATATAAACAAGTTTACTCATTAATAAGAGATCAATGACATGTTGGTTGCCATAATGAGAATTAGCCCTAATGCGCCTAAACCATCTGTCCGTTATGTACCTACTTTAAATAAATAAAGAAGACACATTGGCATTTTACGCAAGGGATGTTTTGCGAAATGGACGTTTACTAATGTGATATTTTGATTCATCACCATCATCTGATGATGATTAAAATTATTACACACACGCCTAAGCGCCTACACACGTCCACTGCTGGACATAGGCCTCTCCAAGTGCACGCCACCGAGCACGATCCGCGGCTACTCTCATCCAGCTCTTGCCAGCCACCTTGCGAAGATCGTCGCTCCACCTAGTCTGAAGGGCGTCCTACACTACGTTTGCCGATACGCGATCTCCACTCAAGAACTCGTTTACCTCATCGGTTATCAGTTCTGCGGCTACTATGGCCGGCCCACTGCCACACTTCAACTTGCTAATCCTGTAGGCTGTGTCGACAACTCTTTTTTTGTTTGTTATTAATCTTAGGCAACTGAAATCTTGCAATCAGAGCCATCGGCGTAACTAAACTTTTGACATCGGGACGTCCAAGGGTTCAAAAGGGTATTTTTGCGCGCTAGCAGAAAAATGTTGTAGGTATTTGAATTTTGTATCAGAGCTTTGATATCGTTACTCGGGTGACATTTTTACCGGTAAGTTAGCTAACCGCTCTACGTGGATTGGCTAAATCGCAATATTTAACGAGAAAAAATAGCGATACTTTTCTAGATAACGTTACCTGCGTTACCGGTACCAAATTACCTTTATAGAGATAACGTTACTTACCTGTACTTACAGTGGGAGTTTGGTAACGGTATCTAGCCCTGTTTGTATTGTTTTGAGTTTTTTTCTGCATATGCTAAGGGAGGGGGTCCATACCTTCCGGTTCCCCCTATACACGTCCATGCTGAGTGCTGAACTGCTGACAATAGAGCTCTGAGGTGTTCGTTGGCGGAGGCTTATATAAGTACATACATAAAGGCTGAAGATAAAGGGGAAAATAAAGAAAAATCTAGATAAATAAATTTTACTTCACTTAAATTAAACATTGGGAATACAATTCACTAAAGAAACTATAAGCGCACGGCAGTGCAATAGCCAAGTTGCGACATAATTCGTAGTAATTAGTAATACTTTTAAGTAAAAATTTAGTTTAGTTCACAAAATAAAATTATTTATTATAATAGAAAAAATATGCAAAAAATTTACTTATAAATAAATATAAAATTGATCCAAGAGTACTTATAACAAGCATTTAAAAAATAAATTCACTTTAAAAAACATTAATTTCACATTGCTTAAAGGGTTTTTTTGATCTATAAAAATATGACGACGACAATATTTAACGGAACTATTTAAAATCGTTTTAATAAAAAAAAGTACAAACAAAATTTGTTCATTTATTGTGTTAATTGTATTAAAATCTCAGAAAAAAATATTTTAAATATTTACATATAACCACGTTCAATTAATGAGTTTTAAACAAAACCATTTATTTATAAACTGTTTTATTTAAAACGCATTCAATATTTTTTTAAATACATGCCAATAATTAATAATAAACATTACATTTTAGGAAAGCCAATTGATTGCAAATACAAAAATAATAAAGTTAAGAATAAATTATTTTAAAATATATGTTTGTAAAGAAACATCTTTAAAAAGTAGAGCAGAGGTCGACCAACTTTTATTTGATAGCTACAAAAAGATTTCAAAAAATCCGTAATAAAAAATATTAATATTTTTAACTACTTAAATATTTTTTACACAAATAACTAATCAAAAAAAAATCTAATATTTTCAAAAAAGCTTATTTTTAAAAATTGCTTCAAAAACACCATAAGGAAAAAAAATAACATTCTCAAGTTAGCCACCACAAAAAGCTGGTCAAGCTTCAAAAAAATAGGAAACAATTTGCGACAAAATATAAAATAGACACACAAAGACATTCACAGTAATCTTAACTAATTAGTTATTATGAATACTATTATTACTTAATTTTAATAAGGCGTTTCTAAATTAAATTAAAAAAAACCTAAACATACATACATTTCGATTTTTGAAAATATTGGTATGAAAATATTATCTTAAAAGATGGCGTCGTCGTTTGCGGATTACCTACTTGAGATAATATGAAAAGTGCCGTTGCACTGTTTTTGTTTCATTTGCCAACACTCATGCACACTCACGAACACATAACGGTTAATAATCCACCATTATTTCACATTAAAATTCGACAAAACACACAACTTCACTAAAACAAAGACATTTACTTAAAAATTGGGTTATTGTACCTACAGTTGCCACACACACACAGTAAGTTCGTCACATGTTTGTACACTCCACACATTAAAAGTGATAGTACTTTTGTGGCATATCCACCCGCCGCCATTTTAATTTTTTTTTCAAAGTTGCGGCGCACGATGAAAGTGCTATTTATGGATAGAGGATACTTATACAAACAAAAAATGTCAATTAATATGGTACCCTAAAGTGTCACGTTCCCGAGATATTTGGAGGTAAAGATCACCATACGAGAACCATGACAATCATTAAAATAGCAGTAATTACGTGTGTATCGCATTCAATTAATAGTTCCCAGGTTGATTTAACTATTTATTGGAAGGCAGCACAACCTAGTAGCATGAAAAAACCACTTTAATTAATTACTTGCCTACTAAATCGCATCACATCGCAATTAAACGACGACTTCGACGACCTCCGTGGTCGAGTGGTTAGCGCGCCTTCTAATAAATAGTTAAATCAACCTGGGAACTATTATTTGAATGCGGTAGAATGCTTAAACACATGTAATTACTGCTATTTTAAGGGTGCGCCGTCCATAAGTGACAAGTGTCATATGTTTTATTTGAAATGTCGTCGTCCATATTTATTTGATGCCGCGCGGCCATACTAATTTTGTATGGGGAATTTAAGGTGCTTAATAAAAAATAATTATTTAAATAACCACTTGATGAATCGATAATGTAGTCTAGCAATTTGTAATTTATCCATTGATGATTGTTTAGACAAAATCAGAGGTACAATAATTTAGATAAACTATAAGAAATCTACTAAACGCCGCCACTCGTTTTCATGATTTTTGCCCAACTTTAAATGATATTGTACAAAAAACTATAGCGTGTTATGAATTTATGGTTCTGACAAATTGTAAACACGTTCCCTATGACACTAAATATATATTTTGTTAATTTAATACGATAGTATTTTCAATTATATCTACTTAACCGTAACTGCATTTTTGGCATTTTTTTGTCGGCGCACCCTTAATGATAGTCATGGTTCTCATATGGTGATCTTTACCTCCAAATATCTCGGGAACGTGACACTTTAGGGTACCATATTAATTGACATTTTTTGTTTGTATAAGTATCCTCTATCCATAAATAGCATTTTCATCGAGCGCGGCGACTTTGAGAAAAAATCAAAATGGCGGCGAGTGGATATGTCAGCTTCCATAGAAAAATGTTCGAACCCCTTTGTCACAGGCATTAAAAATATGTGTAAGTTAAAAAATATGACAAACTTCATAATAATAGAAATGTGGCAAATAAACACATACCTTTTTCTGTGACTTATTTCGTGTGAGGCAAATGAAATAACCCAAAAAATTGTTTGTGCAAATTTTAAAGTATACAATTTAGAAAATATATATTTTTTTAGCAAACAACTCATTTGTTATCGTGATTTCTACGCCATCTAGTAAGTAAACTGGATTTAATAAAAACACCTTTTTTTCTATCAACTAAAGTGGTATCAAATATTTATCAAATGAAAAATATCTGCCATTGCTTACGTTAAAATAAACTTACTTTAGCTATTCTTGTGTTTGATATATTTACTTTTCAAATTGAGAATTTCGAACAATTTTTTGTCTCAAAAGAAACAAAAACACATTCAGGCGCTCAAACGTTATCATGCCCTGAAATGACTCTCTGTAATCATCTCATTTCCGAATGCAGCCGAATATGGACTTTCATGTTTATTAATTATTGATAACTAGCTGAACCGGCGGATATTGTCCTATTTAAGAGCGTTTACGCCGCACACTAGCGCCACTAATGAAAAAAAACATATATCTTGTAATTAGAGATAGAAAATCAAATTATGCTCAACAAACTATCTGAATGAAGTAATTTAGCATTTTTACGTCACCTAATGAACACCTCACATGATATGGTTTAGTTAAATAAGACGTTACGGCCACTTTTAACTATAACGCCATATTTAACTAAACCTACTGCTAGTTTGTTGAGCATAATTTGATTTTCTATCTCTAATTACTAGAAATGTTTTTTTTTTCATTGGCGGCGCTAGTGTGCGGCGTAAACGCTCTTAAGTTTTGATAAATATAAACTATTCTTTTATCAGAGCGAACAAAACAAAATAATATTTATTCGAATCGGTATTACCGAGACTTCGTGTGAACGAAAACTATAACTCATCATTAAATGACTATTGGGCAGGCCTCCAACAAGGTGGACCGACGATCTGGTGAAGGTCGCGGGAAGCCGCTGGATGCGAGCAGCACAAAACCGGTCGTTGTGGAGATCCTTGGGGGAGGCCTTTGTCCAGCAGTGGACGTCTTTTGGCTGAGATGATGATGATGATGATGAAATGACTATTTAAATCTACAGATGAATTATCATTGTATATTTCATCATCATCATCAGCTCATTTTGATGTCCCCACTGCTGGGGCACGAGCCTTCCCTATGGATGGATAGGGAGAACGGGCCATAAACCACCACGCGAGCCCAGTGCGGATTGGTGGTTGTTAACGACTGCTAATGCAGCCGGGAGTGGCCGGGACCAACGGCTTTACGTACCTTCCGAAGCACGGAGGAGCGAGAGATGACACATTCTTGATTACACATCCGATGACCGGCCTTTGCGAAAGTTGCTTAACCTTTTTACCGCCAACAACTTCTATAGAAGTTCGAGATTTTCGTGCCGTCCACGCCAGCACTTCTATAGAAGTTCTTCTTCGTACCTACTTTATTAAAATACATTTATACGTTGGCGTACAGCGGGACATCGCGTGCAGGTAACATTAAGAAAACGATAGCGAAGTTCGAAAGAATAAAATGTATGGGATAGACATACAAAGAAATTAAAAAATCTATTTACTTCAGGCTGTTGCCCATAATATTGTTAGTATACAAATTACTTAAAAAACTATGTTAGTAAATACAAGTATGTAGGTAGGTACTAAAAAAGAAAACGAACAACAACACAAATCAATTAAGATATTTGCCGCCCTCTGGGGCTCCGGGCACACGCACTTGTGTTTGGACCCAGTGCGAAGGGGGCTGTCCAGCTTGTCGCCGAGCACGTTCAGGATGGTGTTGGCGCTCCCACGCGCGCGGCTCATCAGCGACGCGATGCGTAGCCGCAGCACGGTGTGGAAGCCGTCTGTGTGCGCGTGCGCAAACATCGCAGATGCACTACAGTAGCGTGGGAGCCCCACCAGCACCTTGAACGCGTTATTATATAACATAAGATTGACCACGTGATTTAGCGCGGCTTATGTCAATCCCATACATTTTATTATTTTCGAACTTCGCTATCGTTTTCATAATGTTACTTTGGCTAAAGGCCTGTTTTCACTTTGATTAGTGATTAGTGCAGGTGACGAGTGCAGGTGCTTAGTGATTAGGAGTAAACTCGTGTGGACAGCGATTGATTAGTGCGAGTGATTAGTAACCTGCGTAGTAAAGTGATTAGACGCGGGTTCTATTTTTTTGCGAGTGGACTGCGAGTAGCCACGTCCCGCGCGCCCTCCCTTTCCCCTCACTCGCAGCCTGCCTGCACTGTGCTGCACTACACACGTCTGGACAGCAGTGTTTAGTGTTTAGCGTTTGGCGTCGGACGTAACAACTGAATTTACTAAACACAGCCACTTGACAAAATTGGACACTTCTTGCACTACACACCTGCACTAAACACTCGCAATTACTAATCACCTCACTCGCACTAATCAAAGTGAAAACAGGCCTTAAGCCTACTGGCGCGTTAACCACAGCGGCATCAAGCTCGTCGAATGACTGTTTAGTTCACAATAAACAATACAGCTCTAGCATTTACAACCAATATAATTGGCTGTGCAAAATATTATTTGTAACGACCTACAGTGTTCATAATCGGTTTGTTCTAGTGTAGGTAACTTTACATAATAATGCTTCACCTCGAGCGTATACAATCGTTCGTACGAAGCAACGTTTGCCACGGTCAGATAAGGATAGCCCAGATATTGAGAGGTTGGGCAAATAGAAAATCCGATTTTCTATATGTATACTAGTTGTCGAAATTCGAATAATTTTATTAAGGCTGCACGGATTGTATCATAAATTCATAAGCAATGAAAAATTAAAAAAGATAGAATGTGAGTTTGGATTGGCATTCACAGATTTCGGCCGCTCCTCTTCCATTTTTAAATATTTGAATAGAGTTCACCGTTATTTTTAGTTTATACGAAACCTGAAAACTGTTTGTTCAGAATCAGTAATAGAATATCATGGCGTGCGGGTTTGAATTCCGCTCGTGGAATTGTTTTTCAACACTGTCTTATTTCAAACCACTGCCTGTAATCATGCTATGGTGACGACGACGTATTAATTAGCGGACGGATTAAAATAGTATTACGATTATTCTAGTTGGGATTAAGATTTACCTCTTTAGTTGCGTGCGAATACGGAAAACAACTATCAAGATAATAAATAAGATTAATAATAATATAATAAGAAGAAGAATAATAATAATAATAAGATTAATAATATTACGTAATCTGTCCATACATTAACACCAGGCTTGGACCCGTTGTCTGAATGCGTTCTTGATTCAGGCTTATAAAAACAATACGTCTTTTTATAATTCTATTGTAAGAATGTGCCGAATTAATTCGTGTTCATAACGATCGCATTGGAAATTTACGTGGCGGGGATCTTTATTTTTCTCAACAATTACAAAACATATGAAAGTGATATTTGATGACATGATTTTTTATTTTTTAATTGACTTCACTTTGCTAGTTGCAGAAACACGATTTGTCAACTTTTATAACAGAGAAAAAAATATCAAAGTAACCTCTTTTAAAACATAGATTTGCATTTTACAGGCAAACCAGACCGATTGAAGCATCTAAATTTTCTTAGTAGATTAGTCTTAACAACACATCAAAATTGTAGTTCATTTTTTTTAAATAATTTGTAGTTTTAATTTAAAGGAAAAAAAACAGTTTTTCTTATGGTACGGAGCTAATACGGCGCATACGCTCGTATCAAAACGTATGAGATTTATTGATTAGTGGTGCGCCGCCTCAACAATGGATTCTCACAGTACAAAAGGGTAATTTCAGCCATATTTAATGACGAAACATCCTCAACCCCTTATTACATAATATCCGTTTAAATAAAAAAAAAAAAAAATGTTAATAAATATTGTATAAGTTAAGTCATAAACTCAATTTAGATTATTGTCTTGTCTTATTATGTGGAAAATGTTTGTATGTTATTGTGTTATGTCATTATAAATAATGACATTAATCTGTCAGTGTACCGTTCATAAATAAATTAATTAATTTAATTTAACACACAAACTGAAATTTTCGTATGTCTTTACTAATATTGTATGGTTTTGTAACGACAAACTTTTCTTAGTAAATATCATTACTTCTATAAATGCTGTGGTTTCGGATAGGCCAATCCCAGGCCTCGCATTCTTTTCCTAGCCATAGAGTCACAACCGCACAGAGGTGCTGCGTTGACTCCGTCTCCTCCCCATGCGCTACACAAGCTGTCACTTCTATAAAAGCTATGCAATTGAATTATGCTTCCCTGTGTGGTGCCGGGGATAAAGAATTGCACCACCCCATCTCTTCCCGTGGGTGTCGTAAAAGCCGACTAAGGGACTATTCCAGAGGATGGGCAGCAGCATCTCTCTGAGGTTACCCTCAACCTACTGCGATCGCCAACCCGCCTGCCAAGCGTGGCGATTACGGCAAATACCCCTCATATCCTTGGGGGAAGCCTTTGTCCAGCAGTGGACGTCTTTTGGCTGAGATGATTGATGATTGATGCAATTGAAGCCTAACGACTTAGTTTTAGTTGTTCTTAAGCCAGATACAATAGAAATTCAATTGTTATATGGCACTGTGGTTACATTGGGCGGCCAAGTATGGACGTCTTGATTGGGTGGAAGGAAATAAACAGTCGATTCGAAAGTAGGTACCAATTTTTGATGTTTGATGTGATGTCCTACTACTAATATTATAAACGCGAAAGTTTAAGTATGGTTGGATGTTTGTTACTCTATCACGTAAAAACTACTGAATGGATTTGGATGAAATTCGGCATACAGATAGTTTATAACCTGGATTAACACATAGGATACTTTTTATCCCGATATTCCCACAGGAACGGGAACCACGCGTGTGAAACTGCGAGCGGCCGCTAGTTAGATATAATTATTGTTTTTTTTTAATAAATTTGTATTGTAATATTTCAGGAAAAAAAACAGCCCTTGCCAAGTTTCTTGCGGCTCCTTCTCGGTACAAAGTCTCCACCGTAGGGTTTACGAAGTCATGTCTTTGAATTGACTTTCAAAAAACACTTGTAAAAGTTAATTTTAAATAAAAAAATTGAATTTTTGATGATTATTTGAAATTAAATAAAAATACTTTCACTACATAACATTCGGCTACTGTATCGATTCAATATCACTTATTTTTTAAAGTAACCTATTATATACACGCCGCGATAAGAGCCGATCAAACACCTATCAGCTAAAATAAGTTTACTAAACGTTTTTAAAACAATATTTCATCTTACAATATTCTTAGCTTATTTGTTGTGAGTTTGTGACATATGTTGCGACTCCACTCGGTTACCTGTAAAAGAAAAGATATTTATTAAAACAAAATATCTAAAAATAAAATCCAATAAATATTTTGTAAACTTAACAATAGTTTATTTAATCACTTAGCAATTAGCAATATAAAAACAAAATAGACCTATTTTAAACACGAGTTTAGGTATACTCGTACTCGTACACACGGCGGCAGATCAACCTACCCAAAACTGTCAAATTTCTACAATCAATTTTGAACTTTATTGTTTGGTTATAAGGATCAATATTCATTGGGGAAATTTGACAGGTTTGGGTAGGTTGATCTGCCGCCGACTGTACAATCGCTAAAACGATACAAGAGGGATGTTGACGAGAACATTTTTTTACAAGCTTTTATTTTAGCTTGCAATGTATTTAGGAAATTTGTTTGGGTGGGATTTTGCAACTCAATTTTGAAGCAGATCTTCAACCGATTAAGCTGAAATTTTTTTTTTTTTTTATACTTAGCACGGCAAATGACTCCATACCACCTGATGTTAAGTGGAAATGGAGTCCAGACGCGAAGACAACTGGTGCAGCGTGAAAACAACGCAGCATCAGTCAACCTCACTCTGCCGGCCCACAAGGTGCTTCTTCACGCCTCGTTTGAAGGACCCAATATCATAGGAAGGAGGAAAAACGTGTGCTGGTAGACTATTCCATCTTTTGGAGGTGCGACAAAGAAACGAGTCACCAAATTTCTTTGTGCGCGATGGGATATGTGTGACAGTAAAGCGATGACTCCGGAGAGCAGCACGTGTACTTCTATGGAGGAAAGGAGAAGGAGGGATAAGGTCAAAGAGTTCTTCAGAGCACTCGCCGTGGTACAAGCGATAGAAAACGCTGAGTGACGCTATATCTCTACGCAATTGTAGGGGTTCGAGAGTATTAGTGACCTCTGCATTGCCGATAATGCGTACAGCGCGACGCTGCAATCTGTCTAAGGCATCGAGAAGGTACTTTGCGGAACCGTCCCAGATGTGCGAGCAATACTCCACGCAAGACCGTACCTGAGTCTTGTACAAAAGACACAACTGGTCAGGCGTAAAGAATCGCCGCACTCTATTCAGGACACCGAGTTTTCGTGAGGCAGTTTTGATCACGGCTTCGATGTAGTCCTTTTGATTCAGATCACAGCGAATCGTCATACCGAGCATGTTGATATTGCTCTGCAGGCTTAGAGATGTGCCCTGAAGAGTTGGAAGGGGAAGGAATGGTGACTTCTTGGCCGTAAACGCACATACCTGTATTTTCTTGGCATTGAACTCAACAAGATTATTGGAGCCCCAATTAGATATGAGGTCCAATACCCGATTGAGCTCAATGACAAGATTCACTCGTTTCTCTTCAGTTTCGACTCGCCCAGCCGCAGGGTGACCGTTATACCCACCGTGCACTGTACTATCATCTGCATAGCAATGAATATTTCCAAGTGGAAGCATATCATTGATATGCAGAAGAAACAACGTGGGTGACAGAACGGAACCCTGAGGGACACCAGCGTTCACTGACATAAGCCGCGAAGCGCAACCATCAGACAGGACACGAATTCTACGCTCGTGCAGGAAGCCAGCGACCCAGTTGCAGAACTGTGCAGGCAGACCGTATGCCGGGAGCTTGGAGAGAAGAGCTTTGTGCCAGACCCGATCAAATGCCTTGGCTATGTCGAGGCTAACAGCCACTGACTCACCACGCTTGTCAATAGCCTCACCCCAGAGATGTGCGACGTACGCTAGAAGATCACCCGTTGACCGCTTCGGCCGAAACCCGTATTGGCGATCGTGAATGATGGAGTGTTCTTCTAGGTAGTGGACAAGTTGTTTATTTAAAATGCGCTGCATTACTTTGCACAAAACTGAAGTTACGGCTATGGGGCGGTAATTCGATGGATCTGACCGATCACCTTTTTTGGGGACCGGTTGCACATTAGCCTCTCTCCAAGATTCCGGCACACAACCTGAAGAGAGCGAGAGACGGTAAAGGCGCGTTAATACGGGGGACAACTCCGCTGCACACATTTTTAGTACTACTGGAGGGATGCCATCAGGGCCATTAGCTTTCCGGACATCGATTGACTGCAGCTCCGCACGGACGTCACTCTGCCTGATTTTAAAATCGGGCATTGTGTGGCCACAGTGAGAGATTGTAGGTGGCTGTGCATTGCAATCATCGACTCGGGAGTTAGCCGCAAAGAGTTTGGCCAGGAGATCGACCTTCTCCTGCGGCTTGTGAGCTAAAGTTCCGTCAGGACATCTCAATGGTGGCAGCGAGGGTTGGCAGAAGTTTGATTGCACGGCTTTGGCCAGACGCCAGTAGCTACGGCTGCCCGTAGGATGCGTCAGTAGTTCTTGGCCGACACGTGCAACACGCTGGGCATCCGCTCTAATGTAAGCTCTTTTGCAGGACTTGGTGGCATAATTATAGGCTGCTTTCAGCGAGCGAGTTTCGGGATCCCCAACAGCTTTACCCCTGATCCAAGCGCGGTATGCCGCCTGCTTGTTATCAACAGCGTTGGCACACTCGCGGTTGAACCATCGGTTGCGCCTGCCTTTGCTGATGAGATAGGAGTGCGGAATATAGTATTCCATCCCTAAAACTATCTCATCAGCAACTGCAGTCGCACTAGCTGTCGGGTCCTTCCCACTGAAGCAGCGCTGCCCCCAAGGAACGGATGCGAAATAGTCCCGCATACCATCCCAATCTGCCGACGAGTAGTGCCAAATCTGGCGTTTCGATACCGCTAAAGGCGGTAGCGGGACCAGAGGCACTTTACTGGATACCAAGCAGTGATCCGAAGATCCCAAAGGAGCTCGAACCTCCACTCGATAGCCAGCTGGGCGACTCGTCAGCAAAAGGTCCAACAAAGAGGGCGCGTGACCGACTACGTCTGGGATCCTGGTGGGCTGGTTCACCAGTTGAGTCAGGTCGTGCGTGAGAGCGAACGCGTGGGCAGTTCTACCAGCATGGTCAGTTTTGGAGGAACTTAACCGACCCGGAAGGAAGGTTCGGAAGGTTCGGAGGAAATTTTGTATACACGCTCAGTTCGGATGACAATGCATCATGGTTAATTGTGTGACGTCATTCTAAATCCAAGATGGCGGACTAATTATCTTTAAGAGCGTTTACGCCGCACACTAGCGCCGGTTGCAAATAAACAGGCATTTATTTTTGCTGGAAATAAAACTTTGATTTGTAATATGGACGGATCGATTTGGGAATCGATTATCGATATTCAATTTATTTAGTGGCATAATGGCCCCTCACTAATTGTTCTCTTTTTTTTTGGTACTTGTTTCGGGAAAACATCAGGGCTGGTTTATAGGTTATCGTGTGTTGATAATTAAATAGATTTTAAGCAGTAATAAGGGCATTTGGAGCCGTATTATTCAAATTAAGTGTATTGTGCAATCTGTGTAAATCGTAAGCGAATCGCTTCGGGAGTACAATTCGCCATCCCATGGTTGGATGTCGGCGTCTTCGCTGCTGGAGAAAACAGGTATTTCCTCGGGGGAAAGTGCACTTCGGGGTAGCCGTTGGGTGTGATTAGGGAACCCGAGAAGACCCGGACTCGGCTTCAGGCCCCATCAGACCATATGGATCCCGTTCTGGACGGCGGGAGCGGCATGGAACTGTGAGTGGATTTTGTGGATTTCAAGGTGTAACCTAATTTTAAACGGTAGCAGATAGTGTGAATAGCGGTTTCCGCAACAGCGCCAATAATGAAAAAAAAAAAACATATCTAGTAAATAAAGATAGAAAATCAAATTATACTCAACAAACATCTCACATGTTATGGTTTAGTTAAATAAGACGTTACGGCCACTTTTAACTATAACGCCATATTTAACTAAACCATAACATGTCAGGTGTTCATTAGGTGACGTAAAAATGCTAAATTACTTTATTCAGATAGTTTGTTGAGCATAATTTGATTTTCTATCTCTAATTACTAGATATTTTTTTTTATTGGCGGCGCTAGTGTGCGGCGTAAACGCTCTTAATGCATTCCTACAATATGGGTATCAAATAAAAGGGCTTGCTGAGAGTAACTCGAAAAATAAAGTGACGTAATTCTAAATCCAATATGGCAGACCAAGTTTTTAATGCTTGCCTACAATATGGGTATTAAATGAAAGGACTTACTGAAAATAGGAATGTGAGTTTTTTATTTAAATTCAATAACCAGCGCCTTCGAACGTTTTGTGATTCAAACTGAACGAATATCGACAGTATTGCCATGTTAAAATAACTAAAGTAAACTAATTTAGCTTAGTTCGTAGTTAGTTAATTGTTTTATTTATTGTGACATAAAAAAATCGTCTGCATTGCCTAACAGACAAACATTTGTTGCGTGCAGGTATTATTAAGAAAAACTGTTTGAACGCGCGTGTGAGCGGCCGCACCGGTCAGCGAACTCCACGTCATGAGCGCAAGCGCACCCAGCTGCTGCCATAGACTTAGTGAAGTACCGCAGAGTGCCTCATTTAACCTTTACTGCTATTAGGAAGAGTTTGCTTGACACATCCTTACCAAATCTAATTACCAAAAAAGACTATAAGTATCGTTAAGAGGACACTGTTGTAATACGGTTATCTCCCTCCCACGTACGCAGTGAATATATTGTCTGTCAGGCAAACATGCAGACGATTTGTATGTGACAATAAATACAACTTTTACGGATCTACTCGCGTTTATTTTGCACATTGATCATACCGTGTTTTTTTATATCTAACGGGTAAGCGCAGTGCTTTCATCTCACCTAATGTTAAGTAATGATAAAGGCCAATGGAGGAAGCGCACTTCACCCGGGATCCTCAACTACTGAGGCACTGGCTATCGTATCTCTAGCTGCCGGTACACAAGCATTTCTACAAACATTAATGTTATGGCGACATATTTAGATAATATGGTGGTAGCTAGCCAGGCGGACAAACAAGCCCTACCACCAACCAAACCGAGTACACAAAAATGTACCTCCGCCCCGCTGGGAATCGAACCCGGAGCCTCTGGGCCTAAATCGGTAGTCTTAACCACTAGACCACACAGGCGGTTAAATATAATCTTATGTTGCAAAATTCTTAAATCTATATTAATATTATAAGCTGAAGAGTTTGTTTGTTTGAACGCGCTAATCTCAGGAACTACTGGTTCGAATTGAAAAATTCTTATTGTGTTGGATAGTCCATTTATCGAGGAAGGCTTTAGACTATATAACATCACGCTGCGACCAATAGGAGCGAATCAGTGAAAAATGTTGCAAAAACGGGAACAAGAGCCTAAAAAATTAAAAATGCTGCCGAAAGTCACTATTCCACGCGGACGAAGTCGCGAGCACAGCTAGTAAATAAATAAAATAGGCTTGTTGAGGTAGGCATTATCCTCGGTCTTATCTACTTCCACTTAAGTCTATGGACATAGCAAAAACGTACGCAGCAATGTCAAGTACCTAGTATGCGATACTAAACCAAATTAACGGCTTTTTGTTTGGCCACTATCTATCTTATAGATACACACAAAAAATATAGACATGCCGTGACTATTTTTAATGTTTTCATGTAACCAAGGAAAAGTGAATGGCCATCATCGCACCTGAGTTAGGGTTGCTCGATATGTCGATATATAAAAAATATCGATATTATAAAAACACAAATGTTGAAAAAATTTCCACGAGCAGAGTTTGAACCTGCACCCTTCTGACATACCGGGTCAGGTGCTCTTCCAATTGAGCTATCGTGGTTCCAACCAGCCCGCCGAAATTATTCAACACTATTTACTTTTTACTTTGAAAGCCAAAGGCGCCCATTCAATGTTAACAACTACCGTCATTAACATCCGATCATAATATTTTTACAAATACTAAAGATCAGTTAAGAAGGGTGCAGGTTCAAACCCTGCTCGTGGAAATTTTTTCAACATTTGTGTTTTTGTAATTTGTTCGCAACAAAATTTGCGTTAAAAATTATATAAACATTTATCGATATTATAGTTTCGAATGATTAAACATCTATCTTCTTAACTGCAAGGATTTTGCATATAACTTCTGAAAAGTGATGAAGTTTGTAATAATTAAGTAGTATTTTTATAGAGCGAGTAAGAAAAACACATAAAAAAAAACATCATAGGTAAATATATAAATTATAAAAACATATTGAAACACCACTGCAAACATATTAGAAATTTGAGAAAATAAAGTATTATCCCGTTTTATACATTTGGTACCGAGTAATTCAATTAAACTTATACTAAGCTAAATTAAAATTACAAATGATGATGTTGCCTCAAACGGCATTTTCAGCGTCACCGGGCTTTTTTGGGGGCGGCGAGGTACGTAAAGGGTACCTCAAGCCGTGTGAAACGAATCACCTTCAGAGGTTTTCTAGAGGGAACGGCGTCACATACTTAAAAATGCGTGTCCCCGTGCCCGACTAGATTCTCCGAAGGGTTGGGATCGGCCAAAATTATTAAACGATTTATCGAGATGTCGATAATTATTATTTTTATTTATTTATTGTCGATATTTGATCGATATAACGCAAAATATAGGTGTGGGGAGAAGCGCCTATGTATAGAGCTTGGTAAATGAGCGATGTGATGATAATTGCGTCATAGATAAATTAAAAAGTATTGAACGGCTCAGCTAATCGTTACTTAGCTGTGATCCGCGCAATTAACGATCGGAATTAATCATGATTACGACATGAAGGTGAGTCGTGAGGACCTTCTCAACACATCTTTCCTCTTCCCTAAATAGTAGTCAAATGACACGACACGACTATAGTGTCAAGGATCTAGGTGCCTATGTTTTGTTTACTTACCGTATTGATTTGATTGCGTTTACGAAAACTAAAATTAGTATGGCATTGAAGCCGCGCCTCCTGGCGACATACGAGAAGAGCCTTAACGAAATTTTATTGTAATGGAAGTTTTTGTCAAAAGTGAATGGGTGTGAATTGGGTGTGTCATGCTCTCTTTATTGTCTCTGCGGTGGTGGCATGTGCGTCGGGTCGTTACATTCCCTAAGATATGGTTGAGTGAAGCGATGGCCGATTCATATGTCATACTCGTGAACGGGTGCCGCCTGTGGAGGCTGGTCTGCTCTTGCGTACTTGTCTTATTCTTATTATTATTAACCATAGTTTAACTTTGTTTTTATTCTTAGACAGGTCATACTAGTACTGTATGACATTATAAAAAATTATACTGGTAAATGATGTTTTTGCAGACTTAAATATTTTATTTATTTATTTTTTCTTTTTTTTGTGTTTTTTTACATGTTGTGATTGTCCTTTATATTTTGTGTTTTTATTTGTGATGGAAAGTGTCCTTTTATGATAGGGCATTTTCCAATATTTATGACGCTGTAAGGGAGAAAAGAGCTGGACACTTGCTGAGTTTGTTGCCGGCTCTTCTCAGTACAAGATCTCCCGCCCAGAGTAGATAGGCTTACGAACCGATGGTATAATGACGTTCATAAGAGCTATTGGTAGCCTAAACTGAATAAATGATTTTGAATTTTGAAACACACTAGGTACTCAGATACTACACTACACACACACACATAAGGCCTGTTTTCACTTTGATTAGTGATTAGTGCAGGTGACGAGTGCAAGTGCTTAGTGATTAGGAGTAAACTCGTGTGGACAGCGATTGATTAGTGCGAGTGATTAGTAACCAGCGTAGTAAAGTGATTAGACGCGGGTTCTATTTTTTTGCGAGTGGACTGCGAGTAGCCACGTCCCCCCCTCCCTTTCCCCTCACTCGCAGCCTGCCTGCACTGTGCTGCACTACACACGTCTGGACAGCAGTGTTTAGTGTTTAGCGTTTGGCGTCGGACGCTAACAACTGAATTTACTAAACACAGCCACTTGACAAAGTTGGACACTTCTTGCACTACGCTTTCACTTCTTGGGCTTCACTGGCTGCTTTTCATCAGGCAGGGTGAAGCCATTATGGCGTGTCACAATAAAAAAAAAAAAAAAAAACTACATACCTGCACTAAACACTCGCAATTACTAATCACCTCATTCACACTAATCAAAGTGAAAACAGGCCTAATCATACAGATGATGTCCTTCACGACGTATCCGCCGATGGCGACACTCTGGCGTCATCTCCTGGTGTGCGCCCTGATGTGACTTGCAAAGCCGAACTTGGTTTTGAAGGTTCGGTTACAGGTCGCACAGTACAACTGACCACGTTCATTGTAAGTATAGTCATAAGATAGTGTTGGCCGGACACAACATCTCGAAACAACTCGCAACAATGCAATGCCATTAGGTACGGGTTCAAATCCTGCTCGTGAAAAATCTTTACCATGTTTGTTTTTCAAATAAATTCTTTATAATATCTGGTACTTTGAAAAACGCATATTTTTTTATATAGGTAAGTAGAGTTTGACTAGATACCGCGCTACCTAGAAACAATAGCTCCGTGATTGCGGCAAATCAATATTGTAGTGTGTGTAAGAACGGTATCCTTCTTATTTCTTGTAGTATTATTTTTACACAGTTTAGCTACGCAAACTGGCATTTTACTTCGGTTTATGACCAAAATTTCACACAGTTTGCAACGCGACTGACAGCAGGCGACTGACTCGGGTACGTAGTATTTTTTGCCGCATTTAAGTGTAGGAACATCATCATCATCATGCCGAAATTACGCGACTGAAGTTCGGCATGATTACGCCTGCAATGCTATTTGAATTACTGACGACACATAATACCGAAATTACGTTGCGTTATAGCGTACAGCCTAACTTCGGTCGGGCGGCGTAAGTTCAGCGGCAACTTATTCTATAGAGCACACATTATACGCGACCGAAGTTCGTTTCGATTGCCGACGAAGATCATGTCCGTGACTCCAGCGGGATAACCCCTTCAGATCGGCTTCAAATTTCGCCATGATTTAGTTGATATTATGTTTAAATTTGTTAGCAAATATCAAAATTTGTTGACCAATAGTTATCGAGATATCCCATGTTAAAGGGTATCCCGCTGGGGTCACGCTCGTCAAAACTATTTGACCTAAAACGAGCAGGAACGAGACACGCTACTGATATAGTTTTTGTGCTAAGATTTTGTTGATTCAATTATGAATCCATCAGTGAAAATTCCAGGATTCTACCTTCTAATTTTTTTGTTTATGGGCCGATTTCGATGAAACTAAAATTGGCCGCCATCTTGGTCTTTTTAAATAACCAACTTAATTTTGTCGGCTTATACGCGTACTTTTAGTATGAAAAAGTTATAAACATTAATTTCTCCTAAAATACTGTACCTAAGAAACTGAAAAGTAGGAACTGGTTAGATTTTTACACCCACAAAATCTTAGCTATAGTCATAAACTCGCTACTTGCTCCTTTCCTGTGGAAAAACCATGTTTTGGTATCAACACCGTGACCCCAGCGGGATAACCATATTAGCGTTATATCTCAGGATGTACTGTAGCTAGAGTTCTCGGTTTTGTCTAACAAATTTTCTCTCAGAGTCAACAAAATCTTCCCTGGATTTCATGAATGTAGCCTTTTGTCTTACACCTCAACTAGAACTTACTTTTCGGAGGAATTTTGACGAAAATTAGGTATTTGATTACTCGGTAACTACAGAAGGTAGAATCCTGGAATTTTCACTGATGGATTCATAATTGAATCAACAAAATCTTAGCACAAAATCTATATCAGTAGCGTGTCTCGTTCCTGCTCGTTTTAGGTCAAATAGTTTTGACGAGCGTGACTCCAGCGGGATACCCTTTGACATGGGATATCTCGATAACTATTGGTCAACAAATTTTGATATTTGCTAACAAATTTAAACATAATTTCAACTAAATCATGGCGAAATTTGAAGCCGATCTGAAGGGGTTATCCCGCTGGGGTCTCGGACATACGAAGATCCGGGGGCGGGGCGTAAGTTCGACACTTATGGTGTGTCATATCAGCCGAATACGTCGGAACGTAAAATCAGCCGCGGAACTTCGGTCGCGTACCTGCGGCATAGGTAGTGTGTTTTTATACTAACAGGTACGCCGGCGGTATCTAGGCGAGCGCAGCGAGACCAATAATCATTCATCTAAGTAAGTACCCTTAATCACAACGATTGCCAACAGAAGTTTAACAGAAATGGTTGTGAATATGGATGACCACGACTAAAATAAAAAAAATAGTAAATAGTTTTACTAGTTCCTACCCTAAAGTAGTACAAAAACATTAATTAAAACATACAGTTTTAATGTCCCAATTATTTTAAGCGGAAGCGTTGATACTCGCATTGATAGTAGCTTCACATTCGGTATAGTATCAATCATTCATTATCAACTACATTTTTAGGGGTCCGTAGTCAACAAGGAACCCTTATAGTTTCGCCATGTCCGTCTGTCTGTCTGTCCCCAGCCTAACTCATAGAACTCAGTAGTATTAATCCATCGATTTAAATTGATGTATTAATCACGCCGACGAAGTGGTGAAGTAAATTTTGAAATATTTTTTTTAGGTTACCTCCCCTACACGTGAAGTGGGGATGTAATTTTTTTCTTGTCTACCGTAAGGGGTAGTGTGGGGTGTCTTTGGATAGGAATTTCAAAAATATTGCGGGTTTGTAGAAACAGTTTTTTGATTGAGGTATCCGTTGAGGAACTATTAAGCTAATTTTGTTCCAGTCAAGTGTCCCCCCCCCCCTGCCAGCCAAATTGTTGTTTTTGGATACGTGAAAAAATTCACGGTAGGTGTAATATATGACGAAGTTAAAAGGAAAACTATCACAGCTAAGTAGGCTTAACAAGTTTACGAGTAACAGTCGACCAACTTATAAAATGTACTTGGCGCAGTACAAATTCCTCATTGGGAACTACATAAATAACGTTGTCAGGTGTGCAAAACCGGTTAGTATCCGCATTATTGAGATGGGCTACGGAACCCTACACTGCGCGTGGCCCGACACGCACTTGGCCGGTTATTTTATTACATATACAAACTGCTGTGGCTATTGTGTGACCAAATGGTAATCATCAGCCATCATCAGGAAGTCCGAACTATAAGAACACATACTGAGAAACTTTTGTGAGACAGTTTATGGAAGTCCGCAACTATAAGAGATACCGAGAAACTCATAAGAATTATCAAGTGTATTACTGTGAAAAAAATTTTGCCATAGCAAATTTTTTGGTCAAGTGTGAGTTGTATATACATAAAAATGGGTCAAATTGATACATTATTTATTAAATGCGGGATAGGAACCATTAAGTGTATTATTGTAAAAAAAAATTTGCCACATGTAGCATATTTTTTGGCCAAGTGTAAGTTGTACAGTCGGCAGCAGATCAACCTACCCAAATCTGTCAAATTTCTCCAATGATTATTGATCCTTATAACCAAACAATAAAGTTCAAAATTGATTGTAGAAATTTAAATTTGACAGTTTTGGGTAGGTTGATCTGCCGCCGTGTGTACATAAAAATGGGTCAAATTGATACATTTTTTTTAAAATGCGGTATAGGAAAGGAACCATCAAATGAACTATTGTAAAAAAAAATTGGCATAACAAAATTTTTTGGTCAATGTGATTTGTTACTTAAAAATGGCTAAATGGGTCAAATTGATTTTAAAAAAATATGTTAATGCGGATCGACTCTATTCTACGTCAGGATCATTACCTTGTTTGTATCGGAAGAAAAAAATCGGAGCAGCAGATGTTAGTCCAAATTTAATGATGTGTGTTCTCATACAATTTGTACATACATTACAATCGTTAATAAAACAAACGCAATAGATATTCAGTCAGACAGAATGGCCTAATGGCCTTAATCTTGCTGCATCAACGAGAAAAAATGTATTTCTCTTTACCATTCGAAGCTATTGTATAAGAATGAATATTGTCGAGTAAATGACGCGCTATTATCTTTCAAACTAGGTATCTTATTCAATAACTAGATTGTTGTAGATAAGGAAGGATACCGCTAACAATACATTTTATTGTTTTAGCGATTAACCGAGGAAACAGATCTGATAGACGTGGAAACATACATTAATCTTTGCCTGATGTCATTCATTACAGTTAGCAAATTGTAATTTTTGCACTTTTGGTTTTATTACTTTAGTTTCAAATTCATGCATGCTCACTGTTTATATTTTGTTTAAGTAATTATGTTACTATGTAATTTCTCATTAAGTGAAATGTAAATTTCTTTTGAGAATAAAATTTCTTTAACCTGAAGTTAAAAACAACAAATAATAATTCCAGAATATTAAACTTTTAATTAATAAAGTGGACTTCTTGGCGGCAAAGTGAAGAGTCATGTCTACGGTTTTGTTTTATTTTCTGAAATTTGTGTTATGTCGAATATTAATGTGAAATAATGGTGGATTATTAACCGTTAAGTGTTCGCGGGCGGGCGTGCATGAGTGTGTTGGCAAATGAAACAAAACAGTGCAACGTCACTTTTCAAATTCTCTCAAGAAGTATGCTCGAGGACTTAGTAAAGCCCCACATCTTTACTGAGATACTCAAGGGGTTGGGGGGTATATAACTTCTCACTTCTCATTTCTATTATCATTCATAATCATAATACAGGAAGAAAATATTGTTTATTTATGTATTACTTGTAAGAAAAATTACTTTGACACTGGCTAAATGTGCTAATTGCACGAAGCCATCAAAAGAAAAAAATAATAATAACATCACATCACTTATCAGCTCTATAAAACATTAACCTACTTTTTATTTGAATATCTGTAAAATAAAAATGTAATTAAAAAGATTTTAATAAACACTCAGTTATTGACGGAACAAAACAGTGACGTCATAGTTGGCCATTCCCATTCAATTTCTGTCACAAAAATCGTATTGACAGTTGTTAAAGCTAAGGATTAGTGCTGTATGACATTGTGAAAATTTTAACTGGTAACTGATGTAAATTTGCAAACTTAGATATTATTATATTTTCTTGATTTTTTTAAACATGTGTTTTGTGTTTTTATTTGTGATGGAAAGTGTCCTTTTATGATAGGGCATTTTCCAATATTTTTTGACGCTGTAAGGGAGAAAAGAGCTGGACACTTGCTGAGTTTGTTGCCGGTTCTTCTCAGTACAAGATCTCCCGCCCAGAGTAGACTTACGAACCGATGGCATAATGACGTTCATAAGAGCTATTTGTAGCCTAAACTGAATAAATGATTTTGAATTTAAAACATAATATAATCTGCCTAACTCCCCGTGCGTGTCGTAAAAGCCGACTAAGGGACAAGGGTTCCAAGATGCTCACACATCAGGCGATCGGCTGCCACCCATCATTGATGTATCTATTCCACCTCGGAGCCTTACCAGGAACGAGAGTGCGGCAACAGTGCCGTGCCCGTGAATCGACGTACCGAGCTGTACCTACCGGCTGGGGTTGAGTCACACATACTTAGTTAATTTATTATCGTGTGAATTTGGGTGTCTTTTATATTTTAAACTTAACTTGTTGAATCTGTCGGCAAAGTAAAAAAGGACAAACTGGGATTATGGTTGTTTGTGTTGAGACATCCTCATACACAACAAGTTTTTTTCCAGACATTTTCAATAGGCACCCAACTTTTTTTTTTTTTTTTTGGAGAGATTGCTGATATCCACAGGGGGCATTTTCAGCTTCACCGGGGTTTTTGGCGGCGGCAGACACATTTGTAGGATTTCTAGAGGGTACGGCATCGCACACTTAAAAGTGCGCGTCCCCGTGCCCTCCCAGTCTCCGAAGGGCTCGGATCGGATCAGGGAGCGGAACCACCCGAGGGCGCCTCTAAAGGCACGGACCTCGGCTCGGGTAGACCGGGCCGTGGAGGAGAGATGCGCCCAGGTACATGTCTGTACCTGGTGTAGAGCGCGTGTGAACCGGTTCTTCGTACCCTTGTTCTACGAGTACAGTGTCTTGGGCTAAAATTAGTGTGCATGTTTAGTGTATTCTGTAAATGTGTGCTGTTATTTAGAGGATCGGGCGGGGACCCATTATTTATAATTTATTTATTATTAAACGCTGCCCGATCCGCGTTTGCGGGGACAGCCCGCGTCACCGCGTACTCCTTTCCCGTGCTTTTTTTCTGTGTGCTGGTATAGGTGAACTACGAGCTTGTGTGCGTGCGTTTCGGAGCGCTTGTATGAAGTTGCCGCACTCTCGTTCACTCTGGCCTTACTTTGATTATGCTAGATGTGGTGTCGAGGTCACTATCGGAGAATTCACTCAAAATTGGTGATTTCGCTGCTCGCTGCCCTTTTTGAGGATCTCGATGGCGCAGTGGTTAACGTGGCAGGGCGAGTGCTGAGCTTAAGAGCGTTTACGCCGCACACTAGCGCCGCCAATGAAAAAAAAAACATAATATCTAGTAATTAGAGATAAAAAATCAAATTATGCTCAACAAACTATTTGAATGAAGTAATTTAGCATTTTTACGGCACCTAATGAACATCTGACATGTTATGGTTTAGTTAAATACGGCATTATAGTTAAAAGTAACCGTTTATTTTTTTATTTTTTTTTATTGGCTCTTAAGCAACTTTCGCAATGGCCGGTCATCGGATGGGTGACCAAAAATGTATCATCTCTCGCTCCTCCATGCTTGATGAAAAAAAAATGAAAAAATGTTTTTATTGCAACAAACACCAATTTACAAATTAATATTGCCCTGGCTTCTGTAAAAAAGTAAACTTGTGAAACAGAAGCCAGTTCCTTCCTGTTGACAAAACTCAATTGGTATAGTTGACAAACAATAATAATAATTAACTAAGCCAAAAAATCAAAACATGAGAAAAATAAAGAAAGTTAAAAGTTAAAAGTTAAACGTGACACTAAGATATTTGTAAATGTGCGTGTGTGTGTAAGAGTGTGTGTGTATGTGTGTGTGCGTGCGTGAGCGTGTGAGTGTGTGTGTGTGTGTGCGTGCGTGTGTGCGTGTGTGTGTGTGTGTGTGTGTGTGTGTGTGTGTGTGTGTGCGTGCGTGTGTGTGTGTGGCATACCCACTCGAGTTTGCCAGCCCTTGACCACGCAAACCACCGAGGCCCTCCTGAACTTTCTGAACTCCTGAACTCCTGACCCTCAGCAGCTGCATAGTCAAAAGCTTGCAGCCAGCTGATTATTTTATTTTTAATTATATAATTGTTGAGCGTTTTACTTGTATAAACCATATTAAATTTATTGTACAACAAAGGAGCCAGGTAGTAATAATGTCTTTTAGCAAAAGCACTGTTTGTTTTGGGAATTAGGTATTTATCGACTTTATTACGACTGTTCAATCTTTTCTGGACAAGTTGATGGTTTGCAGAGTACTTATGGAATCGCCTAAGAGATTGGTAAATAAATAACTTTCTTACACTAAGGACCTGTGCTTTTTCATAAACCAGTATGGTTGGATACCTATAAGGTAACGAAAGCAATACCTTTAGCACAACACGTTGTGCACGTTCAATCTCAATCAGGTTGGTTTTGCAAGCACCACCCCAAGAACAGATCCCATAAGTAATAAGAGATTGACAGAGTGCTTTGTAAGTTTGTAGTAATAGTTCCGAACCAGCCACCTTGCGCAGTGTCTTGAAGACGTATATAAGTTTTCTCACCCTATTTGAAGTAACTTTGATATGAGGAGCCCATTGCAATCTGTCATCCACAGTAATACCTAAGTATTTTACAGTATTTGACCTGGTAAGTTTTGGACAGTTACATGTATTTTGAAGGATTTGTGAATCTTTGGTAGTACAAGTGTCAGAGTGAACATGTAATTCAAAATTGCTTAAAGGACTCAAAACAGAGGTTTTACTAAAACAGAGGTAAGTAGTTTTCAAAGCGTTAAGTGATAAAAGACTGTCTTCCAGCCAAACAGCTACCCTGATCAAGCCCTCCTCAGCCAGACGTTTGGTTTTGTCCCATGTACTACCATGGAACAGAATTGCTGTATCATCAGCATACATGGTAATATCTGCACCTTCAAGATCCAGTTCGCATAACTGGTTTATATATGCTAGGAACAGAGTTGGTCCGAGTATGCTGCCTTGCGGGACACCAAATGAGCAGGCTAGGTCTTGGCTAACATGTTTCTCAACTTTGACACATTGTGATCTACCGGTTAAATAACTTCTAAACCATGACAAAACGATACCTCTAATACCGATGTTCTGCAGTCGAGCAAGCAAAATTGGGATCGAGACCGTGTCAAAGGCCTTCTGCAAGTCTATAAAAACACCTATACACCTCTCACCTTCATCTATATATCGAGTTATATTTTTAGTAAGCTTCAGAATGGAATCTTCTGTTGATATTTTTGATCTGAACCCGAATTGATTTTTAGAAATAAACTGTTTGACTCTAAATAATTTATAAACCTTTTGTTTACTAATTTTTCTAAAACTTTTGATAATACAGGTAGAAGAGAAATGGGTCTATAATTAGATGCCACTGATTTGTCACCAGATTTGTGGATTGGGACTACTATTGATCTTTTAAATGAAGCCGGAAAAGTACCTGTGTCAAAACTAGTATTACAAATACGTGATATTGGTGCTGATAATAAATGTTTACATTGTTTTAGCACAGAAGTAGTTATTCCATCCCATCCTGAAGCATTACTATTTTTTAGGTTACTTATTACACATTCTACTTCATCTGGATCTACAGGGATAAAGGACATCGATTGAAGTGGGGTGTCAAATTTAGTGGCCTTACTAGCTAGCGACAGTTCATTGCCATTTTGCCTGTTCAAAATAACATCGGCTAATTCTCTACCAATGGATGTAAAATACTCATTAACTTTATTTAAGGACGAGTGGGGATTATCATTTATGTGCAATAATTCTGTGGGTACGGGTTTATTTTGTTTTAAATTGCTTATTTCTTTTATAATTTGCCACGTCTTTTTAGAATTGCCAGCGGACTCAGCTAATTGTGTTTGATAGTAATTACGCTTTAGAGATGTTATCATTGAATTGCAAATATTTTTGTAAGATATATAGTTCCGTTTGAGATTTTCATCTCCACCTGATTTTTATAGATTTTTATTTAACTTATTTCTTCTGCGTATACATTTGACCACACCTGGGGTTAGCCATGGTTTTAATGGCTTATATGTACTTGCGATTTTTTTTACTTTGCTATTATCAGTAATACAAACTTGTAACTTGGAGACAAGGAAATTTGCCATTTCGTCGGTTGTCTTTAAGTCATAGTATTCCTTTCAAGGGAGGGATTGTAATGACACGTTCAATTTGGCATAGTCTAAAGTTACTTTGTCATATTGATGACTAACCCTTAGGAAGGCACGTGTTGCCGTTGGTCCCGGCTGCATTAGCAGTCGTTAACAACCACCGCACCGCACTGGGCTCGCGTGGTGGTTTACGGCGCGCTCTCCCTGTGCGGTGTGTCCATTTATAGGGAAGGCTCGTGCCCCAGCAGTGTAAGTCATAAAATTATCTAGAGAAAGAGAGAGACAGAGATTTCAAAGTACCAGACTATAATAACCCACAAGGAGGTATACCTGGCGTGATCTATTCTCGGGATGAGGTAGGTGAGATGGTTGAAGTACCAGGCTAGCATGAGTTATAAGGAGCTACGCACTGGGCTCGCGTGGTGGTTTACGGCGCGCTCTCCCTGCGGTGTGTCCATTTATAGGGAAGGCTCGTGCCCCAGCAGTGTAAGTCATAAAATTATCTAGAGAAAGAGAGAGACAGAGATTTCAAAGTACCAGGCTATAATAACCCACAAGGAGGTATACCTGGCGTGATCTATTCTCGGGATGAGGTAGGTGAGATGGTTGAAGTACCAGGCTAGCATGAGTTATAAGGAGCTACGCACTGGGCCCGCGTGGTGGTTTACGGCGCGCTCTCCCCCTGCGGTGTGTCCATCCATAGGGAACGCTCGCGCCCCAGCAGTGGGGACATAAAATGAGCTGATGATGATTATGATAATGAACCATTTTCGGAGGACGTGATATATGTATGTATGTAATACGCAGTTCTATTAATCGGTAGCTTAATAAAAAGAGATTATATACTTAGCGTTTATCGCGACTTCTAGAGATTGGTGTTTTTTTTTTCTGTTTATAGTAAGTAGTAACGTGACCAAAACACGTGTTTCAAATATCATGAGACAACAAATTATAGAATGTTAGAAAAGATAATTTATATTAGCGTTTTAGTTTTATATCTTTTTATACAACGTTATTTTTAGTTTATACGAAACCTGAAAACTGTTTGTTCAGAATCAGTAATAGAATCGATTTCAATATTTTTTATACCATGTTTGTTACATTTGACAAAATAATATTTACAAAATCATACCCTACTAAAAACACACAATGGGACAGCACAAAAAGCTTGTAACTTCGTGAGTTTTCAAGATATTATTTAAATTTTTTTGTACTGATTCTTTAAATGAAAATATTTGACCCGTGTTTCGATTTTCGTATAAACTAAAAATAAGGTTGTATTGTACTTGGACGCCCAATGTAACCACAGTGCCATAGAACAATTGAATTTCTATTGTGTCTGGTTTAAGAACAACTAACTAAGTCAATATTGCCTTACTTTTGTTCAAACCTGACTGACTTTTGACGTATCGTATATTCGTAATAAAAGAGAACGCTCTTTTATTTTTAGTTGATGGCTTCGTGCGATTAGTACATTTAGCCAGTGTCAAAGTAATTTTTCTTAAAAGTAATACTTAAATAAACAATATTTCCTTATATGATGATGATGATGAATGATATTAGAAATGGGAAGTGAGTAATGATATACCCCCCAACCCCTCGAGTATCTCAGTAAAGATGTGGGGCTTTACGAAGTCCTCACGCGAGCTCCTTGAGAGAATTTGAAAAGTAACGTTGCACTGTTTTGTTTCATTTGCCAACACTTATGCACACTCACGAACACTTAACGGTTAATAATCCACCATTATTTCACATTAATTTTCGACATAACACAAATTTTAGAAAATAAAACAAAACAGCAGACATGACGCTTCACTTTTCCGCCAAGAAGTACGTCCGTTCTCTTTGACCATGAAGTTATTATTTTTATTTCTCTTTCGCGAAACAAACAGCATTTTAAATACATTAAAATAGATACAACTATAAAAACTTACAGTTGACGACCAAGAACAATGTATCCAGCTGGGTGGGAACACCCAAATATTCCGAATTTCAGATTTGTTCCCTTGACGTCGAGTCGCCGCCACGTCTACTTCGAAAACTCCCGCTTTTATTCCCGCCACGTCGAATCGTTGAAAAAGTCTCTTTTATGGGTCTGTGCCGTTTAATTACCGAGTTCCTATGGCCATCTTCTAGCTCCATCATCAGACCCTGGTTACCACCTAGCACCAAAGTACTCGTCAATACGAATCACACGAGCCCAAACTCGATAAGGGTTGTGTCGTTTAATTACCGAGTTCCTATGGCGTATCTTGTCTATTTATTCCAAATAACAACTGAGTATGCGACTGTACTAATATAGGCCGATGATGATGATGATGATACGACTGTACAAATAAAAATAATTAAGTAGAGGTGGCGGTAATAAAAGAGACTTTTTCAACGATTCGACGTGGCGGGAATAAAAGCGGGAGTTTTCGAAGTAGATGTGGCGGCGACTCGACGTGGCGGGACTCGACGTCAAGGTAACAAATCGAATTCAATAATCCGATTTTCATAAATCCGAATAAATAAAATGTTGATTTAATTGTCAATATTCGTAATTTTCAAGCATCGAAGTTTTGTTATGGTTAGACTTGTGGATAAAAGCAGAGAAGCGAGCAAAGCGGTATTTAATGTATTTTAATCTATACTAATATTACTCGTATGAAGAGGAAAGCTTTGTATTTTTGTATGTTTGTAACGAATAAACTCACAAACTACTGGACCGATTTAAAAAATTCTTTCACCATTAGAATGCTGCATTAGCGCCGAGTAACATAGGTTATATTTAAAAAGAATGTCCACCCGTGCGAATCCTACCTAATATTATACCTAAACGCGAAAGTTTGTAAGTATGGCTGGATGTTTGTTACTCTTTCACGTAAAAACTACTCAATGGATTTAGCTTTATCATATTATTATGTATAGATAGATATATAGATTAAATGAATCTATTCGGATCTTCTTGACCTTCGCTGTGTGCGAGTGCGCCTATTGCACAGAGGTCATCGCTAAATTGACGAAACAATGCATGCAACAATTGATTGATTTCAAGGATTCTAATACTAGAGTTGACCTCTCTCGATGTTGGAATGGGTGTCAACAATTTTCACACATCAAATAACTGAGCCTTTTATATCAGCGCTTTGAATACTATTGAAATTAACCTTTTTACCGCCAACAACTTCTATAGAAGTTCGATATTTTCGTGCTGTCCACGCCAGCACTTCTATAGAAGTTCTTCTTTGTACCGACTTTATTAAAATACATTTATACGTTGGCGTACAGCGGGACATCGCGTGCAGGATAGTTGGGCGGTGAAAAGGTTAAGGTAACGGTAACGAAGAGCTCAATGGCGCAGTGGTTAACGCGCCCGGTCTGCGAGTGCTGAGGTTAAGCAACTTTATCAAAGGCCGGTCATCGGATGGGTGACCAAAAATTTATCATCTCGAGCTCCTCCGTGCTTCGGAAGGAACGTAAAGCCGTTGGTCCCGGTTGCATTAGCAATTTTTAACAACCACCAATCCGCACCAGGCAAGTATTTTAAGTATGTTTATCCGTTGTCTAGTAACCATTTAACGAGTTTCATAACGAAGCTTCTCTTGGGCTAGATAATTGGTGTGAGTGTAGGAAAGTTTATTTATTACTTATTTTTTATCGATATATGCCGAATTTCATCCAAATCCATCCATCGGTTGCAGCGTGAAGAAGCAACAAATATACACACACACATACACACACACATACACACAAACTTTCGCATTTATAATATAAGTGTGATGTGATAGTGATGTTATTTTATTATTAATAATTGTGTGGTGGTTGACGCATCATATCTTTCAGCGTATCTTATACAATAACTAGAATGGTAATTATTATAATTACAATTGCCTCAAACGAAAACAATCCTTACTTTAAACAGTTCAACACAATAATATTGAATCACTAAATAAGCAGAGTGCTGAATACAAACGCATTCAAGCCACGCATATCCATCCCCCATTTCCGCAAGCCCAAACACGCTGTATCGGATTCCCCCAATCAGTTAACACGTGACCTGGATTGCCTACTTGCGGCACAGGGCACTTCGACGCTAAAGACCGATTTACACTTCAATAATTACAGTAGAGAGTTAAGAAATCAGTCAGTTAACCTTTTCACCGTCCAACTATCTTGCACGCGATGTCCCGCTGTACGCCAACGTATAAATGTATTTTAATAAAGTAGGTACAAAGAAGAACTTCTATAGAAGTGCTGGCGTGGACGGCACGAAAATCTCGAACTTCTATAGAAGTTGTTGGCGGTAAAAAGGTTAAGTAACAAGTATTAAGTTGTAAGTAGCGTTCAAACGTAGGCGAGTGAGTAACCATAAGTTGGCGTTCCAACAAGAGAAAAATGTATGCACTGTACTAAACACGCCGTCTACATGCCCGCCAGTTAAGTTGGCGGAGTGCGGGAGACGTCAGACGCGAGAGAGGGGCCTACTTCGCACTGGACTAACCGAAAAATAGGATCGCGATCTATTGAAATCAACTTAATAAACCACTTACTACATAAGGCGACGCGTTAGAAATTTACGTTGCGGGGATCTTGATTTTTCCCAACAATTACAAAACATATGAAAGTGATATTTGTTGACATGATTTTTCATTTAATTGACTTCATTTTGCTAGTTGCAGAAACACGATTTGTTAACTTTTATAACAGAGAAAAAAATATGAAAGTAACCTCTTTTAAAAAATTGATTTGCATTTTACAAGCAAACCAGACCGATTTAAGCATCTAAATTTTCTTAGTAGATTAGTCTTAACACACACTTCAATATGCTAGTTCATTTTAAAAAAATAATTTGTAGTTTTAATTTAAAGGAAAAAAAACAGTTTTTCTTATGGCACGGGGCGCAAACGCTCCGTATTATTAGATTAATTGTTTAGGGGTGCGTCGCCTTAACTCGCCGATGTCGTAAGTTAACTCGCTATTGGCGCGCGACTGTTTTAATATGGAAGGCATTGCAAACGTGCGTCAGCGGTCCGACAACAAACGTCTAAATTGAAAGAGCCTTAAATCGGGCTTTAGTTAAGTCAGCCGACATAGGCAGCATCACTGCAGATTGAGTTTCACGCCGCCCCGATTTGCGCAGACTTCACCACGGCGGGGCGTGCACTCTTATTGAATAACGCCAACGTCGCCTTCGCCTATTGTTGCCGCATAATCGATCGAACATCGATTATAATCGATTATTAGATGGGCCCCAAAATCACCAATACAATCGATTGGACTATCGATAGTATCGATATTCTCGATATAATCGATACTGTTGCAAATAAACAGGCATTTATTTTTGTTGGAAATAAAACTTTGATTTGTATTATGGACGGATCGATTTGGGAATCGATTATCGAGATTCAATTTATTTAGTGGCATAATGGCCCCATCACTAATTGTTCTTTTTTCTTTGTTGGTACACTTGTCTCGGGAAGGCAACAATGGCTGGTTTATAGGTTATCGTGTGTTGATAATTAAATAGATTTTAAGCAGTAATAAGGGCATTTGGAGCCGCATTACTCTAATTAAGTGTATTGTGCAACCTGTGTTTTGTGTGTGTGTACGTCGTAAGCGAATCGCATCGGGAGTACATTTCGCCATCCGTGTTTTGGATGTCGGCGTCACCGCTGCTGGAGAAAGCAGGTATTTCCTCGGGGGAAAAGTGCACTTGGGATAGTCGTTGGGTGTGATTAGGGAACCCGAGAAGACCCGGACTCGGATTCCGGCCCCATCAGACCATATGGATCCCGTTCTGGACGGCGGGAGCGGCATGGAACTGTGAGTGGATTTTGTAGATTTTAAGGTGTAACCTAATTTTAAACAGTAGCATAGTGTGTGTTGTGGGTTTCCGCAACAGATACTATCGATGTCAATTACCGATGTCAACAGCAATACTATCGATTATAATCGATTATAATTATCTAAATGCCCAATATAATCGATTATATCGATAGTATTGATAACAATTATTACAGCAATATGATCGACTTAATCGATAGTATCGATTTAATCGATTTAATTTAAATTGGTTTAGATAGTATCGCATGCCTTTGCAACTATTAGTTATATGAGTAAGTATGAGCAAACATAATAAAAGTTATTTTATAATGTTCAAGTTTTTCATTGTAACGTTTCACGATGGGCTATTATGGATATATTGCACATCAGTAACAGGAGCAATATAATCTAAACCAATGTTAGATTAAATCGATACCATCGATTAAGTCGATTATATTGCTATAATAATCGTTATCGATACAATCGATATAATCGATTATATTAGGCATTTAGGCAATCATAATCGATAAATCGATTGTAATCGATAGTATTGCTGTATAATTGACATCGATAGTATCGATTATATCGAAAAATCGATACTATCGATAGTCTTATCGATAGTAAGACTGATTCTGGATGAACACAATCGATTAATCGATAGCCGATTATTTTGCAACACTACCTTCGCCTCCCATCCCGAGAGGCGACCGTTCCGTCAGCCTATGAAGCCCTTCCAAGGCTATAGGCAACTCGCAGGGGTTTTACCGGGTCGGCTTCGGCCATCCCCGGAGCTTAAACGCACACGACTCGCGGACACGGAATTTCGGGGCAGTTAGCAACCACAAAAAATGGGGACTCTTGAAGAAGGAAAGCTTTTTTTTACAGGTGCACAACAAGCACAGTGCCTTGATCTCACCTGATGTTAAGTGGTAATAAGGCCAATGATGGAAGCGCACTTCACCCGGGAACCTCAACTAGTGAGGCACTGGCTGATCTTATCTCTAGCTGCCGGAACACAACAATGCTACAAACGTTGATTTTAGAATAGAATATATTTACTTTGCGTATGAACAGGGTACATGGGACATGGGGAGATGTTATAATATTGTTAGGATCATTCTATTCAGCTAACTATGGTATCATGCAAAAGTAAATTAGTATAAGAATTTAAAAACAATAAAATTACAAACAAAACAAACATCAATCAAAATTCATTTAAGGCTGTTGGTGTAGTTCCTCTGCCTTTTTTTGAACAACTTTGTCAATTAAATTAAATTGATTAAATTGAACAATTTTATAACTTTATCAAATGTCAATTGCTTAAAATATTAATATAAATGAAGAATCAAGTTATATATACAATTAAAAATTTATTACAGTCCGTATACAATTTAAAATTAGAAAATAATGTCAATTACAATACATTTTATCAACGATTAACACTCAATCACACAATTTATGGTGACATTTAGATAGGATGGTGGTAGCTAGCCAGGCGGACAAACAAGTCCTGCCACCAAGCAAATCGGGTACACAAACATGTACACCCCGCTGGGAATCGAACCCGGGGCCTCGGGTCTAAACCGGTGGTCATAAACACTAGAATCTCGCAACAGCTGAGCTCGGACTGGTTTGAAATGGTCCGAGATTCCATTCCCGTGAGAGGTTGTTTATGAAAATATTGTTAAGGTTTTTTAAACTGTAACTTGGTAACGGCATATAATTTTGTAAATGTCGTTACAATTATTATATTAAAGCTGTGGAGTTTCTTGCGTCCATTCTTCTCCACAGTCAAAAAATAGACGTCCTGAATGGGTAGTAGGTAAAAAAATTTTGGACGATTTTTTAAAGTTTTTAATTTTTTTAAAGTTTTTTTTAATTTTTTTATAGAAAAGCGCTTTTCTAAAGTTTATTTGAATAAAAATAATTGACTTTGACTTATGCGTGTGTTGCTGGAGCGCTTTTCTATGAAGCTTACCGATGTACAGTCTCCATTTGTGATTGAGTGAATCGTTTGCAACATTCTATTACATTGAATCAGACTGACTCACGTAATCATATCGGCGCCGGCGTCACAATACACATAATATACAGTAGTTTAACCAGGCCGTATTCTTGAGTTAATTTTTTTTTTGTTTTTTTACATGTTGTGGTTGTCGTATATATATTTTTTGTGTTTATTTGTAATGGAATATGTTCTGCTATGATAGGGCATTTTCCAATATTTTTGACGCTGTAAGGGAGAAAAGAGCTGGACACTTGCTGAGTTTCTTGCCGGTTCTTCTCAGTACAAGATCTCCCGCCCAGAGTAGACTTACGAACCGATGGCATAGTGACATTCACAAGAGCTGCTTGTAGCCTAAACTGAATAAATGATTTTGAATTTTGAATTACCTACGGCTAGGCCACAGTTTAGCAAGCATACAGTTGCGCATCGAAGGTACTTTCGCAGAGCAAGGGAGGGGAACCCGAGGGGAAGCGGGCGCTGCGGCGAGTGTACCACAAACAAGCGCAGTTTGTAGCTACCGTGAAGTACAGCTACGTGCGCGTTCTGCGTATTTTAAACGTTTTTTGAATTTACGTTCAGTGATTCCTATTGAATATAATGGTGCATACACGTTGTTCTGTATACGGTTGTAAGTCGACGTCGAAACACAACAAGAATTTAAAATTTCATAGATTTAGATGACTAAATAGTTTATTTTTTCTTTTATTTATTTTGCCAACTTCTCATTGATTAATAATGAACGTTTTTACAACCATAACTATTAACTAATACAATTACAAATATCAAATTCTAATTCATCACAAACACTACAATTTTCACTTGTTTTTATTTCGTATATCTACAACAGCCTCCATATATTTTATTAGGCTATTTCTGTGTTTTTTTTTCTCAATTATAAATTGAATCGAATTTTCGTTAACGAGACTATCTATCTTTTGCTCTAGTTTTTGTTTCGCCTTGGTGTTTATTGGGCATTCTGTTATTAGATGTAAGATGGTATCGATAGCATCTGTATCACAGTTGCACAACGGGCTCTCCTTACTAAATAGTTACTTCGTAACTCTAACTCCAACCTAGCGGGTTTTTCTAGTGTAGGTAAGTATATGTATTCTTTACGGCGCAAGCTCTTGCGCAAAGTGTAATCATTATGTTTACAACTTATTGGAGTAGTTGGGACGTCGGACACAGAAGGAGTAGGTATTTGTCTAATATCCAACTGTTATGATTTATTTAAACCAACAGAAAAAGAGGAGGTTTTATATTCACCTATTTTTTAGGGTTTATATTTAAGATTTAGCTTATTTTGGCTTGTTTCTTTTTTTTCATTATTTAAGCAATCCGAATGCGAATTCAATATATTGTTTTGATAATATAAAATTGAAATCTAAAAATAAACCTTCACGTTAATTTAGCAGTGCAACATTTGAAAATATGTATATAGTTTATTTTTGATAATAAATTATTATGTTATAAAAATATTAACGATTATTTGATTCCGAATTTTGTGACAACCATTGCATATCGGCGAACGATTGCGTAGATACCTACGCGGGCGGCGGCATCGCCCCACGTCAAAGGCGATGCCCTACTGTATGAAATGGTAATACTGTGGCTAGGCGGAGCGCTAGGGTTGGCGCCTACAAAAATAAAGCAGGCGTGTGTAGATTTGTATTGTAAGTAGCTATGTGTGGAGTTTTAGGTTCAGGAATAAAATTGAATGTTAATTTAATAACATATTTATTTATTAATTAGATTATTTATAAGTTTGTAACAGAAAAGTGTTTCAGCAGGAAGTACAAAAAATGACATTGTTTGTTTTTTCACTGTTGTGCTTAAGCATCCGTAAACACAGCAGTTTGTATAATATTGCCGTGACGCCGCCATTATAACCACGTTATTAATAAAAGAAACAAAAGGCGGGCGGACGGACAGCGCGCGAGCAGAGCGGCGGGCGCGACGACGCGACACACACAACCGACAACCCGCTATACACTACTTTAAAGTTTATACTGAACCTTCCGGTTACAAAGTAGGTGTCAGAATAACCTTACGCAAGCACAAGGGACCATCTACGTCAGGTCATAACGCCAGATCAGAACACGCCGGTACGCATCCTTCATCCAGTACTTTTAAGACTAGTGTCTCAAGCTAGTCGCCCCGTGGACACGTATAGTCCACTACCTAATATCCAGATAGGTCACCGGAGCTGTAAGCTCGCTCACTTCTCTTTGCACTAAGAGCACAACTCGCAGTATACCACTGCTTGGGCCGTCAGCTCTAAAGCCGACTACCAAATGTACTCTTTGGTGGCGGAGTTGTAAGCACACTCACTTCTCGGTACCCATCCAGGCACCTGATCAATTCCAAATTCCTACGCGGCTGATTAAACCGGAGGCCTTTGCATCTAGCGGGCACCTCTACTAGTTCTCCAGACTAGTACCGGAGATGTTGGAGTAACTACTCAGTGAAAACCACCGAGCACCACACCAACTAAGGGTAACTCACGTACTCCGCAGATCTTTTCGCTTCAGGCCCCCACCAGACCGCTACTAAGACCCGCTCGCTATGCACGAAATGGAAGCCTGGCCAGACCAACCAGGCAGACGAACATTCCCACTTCTATAGCTAACCACATGCCTCCACGAGTCCAACCCATGTCCGGGGCCTGCCGGAGACGCCCGCGAAGGCATAACCGGCAGGCCTAGGATCCGGAACTCCCGTGGTACCCTTGAAAAGACAGCCGGACCCGTAGTTCCAGCTGCCATACCCTATCTATCAGGGTCAGTAGATAGGGACACACAACCTACAGCTCACTCGACCAGTCTTACCTCTCATCGGCCGCGGCGCGCGTGCCAGCGGAGCGGAGTTTTGCCATTTCCAAAATGGTTTAGCGGCCGTGTAAACTACGTCTCTGTGTGTGCGTGCGTCGATTCGGGCGCTTCGTATGAAGTCGAACTACTGTATATTATGTGTATTGTGCCGGCGTCATTATTAAATGCCGATAACACATCCTCATGCCTAATTATGGTTTTGTTTGAAAGCGATTGGTATTGGCCTCGTATGGCCTTGATGGAGCTCGATGGTGCAGTGGTTAACGCGCCCGGTTTGCGAGTGCTGAGGTAAAGCAACTATCGCAAAGGCCGGTCATCGGATGGGTGACCAAACATTTATCATCTCGAGCTTCTCCGTGCTTCGGAAGGCACGTTAAACCGTTGGTCCCGGCTGCATTAGCAGTCGTTAACAACCACCAATCCGCACTGAGCCCGCGTGGTGGTATATGGCCCGTTCTTCCTATCCATCCATAGGGAAGGCTCGTGCCCCAGCAGTGGGGACATATACTGAGCTGGTGACCTCCTTGGTCGAGTGGTTTGTACACCGGTTTTCATGGTGTCGCCATCTCTGAGGTCCCGGGTTCGATCCCCGGTCGGGTCAATTTAGAAATTATTGTTTTTCTAAATTGTCTCGGCTCTGGGTGTTTTCTATGTAGTTAAGTATTTCAAGTATGTTTATCCGTTGTCTAGTAACCATTTAACGAGTTTCATAACGAAGCTTCTCTTGGGCTAGATAATTGGTGTGAGTGCAGAATGTAGGAAAGTTTTTTTTTTAAATTGTGGTGAACTGTTGTTAGTGATGGTGGCTACTTTAGTTTAGCAACTCGTCCGAAACAGTGATTTGGAACCGTATGAAACTTACGGACGTCGTCGGTAAACGGATCGCATGACTATTACTTACTTACTACTTACTTACTGACTAATTACTTTTATTACTCTTCTTGAAAGTAAAAACTTGCTATCATTATAGCGCCTCCTCTCTTCTAAACCCTATTGCGTGCCCGCCAGGGTCCATGATGATCTCTTATTTATGTTCACCATCTATTGTTTACATTGTGGAATGCAATAAATAATTGAATTGAATTGAATTGGATTGACTAAAGCCCGGGCTCCACCGCGAAATGAGCGAGGTCATTAATGAGCCCTCTTAAAGCGACGCATTGCAAATTTACGTGGCGGGGATCTTGATTTTTCCCAACAATTACAAAAAATATGAAAGTGATATTTGATGACATGATTTTTCATTTAATTGACTTCATTTTGCTAGTTGCAGAAACACGATTTGTCAACTTTTATAACAGAGAAAAAAATATCAAAGTAATCTCTTTTAAAACATAGATTTGCATTTTACAGGCTAACCAGACCGATCTAAGCATCTAAATTTTCTTAGTATATTAGTTTTTCTTAATTGTTTAGCGGTGCGTCGCCTTAAGCAACATAGCAAGCTGTTATCTATCCTAGAAATAGACGAAATCCTAATAGACTGGTATTAAATGAAATCCCTAAGACTATGCAATATAAGAAAAGTTGCTTAACTATGATATGAGATTTACAACAATATAGAAGAGAACTGAATATTATACAATTTCACTTCAATATGCTAGTTCATTTTTTTAAACTTATTTGTAGTTTTAATTGGAAAGAAAAAAAAACAGTTTGTAAACATATGTTTTGTAATTGTTGGGAAAAAAAAGATCCCCGCCACGTAAATTTCCAATGCGTCGCCTTAAGTGGCCCGGCAGACTTGAATTTGTATTGCAAAACATTAACTCTTCTCGCATGTCGCCGGGAGGTGCTGCTTCATTGCCATACTAATTGTCGTTTTCGTAAACATAATCGAATGAATACGGTTTGTAAACAAAACTCACAGTGGGTACCCAGGCCAGGACACATGGCTTGGGGAGACGGCAGATGGATCCGGTCGTTGACAGAGTGGCCAGGTAATGGTCAAACGGTTGGCAGACCTCCAGCTCTGAGGTCAGTGTGCCTACTGTGAGTTTTATATTAATCAACATTTAAACAATAATCAATGACTTAATATAATAAATAAGGAAACGGAAATAATAATAACATATTTATTGTTCTACTTATGTGGCATTATTTCTCTGTGCTCTGTGATTTCTAAGCAGATCTTAAAAATATGGAATAGCTAATAATAAGTTTTCTGTCTCATCATATGATTTTTATTTTCTTAAAATGTTTATATAATTTTTAACACAAATTTTGTTGCGAACAAATTACAAAAACACAAATGTTGAAAAAATTTCCACAAGCAGGATTTGAACCCGCACCCTTCTGACATACCGGGTCAGGTGCTCTCCCAATTGAGCTGTCGTGATTCTAACCAGCCCGCCGAAATATCTGATCATAATATTTTTACAAATACTAAAGACCAGTTAAGAAGTAGGCAAGCTGTCATATATAGCACAGATATTGCTAGAATTATTATTGACATGATTGTGGGTACTTATTTGCCTTCTTGATAAAAAGGCGAATGAAGTAGAGGTAGCACAATAATAATATGTGTCAGTTGTCATATTACGTTTGTCATGCTACATAGCATCAATACACATGTTGTTAATCAAGTAATAAATAATTACGAATCAAACTGCGTTTTATACATATAATACAAGCTATTTATAAAATGTTTATATAATTAAAAACGCAAATTTTGTTGCGAACAAATTACAAAAACACAAATGTTGAAAAAAATTTATGAGCAGGATTTGAACCCTGACGCGGTATGTCAGAAGGGTGCGGGTTCAAATCCTGCTTGTGGAAATTTTTTCAACATTTGTGTTTTTTTTTACTTCCTTTTAAAACTATTCTACAATGTTTGTTGTTCATTATTAATATTTAATTGTTATTTATTTAGCTACTTAGAACAGAATTGTATTTTTGCATGTGATTAAAAAAAAATGTTTTCCACACACACCAATTATCTAGCCCCAAGAAAAGCTTCCTTAAGAAACTCGAGAAATGGTTAACTAGACAATGGATAAACATACTAATATACTTAAATACATACTTATTATACATAAGAAACACCCAGACCCGAAACAATTTAGAAAAACAGGGTTCGTCCACCAGGATCCCCTAGCCTGATCCCCCAGGGGATCCTCGTGGACTCATTAGTTCATCAGGATCCCCTATAATAAAAATAAGCATAAAAAGATGATAGCACACTGAGTCCGATTTAATTAAAAACTCGTACACACATGATTTTGATTTAATAATAAATGAAACCTTTTTCGAACTGGCTAGTGCAACTATATATATATATTTATAAATATAATAATATTGAATAATTAATACAGGTATTTCTAAATTGATCCGACCGGGGATCGAACCCGGGACCTCCATAAAAGGACACACCATAAAAACCGGTGTGCAAGCCACTCGACCAAGGAGGTCGTCAAAATAAGATAGTTTTGCTAGAACTTCATATTTCTATTTTTGCCTGAAAAACAGGATAATCCTAGTTCAGGTACATCACGGTGTTATTTTTGTCTATTAGTATGTTTAGTATTAAATTATTATATTGTAAAATGATTATTTAATAATGATTTTTTTTGTATACTATCCGTATTTATTCGATGACGTTTATGAAAACTAAAATTAGTATGGCATTGAAGCAGCGCCTCCCGGCGACATACGAGAAGAGTTCACATTTTGTTATACAAATTCTCGTTTTCGTTAACGAATTAAACTCACACTAAGCCCTCAGAGGGCCTAGTACGAGTGGCGGGAAAGAAATTGATGTTTCAACTGCTTGAATCCTACTATATCTATACTAACTATACTAACTCTGCTGCTCGGCCACCGAGGTGCTAGGCCACCACTAAGTTAAGAAAAATACGAAAGTAACTTTGGTCTGTCTGTTACGTTTTTACACCTAAACCAATGAACCAATTTTGCTGTATTTCGGAATATACATAGATTAGACATTAAAGACTCAAAATAATTATTCTAACAGACAAAGTCTCAGGAACCAGCTAGTAATGCATAAAAAAAAAATACTTACTCTTAAAATTATTCACGGCAAAGTTTGACTCCCCTGCGCTCTGATACTGCTCGTCCTCGACAACCTCTTGCCAATGGTCTGCACGTGGAAACCGATGTTCAAAAGCATTTCATGATCCAACAATTTGCGTCCATCAAAAATGTAAGCCGGCTTCATCATGACTTCGTATATCTTTTTGAAGTCTAACTCTTTGAATTCGTCCCATTCAGTGCACAATACGATTGAGTGAGCACCGGTGACAGCAGAGTACGCTGAGTTGTGAATAGTAAGGTTTTTTCTAATTTTCTCAGGGTCAGACGTAACGTAGGGGTGTGTTAAATCAAATAAAATTTGTTCCTCCTCCACTTTAGGGTCATAGATGTGGAGTTTTGCCCCTTCATCTAACAAAGTAGTTGACACGTAAATAGCTGGAGATTCTCTAGTGTCTCCCGTATTCTTTTTAAACGAAAAACCGAGTATTGCAATGTTTTTATCCGTTACAGTGTTGAATAGTGACTCAATAACTTTCCTTGTGAACCGAGTCTTCTGATAATCATTTAAATCAACCACTTGCTGCCAGTAAGCTGCCACTTCTGGTAAATTAAGACATTCACACAGGTATATTAAGTTTAGAATATCTTTTTGGAAGCAACTACCACCAAAACCTATTGAAGCTTCGAGGAACTTGGGTCCGATACGTGAGTCACGGCCAATAGCACGGGCTACTTCTGACACGTCTGCCCCTGTAGCCTCACACACAGCTGATAGAGAGTTTATGCTAGATATCCTCTGTGCCAGAAAAGCGTTTGCAGCAAGCTTAGACAGTTCTGAACTCCATGTGTTTGTTTTTATAATGTTTTTAGCGGGAATCCAGTGTTCATATACCCAACAGAGTTCTTGAATAGCTTTATGACCTTCAACTGTATCTTCTCCACCTATAAGCACCCTCTCAGCCTCTACCAAGTCCACAATAGCTGTGCCTTCAGCTAAGAATTCAGGGTTGGACAATATCTGGTACTCTACACCGGGTTTCGTGTTAGCTCTAAGTATTTTCATAATGATTTCAGCTGCTTTAACGGGAACAGTGCTTTTCTCGACCACTATTTTGTTGCTTGTAGCCAAATCCGCGATCATTCTCGCCGCGCCCTCGATGTATTTTAGGTCGGCAGCCCTCCCTTTACCGTTGCCAAACGTTTTAGTCGGCGTATTCACGGAAATAAATATTAAATCAGCCTCTCTAATACCTTTAGCGATGTCCGTCGAGAAAAATAGGTTTTTACCTCGGCACTGTCGCACTACTTCGTCCAACCCCGGCTCGTATATCGGCAATTTCTCGGAATTCCACTGGCCGATACGATCAGCACTTTTGTCACACACAGTCACTTTAATATGCGGACATTTTAACGCGATTACACTGCACGTCGGCCCGCCAACGTATCCCGCGCCAAGGCAGCAGATCTTGGCTATCACCATTTTTGAAGTTATAACTTTTTAGACACACAGAATAAAAAAAACTGTTTTACACTAAAAAGGTTTACGGTATCGAGGTTTTAATTAACAGTAAGGTAATGTATTGTCTAAAGTTGAGCGTGCAGCTTGGCTAACCTTCTGCTATTTAATTGTAGTAGCTATTGTGGATTTTTGTATTCACGACTCAAATCAGCTGCCTACAGCCGCCGCCGCGCACACAAGCACAACAACTGTGATGAGTCTGACTGACAGTGACAGTCTGACATGTTGACTGACATGATGTGATGGATGACATAACGAAATGCATGCTAGGGTGCGGGACTTCTTGGCGGGAAAGTGAAGCGTCATGTTTGCGGTTTTGCTTTATTTTCCAAAATTTGTGTTATGTCGAATATTAATGTGAAATAATGGTGGATTATTAACCGTTAAGTGTTCGTGAGTGTGCATGAGTGTTGGCAAATGAAACAAAACAGTGCAACGTCACTTTTCAAATTCTCTCAAGAAGCTCGCGTGAGGACTTAGTAAAGCCCCACATCTTTACTGAGATACTCGAGGGGTTGGGGGGTATATCATTTCTCAATTCCCAATTCTAATATCATTCATCATCATCATCAAATATGAAAATATTGTTTATTTATGTATTACTTAAACTAATGACATGGCAGCATGGTCTATGACCTTAGCCGGTTCCTCAAGGAACAAACTACATTAAAAAAAAAAAAAAAAAAGCTAGGGTGCGTTCCGAGTCACGATTATATTGATATTAACGCGATAACAGTCGTTCCGAATCGCCTTGAGCGCGTTCACGAAATCTAGCGTCACGTCACGTTACTCATAACGTCATTGTCTGCGCCATTTTGCGTTGCGCTCACAACGACCATGCCTCGGAGCGAATTTACTGTGACCGTCCTGTCAGTTAGCTATCAATGTCAAAAGTAGCCGCCGCCGCCGCTGCCGCCGCGCCGCCACCGGGACGCGTGAGCCGTGTGTCAAGCCAGTGATCCATGCATGGCACTCAGATGGCATTGAAGTAAATCACAATCAAAACTCAAAACAACAAACAAGCAAACAAAGTTCGAAGTTATGAATAATAATACTATTAGAGTTTGTCTAATGAATCGTGTCACTCGCTCTTTTTGAAGTTTAAATGTGGTATATTACAACTGTCACTTTGAAGTTACGTAAATAAAATCTGGTGCATTGCGTTTTTCAATAAATTACTAAAAATAATGGCGAAACAAATTAAAAGTATGAAATTGCTTACAGGTTAGTTTTTGTGTTTGAATCAACAATGTTTGATACTTTATTTTTATTTATGTTGTTATGTTAATGTGTGTTAGCGACGCGTCGTATTTAACGTATAAAATAAGTTACATTTAAGTTAAAATAGTGTTTATGCCGTGTGGTGCCGGCCTAGAATTGCACCACCCCAACTCTTCCCGTGGGTGTCGTAAGAGGCGACAAAGGGACAAAACCGGGGGGCGGGCAGCAGCGCCCCCTGTAGAACAACTCCGTCACCACACACTGAACTGCGATCCCCAACCCGCATGCCCAGCGTGGGGATTATGGGCACTACCCCCCTTATGATGATCGTACGAAAAAGGAAACGGCCCCTAGTTCCCGGCCGCCTCGCTATTCCTGGCCATGGCAGCGGCCATGGTAACGGCGGGGCAGGGGATGCTAACAATCACCGGGCTACCTCAGGCTGCCACAAACAACTGACCCTGGCAACGTTTAACGGACGCACTCTGAGGCTTGACCACCATCTAGCGCAGTTGGAAGTGGAGTTAGAGAACATTAAATGGCATGTTCTAGGGTTATGTGAAGTTCGTAGAGAGGGGGAGGACACCGTAACCCTAGACTCGGGCCATCTTCTCTACTTTCGCGAGGGTGATAAAACATCCCAGGGCGGCGTAGGCTTCCTCGTCAATAAGGTCCTCTCTAACAACGTCGAAGAAATCTCCAGTGTGTCGACCAGGGTAGCGTACCTGATCATTCGGCTGTCAAAGCGTTACAGCATGAAGGTCATTCAGGTATACGCACCGACCTCGGCACACTCAGATGATGAAGTGGAGGATATGTACGAAGACATATCCAAAGCCTTGCATAACACCACTAAGGCTCATTTCAACGTTGTTATGGGAGACTTTAACGGCAAGGTGGGAACCCAGACTGGCAACGAATCCCGGATAGGACCGCATGGTTATGGAGTTAGGAATCACAGGGGGCAAATGCTTGTCAACTTCCTCGTGAAAGAGGCCCCTCTTTCTCGAGGAAGTTGACAAGCATCAAGCAAGCAAGCAGCTGTTCTTAATGAACTCCTTCTTTAAAAACAACCTCAAAGGAAGTGGACATGGCAAAGTCCCGATACTGTGACCAAAAATGAGATCGACTTCATCATGACGGATAGCAAGCACATATTCAGAGATGTCTCAGTGATCAACAGGTTCAATACCGGATCTGATCACCGACTCCTCCGAGGCTCTCTGAATATCAACTTAAAGCTTGAAAGAAACCGTCTGATGAAGTCCACGCTCCGTCCTAACCCAATCCAAATCATGGCGGGCACCGAGAAATTCCAGCAGCTTCTCGGGGACAGATTTGTTGCTTTGGAACCCACTGATGACGCTAACGAGACCCTACACAATCTGGTCGAAACGTTGAGGGACGAGGGCATTCAGTTCTGCAAAAAACAGCGTACTGGCAAGAAATCCAAACTCTCGGCTGAGACTCTCGGGCTGATGACAAGAAGAAGGAAAACCACCCAAGCGATTTCGTCGGAGAGGTCAGACCTGAACAAGCGAATTGCGAAGATGGTACGGCGCGACCTTCGGAGCTCCAACACACGCCTCATTGAAGAGGCGATAGAGCGAAACCGAGGGTCCAAAGTATTCACTCAGCAGCTTGGCAGGAGCCACCTGACGAAGCTTATAACGCACGACGGGAGGACCGTATTGTCGAAGCCGGAGATCTCCGCCGAGATAGAGGATTTCTATGGCCGATTATACGCTGCACATGCTTCTCGTCCCCGACGAGACGACCACGATTCCAGAGCCACCTTGACACGCCACTACACCGACGAACTGCCAGACATCAGTCAAGACGAGATCGTGTTAGCTCTGAGACAGCTTAAAAATGGAAAGCCCCCGGTGAGGACGGAATTACATCAGAGCTTTTGAAAGCTGGAGGAGCCCCTGTTATACAGGAATTGCAGAAGCTCTTCAACGCCGTCCTTCACAATGGGAGAACTCCAAAGGCGTGGAGCGGGAGCTTGGTGGTGCTCTTTCTTAAGAAGGGCGATAAAACTCTGCTTAAAAATTACAGACCCATCTCGCTCCTGAGCCATGTCTATAAGCTTTTCTCACGAGTGGTCACGAATCGTCTCGCCAGAAGACTCGACGAGTTCCAGCTACCGGAACAGGCCGGGTTTCGCGGAGGATATGGTACCATAGACCACATTCACACAGTGAGGCAGATTATACAGAAGTCTGAAGAGTATAATCAGCCCCTGTGTCTGGCTTTTGTGGACTATGAGAAGGCCTTTGACTCTGTCGAAACCTGGGCTGTTCTGGAATCCTTACAGCGATGCCAAGTGGACGGTCGTTATATCGAGGTGTTGAGATGTCTTTACGAATGCGCCACCATGAATGTCCAAGTACAGGGCCAGCAGTCCAAACCCATCCAATTGCGCAGAGGAGTGAGACAGGGGGATGTCATATCCCCGAAACTGTTCACAAGCGCGTTGGAAGATATGTTTAAGACGCTGGACTGGAAAGGGAAGGGCATTAACATAAACGGTGACTACATCTCACACCTGCGATTCGCTGATGACATAGTCCTAATGGCGGAGTCGCTAGAGGAGCTGAACCAGATGCTGGACGGCCTAGCTTCAGCCTCGCGACGCATCGGTCTTGGCATGAATTTGGACAAAACCAAAGTCATGATCAATGGCCACATTGATCCGATACCGGTCGTCGTACATGGCCACCTTCTTGAAATCGTTTCTGAATATACTTACCTCGGGCAGATTCTGCAATTAGGTAAAAACAATTTTGAGAAGGAGGCCAAGAGGAGGATCCAGCTGGGCTGGGCAGCGTTTGGGAAACTACGTCGAGTCTTCTCGTCATCCATACCGCAATGCTTGAAAACGAAAGTTTTCAATCAGTGCGTCCTACCCGTCATGACCTACGGAGCTGAGACGTGGACACTCACGGTAGGGCTGGTCCACCAGTTTAAAGTCGCTCAGCGAGCTTTGGAAAGAGCTATGCTCGGAGTTTCTCTGAAGGATAGGATTCGTAACGAATACATCCGACAGAGAACCAAAGTCATCGACATAGCTCTAAGAATTAGCAAGTTGAAGTGGCAGTGGGCCGGCCATATCTGGCGAAGAACCGACAACCGCTGGGGTAAACGTGTTCTTGAGTGGAGACCACGACTCGGTAAACGTAGTGTAGGACGCCCTCCGGCCAGGTGGGATGACGACCTGCGAAAGACTGCAGGCAGATGCTGGATGCGTCAAGCTGAGGACAGGGCGCTATGGCGCTCATTAGGGGAGACCTATGTCCAGCAGTGGACTAAGATAGGCCGATGATGATGATGAGTGTTTATGCATTTATTGTTACGCAATAGTAGTAAGGAATAAGTTTAAATTGTAAAAATAACGAAACTCTTCATGGAAGTTTCTAGAAACTTATGGAAATGTGTAGAACATTCTTTGTAAGGTCAACCGATCACAGAAAAGTCCAAACACGGCATCGAACTATCGAGAAACGCGTAGACTCTCAGAGTGAAAGAGACGGCAATAGGTTAGAAAGAAAGAGGTATACGTTTGCGGACCTATAAATACGCGGGACTTTTCTGCGGTCGGCAGTCAGTCTGATTTGAATGCTCAAAGTGATCGGTAGAATCCACGCCGATAGAAAATAAGACTCTAGTTTTATACGCGACGCGATACTGGAATCGGTAGAATCCACGCCGATAATCATTTAATTGGAATCGCTAGATAGAAATAAAACCAAATATTTTTATTGAAGAGTTTTATTTAAAATAAAGTACTGGAAGTTTCTGCGGCTAGTTTCTAGCAGTTTTTGGACCTGTCTGGCATCACGGCAATCTTGCTCCAGCCAGCTCGAACTTAAGAAGAGTCAACCCTATATACAGTCCACTACTGACGGACGGCCACTGTTTAGTCTGGCTCCTGCTCCGCTTTGACAGAACGCGTCATAGCACTGCCGCCGCCGTTATAAAACGTCGCCGCCCGCCACACCAGTGACGCTTTAAAGCGTCAACTAGTTACGCCAAATTTTTGATTCTTAGTTTACACTCAAAAAGCAAATTTAAAGATTATTTTTTATTGGCAAGTGTAATAACTTTTCTGTACTTACTTACTTGTAATCCTCTCAACCTGGCCGCGGTGTCATGACACCGCGGCAGTATTCGGTCAAAAATCGCGCGGTGTCATGTCACCGCACCCGACCACGCGACTATAATAATTATTATCGATAGGTTAGAGTATACTTTTGTATGAAGATGTTTGGCCATAGACAAACTAGAGTAAATTTGCTATATTAAAAACACAAGACAAGGTTATTCTACTCGCGTTTTTCGGGTTGTATGACAGTTCGAACATTTGTCATTTGTGCATCAAGGTTACTTAGTGCATTGAGGAAAAAACTGGAAATACTCATGTAAGTAGTGTTTTATATTAGAAACTGTTGTAAATCATCTTGCTGAGTTTATAGTGAACGTTTTTAGCTATAAGTTATCAACGAATATCGTATCTAATAGTGATTTTTAAATTTTCGATTTCGGAGTGATGCCAGAGTGATTTTAGTGCGTAAATGCATGTACAGTTTGTTAGAAATACAGTAAAATGAATAAAAACAGTGTATGAGTAATGGAAACTAGTTTACACAAAGAAATAACGACATTTATTATCATTTTTTGTGAAATAAAATTACGACCGTTTCATGTACTGACATTCGAAATGGCCGAAATTTTTTGCCATACCATTTTGGGCTATATTTGTATAGAGCTTACGGCCATACTTGCCGGCAGACAGTGTGAAATTTCTTTCTTAGTAGTAGGAGGATAGTGTCGATAGCTTTTGCGATAACATTTTGTTATTTTCGATAGTAATGGTGATATTCTTGTAATTTTTCTAAATTTACTTTTGTATTGAGACAGTTATATAAGTATGCTATATTGTGTTATTGTGTATAAGTATGTTGTATAGCATATTATTTTATGTTGTTTGTTTGATTTTGATTATAGAATGGCTAATTGGAGAATTGGGAGAGATGAGGAGGCTCCAAGCGACTTTTGATATTTTATACGACGAGGCCGACGCGGAGGAGGAGCGCGAGGAAGTAGTCAGTGATGACGAGGTTAGTAGAATTTATTTCATCATCATCATCATCAAATAATCTGTTTATTGTGTTACAAGGATTGTGCTAGGATTATGCGATCATATGGCGCCGGTTATTTATTTCACCATCACCACCATCATCATCATCATCATCATCATCATCAAGTAATCTGTTTATTGTGTTTGGTTTGTACTGGTGATGTGTTTATTGTGCTAGGATTATGCGATCGTATGGCGCCGGTTATTTATTTCACCATCACCACTACCATCATCATCATCATCATCATCAAATAATCTGTTTATTGTGTTTGGTTTGTACTGGTGATGTGTTTATTGTGCTAGGATTATGCGATCGTATGGCGCCGGTTATTTATTTCACCATCACCACTACCATCATCATCATCATCATCAAATAATCTGTTTATTGTGTTTGGTTTGTACTGGTGATGTGTTTATTGTGCTAGGATTATGCGCTAGGATACGTATGGCGCCGGTTATTTATTTCACCATCAACTCTACCATCATCATCATCATCATCAAATAATTTGTTTAATGTGTTTGGTTTCTACTGGTATGATTGTAGTAATAACTGCTTCACTTTTTTGTATGTTTTAGGGCGAACCTTCGCCATTGGCTCCTGCCTACTCTCTGCTCACATCTCCACGACGCCATGAGGAGGTTGACTGGATTGAGGTCAGTTACATATACATATATACAACCGCTCCGTTCTCCGAGCACTTCGACTTCTCAGCGTGGCTGCTGCCGTGGTGGAGGAGAAGAAGATTTTATTAAACATTTTTGTATTGTATTTTTATTTGTATTGTATCATTTGGTAACGACATAAGTATTGTAAATGTCGTTACTTCTATAATAAAAACTGTGGAGTTAAAAAATAGACGTCCTGAATGGGTAGTAGGTAAAAAACATTGGACGATTTTCAATATTATTTTATTATTTTTACAATTTACTATTTTTACAATATACAATTTTTACTTTCACTTTGACTTTGATTTTATACCTATGATGATGATGATGATGATGAAACAAAATAAAATTGAGACTGACATTGTACATTTCATTTATTCATATAAACTAGTAGCTTACAAAAATAACATAAAAAACAACTATCGATGACATTACAAAAAGTGAAGTAACACCCCTAGTTCATTTTTTGCTTTCGTAGGTCGTATTTCAAGTGTTGTTTTTGTAAACATATCGGGGTTTTTTGTTACATTGTTTACACAATTAGACAGCATGGGTCCTTGTTCTTTGTTTTATGTACTACTGCGCGTTTATTTCTTGTGATTGAGGCCACAATATGGTTCGTAAAGTTTGATCATGTATGACCAATAAACTATTTCAATAATCACATATATCTTGATACCTGCCGGAAAGGAAATTTATCAATTAGTAAATTGCCGTTTACAGAATGATAAAATATGATTGGTTGCAACGTAATCATTATTTTTGTGAACATCGACGTTAGGTATTCGCCATTTTGCGAATTACGTCATCGGCGAGGCGCTGTCATTGGTTTGGCACTGGATGTAATGGCTAGTTTACACAGTGCGAGCTAGCGTACGAGTAAGCCTACCGAGTAGCTGCACTGCAGTAACTCGCACTGTTTGGACGTCACTTACGAGTAACTCGTACGTGCGAGTTGGACAGTAGCTCGCATCCGAGTTACTTCAACATTTTTTGTTTTCACTCGCTTGCTCGTGCGCCAGTAACTCGCACATGTCAGCAGCTCGGCCGTCCCTCGCATTGTTTAGACGCGTTTGGCAGTAGCTCGCCAGTAGTCAGTGCGAGCGGGACAGTCGTGAGCGAAACCCGTGTTTTTTAGAAATCCTGAAAAATATTGATAGCAGAAACACAGGGTTACTTCCAACTTTATTCTTGCTGTTATGGCATCTATCATCAATGTGTCTTGACGTTCTATTTTTGTTTTTATCAAATTTAAAAGTCTTTCGACTGGTCCAGGTGTCACTCTCAACACTGCTTTATGTCTAGCCATCCATTCTCTAATCCAAACCCTTTTCTTTCGTTCTTTTTTAAAAGTTTTTTAAATACATTTTCCAATTCTTGACATAATATTGTTGTCATAGAGCGTATCACCGTTTTTTTATAAGACATTCACTCGACATCGCGGCAACTCGCAAGACTGGACAGCAGCTACAGGTGTCGTGTAGACAGCAAAGGCAAGCCGAGCTACTAGCATACGAGTATATAATGCGAGCAGCTGCCTACTGTCAGGCCAGCAATTCGCAACGTGTAAACCAGACATTAGAGGTTTGTATTCTTGCTTATTACATGATTTTTTTTTGTTAATCTTAGTATTTATAGAAACTTTGCCAAACTTAAGTTTTACTCAAGTTTAATTTAAAGTTTTGCACAGTGTGGCACATCACTATGATAGAGCGAGAGTTCAAGTAAAAAATACGCGTGGCGTTGGGGGAAAGAATGTTTATATTAAGCCTGGCGGTCAATGGGTTAATAATACACACTTGGCTACCCCTAGGAATTTAATCCAGCACCTTCTATCAAGCTAAACACTTCCCACTTCACCACCAAACATCCTTTTTTTTTTTTTTGTAAAAGGAGGCAAACGAGCAGGCGGTTCACCTGATGGAAAGTAATCACCGCCGCCCATGGACACCCGCAAAACCAAAGCAATCGCAGTTGCGTTGCCAACTCTGAGGAAGGAGTTGGATCTTGAGGAGGGAGTAGGAATTGGGAGGGGGAGGGGTGAGAGATGGGCCTCCGGTACTTTCACTCACCAGACGAAACACAACAGCAACGAGTGCCGTTGTTTCACGCCGATATTCTGTGAGAGGGTGGTATTACGCCGGGCGAGCCGGCCCATTTCGTGCTGCAACGCAGCGTGGCTCTACCACTCAGACAAGTCTACCTTAATATAAAAATCAATTGCTGTTCCTTTGAGTGGCTAAAACTCGAGAATGGCTGGACCAATTTGGCTATTTTTGATTTTGAAATATTTGTGGAAGTTCAGGGAAGGATTAAACGGTGACTAACATAAATAATAACTAACGTAAAATAGTAAAAACGACAATTTAATTTTCCAATACAAAAAATGATTTGTTCGTTTTGTTGTCATGGAGAAACTGTCAAAGCGGTACGAAGTCCGCCGGTCAGCTAGTATAATATATACTGGCCTGCAAAAATAAGTACTACACTTTTAATATTTATTTATTTTCTAAACTATAGAAGTTAGAGATTTTTAAATAAAAAACGTTTTGCAGCAATTTTTATCAGCTTTCTTTAAAACTAAAGTAAATTATACATTAGTAACATTTTCCTTTTTGTTTCGAAAGTATATCTTGTGTACTTAAAAAGTTATTGCAATTTTAAAAGTGTGATACTTAATTTTGCAGGCCAGTGTATAACCTTTAGGGGTTTGACGTTTGGTTGCTGTTATGACTGTGAACTGCCACCATGGCTTTTTCCCATTATGCACACTTCTCAAAACCTCCATTTACCAAAATGTCTATTTCCCATTATGTGCACTTCCTAAAGGGGCCTTTTCCCATTATGCACACTTCTCAAAACCTCCATTTACCAAAATGTCTATTTCCCATTATGTGCACTTCCTAAAGGGGCCTTTTCCCATTATGCACACTTCTCAAAACCTCCATTTACCAAAATGTCTATTTCCCATTATGTGCACTTCCTAAAGGGGCCTTTTCCCATTATGCACACTTCTCAAAACCTCCATTTACCAAAATGTCTATTTCCCATTATGTGCACTTCCTAAAGGGGCCTTTTCCCATTATGCACACTTCTCAAAATCTCCATTTACCAAAATGTCTATTTCCCATTATGTACACTTTCTAAAGGGGCCTTTTCCCATTATGCACACTTCTCAATACCTTCATTTATCAAAATGTCTATTTATTTATTTAATATAAAAAAAGAAACACATTAATTCATTAATATATTTATTCACTCCTTCTTAAGTTTATACAATTTCCCATCACTAGATGGCGGCACAGACGCTACGTGTTAATCAATATCAATCAGGCTATAAGTAGTAGTATAGTGGTACCTATCAATCAGGGTGTGGTCAGTCAGGCACCGCTGCGTGTTCGACATGTTTTCCATTCAATATTAAACGGATTTCTGACTTTGGCAGCCTTCGATCAATAACGTGCTAGATCCCCGATGAGCGCCTGATAAACGGTACGCTACTTTGGTGCCACGGAGCCGCAATGGCGTTTGAGGCGACAAGTATTACGCAACCTTAATTAATCTTTATTGTTAAGATTTAAGGTTCACAGTAAGCTGAAGTTATTGATGCAATCCAATGATATTTTATGTTTTGTTGTTGTTGTTTTGTGGTTGTGTTGTTGTCGTTGCCTGCCCTCCGTAGTGGCTAGGACAAATTAAGATAATTGCCTGAAATTCACTCAGTCACACATCAGTCAGTGTCACGTCAATACGTTTGTGCCTTCTATAAGTTTTTTGTTGTTTATTAGATAAAATGCCTTCCTGTGTATACAGAAATTGCAAAAACTATACTGCAACCGTGGGAGACAAGAAAAGTGTTTCATTTCATTCGTAAATATTGTAATTATGAATTTAAAATAGAAAATGTTCATTTAGTTATGACATTTGCGATGTTGCCAATTCGATATGCATGAGCGAGAAGCGTGTACTATGTTTTCTGTAAGAGTGAAAGAGAGAATCAGGTGAATTCAATGAGCTCTTTTGTCAATAACCTTAAATAGTTTTTATCTCTCTTTAACAATAGGTTCGATATGACTGTGTTTATTTTCTTTCCCTTTCGACGTGTATTATTACGTCATAGAAACAATTTCGCCATTTTTAATGCAATTCATTCGCGTATGACTAGTCTATATATAAAAGGTCATTGTGCTATTTGTTTGTGACATTTAAATGTATAGTGTATGAGCATAAGGGACCACTTTAGAGATGCATTTTTGGTCCAGATCCTTTATCTACTACATTAATGATCGAAGTTACCAGCAATTGAATACGTATACCACCTGCTTCCAAACTGTCATCCAGAAAAAATTTTAATGACATCCTATACTATTTCTATGGCGACGAAAAATTGTTTCGATTGGTTACTGAGTTGATACTGGTGTCACTGTGATGCCATTTTTATTGCTGCAGACTGCCATAGTCTAAATTCGAGATTTTTAACCTTTTCACCGCCAACAACTTATATAGAAGTTCGAGATTTTCGTGCCGTCCACGCCAGCACTTCTATAGAAGTTCTTCTTTGTACCTACTTTATTAAAATACATTTATACGTTGGCGTACAGCGGGACATCGCGTGCAGGATAGTTGGGCGGTGAAAAGGTTAAACGATAAAAAAAATAACGAGTCTTACAGTAGTCGCTTGTGATGTGTAACATTTGACATCTCACCTTTTGAAATCTATATTACAATATAAAACAGAATATAGAATTATTAACAATGACGTACATTTTTTTTACAAATCATAAAGAGAATGCAGTAAATACAGTAAAGACATTTGACATATCAAAATGATGACACAATATGTCACATATAATAATAATAAGTCTTGTTCCTAATATCGATTTTAAAAGAGATGTTCCATTTTCGTATGGAGGCTGGGCCCCCTAATTCTTACAGTGATGAAATTATATTTTATGAAAAGAGCACAAAGTAAGGAACCTTTCCATGTATTAATATATTTTTAAACATACCCAAACATTGTATTATAATAAGAAAGGTCAGATAATAAAAAATCGTAAAATAGCAACCCTAAACTTTTTCTACCTTGGCAACTTCGCTTTTCTAATGTAGGATTAAAGTTCAGCTATATAAAATAAACACTTAAAACTTTCATTATAACCCAAAAATAATAAGAAAAGCTTGATGAAGAAAACAAAATTTCAAGTTTTTAAATATTTTTTTAATTATGTTGGGATCTTTTTATATATTTTTTCTTTTTGGAAACATCATCTCAGAAGGCAGATCTATCAGAAAAGCATCACTTCAAAACTGTAATAAAATAAGGGCTCAAAAACGAACATCTCCATTACAAAATGGCGCGCGCTTGCGCGATTCCGACTCCGTATATGTTTTTTTACAAATCATACAGAGAATGCAGTAAATACTCATTAGAAGATATGTCACACTGTTATCCCATCTTGCCGCGCAAGTTTCGAGAAAATAGATTGTAATGTCAGCACCTCAAATATCACAATCACAAACACAGTACATTGTACTTACTGCGTTCATAAATTGTGCGGCAGTATCACACAAATTATTGTATGTATAGAAGACGAGCCGATCTCACTGTTACGACCCTACTTCCGTCCCTTTTTTTACGAAATCACTCCCACAAATTGTATATATAGGGTCTAACAATATCAATAAGCGAACGTTTAAGGGGAGCATCTATACATCACATTGAGCATGCTCACCAAATTTGGTCCAAAACTACAGGCTCGTTACCGAGATAATCAACAATACATTATCTTAATTCACCAAAAAATACACCCTTTCCAAACCCGTACAGCTGTACTACACGCACGCAAAGATAGCCGTGTATGTATGAATGTCATACAATGGTTTTTCAATTGTGTGCGTGTATATCTGTACACTATCTTTTTATTGACGCTTGCATGCGTGTTAGTAAAGATACAGCATGTTTCATGATGTGCATTATTTTAATTGATTTAGTCTGTTAGAAAACATAACTTTGAAAAATCACTATAAAACTGGAGCCCATTTTTTGTTATTGTATTCAGAATGATGTATAGATACCGCCCTTAAACGTTTGCTTATTGATTTTGTTAGACCCTGTATAGAAGGCGAGCGGAAAGACGTTACACATCTAAAAAAAAATCCAAATAAGTTTATTTCAATATACTTAGATGTCTGCCTGATGATCTAGAGCATTTTCTATTTATAAATTGTATTAGATAGTTTTAAAAGTTTAGAAAGTAGTTTAAATTACTTTGTAAATATTATGTAAACAAAAAAAAAATAAAGACATTTAATTTTTGACTTTGACATTAAAATTAAACGTTTAGCCAATGTGGCGCCATCTTTTGACACATTTTCGCTTAAAACCTCTTCTAATTTCTTCACTTCTCTCTCTCCTTATAACGAAGCCCTAGTGCTCCTCCGACGCCCCGAGCACGGCGCCACTGTAAGCTAAGTCCCAATAGTGTTCGACGCTATGCTTCTGAAATAACTCGCGGGCCTGCTTTTCTGTCGGCATCACCTGTAAAAAATACATTTTTTAAAGGAACCAAGAACAATTTATAATTTATGAGATTTATGTTTTTGTTCGGTTAAATGACGATCTTTAAAAAAAAGAAAGTTAATAGTCAATACCCTAATAAACTGATACTGCCTTTAGTCACAACTGCGTCATGTCATGTGTCTTTGTATATATGTGTATTATGTATGTAAGTATATTTTTTTTTATTTTTTATTATTATTAAGTCTATGGCTCTTTTTATGGTTCTATATTTTTGTTTTTAAGTTTTAGTAAGTACTACTCATTCAGTTTTGTAATTTACTCGGTGATTCTATTTTCTTATTTGAATAAGTGGGTAACTGTTATTGGCCCTAAAAACCATGCTATAAACAAATTGTATCTATGTAAGTTGATGGCTGTTGTTATCCTAAATAAAAAAAAAAAAAAAAAAAAATGTGCAAAAAACAGTTACGTAATGGCAATCAAAATTTATAATAGGCTACATGATGACATGAAGGTGATGCCAATAACTGTGTTTAAGGCGACGCATTGGAAATTTACGTGGCGGGGATCTTGATTTTTCCCAACAATTACAAAACATATGAAAGTGATATTTGATGACATGATTTTTCATTTAATTGACTTCATTTTGCTAGTTGCAGAAACATGATTTGTCAACTTTTATAACAGAGAAAAAACATATTTTAACACTGTTAATAATATATTAAAGTGTAACAATTAGTTTGCTGGCGTCTTGGCTCAAGCTGTAAGCCAGCAGACTCGCATGCTTATAAATAAATTTTAAAAAATAGGGAAGGCTCGTGCCCCAGCAGTGAGGACACAAAACGAGCTGATGATGAAGATGGTGACCACGACAAGCATGTCTGTATGATGATGATATTTTTATTTTTAGTATTAATATAACTATAGTTTGACTTTGTTTTACCTAAACAATTTTTGACTTTTACTAGAGTACTGTAGTGTTACTGTATGACATTGTGGAAATTGAAACTTTTACATAATTATCTGATGTAACATTCTTAACTTGGATTTTTTATTTTGTTCTTTTTTTTTACATGTTGTGGTTGTCTTCTATATATTTTTTGTGTTTTTTTGTAATGTAAAGTGTCCTGCTATGATAGGGCACTTTCCAATATTGTTGACGCTGTAAGGGAGAAAAGAGCTGGACACTTGCTGAGTTCGTTGCCGGTTCTTCTCAGTACAAGATTTCCCGCCCAGAGTAGACTTACGAACCGATGGCATAGCGACATTCACAAGAGCTACTTGTAGCCTAAACTGAATAAATGATTTTGAATTTTGAATTTTGAATTTGAATTTTGATCCCACCTTAAACTTGATGTCCCCGAAGGACCGCTGCTTGGTGGCGCCCTCCCACACGAGGCGGCAGGTATTAGGAACCTCCACACCTTCGGCGTCCTTCACCATATCCTCCTCCCACTTGATGCGGTGCAGCATCAGTCTGGAACAAGGGTTTCTTTTTACAATTTCTATTTTCTGACATTGGCATAGTATTTATATTATAGACATGTTAACATGGGTACGGGAATCTAATATACACATCGGGAATATACACATATTACCAGACATCCTGTATTCATCAGCTTATTAAAATTAAATAATAAATAAATAAATGTTTCCCACATTCACACAGATCATCTAGCCACAAGAAAAGCTTCCTTAAGGGTGCGCCGTCCTTAAGTGACAAGTGTCATATGTTTTATTTGAAATGTCGTCGTCCATATTTATTTGATGCCGCGCGGCCATACTAATTTTGTATGGGGAATTTAAGGTGCTTAATAAAAAATAATTATTTAAATAACCACTTGATGAATCGAAAATGTAGTCTAGCAATTTGTAGTTTATCCATTGATGATTGTTTAGACAAAATCAGAGGTACAATAATTTAGATAAACTATAAGAAATCTACTAAACGCCGCCACTCGTTTTCATGATTTTTGCCCAACTTTAAATGATATTGTAGAAAAAACTATGGCGTGTTATGAATTTATGGTTCTGACAAATTGTAAACACTTTCCCTATGATACTAAATATATATTTTGTTCATTTAATACGATAGTATTTTCAATTATATCTACTTAACCGTAACTGCATTTTTGGCATTTTTTGGTCGGCGCACCCTTAAGAAACTCGAGAAATGGTTAACTAGACAACGGATAAACATACTTAATATACTTAAATACATACTTATTATACATAGGAAACACCCAGACCCGAGACAATTTTGAAAAAAAGGTATTTTCTAAGTTGATCCGACCGGGGATCGAACCCGGGACCTCAGAGATGGCGACACTATGAAAACCGGTGTGCAAGCCAGGTCGTCTGACAATTCCTGACTAGTTAGCGTTTGGCCGCCATCTCTTGATGTTAAGTGATGATAAGGCCAATGGTGGAAGCGCACTTCACCCGGGATCCTCTTCTAGTGAGGCACTGGCTATCTTATCTCTATCTGCCGGAACACATCAATGCTACAAACAATGATGTTATGGCGACATGTTTAGATAAGATGGTGGTAGCTAGCCAGGCGGACGAACAAGCCCTACCACCAACCAAACCGAGTACACAAACATGTACCCCCCGCTGGGAATCGAACCCGGGACCTCTGGGTCGGTGATACCACTAGACCACAGAGGCAGTATTAAAAGCATTAAATAAAATGAAATAAAAGATGATTCCTACATGCATTCGCGTTTTCGTAAGCGTGATCAAATGGTGATCACAAATATATCTTGTGAACCGAACCCGGGACCTCTAAGCCACGACCCTGTTGGTCTAACTACTATACCAAAGAGTCGTCGTCCAATCTGTGTAACAACCATGCCATTTTTGGTCACCCATCATTTCCTCGTCTTCGGTGACAGCAGCGTAAAATTTACGACAGTCTGTTGTAACTAGCAACATAAATTTAATTAAGAATATTTTTGCCGTGTGGCAATATTTCTTTCTCTTTGGTTGCGCTCCTCGTGCTGAATACATGGTTTGGCGATAATTTGGCGTATTTATTTTTACCTGAAGAACCACCAGCCCTATAACAATCAAATCAACAGTACGCTGTCCTACATGGTCCTTCGAGCCGGATCATCAGATCATCTTCAGGTAAAAATATATACGCCAAATTATCGCCAAACCATGTATTCAGCACAAGAAGCGCAACCAAAGAGAAAGAAATATTGCCACACGGCAATAATATTCTTAATTAAATTAATGTTGCTAGTTACAACACAGTCGCGTCACTTCACTACATCAGACAACCAAAATCAAGCAATTTTTGGGTCACCCATTCTTTCCCCGACCTCGCTGACAGTAGCCCTACATATACTATTGTCGCGTAACTCTCTTCATCACGCAAACCGTACCAAAGTCGCGTCCATTACGTCCGTACCATTTTTGGTCACCCATCCTTTCCCCGACCTTGCCAGCAGCAGCTTAACATTACACCACTAACCTGGAGGTCTATTGTTTGATGGCCAGTGATCGGAGTAGGTAGAGCTATTTAGGTTCATTGACCGCAAACATTGATGTTAATATGGATATTCCACGGGATTCCGACTAATACTCCGGGATTCGATTATTTGATTCTTGTATAAATATAAGAAATTGTTACATAAAAAAATATATGTGGTTTAATTAATCAAGTTTAGTATCTTTTTATTCTACGATCCTTAAACCCGTCCCTATATTTATAGGAAGTGTATGCTTTCACTTTCATTCGGGGAATATCCATATTATTCTATCATATGGCAAGTACATAAAATAGCTCTACCTACTCCGATCTATGTTGATGGCGCAGTAGACTCGGTCAGTCTGCGATTGCTCACGTTAAGCATCTCTCGTAAAGGCCTGTCATGGGATGGGTGACCAAAACCTCTCACCTCTTGTATTTGGCCTGCTGCTTCGGCCCCCCCTCCACCACCACCACGCAGCAACCCCTATGCAGCACCACCACGCCGGTCATGTGGAGCTGTTGCGCGTTCACTTCCACTTTGAATTTGGCTGAGGCACACTCGAACAAGTCTTGGATCCTGTGGTGAAAGGAGGTCATGATTGAGACTTAGATTTATATGTTAATCACATTAATATTAGGTCCTTACCTATGAAATTGGAGTTTTGTATGAAGATTTTTTAGAAAATTTTATTGTTCATACTAACGTTTTTTTTTAATTTTCTTACCATCTATTAATTTTAACACTATAAAAATTGTAGAGTAGTGTGTTTATTTCACTAGTTAAATATAGCAGACATTAAAAAGAAAAAAAATCAAGTCCCTTCAAAGCTACAATGAAACAAAAGGACAAAGCCGCTAAAAAAAAAAGTTAGTCAATTAAAAAAAAATTGGGCGATAAAGACAAAATGAATAATCATTGTTATTACTGAAGCCTAAGTAACATAGTCCTAATTAAAGGTGTATAATAATATTAACAACCGGTATTAAATTTTAGAAGTAATACACCTATTAATAAGTGAGAAAAAAACTCCAATTTCATAGGTAAAGACTTAATATTATAAATGCGAAAGTTTGTGTGTATGTATGTTCGTATATTTGTTGCTTCTTCACGCTGCAACGGATGGATGGATTTGGATGAAACTCGGCATACAGATAGTTTATAACATGGATTAAAACATAGGATACTTTTTATCTCGATATTCCCACGGGAAAAATGAAAAAAAAACTGAAAAAAGAAAAAAGACGTCATGTTCAGGTAAAGAAAGAGAGAGCGATCTAGTAGAAACTTTTGAAGCGCAATCACTAAAATTATAGCTATCCCTTTCATTTGCGTGCTATTTCGTATCTTGTGTTTTACTAATCAATGAAACTTGTCAATGTGTGCAGTTTTGATTGCTCGGAACAGATTTAAAATGCAAATTACTATGAACGTAACATATCTATAGTTTATAATATCACTAGCGACCCGCCCCGGCTTCGCACGGGTGCAATGCTGATACACGCAACCGCTATGTCCCTGCGTTTTAAATCTGTAATATCTTCGAAAATATTCATTTAAATTACATGCTGTAAAGGGCCATATGGATCTATAATAAATGCACAATGTATTGAAGATACTTAATTGGATAAGGATTAATGCTGTATTGCTTAAAATAGCTTCGTAAATAAACCATTATTTCTCGTAAAAAGTAAAGGATAAACACTTATTATTGTGGGTTATCCCTAAGAGATAGACATATACCATCGCGGACTTTTTTGTAGACCTTTTTAAGGTGTACAATACTGTAGTACATTATTTTGATCTATCTCGTAGGGTTCGGCCAGCGTTTGCAATGTAAGCGCAAAAAAATGTGAAACCTCTAAAATTATCAGTGTTTCTCTACTATATCATGCATGTATTTATATTATACATGTAAACCTTCCTCTTGAATCACTCTATCTATTAAAAAAACCGCATCAAAATCCGTTGCGTAGTTTTAAAGATCTAAGCATACATACATAGGGACAGCGGGAAGCGACTTTGTTTTATACTATGTATTGATTGTATGTGAGTATCAGATATTTCGGCACAGTTGCATGCGTTATTATCACGAAGATATTGCGGGTGGGTATTTATGAGCTGACAAAACGATCTACCCTCCTTAGACGATTTTACGTTCGACGCCCATACCACTGGTTTCTAAGTCACTATTCACTCGAAATTGCTCCGAAGTTGTGCCGAAATATATGATCATCATCATCATCATCAGCCTACACTAGTCCACTGCTGGACATAGGCCTCACCAAGTGCACGCCACCGAGCACGATCCGCGGCTTCTCTCATCCAGCTCTTGCCAGCCACCTTGCGAAGATCGTCGCTCCACCTAGTCTAAGGGCGTCCTACACTACACTACACTAAATATATGATACTCACAAATAATAAGCATGGTCAGAATAACGTTATTAATTACTTTAATTCATCATCATCATCTCAGCCAAAGACGTCCACTGCTGGACAAAGGCCTTCCCCAAGGGTATGAGGGGTATTTGCCGTAATCGCCACGCTTGGCAGGCGGGTTGGCGATCGCAGTAGGTTGAGGGTAACCTCAGAGAGATGCTGCTGCCCATCCTCTGGAATGGTCCCTTAGTCGACTTTTACGACACCCACGGGAAGAGAGGGGGTGGTGCAATTCTTTATCCCCGGCACCACACAGGGCATTACTTTAATTATTGTAGTTTAATTAAAATACCTGTATACTGAAACGTGCACCCCCATCGTCGTGTCTTCGCGTATTTTTCGATCAACCTGTTAAAGAAATAACCACATTAACACATGTGTACACACGGCGGCAGATCAACCTACCCAAAACTGTCAAATTTCTACAATCAATTTTGAACTTTATTGTTTGGTTATAAGGATCAATATTAATTGGAGAAATTTGACAGATTTGGGTAGGTTGATCTGCTGCCGACTGTACCTAGTTACTTTTGGACCACCGTAATAGGTTGCAACTATTTTATTTTTTTTTATTTTTTTTTGGGACGGTAACAAAATACAAATCAAAACATACAATTTTTTACATAGGTACAATAATATTTTTCAATTTGCATTTCAGTAACAACCGAGTAACAACAGTAACAACCAATATTTGCGTTAAATTATATGTAAATAATTATTTGTCTATCTGTAGTAACTGTTGTCGTACCTTCTCCCTCTTCTGGTCCTTGGTGAGCGCCCGGGCCTTGTTGGCCTCGAGATGTGTCTTCTGCCGCTTGGCGATCTGCTCGCGCACCTTGGCCTCGATGGCGGTGGGGTCTTGCACGGCCTCGGTGCCTAGCGCGCGCATCAGGTTCGATATCCTGTCAGGTTATTGTTATAGATCAGGTTGGCGCCAAATGAATGAATAAATAAATAAAATTGGAAATCGAAAAAGGAATCAAACCAGGAACCAGGTTCGATTCCTGGCTGGGTCGGGTAGGCGTTTAATTTTTTTACTGTATTTTATAAATTTTATAAATATTTAATTTAGCTTCAGTGCAGCAATTAGCACTTAAAAATGAAAAGTAAAAAATTAAAATATTTATGGATCAATACAAAACAAAATTAATGAATTTAGTAGAGGACATCATTCTTATTGGGCTAAATATGAAAGTGCCGGCCATTCAAAAATAATTTAATATTCCGTTAGGTTCTATTTTTATAAGCATTTCTTACTATGTGACCAAATCTGTAATGTGCTATCTGTAAATCTGCAGTATTAAAATAATTAAAAATATGTTATTTTTCATGATTTTTTAATCAAAAATATAAATAATAATAATATCAAACAAAATGACACTTATATATGAATATATTCCGTTAATATTACTATTTTAATCATTTGCTTCTAAGATTTTTTTTTTATATTAGAAGGAGGCAAATGAGCAGGCGGGTCACCTGATGGGAAGCAATCACCGCCGCCCATGGACACCCGCAAAACCAAAGGAATCACAGATGCGTTGCCGGCCTCTAGGGCTATTCTGCTGATTTTTTAATCATAAATACCTAATACAAATAACATCAAATAACAGACACCATTTCTATAAGATTATATTCCGTTAATATTACGTACCCTTGTAATCATTCGTTGCTATGAAATAATATCACTTGGGTCATTCTCTACTATATTAAATAAGATCCAAAGATACTACTAATCGGCGTATTGCAGACCTAACGAAGTGTTATGTCGTATTCTTAACCTAATTATTTTCTTACATTGCAAGCTCATGTCAATTATTATGTAATAAAAAAAATAAAAAATAATAATTATAAAACCATACAGAAAGTATCAACAGCAGCGCGTGTGACAGGCGTTCGAAAGTGACAAAACAAACAACTGAATAACGCATTTAAATATTTTTATAATCTATGTAAAAGGACTTCTTGGCGGGACAATGAAGCGTCATGTCTGCGGTTTTGTTTTATTTTCTAAAATTTGTGTTATGTCGAATATTAATGTGAAATAATGGTGGATTATTAACCGTTAAGTGTTCGTGAGTGTGCATGAGTGTTGGCAAATGAAACAAAACAGTGCAACGTCACTTTTCAAAGTCTAGCAAGAAGCTTGCGTAAGGACTTAGTAAAGCCCCACATCTTTACTGAGATACTCGAGGTGTTGGGGGGTATATCATTTCTCACTTCCCATTTCTAATATCATTCATCATCATCATATAAGGAAATATTGTTTATTTATGTATTACTTGTAAGAAAAATTACTTTGACACTGGCTAAATGTGCTAATCGCACGAAGCCATCAACTAAAAAAACAATCTATGTAAAAATATTATCTTTGAACCTCATTTAACAATACAAAAAATGATCCAACAGGTTAGGTTCCATAGTAACAAATGAATAGAATAATATTTTGCGCTTCTGCAGCACACATATATACTGGATGACTTTTTTTACCGTCAGGAAAAAAGAACTGTGTATTTTGTACCTAAAACAAGTTCTATACGTGAGTGTGTTTATAAAATACAACTGATTTTATAAATTTTGGAATTTCCAAAAAAATGCATAAATTTAGAATACATTAGTGCATGCGTATTATTCGTAGGTACTGTAGTAAAACGGTAGCGGGGGAGCGGCGCCCGCCCTGCGCGTGACTGAATGAATTAAATGTCGGAGTAGGGTGGATATGCGTTTGAGTTTTGGTCGGTTTCGTATTTTTATTATTATTTTTCTAATATTCTTTTTTTAAATGTTATGTTAATCAAAATTTACTTAGAATTAGATGGTTATGAGGATAGGTAATTTATATAAAAAAATATATAAAATTATTTTTTTTAAGTGATCATGCTATCGTCACCTATATCATTGACCTATCTCACACGTTTATTTTCCTGACGGTAAAAAAAGTCACCCAGTATAATGTCAATTGTTATTGTTATTTTTAATTGTTTTTTTTGTAGTTTTTTTATGTGTGTGATGTATTAGTTACAAATAAAGGGTTTCCTATTCTATTCTATAAGTTAATGAAATATAATAATGTTTTTGATTGGCCGGCACTTTCAGAATTAGCTCAAAAATGTATGGACGGTGAATGACGTCCTTTGAAATTTGTAACGATTCTTCTAGTTCTTTCTATTCGATTATTCGATTTGATTCTAACGAGAATCGTTACGAGCCATTTCACATTTAAATCCCATAATAACTTTAAAACTGAAATTAATTCTAACAAACCGAGAAGCAGATTTTATTGACACTCTCTAGTTTATATGCGTAAAAGAAATACAGAGATGCTTAACAGTTTTAAAAAAGCTATTTTCTAAATGTTTGTATCGATGGCGCAGTGGTTTACGCGCCCGGTATGGGTGACCAAAAATTTATCATATCTCGCTTCTCCGTGCTTCGGAAGGCACGTAAAGCCGTCGGTACCGGCTGTATTAGCAGTCGTTAACAACCACCAAACATCTTTCACGTCCTAGACCAGCAGGGTCAGAGCAGCGTGGGATGAGAGGTTTGTTTAGCATACCTAAATGTATAATGCCTCTTTACTTACTGGCGTCTCCTTAGCGCCTTTAGTTTACTCGTGCAATAAAATACCAGACAGTACCAAGCAGCTTAACAAACTGCATTTCAAGAAAAAAGTCACCGAATTATTAGTCGATAAAAGTTATTACTACACGCAGGATTTCTTTTAATTAAACTTATGAAAAAATCAAATATTACATAAAATTGTTTTTAATCTGTTTTATTATTAATGTTAACTAATTTTTATTTCTCATGTTAAGATATTTTTTTATTATTATTATTGTTATTTAATAATTTTTTTGGTTTTATTATTATTTTAATCTGATACTTTTATTTATATTACTTACATTTAATTAGTTTTAAGTTTGACATTTAACTTTATGAAATTTTCTATTTTAATTTATTTCCAATTAATTTTCTTTGAATTAAGTAGTTTTGCTCATCCAATTAGGGTTAAATGTGAAAGGACCTGTATCATTTCTTCATTTTTTTATTGTACTTACATAATTCAGATTCATATCCAGATTCTTTTGTCATCTGAGTAGTTTTCTGTACAACAGACTAAACTTTTCTTTATGTATTTACCCCATGAGCAAAGCACAATGTAAAAAACCGTACAAGATTGGCTAAAGAAGGGGAAAACATATGACGACACAGAGAAATTATTATTAGTAATTACATAATTTTTAAGACCATGTAGAAAATTCTAATTAAGTTGAGCAATTAATAATATTATTCGAGTACTTTCCAGTTCCGCATTTAAAATAGTTAGTCATTATTATTGTGTAAATAATAATAATAATACGCGCTGCCTGCGAATGTGTTCCCTGAAAGGTATAATCTGGACCTCTTCAAGGCTAGAGTGAATAGGCTATTTCTAGGCAGGCATGTTCCATCCTCGACCGCACCGTCACTTAACATCAGGTGAGGTGTAGTCAAATGCCTGCCTATAACCAATTAAAAAAAAAAAAAGTTTTATTGTAGAATAAGCACTAACGTTCTGTTCTAGATAGATACCTAATACACAGGCAATATTGATTGCTTAGCATAGGTATTACGTAATACATAATATTATATACACTTACCCCAATTACTTTACATAAGTCTTTTGTATCTAGGCTAAGTTTTTATACAGCAATAAATTTATCTTATCTTATCTTTATAATGCAAATAAAGTATTTGAATCTGAATCTTACCGTAGCTTGGGCTCTGGTGGAGCCTCCAGCCCCAAGCGGACTTTCTCCTGTTCCTCCTTCCAAGCCTCCCGACGGCTCTGGCGACGTAGCTTCTTGCGCTCCTTCTTCGTCAGGAACACTGGCATGTAAGTCGGTTTCAGGGGCTCCGCTGATGGTAGAAAAAAAGCAAAAAAGTTATATTCCTGCTCGTGGAAATTTTTTCAACATTTGTGTTTTTGTAATTTTTTGTTCGCATCAAAATTTGCGTTAAAAATTATATTAACATTTTATAAAATCTTGGGGGAGGCCTTTGTCCAGCAGTGGACGTCTTTTGGCTGAGATGATGAATGTGTAAAATAAACGCGAGTAGATCCTTAAAAGTTGTTTCATTTCAATGTGTAGTGTTCGCGTGAACTTTAGAAAACAATATAAATTAATTTGTTTATGTAAAATAAAACGAACTACAGTGCTGTGGAACCAGCTCTCGGCGGCGGTGTTTCCGGACCATTACGACTTAGGCATCTCCAAGAAACGAGCCTATTCCTTCCTTAAGGGTGCGCCGACAAAAAAATGCCAAAAATGCAGTTACGGTTAAGTAGATATAATTGAAAATACTATCGTATTAAATGAACAAAATATGTATTTAGTATCATAGGGAACGTGTTTACAATTTGCCAGAACCATAAATTCATAACACGCTATAGTTTTTTCTACAATATCATTTAAAGTTGGGCAAAGATCATGAAAACGAGTGGCGGCGTTTAGTAGATTTTTTATAGTTTATCTAAATTATTGTACCTCTGATTTTGTCTAAACAATCATCAATGGATAAACTACAAATTGCTAGACTACATTTTCGATTCATCAAGTGGATATTTAAATAATTATTTTTATTAAGCACCTTAAATTCCCTATACAAAATTAGTATGGCCGCGCGGCATCAAATAAATATGGACGACGACATTTCAAATAAAACATATGACACTTGTCACTTACGGACGGCGCACCCTTAAAGGCCGGCAACGGCTTTACGTGCCTTCCGAAGCACGGAAAAGCGAGAGATGAAAAATTTTTGGTTACCCATCCGATGACCGGCCTTTGCGAAAGTTGCTCATCATCCTCAATTAATAACGCCTCGGTGGCCTAGTGGCAGAGCGCTCGGCCCGATACCCGAAGGTCCCGGGTTCAATTCCTGGGTCGAGCAAAGTGTGTTTCGGATTTTTCGATGCACAGCTCGGGTTTGTGATCATCAACCCGCATTTGACAAGCGTGATGATTAAGCCATTACCCATCAATTGTAGCGATGACTTGATTTCAATAATGGACGCCTTTGCCCAGCAGTGGGACAGTTATAGGCTATTTACTTTACTTACTAATTAATCTTTATAAATACTAGCGGATCGTCCCTGCTTCGTACGGATGACATTTTTTTATATAGCCTACTAGCGGCCGCTCGCGGTTTCACCCGCGTGGTTCCCGTTTCCGTGGGAATATCGGGATAAAAACTATCCTATGTGTTAATCCAGGTTATAAACGACCTGTATGCCGAATTTCATCCAAATCCATTCAGTAGTTTTTACGTGAAAGAGTTACAAACATCCATCCATACTTACAAACTTTCGCGTTTATATTAGTAGGATGCTAGCGCTAATGTAATCTGTCCAGTAGAGAGTGGTTTGTATGGGAAAAGAAAATTGTTGTTTTTACTATTTTCCTCGTATTTTTACGTTTTTTCTACAACAAAAAATAAATCATCCAAACCGGTTCAGCCGTTCTCGAGTTTTGCGATTAGCAACACATTTAGCGATTCATTTTTATTTATATAGATATAGTATATATAAATCTTCTGTGCGTGTGTATATATGTTATTGAACTCCTTCTAAACGTCCAGCCGTTTTGGATGAAATTTTGTGTGTGTTCAAGTGGATTCGAGAATGGTTTAGATTTACAATTGAACCCGGTAGGTGGCGCTGCTATAGGGGTCCATCATGGGATACGGGTGTTCTTAAGCGAATGAAGTCACGAGCGAGCCACTAGTAATGTATAATATATCTATAAATAAGTAGGTAATAGAATAAGAAATAATGAATAGGGCACCTAGAGTGCGATAAAAATGGAAAGTCTCTAGAAAGTAACATAGGATAGCATAGGATATAGTAAACATAGGGCACACACAGTGCATCAAAAATGTAAGCGCTAACCCGCTAGCTTAGGAAGCCGAAAGAAAACGGTAGTAGGTAGTATATAACATCTCCGACATGACCCAAGTCGGGGGACAAGAATTAATAAAAAATAAAAAAAAATAAAAAATGTATAATATATCTAGTTCTGTCATCATCATCATCATCTCAGCCAAAAGACGTCTGGACAAAGGCCTCCCCCAAGGATCTCCACCACGACCAGTATTGTGGTGCTCGCATCCAGCGACTTCCCGCGACCTTCACCAGATCGTCGGCCACCTTGTTGGAGGCCTGCCCACACTGCGCTTTCCGGTACGCGGTCGCCACTCAAGGACTATTCCGCCCCAGCGGCCATCAGTTCTAGTTCTGTAAATGACGTATACTTGCATAGAAACTATCAAGATCCCCCTTCCTCCCGGACCTCGATTACGAGTAGACGTCTCACTAACCTTTTTGAATTTTTTTTAATAAATATCTAAATATAAAAGTTTCACAACAAAAACGGATAATAAAATAGGAGTGCATAGGCATAGAAGAGGTCGTTGTTATCGTCACGCCCCAACAAGTGCACGTAAGTTACGTCACTAGACGCTTCTCGCTCCTCACTTTTACTACGCCATTCGCCAGCTTTGCTCCAGGCTACCACTGTGATCCTGGTACAGCCCGATCAAATTTTTAATGAAACACTACGCTCAATCCACGGAAAAGTACCAGGCGAGCATAAAACAAGCAGCAATCGTTCTTCTCGCCATACAACTCGCTACGAACCCGATGTGTGCTACGACTACGAGTGCTGCGTTGAGCTAAGTGCGAGGGTCCGCCCACTTACTACGTCCCTACAAGTGCTACGCGTTACGACTTGAAGACGGGTACCTAACCTGTGCCGAGGTGACCTCCTGTTGTGTTCTGCGCTCCTAACTGTTGGAGCACTCGCTAGCCACACAACTCTCTTTAGTTGCGAAAATAATAGGTGACATTTATTTGTTGTAAACACATCATACCATTGTTACCTCTTCAACACTCTTACTATCCTAGTACAATTTAAGGAAAATGGACAAATCATATTCGGACTCAAACATAAACATGGCGAGTACTACTGATCAAACAAAACCACCTAATTTTGTGTCCCAACGACTTGTAAAGAGAAAAAGAGAGTGTGATTGTGTTGAGGAGTTGGACTCATTCAAGGAAGAAATAAAAACAATGTTTCAGTAACTGATCTCGTCGCAAGAGGAAATGAAAAAAATCACACCCACACTCATTACCCTTCAAGAAACAAACCGCAACATCGAGAACTCTCTTTCGTTTCTCACTGCTCAAAATGAGGAATTAAGAAAGAAGATGGAATTGTTCGAAACTCAAGCAAGAAAGGACAGGGAAAACATAGCATTATTGGAAGACAAAATAGAAGAGCTGCAGAGAGAAAAAAGGAAACAAAGTATAGAAATAAAAAATGTCCCAAGGACTAAAGATGAAGATAGGACTAGCTTATTAAACATGACTATAACTTTGGCAAAGAACGTAGGTTCTCACTTGAATAAGTCTGATATAAAGGACATTTACAGAGTGAAAAGTACCAAGGAAGGAATAAGAAACACACCAATTGTTTTGGAAACGTCTTCAACAATTTTAAGGAGTGAGTTATTGAAAAACTGTAAGTCTTTTAACGCAAAAACGAAAGATAAACTCTGTGCAAAACATCTAGGTCTGACTAAAAATGAAGACACGCCCATCTATGTCACCGAACAACTGACAGCCAAGGGCTCCCGATTGTTTTTTTTGGCTAGAGACTTAGCCAAATCAAAGGCATACAAATACTGCTGGACCAGCTTTGGCAGGGTATACGTCAGAAGAGAGGATAACTCACCTATAATAATTATAAAAAATGAGGCACAAGTGAACATTCTCATACAGGAAGCATGACTTTATTATTTTTATTTTATCTTTTACTTTTCTCTGTCTAATTTTGTTATAAATCAACCGCCAATTGCAAACAGCGGTTTACAAATAGCTACTTTATACACAAAATCTACACACGCACACATATTATACACTTATAATTTTACGAACACCAATGCTTGCCATACACAAACACACAACACATCTTACGCCAATAACACTTATAAAAATTTTAAACACACATCTACTTACATACATAATAATGTTAAAGCTTTATTTACAAACATGTCAAAGTATCTGCTGGCCTCTCTATTATACAACCTATTACATAAACAAACAAGAGAATCTCTAAATACTGTATCTCTGTATAATACCAATTTCTATGAATAATACACTAAAAAATATGAACGAGTTAGACCAAATTCAAGTTGCCAAATCAATAAAATGTGACATAAGTGACTTACCTAAACATATCAATAAAAATACTTCCGACCTAAATATAATCACCCAAAACATTAGAAGCATATACAGCAATTTTGACGATCTACAAATAACAATATCGCAACTGGATTTTGAACCAGATATACAAGTTTTAACGGAATGCCAAATAAATTGTAATAAACCAATACCCAATCTTACTCAATACCAATCGTATGCTACTACAAATCACCTGAACAAAGCTGATGGTGTTGTAATATACATAAAAGATCATCATGTTGTATGCGTAAGAGAAATCTTCCTTCAACATGCCTCATGTCTACAGGTGGTTCTAAACAACATTGTGATCATTGGAGTATACGGATCTCCATCAAATTCAAACGCGGAACTCTTTATCAACTCCCTAAATGAACATCTACACACTATGGCAAACTGTAAAAATATTATAATAACCGGAGATATCAACATAAACCTAAGTCCAGGACCTAATGATCACTCACAGGGACGTAACAACCGACTTAACTACTTAGATATGTTATCCTCTCACGGAGTTTTAACTGGTCACTCTTTACCTACCAGAGATACAAACTGCCTCGACCACTTTATGATTAAATTAAACACAAATAGTAACTCTGCACTTATATCTGTTCTCGAAACAACAATTACAGATCATTGCCTGGTATTGCTAAACCTAAAAAAAGTAACTAGAAACAGTAATCGTCACAAAAAAAGTATAAAAAAAGTAGAGTATGACGAAGCGTTAAAAACCTTAGCACAATCAAATATACATTCACTACTTAATGCTACGGATCCCAATACTATAGCTGACATTCTAATTAGTGAAATAAAACAATCTATTGATAAAAACACCAAAGTCATAAAACTTAGTAGAAGCAAAAGAATAATTAAACCCTGGATTACTGCTGGCATCCTAAGATGTATAAAAAATAGAAATAAAATGCACAAATCTTTACATAGTGACCCTGAAAATGAAATCCTAAAAATAACTTATCGGAGGTATCGGAATTATATAAACAATTTAATAAAAAAGTTAAAACGTATCTATGAAAGAGATCAACTTGCAAAGTCAAAAAATACTCCTAAATCACTATGGAACTGTATAAACAATATAACTAACATGAAGCCTAAGAAATTGAACAACACAGATTTACTTAATATTAAACCTTCTATTTATGAATCAATGAATGAAATTAACACCTACTTTTCTGAGATTGGAGAGAGTCTGGCAAGTAAATTACTGGCGGAAAACAATTCGAATCAAATTAGCTCAACAAACTGCACTCAGCGACTTCCTGTGGAAACCAATTCTCATGACTCATCACAAACTCAAAGCACATCCTTCGTCTTATTAGACACTGATGATGAGGAGGTTTATAAGGTCCTTATGAATCTCAAAAATGATAGCGCACCTGGATGGGATGAAATAACTACAAAGTTTTTAAAGGGAGCCCACGAATTAATCGTACCAATTATTTGTCACCTAACCAATACATGCTTTAAGCTGGGAATATTTCCCAATGCATTAAAACAGGCAATTATTATCCCCGTATTTAAGAGTGGTGACGGACGCAGTGTCGGCAATTATCGTCCTATTTCTGTCCTAACAGTTATATCAAAAATATTAGAAAAAATAATAAATACCAGATTGACAACTTACCTAAACAAATATAATATTCTATCAAATTCACAATACGGGTTTAGACAGGGACTATCAACTGAAGACGCAATTTTGTCCTTGACGACTTCAATAGTTGGACATGTTGACAAAGGTGAGAAATGCCTTACAGTATTTATAGACCTTAAAAAAGCCTTCGATACTGTCTCCGTCTCCACTCTTTTACAGGTTCTGGAAAAAAATGGAATTCGTGGAACCCCCCTTGCTCTCTTAGAAGATTACTTAAAAAATAGGAAACAACAGATTAAAATTCAGGATCATATTAGTGACCTGCTAACACTTACATCTTATGGGGTCCCACAGGGTAGCGTCCTTGGCCCTACCCTTTTTCTTCTTTACATAAATGAGCTGTGTAACTTAAACATTTTAAATGGGAAAATTATCTCGTATGCAGACGACACGGCCATCATCTTTACGGGTAAAACGTGGGACGAAACCAAGAGGATGGCGGAAGCTGGTCTTGTCAAAATTAAACAATGGCTTAACTTAAAATTACTTACTCTAAACATAGAAAAAACAAACTACATCTGTTTTTCCCCAAGTATACGGACTCAGCCAAACGACACATACCAAATTAAAATTCACAATTGTGGTGTACCCTTACTTAATATATGTAATTGTCCCCCTATTAATAGAGTTACCACAACGCGATATTTGGGTCTAACAATAGATCGCCACCTATCTTGGCATTCACATTTGGATACGTTGATGAAAAGGATAAGAACGTTAACATGGGTTTTCAAAAAGCTTAGAAGTATCACGCAAAAAGATTTATTAAAAAACATTTACATAGCTCTAACACAATCTATTTTAAGTTATGGCATTTCAGTTTGGGGCGGTAGCACTAAGACAAAACTCCTAGAATTAGAACGTACACAAAGGCGACTACTTAAAGTTATGTACTTCTTACCGTTCCGCTATCCCACAGAACAACTATATTCTCACGCAGATCTTCTTACTGTAAGAAAATTATACATTCTATCTACTGTTTTAAAGCTACACAAAACCTTAACTTATGACCCCGACATCTTAAATAGAAGAATAAACCATAAAATAGTCCCTATAAAGCTAACAAAAACAATCTTTGCCGCCAGGCAGTATACTAGACAAGCTAGTTTCCTGTACAATAAAATCAATAAATTATTAAACATATACAAACTAACAACACAAGCTTGTAAAATTAAGCTAGTAGTATGGTTAAAGACACTTAGTTATTCAGATACTGAACAACTACTTAAATAATACACATCAATAATACACACAAACATACACACATACACACACACACACACACACACACACATACACACACACACACACACACACACACACACACACACACACACACACACGCACACGCACGCACACACACACACACACGCACACGCATATTTGGTACGAAATTATATACAAACACTAAAACACTTATTACCGTTATTCAACTTTGTAGGAATGTAATTTACTTATAGTTTTTAGTTTTATTTAATTCGATAATCGATCGATCAAATTGTAACTACCACGGTCTCTATGGGCGGTGACTACCTAAAACAGGTATTTTCTTACTTAGTAGGTATGTCACCACAGTTAAATTGTAATCAAATGGTCTGTTATGAATAAAGCATTTTTGATTTTTGATTTTTGAAGATGATTCATAAACACTATTCATAGTTTTAGTAAGGTATGTTGTTTATGCGTTAGAGCTATATGAAGCTACAATAAAGTCTGTGCGATGCTATCAAAATATAGATATATGTATATATATATATATGTTTTATTACTTTTTTTAAGGTGCTCGATCTGTGATTGCTGCGAGCAACTTTCGCAGAGGCCGGTCATCGGATGGGTGACCAAAAAATGTATCATCTCTCGCTCCTTCGTGCTTCGGAAGGCATGTAAAGCCGTTATTGCCGGCTGCATTAGCAGTCGTTAACAACCACCATACCGCACTGGGCCCGCGTGGTGGTTTATGGCCCGTTCTCCCTATCCATCCATAGGAAAGGTTCGTGCCCCAGCAGTGGGGACTTAAAATGAGCTGATGATGACGATGATACTCTCACGTCATTCTCCCAAAAACTACGTACGAAATAAAAACAAACTAATTATACCTAACTCTCGACTTAAACTACATTCATCAAGCACACAAGCCATGGCTGTAAAGACATACAATAAACTACCAGAACATATAAAAAACATAGACGGGGAAATAGAATTCAATAACAAATTTAAACAATTACTAATTAGAAAATTATATTTAATTAATTGATGTTTTTATTTATTTATTGGTACATGTAATTTAATTTCTAATGTAATTTAATTTCTAATATATCGTTATTTTAATTCATTTAATATTAAATTTTTATCTCATTATTTTTTTTTTTTTATTATTTTTTTTTTATTTTTTTTTTCCTTGGGGGAGGCCTTTGTCCAGCAGTGGACGTCTTTTGGCTGAGATGATGATGATGATGATGATGATGATGATGATGATGATGATGATATTTAATTTTTATGTATAATGTAACTATAAGTTTAAACATATAGGTATAATTTTTTAAGCTATATATTTGTAATACCTGCAAAAGGTCACTAACTTGTAAAAGCATAATACGCAATTACGGAGTATTTAAGTGATAAATTTTAGAAAAACATATTTGAAAACATCATCTTATTTTTTATTATTATTGTTACTATAATAACATAATAAATATAATTTGAATTATATATGTATATTTATAAATAAATTTTAATAAATAATGTAATTAATCAAAAGTATAATTATTGTACAGAAAATTAATTAATTAATACATATTTTGATTTATAAGCATTAGAATAAGATTAGATAATAATTTCCTCTCAAAACATTGTCGTGGCCAATCCGGGTGCATAACGTTCTATCTAACTAATATTGTAACAACTCATGTATACTTATGGAGAGCACTAAATTATTGAATTGAATTGAATTACGTAGGTACACTTGTTCGTTGAAAATGTCCTAAACACAATCAATAGCTAGTAGACAGGTACCTTTACCTTACATTATCACCAATACCGCTTATTATTTATTATAAACACAATTCCAAGTAGGAGTTGATAACCTTCTGAAAACTGCGCGTAATTGGTATACTGCGCAAGCGCCCGGGTTTGCTTCATTACGGAAAGAAAATGTACAAAAGAATACCAAATCGACCTGCTCCCAAAAACCGAGCGTACAACTCAATTACGACCTAAAAATATCTACAGCGGAGCAGGAAATTGTACGCTACACCAAATCCACTGGCTATCTTATCTCTAGCTGCCAGAACAATGCACAATGCTACAAACATTGATGTTATGGCGACATATTAAGATAAGACGGTGGTAGCTAGTCAGGCGGGCAAACAAGCCCTACCAGCAATCAAATCGAGTACACAAACAAAAAATAATATAAATTCATAAAAATATTTATGGTATTTTTCACTAGCATATAAAAACTCACACGTACAAACGTACCAACAAACCTACATTCTATAGACGCAACGACGTAACGCCTCATAATGGAATACGAATAAGAACAATAACATTTAGCACAATCAGTCTTCATTAAAATTATCGAAATAATATACGTCCAAACTCAATTAACTACTAAAGAAAAAAGCTCCGCAGTGCTTTTAAAAGACTCTTAGCAATAACATGTTAAGATCAAATAACAAATGACTGATTATCAAAATAAAAAACAAAATATGAAAAAGACTAATTTATAAGTGTGTTGTACTAAGTGAATAGGCAAATATACAAACTATTTCGAGATTGACTGCATAAAAAAAGAAAACAAAAATCGTCGAACTAAGTGTATGGACATATACAAACTATTTTGACATCTAAAAAAGTGTAGCCAAAGCCTCAAAATGATGCTGCCAGTGTTTATTGTGGCCGGCATAGTCAATTTGGTAGCGCAAAGCGTGAATTACAACATTGTGCCGAATAAAAATCCTGGTATGGACATCAGAGTGAGAAGAGATGTTTTCGTAAAGCAGTTGCCACCAACAGTTGGAGACCTAAAAGACAACAGTGAAATACCAATCGAATACGATAAATCAAATACAAAAACCAGTTTAATTGATATATTAGCAAGCCCGATTAAGAATCAAAACCGAATGGACATAGAAACTAACATACCGATAGAAGGTAATGATTTATACACAAAAAGCAGAATTACTAACATACTGAGAAGATCTATAAACATTGAAAAGCAAATGGATAAAGAACCAATGTCACCGCTAGAAGAAAATGACTTAAATACTGGCATGCCGATAGAAGATAATAAAATAGATACAAAAGGAAGAATAATTAATATATTGACAAGATCTACAAACACTAAAGAAGAGATAGGCCGAGAAATCATAACACCGCTAGAAGATAATGTTTTAAATACAGAAAGAACATTAATTAATATATTGACACCAACAGAAGAAAACAAATTGAATACAAATACAAACATAATGTATATGTTGACAAAACCAATTGACAATAACGACAAAAAAGTTATCGTTAAACGTGAGGCGTTCACACAATTCGGGTCACCGTACCAATACAACGATAACGTTAACCAAAATAACGGTAACGGTATTGTTAATTCAAATCAGTACCATCAGACGAAGACGAAACACCGCAACTACTTTGCAGACGCTTATAAACTGATCCACGACAGCGTTTTGGGACCAACAAGAAAGCGTAGCCCCCTCCAAAACAACTTGAACAATCTTAATAACGACAACGGATTCGGCAACCAGAATAACGGAAACCAAAATCGACAAATCAACTATTACAATAACTTCTATAGACCGTACAATACAAGTGGTTTGATTGTGAATAATAACGGTACAACTTCGTTCGTTAATTACCCGTATAATCATTTCTATACCACAACGAATGCGCACAATCAATCCTATACAAACCCACCATACAACGGAAGTTATCAATACCAGAATCAGAGGTTATTCAATACCACTTATTCGAATTTTAACGCGCCTACGGATTACAATAATGCTATGTTACATCCCTCGATACGGAGAAATTATACAGTATCTCCATATAACAGAAACAGCAGTACTGCTTTTACATATAATAACGGTATTTATAATCAAACATCTCAATATAACGGATATTATCCAAATAACTTCTACAGCGGAAGTAATACCCCGCTGTATCCTTATAATGGTAATAATAATGGATTCAATAACGGTAATTACAATCCAAACAATTTTTACAATGCAAGTTATAACCAAGTTCTACCTTATAATGGAAATTATAATCCTAACTATATCTACAATGCAAGTTATAACCAATTTCCACCCAATTATGGAAATACTAATGGATTAAATAACAGAATTTATAATCCAAATAACTTCTATAATGCCAATAACCCAATTCCACCTTATAACGGTAATAATAATAGATTTAATAATGGAAATTATAATCCAAATTATTTCTACAATGCAAGTTATAACCAATATCCACCCAATTACGGAAATACTAATGGATTGAATAACAGAAATTATAGTCCAAATAACTTCCATAATGCAAATTATAACCCACTTCCACCTTATAACAGCAATAATAATGGAAATTATAATTCAAATGGCTTCTATAATTCGAATAATAACCCATTTCCACCTTATAACGGAAACAGCAATGGATTTAACCATCAAGTAACACCCTACAACGGAAATTATAATAACCCTACACCGTTTAACGGAAATAATAATAACGCATTCAATATACCAGTCACACCGTCTAACGAAAAACATTACAATACTTTTTCACATCCGGACATACCAAATAACGGAAATTACAGTAACAACGAAAACATTTTTCGCAACAATGTTAGAACAACGACAACGGAAAAAATTAATATAGCAGAAAGCTGTGTGCTGTGTGCTACTTTTAGTTGTCCGGACAAGATGAAACGAGTGGGCTTCCAATGCGTAGATGTGGTCGATTATGATTATGAATAGCTAGTGTTGTGCCGTATCCGTATATATCCGTATACATGACTATTCACTTTCCCGCCAAAAAGTCATAGCTTAAGCTTGAATCTGTTACAGACACACAAAGATACGGAAAGAGAAAGTTTGTATTTCCTATTTCCATTCGCTTGACAATAGGCATGATGACAGTATTAAATGATCAAAATAAAAATGATATTGCAGAAAATAATATGTTGAAAGGATTTTAAAAAAATAATCAGTTTTAATGAGAATAATAAGATTTTCAATAAAATACTGCAATTGGCCATGTTAACTGAAACACCAATCTGAGCAAATGACGTCACGCCACAGTAAACGTCACTCTGCTGTGTCAATATTCTGTTGACTTTCTTCGTTGAGCATAGATGTTTACTGAGGCGTGACGTCACACGCGCGGACGCCATGACACCTGCTAGAGTTGTCGCGCATAATTCAAAGTATATAGTAAAGAATGCTATAATTTGCGCTAAAACTTTGTTCATTGCTCAAATTATATTTTTTTCGGAATTACTGGACGAATACCTACGATATAAAACGGGACTCTAAAATTTGTCTATTCGAAAAACTAAATCCTACTAATATTATAAACGCGAAAGTTTGTAAGTATGAATGGATGTTTGTTACTCTTTCACGTAAAAACTACTGAATGGATTTGGATGAAATTCGGCATACAGATAGTTTATAACCTGGATTAACACATAGGATAGTTTTTATCCCGATATTCCCACGGGAACGGGAACCACGCGGGTGAAACCGCGAGCGGCCGCTAGTCGTAAATTAATTAAGAAACCAATTCTGGAACTGATAATGAAAAAATGTTTTTTGTGAAGTAATAACGCCTCGGTGGCCTCGTGGCAGAGCGCTCGGCCCTGGATCGGTCTCGGGTTCAATTCTCAGGTCGGGCAAAGAGTGTTTCGGATTTTTCGATGCACAGCCCGGGTTTGTGATCGCCAACCCGCATTTGGAAAGCGTGATTAAGCCATTACCCATCAATTGTAATGATGACTTCATTTGAATGATGTAGGCGTTTCCCCAGCAGTGGCACAGTTAAGGGCTACTATATTTGTGAAAAATATTTTAATTACAGATTTTTTTTACTTTATTTTTATTTTTATTTTTCCTTTCATGATTTTAGTTATTGTAATAATCACGACTGTATTATGATTATAAAGACTTTATGTTCTTTTTATTGTACGTTTAGTAACTTTTAAAAAACTTTTGAATCCTACTAATATTATAAACGCGAAAGTTTGTAAGTATGGATGGATGTTTGTTACTCTTTCACGTAAAAACTACTGAATGGATTTGGATGAAATTCGGCATACAGATAGTTTATAACCTGGACTAACACATAGGATAGTTTTTATCCCGATATTCCCACGGGAACGGGAACCACGCGGGTGAAACCGTGAGCGGCCGCTAGTATAATATAAACAACCACATCAGCCTAAATGGTATAACTGATCCAGATTGTATGAAAGAGACGAGTTCAAATCTGGCTTGTGTAAATGAGTTCAAGACTTTTTGTAAATTTAGGTATACGACAACAAAACAAGGTTGGGTTTGATAAAAATACCACATTCAAGTTTTTATTTGCTTAAAATTCTTAATTTAGTTTAAAACTGTTAACCTGATAACCTTTATAGTAGTCTCCTACAGATAATAAAGAAGATAATATTGTGTAAAACCTCAGAACAATAACTAAAGCTATAGAAGGATGGCTAAACTAAAAATCGTGAAACTATGTTTAGTTCCGTTCTATCTTATGGCTAGAAAAGGAGGTTGGAGTGCGACAAATGGTTGACACTTAGTTTTTATTTTTTGTATTGTTATGTCAAACGGTCATCAGATAATCGGTGATCAAAAAAAATCGTTGAGTCCTTTATAAAGTCACTCACTACATTACCTCAAATATGACGTCACAAATCTGGTGACACCTTCGAAATAACGAAAGAAAAGGGACAATCGATCTCTTTCCAATACATCACTTAGGTTCATTAGTTAAAATAGTACGAACTGATGAATGAGTGTTGCTATTTTAGTCCGGTTTCTATAGCTTTAGTTATTATTCTGAGTGTAAAACTGACTACTAATTGTTTTCTTGCTTATTATTACTGTCTAATCAAACGACAATGTCAATTAGTTTAGTGTGCGTCGCCACCGATAGATGGCGCTGTACTACTATTTGTGAATCGCGCTATCGCGTCGTTTACACGATTACATATAGGCTAAGTAAACATTTATTAAATATCTTCGTTCTGGAGTCAAATATTTATTTCATTACCTAATATTTTTTTTACTCCTGGTTTTTGGGAATTTGTACCGATTTGTACAATTACATCTGAGTAAACATCACTACATAGTATAAAACAAAGTCGCTTTCCGCTGTCCCTATGTATGTATGTATGCTTAGATCTTTAAAACTACGCAACGGATTTTGATGCGATTTTTTTAAATAGATAGAATGATTCAAAAGGAAGGTTTATATGTATAAATACATGCATAATTTAATAGAGAAACCCTGATAATTTTAGAAGTTTCACATTTTAAACGTAATTTTAAGCGCTTACATTGCAAACGTTGGCTGAACCCTACGAGATAGATCAAAATATCGTACTACAGTATTGTACACCTTAAAAAGGTCTACAAAAAAGTCCGCGATGGTATATGTCTATCTCTTAGGGATAACCCACAATAATTAAATTTTATCCTTTACTTTTTACGAGAAATAATGGCTTATTTACGAAGCGATGCATATTTTAAGCAATGCAGCATTAATCCTTATCCAATTAAGTAACTTAAATACATTGTGCATTTAATATACGTTAATATGACCCTTTACAGCATGTAATTTAAATAAATATTTTCAAAGATATTACAGATTTAAAATGCAGGGACATAGCGGTTGCGTGCACCCGTGCGAAGCCGGGGCGGGTCGCTAGTGTACTAATAAAATAAAACTTTTCGATGTACACATACGGCGGCAGATAAACCTACCCAAAACTTTCAAATTTCTACAATCTATTTTAAATTTTATCATTTGGTTATAAGGAATAATATTCATTGGTGAAATTTGACAGGTTTGGGTAGGGTGATCTGCCGCGGTGTGTAGTTGTTCTTTTCTTTTCGTCCATATTGCATTATGGCCTGTACATCGCTGAAACTCAAAAAAGGCTTGAGGTGAAAAAAATATCGTAGATACTACAGCATACTTGAAAGGGACTAGACTAAGTGAAAGCATAATATAATTAAATTTTATCGATAAAAAAAAATCACGATCTTACGTTTACTTTTCATCTATTATCAATTTATTTTCAATTTAATGCATATTACTGAGCCAATATTTTAACAGATAATATCATTAAAAAAAAATTTTCCACGAGCAGGGTTTGAACCTGCATTTATTTTTATTTATTTTAGTATTTGTAAAAATATTATGATCGGATGTTAATGACGGTAGTTGTTAACATTGAATGGGCGCCTTTGGCTTTCAAAGTAAAAGTGAATAGTGTTGAATAATTTCGGCGGGCTGGTTAGAACCACGATAGCTCAATTGGAAGAGCACCTGACCCGGTATGTCAGAAGGGTGCAGGTTCAAACCCTGCTCGTGGAAATTTTTTCAACATTTGTGTTTTTCTAATTTGTTCGCAACAAAATTTGCGTTAAAAATTATATAAACATTTATAGATAATATCATACTATATTACCAAGCGACCCTATTAGCGATTTGAAAAATATTATATATATTTTACGAGTAATTAAACTAAAACTTATTCGGCGCTTACGACATTCTTATAACGCTCCAGTCTGTCGCACTTGACCCGAGGTAACAGGCATGTTTTGTTTAATCGAACGTCGTGGTTTATCTTCTAGTGTTAAAATCAAATATACGATTGGCGATTACCTTTATATTGGGTCCTTACCTATGAAATTGACGTTTTTTTCTTACTTATTAGTAGGTGTATTACTTCTAAAAGTCAATACCGGTTGTTAATATTATTATACACCTTTAATTAGGACTATGTTACTTAGGCTTCAGTAATAACAATGATTATTCATTATGTGTCTTTATCGCCCAATTTTTTTTTAAATTGACTTATTTTTTGGTCGCGGTATTGACCTTTTGTTTCATTGTAGCTTTGAAGGGTCTTGATTTTTTCTCTTTTTAATATCTGCTATAATTAGCTAGTGTTAACACTATAAACACTACTCTTAAATTTTTATAGTGTTAACATAAGTAGATGCTAAGAAAATTAAAAAACGTTAGTATGAAAAATATAATTTTATAAAAAATCTTCATACAAAACGTCAATTTCATAGGTAAGGACCTTAAGGGTGGGCCGACCAAAAAATGCCAAAAATGCAGTTACGGTTAAGTAAATATAATTGAAAATACTATCGTATTAAATGAACAAAATATATATTTAGTATCATAGGGAACGTGTTTACAATTTGTCAGAACCATAAATTCATAACACGCTATAGTTTTTTCTACAATATCATTTAAAGTTGGGCAAAGATCATGAAAACGAGTGGCGGCGTTTAGTAGATTTCTTATACTTTATCTAAATTATTGTACCTCTGATTTTGTCTAAACAATCATCAATGGATAAACTACAAATTGCTAGACTACATTTTTGATTCATCATGTGATTATTTATATAATATTTTTTTATTAAGCACCTTAAATTCCCCATACAAAATTAGTATGGCCGCGCGGCATCAAATAAATATGGACGACGACATTTCAAATAAAACATATGACACTTGTCACTTACGGACGGCGCACCCTTAATATATGCGGAAACATGTAAATAGTGCATAGTGGCAATTTAGTATATGTTAACAGTTAATTATCACTGTATGTTTTCCAAATTAAGCAAAATAAATAAATAAATAAAATAAAATATACCCCCTCTTATTGCAAGTTAGCCAGCTGCTTTATCTTCACACAGCAGAATACGTTGGAGCTAGAACGCTGAAACTTTAATATGTATAATCTATACTAATATTATAGAGCTGAAGAGCTCGTTTGTATGTTTGTTTGTTTGGTTGAACGCGCTAATCTCAGGAACTACTGGTTCGAATTGAAAAATTATTTTCGTGTTGAATAGTCCATTTATTGAGGAAGGCTATAGGCTATGTAACATAACACTAACGCTATGACTAATAGATTGTTTGTTTGTTTGTTTCGTTGAACGCGATAATCTCAGGAACTACTGGTTCGAATTGAAAAATTATTTTCGTGTTGAATAGTCCATTTATTGAGGAAGGCTATAGGCTATATTACATCACGCTATGACTAATAGAACGCGGGTGAAACCATGGGGCACAGCTAGTTGTGTACAATCTATATTAATATTTAAAGCTGAAGAGTTTGTTTGGTTGAACGCGCTAATCTCAGGAACTACTGGTTCGAATTGAAAAAATATTTTTGTGTTGAATAGTCCATTTATTGAGGAAGGCTATAGGCTATATAACATCACGCTGCGACCAATAGGAGCGACGCATCAGTGAAAAATGTTGCAAAAACGGGAACCTAAAAAATTAAAAATGCTGCCGAAAGTCACTATTCCACGCGGACGAAGTCGCGAGCAAAGCTAGTTGTGTATAAAGGTGTATAATACTCACTGGGCGGCCGCAGCTGCTGCGGGTGCTCCACGAGATTGGTGACCGCGGCCAGGTTGAGGTTGTCAACTATGTCGTCGGCACCAACGTTGCACGCCGATACGCGTTGCGAGTGCGTACGCGTATCGGCGGTGGACGTTTGTTCTTGCGTTGCCGTTTGCGTGCGTGCGGACTCGCGCTCTTCGGCGGTCATTAGGATTACACTGTCCCACCTGTAGGGAAATAGAACTTATAATATCCCTTCATCACCAGCTCATGATGTCCCCACTGCTGGGGCACGAGCCTTCCCTATGGATGGACAGGGAGAACGTGCCATAAACCACCACGCGGGCCCAGTGCGGTGCGGTGGTTGTTAACGACTGCTAATGCAGCCGGGAGCGACGGCATTACGTGCCTTCCGAAGAACGGTGGAGTTCGAATAGATAAATTTTTGGTTGCCCATCCGATGACCGTCGTTTACGAAAGTAGCTTAACCTGTATAATCCCGAATATGGCAGGTAAGGTAGCGTGCATAGCACTCAACAGTCCTCAGTCAGATTGACAGACAAGAAGATGCGGGTTCGAATCCCGCTTTTCTACAAATACAACGTCAATTAGAAAGCAAATGACAAGCCCGCTTGTGACAGATAAAATAAATTAATGTAATTTTTAAATCTTGACGTGTTTTGACTTCTGTTTCATTTGGACCATGACGATGACGACCGATAACAGTGTTACAGCTGGACCTAGAGTTGTCAATTTGCAATTTGACTTAGTAACAAACAACATATCGTGCTTTTCGAGTATGTTTATAACTTTTTCGGGGTTCTTTTTTTTATATATATTAACGGGTAAGCACAGTGCCTTGATCTCACTTGATGTTAAGTGATGATAAGGCCAATGATGGGAGCGCACTTCACCCGGGATCCTCAACTAGTGGGGCACTGGCTATCTTATCTCTAGCTGCCGGAACACAACAATGCTACAAACATTGATGTTATGGCGACATAAGAAGGTAGCTAGCCAGGCGGACAAACAAGCCCTACCACCAACTAAACCGACTACACAAACATGTACCCCCCGCTGGGAATCGAACCCGGGACCTCTGGGTCTAAACTGGTGGTCTTAGCCACTAGACCACAGAGGCGGTTCTATGCAATATCTGCCATATTCGGGATTATACAAGTAATACGAAACACCCTGTATGTGTATATACACCTAAATAGGCGTCCCAACTTGGATTCCCTACTAAGGATATTTAGTTGGCAGTAGTAGGGTTAACGCATTGGTGGCCGCGTGGCAAATCACTTCTACGGCATCGCGCAAGAGCGGGAAGAGGTGCCGCAAAACCCCGACCCCTCTACCATTCGAGGGAAGCTCCAGCTCCGATCCCGACTCCGACCACTTCTAGGATGCCGCCGAGTCCCCAAGGACGCCGGTTCCAGGCCGCAAAGGCAGAGGTCAGAGCCTCGATGATGACGAGTAAGGCCTGGCGAAAGCGATGGAGCAGCTGAAGCAGCTCGAGGAGGTAGACCACCTGAAGGAGGAGGTAGACCACCTGAAGGAGGAGGCAGCCAATGCTGTTAAGGCTGCTAAATCATTACCCATCAATTGTAGTGATGACATGATTTCAATGATGGAGGCCTTTGCCCAGGAGTGGGACAGTTTTAGGCTGTTTACTTTACTTTATTTATTATGTAAATAATTAAATAAACTCACCATTCTATGTCGGGCACCCGGTCGGAGTCCGGCGCATCTGAAGCCAGTAATGCCAACTTGGTCGCCGATGAGATACCGGTCTTCCTCGCAATCTGGGAGATCTCGCTCTGAAGCTTCTCCAGTTGAGCCTGTTTTACATAGACAATAAGAATCGAGTATTTTTTTTTATACTTAGCACGGCAAATGACTCCATACCACCTGATGTTAAGTGGAAATGGAGTCCAGACGCGAAGACAACTGGTGCAGCGTAAAAACAACGCAGCATCAGTCAACCTCACTCTGCCGGCCCACAAGGTGCTTCTTCACGCCTCGTTTGAAGGACCCAATATCATAGGAAGGAGGGAAAACGTGTGACAGTAAAGCGATGACTCCGGAGAGCAGCACGTGTACTCTTATGGAGGAAGGGAGAAGGTGGGATAAGGTCAAACAGTTCTTCAGAGCACTCGCCGTGGTACAAGCGATAGAAAACGCTGAGTGACGCTATATCTCTACGCAATTGCAGGGGTTCGAAAGTATTAGTGACCTCTGCATTGCCGATAATGCGTATTATTGCGTTTATTGTAAACACACACGACTGCACATCAAACTACAACAAACTGTAACAATTCCTCAATATTCTTTGAATTTTATACCTTTACCATACAGAGTATGAAAAAACCCTTACCGAAGCCGTAATATATTACGCATAGTGCACATCAAACTAAGAAACATTAAGTAAAAATAAACTTTTATTTTTGGGTATCAAAAACAGGTGTTATTTATGACACGCAATGGAAAGCGTGCAACTTAGTGTGCATGTAGCGTACGTACGATAGGAGGCGGCCGGCGAGCCGCCGCATCATTGTGTGCCTTCGACATTCATTGCGGTTTGTAACTTAAAACGTCTCTTTTTAATTGAAAATGGAAGAAAAATACTAATGTTCCTTTAGAAGAAAATTTACTAATAACCTTTTTAAACAGATTCCGCAAAAAAAGTAAAAAAAAAGTTTTGACTTGTTCCTCAAAAAAACAGTAAAAAAAAAGTTTTGACTTGTTCCTATCAGGTTCCCAGGTATGGCTCCATACAAGAAAGTAATAGTAATGATGGGAACAATTTGTATTTTTCGTTTTCGTTAAGCTTCTTTTCATACCCTGTATAGTTCGATCCGATCCGAACCCCTCGGAGAGTCTAGTAGGGCACGGGGACACGCACTAGTGCGTGATGCCGTTCCCTCTAGAAAAACGCAGGTGATTCGTTTCACACGGCTTGAGGAACCCTTTAAGTTACTCGCCGCCCCCAAAAAAGCCCGGTGAAGCTGAAAACGTCTGAGGCAATCAGCAAAAAAACTATGTGTTTAAACATTTAAAGAAATGTGGCAGTTTTGGACCATCTGACGTGCAGAACATGTGTCCATGTTCTAGAAGCTGCACTAAGGGCAGCCTTTCACTTAACGCGATATCTTCCAGGTCACCTAGGGATGGAGAAAATAGATATGTAAAGATGAGGGCGTTCAAATAGTGTACGTACGGTAAATAAGAAAATTTACTTATCTCTTGTCTACGTCTTAGAGTAGACGAAATATTAAGTGTTTTGAATCTTGAGTATGCAGCTATAATAATGATCGGAGCGTCAAGCGCTATCTATTTATTTTTATATTATTATTTAAACACTCGCAGAACACACAAACATAATGAAACAATAGATATTGAGTACAGTTCTAATATGTGAGTGATGGATGTTGCATTACTCAGTAATGATGTATGAAATAAATCACCTTGGTAGGGGTCGGGGGGCGCAGATACGAATAACTACGGTATGAACTTCAAGTGTCTTAAATCTTGCTGTACACCTGTAATGTAGCTTAAAGCTGCAAATGGTGCTGTCTGTATAAGATGCAATAGGTAATAGGATGCAGAGTTTTGGCAGGGTCGGGGGTGACTGCGCGAGTAACTACCTGTCTATGTACCTGTACTGCGACCGGGCGGCGCTGTATATATAGATTACTTGCTACCTCGAAAACACACTAGACCCTCATACTGGAAACTTCCAAGTGTCTGAAGTCTTGGTGTATCGGCCACCTATACGGCAAGCGGCGGTGTCTATATCGACGGTGCAGTACCTGGAGATGATATTATGGAAGGACTCAGTAACCCTTATACTAGGAACTTTCAGTGTCTTGAATCTCGGTGTCCAGCTACACGGCGTCAAGCGATGTCTATATAGATGACGTGCTACTTCGATATGACGTACAAAATCGGTAACTTTGGAAAGGGGGCGCAGAAAACGCAGTGATCTGGAATCCTAGTGTCTTGAATCTTGGTGTATCTACCTATAATATAGCTCACAGTTACTCTGCGGCAGGCGTTATCCAGTTATCTACATGGATGACCCACTATCTAACCTAGAAATGAGACATTGAAGTGAGAGATGCTATAAAGAATGGCACCGACCTTCATCCGCAGCCGCTCCGCCAGCTGCCGGAACTTGCCGGGCGCGTGGAAGCGCAGCGCCCGCCTTGCGCGCGCGGCCGGCTTGGTGGGCACGCGCGGGTCCAGCCACGGCCCGCTCTGCTCCTGCGCGGGGTCGGGCGGCGCGGACAGTTGCGCGCGGAACTCTTCGCGGCGTTTCGCGCGGATGTTCGCCTGCATGGGGGATTTGTGGATAGAGAGATTGATGAAAACTTTTTTTTCTTTCTCGACACTCTTGTTGCAAAAAATGTGGGAGAAGCCGCTGACTCCCGAGACACTGGCGTTTTAGCCTAGTTTGGGTGTCAGTGTTTTCATAGAAATATGTAAATAAAGAATGTATTAATATTATTATTATTATTGCAACACCATAAAGATCATTCAGTCGACCCGCATTTATGAAAGTAATTTTTTTTTAAATATATACGGACGAGTACTGGCCTTCATTTCACCTGATTTAAAGTGATGATAAGGCCGAAGATGGAAGCGCACTTCACCCGGAATCCTCAACCACTGAGGCATACGAAAATGGCATCATTTTGACACATTATTTTCATATAGACACTTTACTGTCTTTCTACACATCAACACTTTTCTTTTAACCTTTTGGCAGTCACAGTCGGCTATAACCGACCGACGATAGCGTGCCCTGTACACCAATGACGATAATGATCGACAGTACGTATAATTTACAAAAACATAAAATAACGATATTTTTACATTTTGAAATCCCCATCCATGTTGCAAGTCATCATGTTCAGCTCATAAGTAACCATGGGTTTAGTAGAACACTAACTAACTAAGCATAAGCGTTTAAGTTATAGAAACCTCCTGAAAAAAATACAAATAAAACATGTCATAGAAAGAATTTGAAAAAAGACAAAGAGTTGAATAAGTTCCACGAGTAGGATTTGTTCGCAACAATATTTGCGTGAAATTATATGTAAATAATTACAGAAAGAATTTAGTTATTTTAACAAGCAAATATTCACAAATTGCTTTTGTGTTTTTTCGTTAACGTAACTTAATATAGAAATAAACCAACTTTTACGGATCTACTCGCGTTTATTTTACACATTACTTATTTAATGTTTATCCTGACGTTTCGAACCCTTTGCAGGGTCCGTGGTCACAGGAAGACTGAGGTGTTGGTCGTCTCATAATTAGTTGGTAGCTTGTATACCCTCATTTAAATTTTATCAGATGCGTTCCGTTTTACGCAGAAAGAGCTTACAGTATCTTTTGGTCTGGCAGTATGGTGTTGGGGCTGGGATTTAATATTTTGTATGATGGGATCCCAGGCTAGTGGTAGATTCCAAGCATCTTCTCTATTGAGAAAGATGCAGGCGTGTACAAACTGGACTATATTAAATCCCAGCCCCAACACCATACTGCCAGATCAAAAGATACTGTAAGCTCTTTCTGCGTAAAACGGAACGAACCTGATTAAATATAAATGAGGGTATACAAGCTACCAACTAATTATGAGACGACCAACACCTCAGTCTCCCTGTGACCACGGACCCTGCAAAGGGTTCGAAACGTCAGGATAAACATTAAATAAGTAATGTGTAAAATAAACGCGAGTAGATCCGTAAAAGTTGTTTCATTTCAATGTGTAGTGTTCGCGTAAACTTAAGAAAATAATATGTAACTTAATATTCTTCCCTTTTATTGTTTATTAATCTTACCTTGAGCGTGGGAGCTACGTGAGTCAGCTGCACCCGTTTGCCACTTGTGTCTATGGTACGCCCCTCTCGGTCCAGAATGAGGGGGGCGGGGCCAGACGAGCCCGCATTCAGTGCGCCACCTAGCAGGAATAATTAAAATGACTTTCAACAGCACATTTTTATTATCTATTTATTAATATACAACATATAACAGAAAGGTGTTGTCAAAATGAAAAGGTACAAAGTGTATGCGATCCAGATCTTGTATGTGTTGTTACTCAGACATATTTATTAACATTTTCACCGCCCAACTATCCTGCACGCGATGTCCCGCTGTACGCCAACGTATAAATGTATTTTAATAAGGAGGTACAAAGAAGAACTTCTATAGAAATGCTGGCGTGGATGGCACGAAAATCTCGAACTTCTATAGAAGTTGTTGGCGGTGAAAAGTTTAACTTTAATTTGTCATGCAATTTTAAATAAAATATTTATATTAGTGAAGTCATGCACGTCAGGCGTGCATAAGCAAGCAGCAGTGATCATAAATGTAAGAACACAGAGGTTACTAAACCACTAGGGCTGTAACTTGTTAATATTGATGTTACATCACAATAGAACTATTTAATTACAAATAGCATAACAAGTTAAAGTTAATAATTATGCCTTAGTAACTCTGCATACAAGATCTAGATCGGATACACTTTGGATCTTTTCATTTTGACCAAACCTTTCTGTAACACGTTGTATACGTAAAGAAAAAGCTTCTTGTACCCCTTTTTGCGTAGTTAAAGTTTATATAGAGAAAAAGGAGCGCAGATTGATAAAACTTACGAATAATATGTGTTACAATACATTGTAAAAACATTGAATATTTTACAAAAAAAAACGACGGGTTGCACTCCGGGAGTGCCGGCAGAAGTGAAAATTGAATATTAACGTTGTGCATTTTTGATATTTTGGAATGGTTAGGGAATAATTTTGCACGAATTGCTTCAATTATCAGTATGAAAGTACTATCATTTATGTGGTAGAATACAATATTTATTTATTGCGCTATCGTACACAAACATGACAATTTATTCGCGCAAGCGCCCTGCGCCGCCTAAACGAAACAGCAGGCATACATTTTCGCCGCGCCGTAGAAAGAGAGGGGGATACTACCTCTCCTACGCCGCGCCGGGTGTCTACTCTCCATCCGTCTTACGAATTTTCGATCAGGTCACGTGTTCTGACGCGAATTTAACATTTTTTACCCATTACAAAAAATGTGTACAACGCCGCTAAAGAAGTTTTCACTTCAAAAAATGTAATTGAAATTATATGTACGCATGCACCGCCCTCCTGCCCGCAAAAACTGCACCCAAGCTGGATAAACGAGTGATTTGGCGGAATTAACACTAGTTGTTTTGTACCATGGATTTCCGCAAAATAAAGCCTGATTCCATTAATTATCGTATATACAGGGTCTAACAAAATCAATAAGCGAACGTTTAAGGGCGGTATCTATACATCATTCTGAATACAATGACAAAAGATGGGCTCCAGTTTTATAGTGATTTTTCAAAGTTATGTTTTCTAACAAACTAAATCAATTAAAATAATGCACATCATGAAACATGCTGTATCTTTACTAACACGCATGCAAGCGTCAATAAAAAGATAGTGTACAGATATACACGCACACAATTGAAAAACCATTGTATGACATTCATACATACACGGCTATCTTTGCGTGCGTGTAGTACAGCTGTACGGGTTTGGAAAGGGTGTATTTTTTGGTGAATTAAGATAATGTATTGTTGATTATCTCGGTAACGAGCCTGTAGTTTTGGACCAAATTTGGTGAGCATGCTCAGTGTGATGTATAGATGCTTCCCTTAAACGTTCTCTTATTGATATTGTTAGACCCTATATTTTGTTAATTACGGTCAAATTTCGACAACTGGGCGACCTCTAGTTATTATTATTCGTGCCCCAGCAGTGGATTGGATTGCAGTGGATTCACAGTTGGATGCCACAAAGCACTCACCAGCCAGCTTCCTCTGTATCCTGGCCTGCAGCTCCGCAATCTTCCTCTGCTTCTCCAACTCCTCAGCCGACACTGGACCTGCCACTGCATAATAAAACAATGTTAATACATTTAAAATATAATTAAAGAAAAGATCAGACGGCCTCCGTAGTCTAGTGGCTTGCACGCCGGTTTCTGGTGTTACCATCTGCGAGGTCCTGGGTTCGACTCCCTGTCGGGTCAATGTAGAAAAACTAACTTTTTCTATGTTTACTCGGGTCTGGGTGGTTGTAGTGCCGTCGTTGTTCCTGATTTCCATAACACAAGTGCTTAAGCTTCGTACCGCTTTGATAATTTCCATCAAGTGATTAAATTCTCCTTGGTTTCTATGACAACAAAACAAACAAATTAAATTGTCGTTTTTAGTATATTTATAGTGTGTGTATATCCTATGTGTTAATCCAGGTTATAAACTATCTGTATGCCGAATTTCATCCAAATCCATCCACCCGTTGCAGCGTGAAGAAAGAACAAATATACAGACATACACCCAAACTTTCACATTTATAATATTAGTGTGATTAGTGTAATATGTAATATAAGTATTTCTAAGAACTCACCAGGTTTGGAGTAGAGCGTGGGCTTGATGACGCTGGGCGGCGGCATGGCGCTGTTCTGCAGGTGGACCTTGAGCTGCTGGGCGGCGGCGGCGGCGGCGTTCACTCCAGGCTTCTGTTCCCTGATGCCTATTAAAGCGCGTTTGCGCTCCTCAATCTCTTTCTGGGCGTTTGCCATCATTAACTAGAAAGGAAGATTGATATGAAATACTTTTTATTGAAAAACACAAATGTTGAAAAAAAATCTTCGAGCAGGATTTGAACCTGCACCCTTCTGACATACCAAGCTCAATTGGGAGAGCACCTGACCCGGTATGTCAGAAGGGTGTAGGTTCAAATCCTGCTTGTGGATATTTTTTTTTACATTTGTGTTTTTGTAATTTGTTCGCAACAAAATTTGCGTTAAAAATTATACAGGGTGTTTGGAAGGTGGGTGCAAAGCCTCAACGGGATGTTAGTATGGCCATCTAGAACATTTTGAGCCACACTTGTCTTAGACCAAGTCTGTTATTATTATAATTTTTTGTTGACCTGCGATTTTAGTGCCAAAAATCCAGAATTTGCTAATTAATTGCTAACAACATTCAGTTTATGTTGAAATGTCTATTTTTTACAATTTATTTTATTAGTGTAATGTGACTCTAATCGTATCGAAGCATTTTGGAAGCACCATTGTTACCAAAAAATAAAGTTACAGGCCATTCAAATGTGATAGAAAATTTGGAAAAATAAAATTCGACTTTAAATGTCAATTTAAAAAATAAAGAAAATAGCTGCAGATGTTCAAACACATTTAAAAACATGCTAGGTTATTGCCCTTTATTTTGAGATATCACTTACGCTGATATCTTACTATTTCTTGAAATTATGGTGCTTAAGCCAGTTAAGATTGATAATATTGATTTTTAAGGATATAAAAAAACATAATTTTTGGTGATCTAACTTCAATTTTCATGTTCAAAATGTCGTCACAATTACGAATACATGGTCCAGCACGTTTTCTTACTTCAGTCGTGCTGATTTTTAGCATCATTTCTATTTCTATTTCTTTTCATCCGTTCAAACGCAGAATGGATTTTCCCCAATAATTCCTCCTTCGTAGAAATTTCCGTCGTGTAGACAAGTTCTTTTGCCCGTCCCCATACAAAAGAATCTACCGGGGTTAAGTCAGGCGAACTTGCGGGCCAAGGAATTGCCCTGTCTCTGCCGATCCAGCTCTCTGGAAAACAATTATTGAGGTGTTCTCGTACAGTTCAAGGTCCGGCATCCGTCATCGGCATCGTCCGGCATATGCTGGGCATCCATCTTGTTGGAACATGATTCTCCTGTCAGTATCCAGTATTGGTATTTCCGCTTCATAAAAGAGGGTTGGTAAGTCGTTTTAAGATCGCCTAACTTAACCCCGGTAGATTTTTTTGCATGGGGACGGGCAAAAGAACTTGTCTACACGACGGAAATTTCTACGAAGGAGGAATTATTGAAGAGAATCCATTATGCGTTTGATCGGATGAAACAAGAAATGATGCTACAAATCAGCACGACTGCGGTAAGAAAACGTGCTCGAGTATGTATTTGTAATGGTGGACGACATTTTGAACATGAAAATTAAAGTATTGTATTTATTTGAAACAAGATAATAATAAAACTACTTAAAATTAAACTTACAAACAGCTATAAACTATATCTACTATTAACTATAAATAAAAAATTTGCCCCAAATCATCCCCATCAGGCAGAGTGCCCAGTAAGCTAGCAGCATTGCCACGTTGGATAGCTATGCTTATACGCTGGCCCAAGTAGCTGCTAGCTCTGGGGTCCCGGGTGGCTTCTACTAGTTTAATAGAAATATCTTTAAAGAGTTTGTGAGCACCCGGGCCCCATGGACCTAAAGTCTCTACCCCAAACGGCTCAAATATGAGATCCCCAGTCAGATTCTCATACTTTCGCCGTTTGAGGTTCTCTGCATGATTTGCAGCCGCGCCAGCGCTAACAGAAGTGCTTGGAATGTGGGACGGTGCAAGCGTATCGACACAAGTTGCATCCCATACCAGAGCCCGTCCCACCTTCCAAGGAACTAGGGTCATGCCATCCGGTCTTTTGCCGTCATCACGTGCCAGACCAGAGGGTTCGAGTACTGCTGGTACTCCAGCGGTGACAAGAGCCCGTCGAATAACGTCATTCAGGCTATGATGACGAGCAATGCGACCAGCACTTCTAGACAGCCCGTGGTGACCGAGACTGCCCACTGGCGCGCCGCAACGACATTGATGAGGGACGATACTAGGGGCGCCAAGACGCAAGGCAGTGGCAAGGCGAAAAGTACTGCGGTCCAACAGAGTACCCGTATTAGGAGATGGTAACGCCTGCAACCAAAGACCTGACTCCCATTTCCCTACAGCTAAGAGGCGAGCGCACTCTGCAGGGCTAGAAGACGTGTTGATAAGGTTATTACGCAACAGTCCGCAGAGAGGCTCGTCCCAAAGCCTTTGGGAAGAGGTGTTTGTGGGATATTCGGAATTCGGGCAAGCTGCACTCCAGGCGGCCTTGGCCTCGTCCAAGTGAGAAACCAGAAGGGAACACGATGTGTGTTCCAGTATCTTGTTGATAAGGTGTTGAGTAGCATGGACCGAAAACAAGAACGCCGGAAGGGACACATCAGTAGTTTTTCGGATACCCAGGCCACCGAACCTAATAGGGAGTGTTGCTTGGGTCCAAGAGCGGTCACTAAAGTTGATGTTCAAAATGTGTGTAAGTGTATGTTTTATGGTGCCATCTAAACTGTTGAGAAGGTCCGGAAATTTCCAGAGCTGACAACACCGCAAGACATACGTGAACTTTGGAACGAATAGTGAAAAACGTAATAAAGTAAAAGCCATGTGACAATTTATTTTAAAAAGGCGATCTAATGTATCACTAAAATTTTGTAAATTTCCATTTATAAAATCTGGGAGGGAATCGTCTAAAATAGGGGACCCCAAGAGGCGAAGAGATTTTTTGTCGATCACATTAAGTTGAGGCGCTACTTCTCTGAAGCTAGAAATAATGGCGTCCCTATCCACGCAACTGTCCGACAGAAAAAGCTCGCACTTACCGAAATTAAGCTCCAAGCCTATGGCTCGGAACTCGCAATTAAAGTTAAAAAGTCTGAAAGGACAGTTGACGCGTCACGTCCTAGGGTTCCATCATTCAGATACCAAACGTTAAATTTTGAATTTAGCTGTTCGATGACCGGGTGGATGGCGAGACTAAAAATGGCTGGGCCCAGAGGGTCGCCCTGTTGGCAGCCGACAGCAGATGAAAGGAGGTGGTTCTTGTATAACAGTTTTGATGGCTCTCTGTAACACTGCAATAAGAAAGGTAATATTGCAGGGGCCTTTAATTTTGTTTGTGCCAACATGGCGGCCCTGTTGACGGAGTTGAAAGCATTTTTAACATCAACTTTTAATAACACCTCACCACCTTTATTAATCAAAAATGATCTGAGTAAAGTAAATTAAAGTTAGATCACCAAAAATGATGTTTTTTAATATCCTTAAAAATCGATATTATCAATCTTAACTGGTTTAAGCACCATAATTTCAAGAAATGGTAAGATATCTGCGTAAGTGATATCTCAAAATAAAGGGCAATAACCTAGCATGTTTTAAAATGTGTTTGAACATCTGCAGCTATTTTCTTTATTTTTTAAATTTAATTGACATTTAAAGTCGAAAATTTATTTTTCCAAATTTTATATCACATTTGAATGGCCTGTAACTTTATTTTTTGGTAGCAATGGTGCTTCAAAAATGCTTCGATACGATTAGAGACACATTACATTAATAAAATAAGTTGTAAAAAATTGACATTTTAACTTAAACTGAATGTTGTTAGCAATTAATTAGCAAATTCTAGATTTTTGGCACTAAAATCGCAGGTCAACCAAAAAATAATAATAACAGACTTGGTCTAAGACAAGTGTGGCTCAATATGTTCTAGATGGTCCATACTAACATCCCTTTAAGGCTTTGCACCCACCTTCCAAACATCCTGTATAAACAAAACAAAAACATTTTACTTTTTATTGATAAATAGGAGCTCGACGATGGCGCAGTGATTAACGCGCCCGGTCCGTGCAATGAGGTCATCAGATAGGAGAACAAAAAGGACAATGGGCAGATTGGTACACGCTTCAATAGCAAAGACATATATGTCGTTGGATAGGTCTTTTCAAATGGAACAACATTTACTATGACAGCTTTGTTGAAATGTTTGTCCGTTCTGAGTTAAAGGTATTAAGAATAAGGTAAAAATTAATAACTATTAATATTGTAATATCTTAGTGTTTACGGGAAAATAACATCAATATCGTTGTATATGTATTTCGTAATTATCAATTGAAATATAAAGTAAAAACCACGTAAACACGTAAGTACTTGATAAATAATAACTACTTCGAAGGTAGCAACAACGTCATAGTAACACTACTGTACGTGTTTGTCACGACGGCGGCGCCGCCGCCGGCGCACCATGGGTACATGTGCGCATATTATATCTATTATATGGTATTTAGCATATGCAGTTCACGAGGGATTTACTGCACAGGCAATGTTCCTAAATGACGTTATTTTAGATAACACTCTACATTAAGTTTTTATATTTTTACAACATTTTTATGTGTTTACGAGGTGTTTACTTTATATTTCAATTGATATTTTACGAAATACATAATATACAACGATATTGATGTTATTTTCCTGTAGACACTAAGATATTACAATATTAATAGATATCCCTTTTTACCTTTTTCTTAATACCTATAACTCAGAACGGACAAACATTTCAACAAAGCTGTCATAGTAAATGTTGTTCCAGTTAAAAATACCTATCCAACGACATATATGTCTTCGCTATTGAAGGGTGTACCAGCTTCCATATATTTTTGCCCATTGTCCTTTATCAAGCTCCTCCATGCATCGGAAGGCACGTCAATCCGTTGTTCCCGGCTGCATTAGCAGTTGTTAACAACCACCAATCCGCACTGGACCAGTGTAGAGGTTAATGGCCCGTTCTTCCTATCTATCTATCTATATAAAGGTTTGTTTCCCAACAGTGGATACATAAAATGAGCTGATGATGATAATGACTTTTTATTGATAAAGAAAAGTTTTGGTGGCCGATTGAATAAACGCTTGGTCTGATAACCCACCTCGGGTTATAGAGTCAGACAAAGCGCGTTTTGGATTAACCCTATTAAATCCCGACAGTGAAAACAAGCAATACTTTTTCAATATTCAGAGTATTTGAGAGTAGGCAATAAAAATTATGTATTTTGAAAGGGTCATGAATATCATCTTTATTATGTACGTACTATGGGGGTCTCGAAGGCTTTACCGGTTTGAAGAACAAATCGCGTGCACGCGCAGCGCCGCCGCCGCTGTGGCTTATATTAAGAGCGAGCGACGCGGTGCAAAGGATTTTCGCCTTTAGACTGGTAAAGCGTATGTGGCCGCCATAGTACCTAGTAAGTTGTGTAGATTATTAAAGGATTACTGTCTAGCACAGCTAACATAAAGTTAAGTTTTATTATGAAATGACCTGGTAGTCTGCCTATGTACCTATTATGTACCTATTATTAAATATGTTTCAATCAGTTTAGACTACAAAAATTTGCTTTTATGAATGTCACTAGACATCCAGTTCACAGGTCTTCAAGGCGAGGTGAAGGAGACTTTGTACTGAGAAGAACAGGCAACAAACCCAGCAATGGCATTTCTCTCTCCCTTTCTTTTAGGGTCAAAATATTGGAAAATGCCTTTTTATCATAGAATATCCCTGTGTGGTGCCGGGGATAAAGAATTGCACCACCCCATCTCTTCCCGTGGGTGTCGTAAAAGCCGACTAAGGGACTATTCCAGAGGATGGGCAGCAGCATCTCTCTGAGGTTAAGTCTCAACTTACTGCGATCGCCAACCCGCCTGCCAAGCGTGGCGATTATGGCAAATCCCCTCATGTATCCTTGGGGGAGGCCTTTGTCCAGCAGTGGACGTCTTTTGGCTGAGATGATGATGAGATGATGAGATGATGATCATAGAAGGAAATTTACAAGTAATAACAATAATAATCTATCTAGTATACCTTAATCCTATCAGCACTCAGCACAGCAATCTTTGACCCCACGGTCTCCCCCTCCTGCATTAGTGGAATGCCATTGGCCAACAGCTCTATCCCATTCCCAAAACTACTTTCTTTCTCTTTCTCAATCGGTTGTGGCTTCTCTTCTTTACGAGGCTCCTTCTCCTCATGGCGACTCTCTTTCTCCTCATGCCGGGACTTCTTACTATCCTTCTCCCTATCACCTTCATGTTTCCGTTTCTGCGATTTGGACGTTGTAATCAGTTCTTGTGCAAGAGCTAAGACTTTGTCCGCTAGCTTGCTCGCTTTCTTTGAGTCTATGTGGGAGGAGAGTCTGTCTATGATCTTGCGTCGTTCGTAACTGTAAATGATAAGTAAAACATTAGGGTATGTAACCCAATAAGGTATAGGTTGTTTCGAAATGGTTAAAACATAAGTTTTTTTTCTTTACAGGTAATCTTTAGAGATAGTTGATAATGTGTATAGGGCCTCGATAGCTCAGCGGTTCCAGCATTGGACCGGTTATCCAAAGATCGTGGGTTCAGTTCTCACTGGAGCTTCCTGAGGCTAGTTGATTTTTTTTGTAAAATTTTATCTTGTAATTAGCATTGTGAATTCAAAATTCTAAATAATATAAATGTGTTATATTGTACATTGTCTTAGCCTGAGCCCAGCAGTGGGACATTAAATGATGATGACGATGATGATGAGATGACGATATTAACAAAATAAATAAATTAAAAAAGCAAGAATAAATTAAAGTTGAATGATAATAAATAAATGACCTTAAGAGCGTCTACGCCGCACACTAGCGCCGCCAATGAAAAAAAAAACAAATCTAGTAATTAGAGATAGAAAATCAAATTATGCTCAACAAACTATCTGAATAAAGTAATTTAGCATTTTTACGTCACCTAATGAACATCCGACATGTTATGGTTTAGTTAAATATGGCGTTATAGTTAAAAGTGGCCATAACGTCTTATGACGTAAAAATGCTAAATTACTTCATTCAAATAGTTTGTTGAGCATAATTTGATTTTCTATCTCTGATTACTAGATATGTTTTTTTTCATTAGTGGCGCTAGTGTGCAGCGTAAACGCTCTCAAGGGTTTTTAATAATTTCTTATTAACTAAACTGTGAGATGTTCATCATCATCAGCTCATTTTTATGTCCCCACTGCTGGAACACAAGCCTTTCCTATGGGTGGATAGGGAGAACGGGCCATTAACCTCCACGCAGCCCCAGTGCAGATTGGTGGTTCTTAACAACTGCTATTGCAGCCAAGACCAACGGCTTTAAGACGCAACGGAGGTGTAAAAAAAAAACTTTACTTTTTATTACAAAATGTTGAAAAAACCAATAACTAATTTAAAAAAGTAAAAAACAAAATATTTTACTATATCCTGAGGGCTTATTTTCTTGTCCAATTTCACCTGTATCACAATACCTTTCAAATGTATTTACGCTTGCACAGACGATTCCAAATAAATGTCAAATTGACTATATTGTTCATACTACATCATTCAAAAAGCATCACAATTGCAATCACTGACACTTGTGAATTGGTTTCAAGTTCTTGAATAGCTGTCAAAAGTCTAATTGTAAGATAATAAGAATGTTTAAAGTTAGACAATAAGCCCCGTGCTTGCTTACAAAATCTCTTAACCCAGATACTGCGATGGGGCTTTTAGAAGGCCTTAAAAGTATTATACAGATATACCCTAATATAATACGTAAGTCTAAATACTATAATACGTAGGCTAAGCGCATCCAACCGTTCCTCATATGTGCTTCGTTTTTTTTAAATAATAAAAATATTTAAATGATTTACCCATTGGAGAGACATGACGACACTGTGGATAACAAAGAGTTATCCGACTTTCCTATCGTCCTGTATATCGCTCTATCTAGCGAGGAACGTAGCTCTTCTAACTCACGCCGCGATAATTGAAGCGCCATGGTTTTATCACATTAATAAACACAAAAAACTTTCGCAAGATTCCAGTTGCACAGTTTGTAGGTTATGTTCTTAGTTTAAGCAAAAAAAAAAACACTTTACAACTTTAAAAGTCGCGGTAACTTTATCACCAATTACTAGTTATAGTTTAAAGACATTTTACTTTGCATTTAAAGTATAAATATAAACAATGCGATTTTTTTCCAATATACGCGATTGACGTATACTGACGTAAACATCACCCATAAACAAAGAATAATACATGCATTTTTTAAAATATTCCTGAAAATTAAATGGAATTCTCGAATAGAACAAGTTAGCAAGAAACAAGGAAAGGGAACACAAAGAAGGGGACATATTTTAATTAGTTTTAAAATTATGAAATCAAATATACTCTTATATTTATTTATAAACACATTGATTTAGAAATGAAATAGATTTTTTTTACCTATAAATGATTTAGTTTTTGATCCTGGTATAATTATTGTCTATGATCTACTGCTACGTTCCGTTTGATGCAATAGATTAGATTAATGAAGAATGAAAAATATTTAATTTTTAAATATTTTTAATTCAAAGTAATGTAATGATTATAAAAAACAAGTTTATATGTAATAACATGCTCTAAGGTAATAACGGACGCTTACGTTTATTTATTTTGAGTGCAAATTTTTATTTTTAGAATTAATAATGTCCTTTTTGACAGCAGTGGTTGTGTAAAATAGTCTTGTGCTTAATCGGACACTTTTCGGTTTAGTACTGGGCCTCGATCGCGGTAAATTACAAAAGCTGGGAACGACATTACCAAAACCAAACCTCGACCAAAAACGTCACGTTCAACACATTTCGTATCGCGCTAAATATTTTAAAGACAATGATTTGGTAAATACGTTGGCGCAACGATCGATCTTTGGAGCTAACGAGCGATCGAAGTTTTCCTTTTAAAACAATGTGGCGGTGTTTTCAACATTCTTAATCGAGTATCGATTACAAATATCACACCTAGTATTTTTAATACTCGTGACAAGCACTAAACGATTCAACTTTGAGGAAAATTCACTAACGCTAACACTACGACATTGGTTTAATCGTTAGGAAAATTTTGCGCGATACCATTTTTGACATCGGCTAAACCAAAACCGAACCAAAACTTTATCGTTAACGTTTGAACGTTTGAGTCAGTTTGAGATGTTGGCAAATAGCGCGATTGAGGCCCTGTACTAGTACAGTCCGAGTAAAGTACTAGTACAGCTTATTAGTACTAATAGTACCTAACAGTACACGGAAATAAAGTCGTTACCTATTTATACCGCTGACCTCTATAATGTGCACTGTAATGTATAATATAGATAGAGGTCAGTGCACTATCCTCTATAAACTCACTGCTGTTTTAATCTATTTTGGCACTGTTATCTTATCAGTCAACTAAATAGCTTTAAAACTGTTGTTTGTAGCAACTTTTTTTCGAAACCATTTTAAAATTATTTAAGTATATGTTCGAACTGGGTAAAGCTATTCAATAAATATTAGACATTATTACGCACAGACTTAAATACTCAATCACGTCAGGGCGCTTTAACAAAGCGCGATCACTCGCTCACACTGCACACAAGCTGGTTTTTGAACAATTTCAGTAATCTTAGCGCTAAATACAGCTGAGCAAGATTTTCTATTAATAAAACGCACGGTCGGCGCAAGCGATTGAAATGCTATCTCGCATAATGTGTGTGTATTGGATAGCGATTGCAACAAATATCTCGCTTTCTCGTACATACAGTACGTTTGTTCCTTCGCTCGGACATTCGGAGTAATTCGGACAAGCAACATAAGCACTTGAGTTGAGTATAGCGACTAGCGGGAGACGGTGTACTAGTAGTCCGACTGTCCGATTAAGAGCTTGCGTTCGGTAACGTTTCTTTTCGTACAGTACCGAGTATCGTTACCTATTAGTACTTAGTACGCGTACTATACAACACTAGTGTAAAATGAGTATGTTTGTGTTTTTGATTGATGTGAATTGCAAGCAAAATATTTACGTTTCTCAATCCTGAATAGTATAAATGTGGTAAACAGTAGTTAATTTCAAAATAATAAGCAATTCACCCACAGTTTGCTGTACAGTGATAAAAGTTTCCAAGTTTGATTTATTAAAGTAAACAACGAGTGCCGAAAACATAACCTAAAAATGTCTGATGATGATGATGTGATCTTGGTGAAGAAGAGCAAGCAGGTGCACTATGGCTCCCTGGAGGAGCAGGAGAAGGCTCGGCTGGCGGCCCTGGCTGCCGCTGCCAGAGAAGGGGTCGAAGATTTGGGCGGGAAGGACCTAGGCGACATACAAATTTCAAATGGTACAAACTTTGTTACTGCACTTAATTTTTCAGTTAATTGTATTAATTTGATTGATTAATTGATGATGATTGATTGTTTAAATGTAATTTACGGATGCAAATTAATGTTTTAATATATCTACCATAATCACAAAGGTATGATTATAACTGTATGTAGCTTACTTAAAACTACAATTAAAAACATTTAGTAATGAAAGACTTTCTAGATGTGAATGCTGTTTCTTATAAAACTATAACTATAAGTCTGGCAAATTGTCACACAACTTAATTATTATTACAAGCTGAGTTATTTAAATTTTTCTGATGCTAATATAAAACTTTATCTATATTTATCTATATTTTAACAGAATACATGGACCTAGAAGATGAGATGTCCAAAGACAAAAAGGCTTTGCTGGAAGAGTTTGAGCGCAGACGCAAGGCTAGGCAGCTCAATGTCTCAACCGACGATGATGAGGTAAGTTCCGTTGTCCTTGTGACCATACATTAAAAAGCTAAGATCATAGAGCAATTAAAGATAAAGATGAGTTCTTATCTGACAACCTCCGTAGCCACTCGACTTGCACGCCGGGCTTAGATTAGTTATACTGGGCTGTGTCCACACTTAGCCATTCGATTTGGCCATTGTACGTATTGTACCTTCTGCCTACTCCAACCAACCCAGATTATCCCAGAAGGCTTGCAGCCTTTTCAGGCTGCTGCAGGCTTCCGCAAGCGTCCTGGGTGTTTGGAGAAACCGTGCCCGTTCGTCTGCCACACTCCTGCACTCCAAAAGCATGCACGCCGGGCTTTGGGCGGCGCTAACTCTGAGGTTTCTTTATATTCTTTAGGGATGAGCCATTGTTAACGCCGTGCCTATGTGTGCGCACGCACACCATCACACCACCCACCGGCGCCGCCGCGTCGCCGCGGCCAGCGGCCAGCGGCCCAGCGGTGAAGACATTCCTCCGTCGAGAGCGCTCAGGACGGTCGCGCGCACCTTTATTTAAAATTAATTTACCATTTTTGTAAGTTTGAAGCACCAATATAAACCTTTTAACCTTACCAGTTGTCGTCAAAGTCATTTTAACGAACTCGCGCCAACAGCCATCATTGTTTTTTTTATATCAAATTGTATCATGTGATTTTGTAATGTGTCTCCAGGTGCGTAGAAGTTTGAGGCAACTAGGAGAGCCCGTGTGTCTGTTTGGTGAGGGCCCGGCTGAAAGGAGAGTACGCTTGAGGGATCTGCTCAGCTAGTAAGTGTTTATTCATTTTGTTTCTTCCTTTTTTGTATATAAAATAAGGAGATCCATGATATTACTATACGTACCACATATATTGTCACTGAAGAGATAATATTGTTTTAACCACTCATTACTAATGTCAAGATTCAGGCTTTTAATAACATCAAAAACTAAGAATTGTTACCTCTATCATTATAAAGTTAAAGTTACGTTATGCTAAGTACCTGGTACATCGAAAAGGCCTCATATGGAATACTATTCCCATCTTTGGGCTGGAGCGCCCCAGTACCAACTCCTCCCATTTGACCACATTCAACGCAGAGCTGCTTGAATTGTGGACGAACGTGGTAACCTCTGGTCGGCTCGATCCACTGGCCCCTTCGGAGAGACGTTGCGTCTCTCTGTATATTTTAACGCCTTTATCATGGGGAGTGCTCTGAGGAATTGTTTGGTTTGATCCCTGCCGCTAATTTCCTTCACCGTACTACACGCAATCGACTGCTGTGGAACCAGCTCTCAGCGGCGGTATTTCCGGACCATTACGACTTAGGGATCTTCAAGAAACGAACCTATTCCTTCCTCAAAGGCCGGCAACGCATCTGCGATTCCTTTGGTTTTGCGGGGTCCACGGGCGGCGGTGATTGCTTCCCATCAGGTGACCCGCCTGCTCGTTTGCCTCCTTCTAATATAAAAAAAGAAAAAAAAAACATGGATTTTATATTCGAAATAAAATAAAAAATATTATTATTATTAATAAACTCTTCCAGCCTCGGAGAAGATGCGATCCACAAAAAGATGGAAGAGGAAGAGGCTCGCATAGAGAGGGACCGTGGGAGGGAAGGCACCTGGTACCACGAGGGCCCTCCGCAACTCAGGGAGGCGAGGCTGTGGATAGCGCGGTACTCTCTGCCCAGGGCTAAGGAGAGGTGAGGCTTACGTTACGGCTTTTTTTTATTTTTATATTAACGGGTAAGCACAGTGCCATGATCTCACCTGATGTCAAGTGATGATAAGGCCAATGATGGAAGCGCGCTTCACCCGGAATCCCCAACTAGTGAGGCACTGGCTATCTTATCTCTAGCTGCCGGAACACAACATGCTACAAACATTGATGTTATGGCGACATGTTTAGATAAGACGGTGGTAGCTAGCCAGGCAGACAAACAAGCCCTGCCACCAACCAAACCGAGTACACAAACATGTACCCCCCGCTGGAAATCGAACCCGGTACCTCTGGGTCTAAACCGGTGGTCTTAGCCACTAGACCACAGAGGCGGATAAATAACGTACTAGATTCCCGATGACCGCTTGATAATCGGCCACAGAGCCGCAATGATTTTTGTGGCGAGGACAGTCAGTCATATCTCATATCGATTCGAACACCTACTATTAATTTATTTATTATTTTAATAATTATTAATATATAATATATAATTTAATATTTATTAATTTTAGACATCATGTTTCATAGAGCCATTTACTGCTTAAAACCTACACAATCGATATCTAAATAGAAATAGTGTAAGTTTATTTTTTTCAAAACAACCGGGTTCGATTCCCGAGCTGAGTACAAGTTTTTTTTTAATGTATGAATGCAGTTTTTCTTCTTATTAAAATCGATGACATGGTTCCTAAGAACAGATCTTTGTATGTCTTATAGTTTCAGACTTTCCCATACTGACCCATTTCAATGAGACACCCTGTATACTCTTTTCAAAAATTTCAAAAATGGAAGAGGAGCGGCCGAAATCTGTCAATGCCAATCCAAACTCACATTCTATTTTTTTTAATTTTTCATTGCTTAGGATACAATCCGTGCAGCCTTAATAAAATTACGGTAGAAATTCGACCACGATTATAATTAAGTATTAAAGTATACAAAAATTATGTCAAAATAATACTAATTATATTGTTGCAATATGGTCAGGTTGAACAAGATGCGTGAAGAGTTGAAGCTGGCCGGCAGCGTGCGCGCCGCCGCCAAACAGGAGTCCCAGCGGAAGGCCTCCGCCATGGCCATATACTGCAGCCAGGTAACATAATTGAAACGGAGAAAAGAGCAATGGAAAAGATGAATCCTATAATAATTAAAATGCTCTCATAAAACGGAATGTGGGTTTATTATCATAACTTACAATATAAATTCTACCACCTCAAAAGGCAAGCAAAACAATAATTCATATAAAACATCATAGTCAAATGTGACACATTAAAAAGAATAATATTTATAACTATACAACATATCATAAAAAAGGGCGGCTCAAAATGAGTCTGCAACAATAATATATTGTAACGTTGCAATTTTTAAACGTTATAGATTTATAGAATAGCAGAAAATACATTTCAAAACAATCGTTGTAGTTTTTGTTGAGTTTAGTTCCGGAGTGCCTCAATAGATGGCGCGAGCAGTCTTGAAAGTGTAACGGATTCGATAATTGATCGAAATAATATTTTATTATTGAATAAAACAAATCTGGCTTTGAGATCACTTTAATCTTTGATTTATTTCCTTATCATTATCATTTAGCAGTTTGGAATTTGTAACCATTATCATTTAACACCAGTAAGTATTTAATAACAAAAACACTTGTTTTCAATCTTAATAATTATATATAAAAAAGACATGTTTTCAATATACAGGTGACTTTTATATCCTCCTCCATCCTCCAAACCGTCTGAGATGACTCCCGTGATACAAACGAACAACTCTTACTATTGGACCAACTCTATAACTCGAAAATAAAATTCAGCTGTTCCATACATTTTGGTCGAATGAATATTGATGTTTTGTATGGAACAGCTGAATTTTATTTTCGAGTTAGGGAGTTGGTCCAATAGTAAGAGTTCGTCAATTCGTTTAATTCAGCTTCAGTGCAGCAATTAGTACTTAAAAATATAAAGTAAAATAGATTTCAAGGTTAAAATTTTCCTTTTAAATAAAATTAACTTGTCTAACATTTCACGAAACCACTCCCACAAATTGCAAGAAAGCGAGACGAAAGATGTTACACATCAAAAACAAAATTCAAAATAATTTATTCAGTTTAGGCTACAAGTAGCTCTTGTGAATGTCGCTATG